>PUFA01000168.1:1228776-1843165 GCA_003508835.1 Eonycteris spelaea
TATTAGTTCTAATAAAATTTTAGTTAATTTGTAGGATTTTCCAAGTAGACAATCATATAATCCATTAAAATTTTTAAATTTTCCTTTCCAATCTACATGCATTTTATTTTTTTTGTTGTCTTGTTGCCATGGAAAAATCCTCCAGTACAATATGTAATAGAGACAGTGAGAGTAAACATTCATGCTTTGTTCCTGTCCTGACCTTCAGAGGAAAGCATGTGGTCTTTCATTATTAAGTATTACATTAACTGTAGATTCTTCATAGGTTCCCTTTGTCAGATTGAGGGACTTCCCAAGCACCTGTAGTTTTCTGAGAGTTTTTATCAGGAATGGGTGTTGAATTTTTTTCAAATAACTTTTTGCATCTATAGAGATGATCATATGATTTTCTGTTTTTAATCTTTTAAGATACTGAGTTACATTGATTGCATTTCAAACATTACACCATTCTTGAATTTCTGGCATAAACCCTCCTTGGACATAATATATTATCTTTTAATATGCTGTTGGAGTCCACCTGTTTACATTTTAAAGTATTTTCATCTGTATTCATGGGGATATTGGTCTGTAATTTTCTTTGAATACCACCATCTGTTTTTTTTGTATCAGAGTAACAACAGGCCTCATAGAATGGGCTGGCAAATATTCCTTTCTGTTCATTTTTCTGGAAGAGTTTGTAATAATAGGTATTATTTTTCATATGTCTGGTAGATTTTCCAGCAAGTCTAAATAGGCCATGATGTTTTTCTTTTTTTAATAGGAAGATCATTAATTACTAATTTAGTTTCTTGAATAGAACTATTCAGGTTATCTCCTACTTCTTAAGTAATCTTGTCCAAGAAATGTGTCTTTTTCTAATTTGCTAAATTTATTGTAAATACAGTTTAGAATACTCCCTGATTGTTTCTGTAAAATCATGTAGAAGGTGTATTGATGTTTCTAATATACTTTTTGATTTTCTGTCTACTTGTTCTATCAATTATTGGGAAAATGGTATTGAAATATCTGCTTATAACTGTGGATATGTTAATATCTCTTTGCACTTTCATCAGTTTTTATTTCATTCTTAACATTGGCTGGTGATTTATCAATTTTATTGATCTAAAAAAATCACATTTTACTTAATTTTTTTTTTCCTATTTCATTGATTTTTACTTTGAGCTTTATTTATCCTACTTTAAATTTCAAATGTTCCTCTTTTTCTAATTTCATAAGGTGAAAGCTGAAGTCATTTATTAGAAAAAATTTCAATATATTTATTGCTATAAACTTTTCTTTTAAGACTACTTTAGCTGAATCCCACAGTTTTTTATGTTGTGTTTTTATGTTCATTAAGTAAAAATACTTTCTAACTCCTTTTTGATTTCTTCTCAATTTAGACAGTTATTATATTCCTTAAAAATGTTTAGAAGGTTTTCAGAGATACTTCAGTTATAAATTTTTACTATGATTCCATTATGGTCAGAGAATAGACTTTGGCTGACCTTGATCCTTACAGATTTATCAAGACTTGTGTCATGGTCCACAATATGTTCAGTGAGCACATAAAAAAGAATATATTATTCTGTTGTTGCTAGGTGAAGTGTTTAATGAATATCAGTGAAGTTCAGTTGATTGACAGTGTTTCCAAATCTTCTTTATCTTTACTGACTTTTTTTCATGTTGTGCTAATAGAACTTTCATTGATCATATTTACATAGTACTGTCTGTTAATAAATTAGCACATAGCCTGTAACCATCAGCACATTGATTCCTCATGCTAGCTATCTCACTGGAAACAACCTATTTTTTTTTACTGATTTTATGTCCATTTTTTTAATCAGTTATTCAGAGAAGATGTTAAAATTTCAGATTATAATTATGGATGTCTGTACATCTTTGTAATTCATTTTGTATATAGCTTTCTTATTAGGTCCATAAACATTTAGAATTGTTGTCTTTTTAATGAATTGACCGTTAATCACTATAAAATAAAAATAATAATCTGTCAAAATATTTTTTGCATTGATTATATTTGATATTAATGTAACCACTCCATGTTTAAACATGTTTCTTTATATTTAAAGTAGATTTCTTGAAGCCATTATAAAGTAAAATCCTGCCTTTTTCATTGAATCTAATAATTTTTCTTTTAATTAGGCTGTTTATACTTTTTATAGTTATGTGTAATATCAATATAACTGTGTTTAAATGAACTATCTTGCTATTTGTTTTTCACTTGTTCTATTTACCCTTTTTTTCTTCTTCTTTCTTTTAATATATTACTTGAGTCCAACTCTGTTGTATATTTTAGTGGTTCCTCGAGGATTTGTAGTATATATCTTTAATTTATCACAGTCTGCCTTCATGTGATAGCACACTATTTTACATAGAGTATGTGATCCTTATAGTATTGTACTTTAATTTTTCCTCTCCTAGCTTTCATGCTATTGATGTCATACACTTTAATTATACGTGTATTATGAACTCCACAAACTTTGTTATTTTTGCTTTAAAGTCAATTATATTTTAAAAAGATTTAAGTAATAAAAATGTTTTATAATTACTCATGTTGTTACCATTTCTGGTGTGCTCTATTCCTTTGTGTAAATTCAAATTTCCATTTTGTATTTATTTTCTTCAGCCTGAGGATATTTTTTAGTTGACATAAATGTCTGCTAGTGATGAATACTTTCAGCTTTTTTATATCTAAAAAATTATTTTGCTTTTCTTTTGAAATATATTTCAAACAGTAAAATAATTATTTGTTCACATGTTTTTTTTTTCTTTTTAATACTTTAAAATATCATTCTAATATTTATAAGGTTGGATTGTTTCGGATGAAAAATCTGTTTTCATTTTTTCCTTTGCTTCTCTTTATGTAATGTGTCTTCTTTCCAAGGATGCCTTTCAGATTTTCCCATCAACACTGGTTTTAAGAAAAGCAATTATATACATTGGTGTTCTTTTTTTTATATTTCTTGTGGTAGGGCCTGTCGAATTTCTTAAATCTCTGGGCTTGTAATTTTCATCAAATTAAAAAAAATAGTTATTATTTCTTCAGATATTGTTTTGCCTTCCTTGCATGCCCTACACTTCCAATCCTTAAGGGCTTCCAATTATAAATGTACTTGTCTACTTGAAGTCTAAAGGTTATGAGGCTATGTTCATTTTTTAAATCTTCTTAAATTTGTGTTTTTATTTTGGGTAGTTTCTATTGCTATTTATTCAAATACATTAATCTTTTCTTTCATAGTGTCTAATCTGTCTTTAACACCATCCAGTGTTTTTGTTTGTTTGTTTGTCTTTGTTTTTCTCATTTCGGACATTCTCGCTTTCATTTCTAGATATTTAGTTTGGGGCTTTTTATTCCTTCATGTCTCTAATTAACATTTTAATATTTACTCTGGCTTCTTAAACATAAAGAATACAGTCACAAAATGGTTCTAATTTTCTGTGTACTAATTCTATCATTTTTTTTTCCTCATTGTGGTTTGTATTTTTCTACCTCTTTATCTTCATTGTAAGTTTTTAATGAATGCCAGATGTTATTAATTTTACCTTGTCATGTGCTGAAATTGTTATATTCCTGTAAACATTCTTCAGCTTTATTTTGGGACATGGTCAAATTAGTTATAAAAAGTTTTTTTTTTTTTTTTTTTTTTGAGTCTCATTTTTAAGCTTTGTTAGGTAGGGCCACATCTGTGTTTAGTCTGTGGTTCATTTTTCTCTATTACTGAGGTTATACCCTTCTTCAAAATGCAGCTAATGCTCTCTAAATTATGAGGTTTTCTATTCTGGCTGTTAGAAACAGGCAGTATGCCCAGCTCTGCCTGTGTGTTTCAGGCATTATTCCATTTACATTTGTTTTGGATGATTTTTTCCCTGACCTCAGATCATTTCTTCACACACACATGGTGCACAGTACTCAACTGAAATATCATGGGAACACTCTCCAGATATTATCAGGTCACCTCATTTGTTTCCTGCCCATGGGGAATGCGGCCCTTCCTTGCCTGATGCCGAAATCTCGAGTGTCATCATTTTATATATTTTGTTTTACTTGTTTTTATTTTTATTTTTTAAGTTATTTGATACAGGGATGTAAATCTAATCTCTTTTTTTTCTCCATCTTGATTGGAAGTAAATACATATACATATACACTTTGTTTTTAAAGCATAATTTCCTGTTCTCTCTAGATATTTTTAAACTTGTCTTTTAAACATCTTTTAAACATTTTACCATTTTACATAGTAATCTCTATCACATTTTAATGTATATCTGATACATTCTAGTATTGGAGGCTTTTCAGGTCTGTTTCTGCAATGTCTTCTTTCAGCTAGTTATTCAGTATGGCATCATTTTTCCTTGTATTCTGTTAACTTTGCTGATGAGTTAATCATTTTCCTTTTAAAATTAATGCTTGATTTCTCTAAGGTTTAGAATCAAAGTGACTTGCTCTAGAGAAAATATGCTTTTGCTTCTGCTAGACACTTAGTGGGAATTATCTATTTAGAAACTCTATAAGCTAAAGATATTTTTGAATCCACACAGTTTATGTAAGGTTTTTTTTTTTTTTAATGTCTTGTTTTGCTCAGTAGTAAAGCAACTTTCTTAGCAGTTGATGGAGGTGAGGATTGGGTAGTTGGCTTTCGATTTATCCTTACAGAGCACCATATCTCTTTGGGATCTGAGATTTAAGCTGAGAGATTTTGTTAGAATTCCCACACTGGAAATAGACTCTGAATTTGGGCTTCTATTCTCAGTGTCTAATGAAGCCATCATGTCAACTTTTACTAGTTTATATTGAAGTAATAGATAAACACAAATGTTCATATCTTACAATAATAACAGCCTTTTCTCATTTATATTACATGTCAGCTATGGGTAAGCTCTACTACTGCTTTGCATTTATTCTTCATTCTGGTATACAGATTTAAAAACTGGGTCCTATATAGGAAGTGGCATTCTTGTAAGAGGGATAGACGAGAAAGAAGAATCCATTCTATAGCTCTAAAACTTTTTCCTCTAAAATTGTAGACATCATTTCTACTCATCTTTCACTGGCTAAATCAAGTCACATGGATTTGTTATATATAACTCTCTCACAACCCTCTTAATTGAGTCAGTCAGTTATATTAATGGTATCAAATATGTGACACTTTTCATGTAATATTTTTAATTCAGCATTTTCTGTTCATTCAAAAGATGATTTGGTCTAAAAAGCCCAATTTGTCTTATTACTAATAAGAGAAAATTGTATTGCTTTATATTATTTTTAAAATTGTGGTAAAATATACATAACATAAAATTTACCAGTTTAATCATTTTTAAATGGTTAAAAATTGGCATTAGTAACATTCACATTACTGTATGACTGTTATCACCATCCATCTCTAGAACGTTGTGAAAAACTGAAACTATGAACTCATTAAACAATAACTCCCCTTTTTTTCCCTTCCACCAGCTCCTGGAGAGCACAATTCTACTTTCTGTCTCCATGAATTTGTCTTTTTTAGGTCCTCATGTAAGTGGAATTATAAAGTAGTTGTCGTTTTGTGACTGTTTATTTCACTGAGCATAATGTCTTCAAGTTCATCCATGTTGTAGTGTGTGTCAGAATTTTATTTTTTTAAGGCCGAATAATATTCTACTGTATATACTGCATTTTATTTATTCACTCATCTGCTAATGGACAGCTGACTTGCTTTTACCTTTTGGCTAGTGTGAATAATGCTGCTATGAGCATGCGTGAACAAATATGTGTTTGAGTCCTTGCTTTCAATCTTTTAGGGTAGAATTGTTGGGTCATATGATAATTTTATTTTTAATTTTTAAGGAATCTGCATACTGTTTCTCATAGTGGCTGCACTAAAAAGATTTTATTTACATAAGGTTTATTTGACACTTTGTATTCTAAGAAGTTCATCTAAATATTTAGATTTGAATACAGTTGTATTTTAGTATAGGCAAATTTTCATATTGGCATTTAGCATGACCTAAAATGTGCCTTGATTCATCCATATAGTTTTTACTTTTTGGATGATGTTTAAAACAATGAAAAAGAAAACACTTAAAATTCTTTTGCATCACACCTTTAGATTTTTGGTGTTCTGAAAGGGCAAACACCTGTGAATTTCTGGAGGCCTATAATTTTCTAGCAATTCTATTAGAATTTCTTAATTCATGAATCTTTTCCTTCATTTCCCTAATTGGAGTAGAAAATTGTATCGTCTAGACATATTGTTGATACTTCATTTTTAGGTAAGGCAGGGGATTTCTCTTATCCTTTCATTAGTGTTTATAGTATACACTGTAATTTTTTTCAGAAATAAAAACAATATAGGAACACATTTGGTATTATAATTACATTAATCAGGAGGGTACTTAGAGCTCATGTTTCTGCTAGGAAATAAATGAAACTCTAAATATCGTGTCCCTCCTATTTATTTAAAAAAAGCTCCCTTGGGAAATTGTTTTGAGAAAGCATTGATTTGAACAGACTATTTTGTATATTAAGAAGCTACAGAGAAAATTGTTTTTGTCTAGAGTATACTTAAATTTTTTTTCTAAAATGCAGTCTTGCTTGTTCTTTTTGATAAGTGTTATTTTTTGCCTATTGAAATGTTCTTAGTATTTCTGAAACATGCCTTGTTCTCAAGACAAAAATATAACATTCATATAATGTTTTCTACTCCTAAGAGGTCATATATTATCAAGCCAGTAAAAAATGGCAGGGAATAGAGCAATAAGCATGTCATATGTAACAGTCAGGAGGTAAAATGTTAAATGGACTTTCTTGTTTTTCTTCTACATTAAAAATTTATAAATCAGAGGAGTTAAAATTAGGTTAAAAGAATAGGAGGCCCAGCATAGCTTTTAACCTTTTGTTTATTTCTGTATGTATTCTCCTGTTTCACATTTTGTCTTCCTTTATGGTATTTGCACATGTAATACATTTATAGTATAACTTGACTTTTTACTCTTCCTTTTGGAAAATAGGTTTTGGACTTTAAGAAGCTGGTTCCATGAGAACATTAGCCTACTGACATATGATCGGAACTAGAAATGTTTGACAGAGTTGAGTAGCAGGAGTGAACAATTCATCAAATATATGTTACAATTTCATTCTTGAAGTTTCTTTTTTTTATTTTAGTAAAGTCTCTGTCTTAAAAATGATCTCCACTGAATGAACGTTCCCTAAAATTTTGAAAGAATATTTATTTGAGTTCTAAATATCTTATATTTCACTCTCCGACCAATCATTTTGTATGGTCTTGCTTAGTGTTAAAAAAAAAAAAAAAAACTAGGTGTGAAAAGTACCAAAGATCATTTTATTTTAAATACATATTTTATCTGATACCAATCTAAAGCAGAAATTTGCTGTTAAGACAAAAAGAGAACATAATTCTTAGATGAAGAAAATATCCTTCTTCCCATCTTACACCCTCATTAGAAAATAAAAATAAATCACTCCCACTCTCACATAAATATATAAAAGTATCATAGTTCTAGATATTATTGTTGCTTATCTGTGGTTATAAGTAAATTAATATTAAATAAGTTTGTATAATGAAGTAGTTTTAATAGAACATCAAATAGTTAAGACATATTAACATTAAATATGAAAGGAATGCAATATTTTGAAAAGGCAATGAGAGAGGAGAGTGGTCAGAATAATGTAGAAGGTAGAGGCTATGCACGCCTCCTCTTGTGACCACACCAAAATCATAATGAAACTATAGAGCGACCAGCATGTGGATTCACTTGAGGTCTGGCTGAACAGAAACCCTACAACTAGGGACAAAAATGAGGTCACCTTAAACCAGTAGAAGGAGCAGAGACATGAAATGGCCTAGGCCCACAACTATGTGTGGCTATCAACAATTGGGAGGGCTATCTGGCTGCTGAGCCCTCATTCTCACCTGAGGAGAGAAGGGTCCCAGCCCCACATTGGACTCCTGAGTCCAGGGTTCCAGTGCCAAGAAGAGAAGTCCCCACAACCTCTGATTGTGAAAACCAGTGGAAGCTGTGGCCGAATGAGATGGAGGGCTATGGAAGTCACAGATATACCTCTGAAAGGGCCTGTGCCTGGACTTACTCACTGACAGGCTCACTCTGATCTCTAGCACTGGGGCAGCTGCTCGAGAGCACCAGGGACATACAGGAGAAACTGAGTTGTTGGACTTCAGGGCAAAGATCTGGAAGGACGGCTTTCTTCTGGACAAAAATGGCATCAGCATTCATTTTTCTTTGATTAAGCCTCCTCACTCCCTGCATGCGAACACAGACCCTACCAGCAGAGTCGCCATTGAACTGGACAATTCAGGTCACTCTATTCAGGTGATTCCCTGAGTCTTTGCCTCTCCCAACTGTGGGCTCACCCAAGCCACTTCCAGTGGTTTGTTCCATACAAATGGCCTGTCTTGTCTCTTGCTGTGGACTTTTCTAAAATCGTTCAAAGGCCTACAAAACTCAAAGAAGCAAATTCTGGCCTGAGCATGCCCTACACCTCTTAATGGGCAGACTCAAGCCTTGCATTAATGGCAGTTGGCCTTGCTTTCTGGCTTGGACTCTTAAGGTACCTATAAGCCTAGCATGGGTGGCAGCCATCTGTGGATTACTTTGTGACTCTTACCACAAGGGGCCCCAGAAGTGCACGAGCAGTAGCTAAACTTAACCTGCAGTTAGACCCCTCTCCAGACTCTGTTACTGGGCCTCCCGGGACACTTACTACATAATGCCACTCCACTATGCCTGGAAGGCTTAGGAGCCCTACCTAATACATAGAAACAGACACAGGGAGGCAGTCAAAATGAGGCGACAGAGAAGCATGTCATGCATGAAAGAGCAAAACAAAGTTCCAGAAAAAGAACTTAAAATGGAAACAAGCAATCTACCAGATGCAGAGTTCAAAACACTGGTTATAAGAATGCTCAATGAAATTAGAAGAGTAGATGAACTGAGTGAGAACTTTAACAAAGAGATAAAAGCATAAAAATGGAGATGGAAAACAAAAAAGAACTAGTCAAATGAAGAATGCAATATCTGAGACATTAGAGGGAATCAATAGAGTGTATGAAGTAGAAGATCAAATCAGCAGATGAGATAGAGGTGGACAACCAATCAGAACAGCAACAAGATAAAAGAATCTAAAAAAAAAATGAGGATAGTTTAAGGGGCCTCTGGGACACCATCAAGCATAATATTATCATCATAGGGATACCAGAAGGAAAAGAGAGAAAGCAAGAAATTGAAGAAATAATGATGGAAAACTTCCCTGACCTTGTGAAGGAATAGATATACAAGCCCAGGAAGTTCAGAGAGTCCTAAATAAGATGAACCCAAAGAGGCCCACACTAAGACATATTATAATTAAAATACCAAAGGTTAAATACAAAGAGAGAATCTTAAAAGCAGCAAGAGAAAAGCAATTAATTACCTACAAGGGAGCTCCCATAAGACTGTCAGCCGATTTCTCAAAAGAAACTTTGCAGTCCAGAAGGGATTGGCACAAAATATTCAAGGTGATAAAAACCCAGGACCTACAACCAAGATTACTCTACCCAGCAAAGCTATCATTTAGAATGGAAGGACAGATAAAGAGATTCGCAGACAAGAAAAAGCTAAAGAAGTTCATTATCATCAAGCCAGTATTTCAGAAAATATTGGAAGCACTTAAGAAAAAGAAAAAGATACGTCTCAAAAATATAAATGATGGCAATAACTACATATCTGGCAATGAGTACTTCAAATAAAAGTGAATGAAATGTTCCAATCAAAAGATAGCATAGCTCAATACATAAGAAAACAAGATCCTTACATAGGCTGCCTATAAGAGACTCACTTCAGATTAAAAGACACACACAGAGAAAAAGAAAAAAAGATAGAAAAAGATATTTCATGATGGACCTAGAGGGTATTATGCTGAGCAGAGTAAGTCAGGTAGAGAAAGACAAATGCCACGTGATTTCACATACATGTTAAATCTACAGAACAAAATATACAAAAAAACAGACTCATAGATAAAGAAAACATTTTGAGAGTTACCAGAAGGGAGGGGCATTAGGGAGTTAATGGAAAAGGAAGAAGGGATTAAGAACTACAAATTGGTTTTTACAAAATAGTCATGGAGATATAAAGTACAGCATAAGCAATGCCATCAATAATATTATAATAACTATGTATGGTGTCAGAGAGGTACTAGATTTGTTGGAGTGATCATTTGTGAGTTTTATAGATGTCTAATCACTATGTTGTACTCTATGTTTTATGACAACTATAACTGAAATAATATATTAAAAAATAAATAAAAGGGGCAATGAAAATATATGGTTTTTTGAAAAAACTAAATATAATTTAAGTTTAAATTATAAAATGTCTAATATTAACATATCAAAACAGGAAAATCAAAAGTTGTAATTTATTGAATTATTAAATATAATGTTTGATATTATTTAATTTAACCTAATAATAGAAAACACATACTAGGTGCTTACTGTGTTCCAGGCACTATTTTATGTACTTTACATATATCACCATTTATTCTTCATTATAACACATGATAGAGGTGTTATTTTTATCCTCATTTAAAGAGAAAGCTGAAACACAGAGATCTTTGATACAATTTTCAAGAAGAAGCAGGAGGGTTACCATATATGGTGGCATAGACTGTGCCCCATGCAGCTCCAGGGTCAACCATTTACATATATATGATAGACACAAGATTCAGATTCTATGTTCTTAACAAGTACATTATGTAGCCTCTTAAAATGGCTTGCCAATAATTGGAAATCAATTCAATTATTACTCATGGTATATTACATGAAAATATTATAGAACATATCTCCAAAAGTTTATTCAATATTTCAAAGATTTCCTGATATTTCAACAAATGATTTCCCCCATCCCTTATGCTTGACACTGTGAAGTCACAATTATTTTGTGATATACACAAGACATAACTATGAATCATGGAAATGATTTTCACATGCATATTGTAGAGTTTCTTCACATTTCCAAGTTGTACACACTTTTAGATAGAGTATCAAATGTTATTGAAAATATTTTTCATGTTATGTTCACACATAATATATGACATTTCTTTTTTGTTACTTAGAAGAAGCTTATGATTTACTTCTCAATAAAGCTTCACATAGAAAGGAGAAGATCCACCTCTGAAATTCAATTATTCTTTTATATATTTATTCATTGTATTCTTTGGTTAGAAGTATATCACTAAAGGAGTCAACTTTTCTCGTTCAAATTTAACTGGCTGATATTCTATGATTATACGTTCTCACCAAACCATCTTTATTATTAAATAATGCACTATTATTAGCTTGCTTTCAGAACTGTATTGGTTCCTACTATTACCCACTAAGAACTCTTTGGCTCTCATGTAAACATTCAGCTCTAGAAACAACTTCTTGTTTAGGTCAAATCTTCTCTAATGGGCCAGCTTGATTTTGATCACTGGCATATTTCCAGTCTTCTTGGTTTATGTTTTTTTGTTGTTGTCCAAAGTTATGGCAAATAATAAAGGCTAAGGATGATTAACTGCAGTCTTACTTCTGAACTTCCGACTCCACATTTAAGAAATGTAACTCCATTTACTTTATAGAGTTTCTGCAAGAATTTGTTGACATGACACATTTAAAATATGCACTATAAATGAAGTTTTGTATTAATGTATTCATTTCCTATGGCTGCTGTGACAAATTACCATGTGTTTAGTGGCTTAAAACACAGATTGGTTCTCTTACAGTTCTGGAGGCCAGAGGTCCAAAATCAGTTTCAGTGGGTTAAAGTCAAGATGTCCACTGGGTTGACGTTTTTTTTTGGAGTCTCTAGGCAGATAAACCATTCGTTGCCTTTTCTAGCTTCTGGAGGCCACCTGCATTTCTTGGCTTGTGACCTCTTCCTTGCATCACCCCAAATTCTTACTACCTTTCTCAGGTCTCCTACTTCCTCTTCTGTAATCAAATCTCTTTCTGCCTTCCTCTTATTAAGTCCCATGTAATTACATTTAGGATCAATACAAACAAACCTTGATAATATCCACAGCTCAAAGTCCTTAACTTAATCATATCTGTATAATCCTCTTTCCCATATCTATAACATTAACAATATGCAGGGATTTGGACAACTATCTTTGGAACCATTATTTGGCTTAATTTGAACAGTCCTTTCAAATCTTCTCTTTCTAATTCTTGAAAATAAAATTTAACTGGTTTGACTTTAGAGCAGCACAAAGAAAGGCCCATCTCTGAAAAGCATCCCAGAATATTCAAAAATTTCTCTTTTAAGAAAACAGTTAAAAATCATATGTAAGATGTCCTGGACATTGTATTCTGTATTCTAAAAGTTAGAAATATCTACTCTCCAAAAATCCATGTTCAGATCTTTAGATGGTGTTCAACACAGTTTCCCAGGGGGCTATTCAATATCACAATCACAGGGCAGAAAAGCCAGGGAAGATGATAGGGTGACCTATATTTTATCATCTAAACCATGATACCTTTAAAGGTAAAAGAAGAAGTATTAATAATTATAATAGGATAATAAACTTAAACCAGGAATATGTTAGATAAATTGAAATATGTAGTTGCTCAATCCAAATACTCTAATCATTGTGAGTCCCTCCATTGGTGGCAAGAAGGAATGTACTAAGGAAAGCCACTTTGCTCTGTTATTCTTTGGTTCTTTAGCATTATTAGCAAATATTTCTTGCATAGAGTTCTGAAAACATTGACTCTAAATAAAACACATGTATTAATTGGACATCTTCAAAATTAAAAACTTCTGTTCTTCAAAAATCACTTTTTTTTTTCAAAATAAAAAAAGGAAAAAAAGAAAAAAAGAAAAAGAAGAAAAAGCTGGGGTAGTAATACTTGTACCAGACAAAACAGACTTTAAAACAAACTGATGTCACCATAAAAAATAAATAAAAACTATAATCCTTTTAAATAAAAAAAATAAAAAAGTAAAACAATAAAACAAAGTCTATTCAAGAGACAAGAAGGACTCAGTAATTCCATTTCTGGGTATTTATCCAAAGAAACCCAAAACGCAACTTTCAAGGGCATGTGACTCCACATGTTCATTGCAGCATTATTTATAATAGCCAAGATATGGAGGCAACCTAGGTGTCCATCAGCAGATGAATGAAACAAGAAGAGGTGGTACATACATACAATAGACGATTACTCCACCATAAAAAATTTTGAAATCTTGCCATCTGTAATAACGTCGATGGACCTACAGGGTGTCGTGCTGGGTGGAGTCAGTCAGATAGAGAAAGACGAATGCCATATGACTTCACTTACTGTGGAATCTAAGGAACAAAATAAACAAACAAAACAGAAACAAACTCATAGATACAGAGAACATTTTGATGGTTTCCAAATGGGAGGGGAGTTGGTGTGATGGATGAAAAAGTGAAAGAATTAAGAAGTACAAATTGGTAGTTATAAAATAATCATGGGAATGTAAAGTATAATATAAAGACTATAGTTTGTAATATTGTAATAACTATGAATGGTGTTGTTTGGGTACTAGATTGATCAGGGTGATCATTTTCTAAGTCATAGATGTCTAATCCTTATGTTGTACACTTGAAACCAATGTAATATTGTATGCAAACTATAACTAAAAATAAAAAAATATATATTTTTCTCAAATTTCAACCAAAAAAAAAAAAAAGGCACTGTTAAGAAAATGTAAAGGTTAACTAGAGGCTGCAAAAATATTTATACTATATAGATTGTGTATGTATACATATATATCTGACAAAGGGCTTATGGCCTTAATATTTAACATAAACTCTTGCAACGTAATAATAGGGCAAATAACCCAATTTAAATGTACATGCAATTTTACCAGACACATTACAAAAGAAGATACACAAAGGAACAATGTGCACATGAAAAGATATACAATATCATTAGTCATTAGAGAAATAAAATTATAACAAGGAGATACCACTTCACAACTGCCAGAATGGTTAAATTTAGTAACATAGACAATACTGTTTTGTCAATATTGCATATGTAGCAACTAGAACACACACACTAGGGATGTGAAATGAGATAGTTTTTCAATTTCTTATAAAGTTAAACATATAAATATAATATCACTCAGAAATCCCACTTCTCAATATTTTCAAAAGAAAAATTAAAATGTATCTCCACACAAAAATTTACACATTAATGTTTCGACAACATTGTTCTTAGTTGTGTCAAACTGGGAACATTCCTAGTGCTCAACGGGTTAGTAGATAAACACATTACAGTTTATTCTCCCAGTGGAGTACTATTACAAAATAGAATGAATGAACCACTGACACTTGCAATAACATGAATAAGTCTTACAAACATGCTGAACAAAACAAGCAAACCAACCAACAAATAGACAAAAAAAAAAAAAAAAAAAAAACAACCAGAAACAAAGGATACACACAGTATGATTGTATGACTCCATTTATTTGAATCTAAAAAAAAGAACAATCTAATCTCTAGTGATGGAAAACTAATTGGTGGTTGCTTGGGGTTGAAAGTAGATGGTTACTGTCTGGAAAGAGGCACAAAGGAATTTTAGGGGGTGATGGAAATGCCCTAAATTGAGTCTGTGGTAGTGGTCACATTCATCAAAACTTGTTGAAATGTTCACATAAATAGTTGCATTTTATTGTATGATTATTATACCTTAATAAGGTTTATTTCAAAATACATTTATAACTTCTCGCTACAAAAGTTAATCATATTCATTTCATATAGCCATCAGAAATATGAAAAGATGCTCAACTTCACTAGCTATTAGAGGAATGCAAATCAGACCCCACCTCATACCTATGAGAATAGCTATCAATAGAACAAATAATAACAAGTGTTGGGAGGTTGTAGGGAAAAAGGAACCCTTTTACACTGCTGGTTGGAATAAAAATTTGCGCAGCCACTATGGAAAAGAGTGTGGAGGTTCCTCATCAACTAAGAATAGAACTACCATGTAACTCAGCAATCCCTCTCCTGGGTATTTACTTCCCAAATTTGAAAACATTTATCCATAAAGATATATACACCCTCATATTCATAGCAGCATTATTCACGATGATCAAGACATGGAAAAAACCAGTGCCCTACGACAGATGATTGAATAAAGATGTGGTACAAATGTACAATGGAATATTACTCAGCCATAGAAAACATGAAATTCTGTCATTTGTGACATGGATAGATCTTGAGATTATCATACTAAATGAAATAAGTCAAATAGAAAAAGTTGAGAACCATATAATTTCATTTATATGTGGGATATATATCTGAAAGCAACAAACAAGACAAACAGAGACTCATGGACACAGACAGTCTATTGATTACCAGAGGGAAGCGGGGAGGGGAAGGTAAGTAAGGGTGAAGGGGGTCAAAAATATGGTGATAATAATTTTAACATTGAATGGTGAACAAACAATGTAATATACACTCAAACCTATATAGTTTTATTAATTAACCAGTCACCCCAATAAATTTAATAAAAAAAGAATTACGTTCAGGTACACCTGACAGGGACATTAAATACAGCTTAAACATGAAAAAAAGAAAAAATAAAATTTACATTTTTATTACAAAAAAATTAGAAAATACAAAAAGGTAAAAAGAGTGTGAGATAGAAATGATATATCCTTCAAAATAAACAGCTGTAATCTGATAGTATAAAGTTTCTCCACCTGGGCACATATTTTGTCTTTCCTTTAATCTTCACTCCCTATTTACTAGTTCCTGAATTGTATTGTTTCAGCCTTAACTTCAAGATTCACAGGCTTCCAGTTGTCCTACAAATGTCATGTTTTCTGACAGGTACATAAAGGCAAGACCTGTTTCCAGGCTTAATCTGAGTTTTGCTCCCTCAATTGTAAAATGGGACTTCAACTCAGACTTGATTCAATAACACTACTGCTGAGCACATTTACCTATCATCACTTTTACGCATTTCATTGCTCACTTAGTCCTCAACTTTATTTCACTGACACTTGCAACAACAAGAATGAATCTTACAAACATGCTGAACACAACTTCGCTGGAAGTGTTCTGACTCGACCTCATCTCTCATTCTTATCCCTGAGCTTAACAGAACATAGCAGCAGGCATCTTACACTACTTTAAGATGCTTTACAGTTAATTGAAAGCAAAATTGCCATAGTTAAATGTATTTATTATAAAGCCTGTTCTACAGTCTTTAATAGTTATTTAAATAGGGATAAACATCTTTTACTGAAAAGCAAAACAGATTTTGTAAACCACTGCTTCAAGATCAGATAAAATTATTACCTCCTGAAGGTTAATCTTGAAACTAGCTTTATTCTTTTTTTTTTCTTTTATAATAAACTCTAACATTTTTAGTCTATGTGGACAGAGGAGCTTTGATGCACAATGATTCACAGCAGTTTTTCATTGGTACTATAAGAGGGCAGAAGAAATGTGTGAAACTCATAGAATGTCTATTTGTATTTGTACTTGAGGTCATATGATGGAAATAGTATCTTAGATTAATACCCAGAGCTTTGTTTCAGTTGACAAGTCTTAGTTTGACTTTCTGTTAAAAAAAAAAAAAAAAAAGGAAAAGGAAAACATGAAGATTTTTGCCTCATTCTGTAAGAGTATTTTTGTTTGAATCAAAATACTATTAATGCTAAGTAAAAAAAAAAAAATCTGTAAACACAAAAGCGCTATAAAAATGTCATCTATTTTATTACATATTTTAATGGAATATTTCATCTTTCGGATCAGAATTGGTAAGGATGGATTTATTTATAATGGAAAATGTCAATAAAGAGTGAAAATTCACACAAAGAATTAGAGAACAATTAGATAATATTTCAATCAAAGTTGATAACGGGTAGAACTTTCAACTCAGCACTGCCAAAGCCAGAGATTTACCCTATATAAAACTAACATGTATAGATGTATATCAATGTATGTGGCTGTTTATAATAGCAAAGGTAGAAACAATCAAAACGTTCTTCTTCAGAGACTGGGTAAATGAGGTAATAAAAAAATGAGGTAGAAAGAGTAGGTAGGCAGGTTATATAATTAGATAGATAGATAGATGATAGATTGATAGATAAATTGATAGAATGATATACAAGCTCTCACTCACACACATATGTATAGAAAAAATCGAGACACACACTGTTAACTCTGGGAAATGGAAATATGGAAAGGTATTTCACTTTCACCATTTTAAATTGGTTGTTTGCATTTTACAATGTAGTAATATACTTTTTATAATAAAAATATTAAATAAACAGTTAAAAATAAAATGCCACTCTCAAATATCTATATTGTATTTATTCATAACAAACACATCAGGAATGGCCAGCAGATTGAAGTTTGAACTCTGGATCCAGGTGCACTATATCTAATGACATGGCCGCAATGAACTCTCTTGCTCTTCTGCCAAATCTCCACTTGAATCTGACCTTCCAGGCATCCAAAATACTTCTAAGTACTAAAACAAATCCTACAATTATGTGCCTTTTTGCTTTTGCTACTCTGGCATGCTATCTCAGAAATTCCTTCCCCTTGTCTTTATCTGGATAACACTAACAGTTATTCAAAATTGTTTCACAAAATCATTTATTAAGGGAGAACTTATCAAGTCTGTATCAGAATTCCAAATTGGACACCCCTTATTCATAGTCCCATACTAACCGAGAATATATCTTTCACAGCATTTACATCTATACTGTCATTATTTATGTAGCTGTTTTTACTGTAACTATAGCATTGAGAGGAGCTTTATTTTAAAATTCTGTGTCACGGTACCGATCTTATTAAGCATTTTTTAATTGAATGAAAATCTACAGAGTTTGAATTTTATATTTGCTTTTTTTACTAGTTATAAAAAAGCATGAGATAATCTTGATTTTAAAATAAATCATTATATAAGAATAGAAAGATCATGTTAATAAAATATAACTGAAGAATGCTATAAAAATCATTAAAGAATATGGATTAAAAGACCTTGGTATTTATCTAGTCAATTTATATTAGCTTCTATTAAATAGAAATAATAAAACTGACTTTTTAGGATTCTTGTGTGATGAAATAAAGTGTCAAATACTGAAACTCTATGTAAATTATGAAAAAGTATTAGTATATTTAATAACATAAATTTAGAAGAACTTATTCATTTGGATGAAGAATACAAATATGCTATATTTATTATTTAATGTAGGTCAGTCACTTTGGGTCAAAATTCTATATTTGACAATTATTTTTCCATTTCTAAAATTTAATTCTCTAAATTGGCATTATTATAGTACCAGGCAGTGAAATAGGATTGTACAGGAAGTTTGCAATAATTGTTAGAGAAATGAAGTCTAATTACTACACTCCGTACTTTTAGCATAATGTTGAAAGCTCTGACAAAACAAATTAGGAGGTTTTCTCATCACCACAGCAATGATTTTCAAGTTTGTTTTGCTTTTCTGAAAATATAACCAGTCAAGCACAGTTAATTTAACTTGAGCAGAGTGAAAAATTGATTTCTTTTTTAGAGATGCAATTAGGCTTAAAAAAAAAAAAACAGGTTAAATAATGATAAGCACAGTTTAATTTCTTTACTAACCTTTAGAAACTTTCTAAGTTATAGTAAACAAGGAGTTGACTATAAAATAAGGAAAATGGTTTGGCTGGTGAAATGTCTTATTAATTTTTGTTTGTATCAAAGAGGGTTGGTATAAATTAGTAACATACTTTTCTTATATTATGACTTCAGTAAATGGTTGCTGACCATTCCTCATCTATTAAAGTGACACATAGGATGATTCAATCATCTAACTTAAAATTAATATGCTTTTTTAAAAAAGAAATCTATATACTCCAAACAAAAATTAAGGATATTTAATAATATCTTTGAAATTAAGAATGTTTAGATTGTAAACATTATCATCAAATAGCAGAGATTAAACATGAGGTGAAATATTTGAGCTCAAAAATTACTTTCACTAAAATTTTGTGTGTCCTGGCACTTCAATCTTAAATTTTATGAGAAAAAGTAAAACTGTTGACCACATTCACCAAGAGTCCTTTGATTTTTCAAGCTACGCATTCTTATTCAAGTTTTAAAAAGTTTGTCTACACTAGCACTTCTACCTTCTGACTTTTCACTGTTCTTTCTGCCTGGAATTTTCTTTTCTCATCTTTTCGCATGATTCTCTTCCTCCATTCTCTTCTTAAGTTTTTCATTTAAATGTTTTCTTCCTTAGAGACTCTTCTTGACACTATCCCAAATGCCTTACCTTCCCCCACCCTGGATACTCTCTCTTTCATTAACTTGTTAAATTTCTTCATCTCAGTTAGCATAATCTGTCACATATTAGGGCAGGGGCCAGAAATTAATAAAGAGTCATAGAATAAATGAATGAATAAATTTATGAATATGATGCCTTACAATTATAATCTGTGAGTACATATGTCTTCCTATCCTTTGAAAGAAGCAAATCCAACATTGGTGATATTTACTGAGTGCCTTCCATGGATTCAAGAGAATTATGAAAGTATATGGAATAAAAAAGAAGTATTTTTATCTGTTATGTCCTGGGTGTGAATATACTAGTGAGTTACAGAAAATCAGAGCAAACAATAGAAAATAGCATAAAATTTCACCACAATTTACCTTTAAAGGAGAGTCACAGAGAGAGAAATCGGCGAAGAATGGTTCAGCCATTGAAGGCTTGATAGAGAGTTTTAGGCATCCTTTAACACCTTAAAGCACGAATGGATTTTGTTTTCTTTTACATGAGAGCCCAGAAATTTGGAGATAATTGAAAATCTCACTCTATTTTAAGTTATATTCTTATCTTAATAGGCCAAAGTTCTTCATGTAAATAAATAAAATCTGAGACAGTTTAGGACACAGAATCCGGCTTAAGGCATTTAAATCCTCCATGATCTTATTCGATAATGGTGCTTTATTCATCCTGAATTAATAAAGGACCAGCAGGATACAAATGATATATTGTGATGCACTATTCAGTCTAGGTCCAGCCTTAAGGATGAAGACTGTGGTTACTACATGGTCCATACATTTCCAAAGGAGTGCTCAGCACTATATTTCATTTCTTTTAACATTGTAGTAAGTGTTAAGCCTTTGATAACTCATTTTATAAAGGGGCACAGAGCAACAAATACCTTAATTACTGGTTTTGAATCATGGAAATTCTTAGAGAAAAAAAGCAATGGTGACTTTAAACACATTTACTTTCTTTTACTTACATTGAAAGAGATTTCTGGTTCATTCAACAATGCAAAATATCCTAACAGAATTATTCAATGCGGGTATATATTTTTGAAAACGAATTATTTGTTTAAAATTATTTAAAAATTTGTAAATTGTATATGTTCATATTTACTTGGAGTAACCTCCAAATGCATCAAATTCGTCACTCTTTAAAATTAATTGATTATTCACTGAGGACTATAATGTTCTGGAAAGACACAAAAGCAAATTAGACAATCTGGTAATGATCAAATACTTCATTTACTGAAAAATCTATTTCTTTATATAATTCTTGGATTTATGTTTGATGCACTTTAGTATTTATAACATTCTTTTGCTATGAATTGGTAGGCAGCAATGTTGTTTCTCTCATTCAAGGACCTGAAACACTAATGGATTAATATGAAATGGATGACTAGCATGCAAAATTAGGCTGTCGTAAGGAAAATGTAAATTCAAGTTTTTTACATCATGGTCTAGTGAACTTTCTTCTGTAGCACAGCATAATCAAAAGATTATGGACTTTGGGGTCAGACCAGAGATCAAATCCTGACTTCCTCACTTATTTCCTATATGACCATAATTAAAACTTCACTTCACTGAACTTCAGTTTCAATGTTTATATAAAAAAATAAAGTTTAAAAAGAATAATACCTATTATTAAAGTTGTAAGAGCTTGGCATAAATGAAGCACTTAGGAATGTTTACTTGGACTTCTTGCCTACAGACTCAATTCCATGATTGTCTCATCTAACCAAAATGATATATTATAAAATATTTTGGACAAGGAGAAGTAAATTTTTGTCAATGCTCTGTTACTTCTTCGGTCTTTACTCTCAGACAAGTACATTCTGGATTTCAGCTGCCTAATGTGTCAGTAACAACCCACGCCTCTCAGCTCCATACTCACTATTCATCATCCCACTTCACCAGGAGGGAGTACTGGAAGGACACAGAGGAGGGAGGGGATCTTCTTCTGGTGCTGGGTGTGCACATACTATTAGTAACCTCCTTGACTGATGCACAGGAAACCTTCCAGTGGAAGCTATCCTAGATCTCAGAGGGTAAATTCCTGGGGAAATCTACTAGTGCAGCACCTCCACAAATGTCCCTGCCCACCAGTGAACAATATTGCACCCTGGCCAGTGATATTTAGATTATAGCTTTGATAGAGGGGTTGGGGGCTCTCCCGCATTGGTTCCTTCCTTAGGTGGTCTGCGCTAGCCCTAGAGCTAGTGGTGGCACCTTGTCTGTTGTTACTGTGTTATTTAGAGTTCTTACTTCTATTTTCCTCTGAGTAGTTAATGCCCTTATATTGTTCATAGTTCTGTATATTAAAACTTGCTTGTTCATTCCTGAAAATAAAAGCCCAGAAAAAATCAAGAAAAAAAGAGTCTTGTACAGATATGTGTGTGTGTGTGTGTGTGTGTGTGTGTGTGTAGTGACAGTGGGACCGGAAAAATCCTGGCATAGATACATCAGAAGCAAAGTCTATGAGACTTAGGACAGAGTCAGTGATACCTGTAAGATTCTCAGCAGCATAATTAAGAACATAATTCAAATAACAAAAAAGTTAAAAGAATAAATTATTTGAAGGATGGAGAAGGAGACTGAGAGAGGGAAGTCAATGAGATCTGTTTGTGACACATTAATTTGAAATACTTTGTAGAGATTCTTACAAGAAGCTTGAAATATATGTGTGAGGGTTGGAGAAGGTAAGGTCAGATAAAAAATATAGGAGTTTTCAGTATAAAGAAATTGACTGAGGTCCCTAAAACCTTTGAAATTAACAAAGGAAAACTATAAAAAGAGGAGATAGGTGGCAATTAAACCTTGGGGATGTATATGTTTAGGGATTTAGGGGAGGCAGGGAGCTAGAGATCAGCAGACTTGGCACAGAAGGGACAGGACAGTGTGATGATAACAAAGTTGAGGGAGGAGAAGGATTAATGTGGAGGCTTGAGACCAGCTGTTATGTTTGGTGACATTTGAAAATGCAGTTTTAGCAAACATGGAGGTGGAAACCAGATTGCAGGGGATTAAGTTTTTATTGGATGGTAAAAAATCAAAGGCTGGGAAGAGAGCCTGGATTTTCAAGAATTCTGAGAATGAAATTAGGGAAGAACCAGGGCAAAAGCTTGCATGGTTTGTAACATCAAAAGAAGATGCTTTTAAGACAGGAGTTATTTGGGTGTGTTCATGGACAGAAAGGTAATTGGTAATAAATATTTTTATGTGAGAAAGGACTGATGCAAGAGCTTAGGTGAGGGATAACGTGGAACATTCAGAAAAGAGCTTCCCATGGAAAAAGTAGGCTGTCTCCAAAGCCTTTTTCTGAATAGAGCAGTTGTGTCTACCTTGACAAATTTATTTTATAATGGTCAGCTTGTTTGTTAAATATTCTGTCTTTATTTATCTTATGTTCTTTCATCTTTTTTTCAAGGGCACAGAGAGACACAGATGGAGAGAGAGAGAGAGAGAGAGAGAGAGAGAGAGAGAGACTTACAGACAGACAGAGAGAAAGAGCAGAAGAGAGAAGATTATGAGACCAGTTAGTCCAGAAGATGCAGCTGTACCCTTTAAACAAGCTATGTTGCCCAGCTAGCTGATGGTTGGGGACATCTTATGATCTCCAAAAATTTATAGCAGTTTAGAAAATTGAGGTCAAGGCATGGTTACCCTACCAGAGATCTATTGAAGAAATCCTCCCTTTAAAAAATGCCTGGATGGCAAACTCATTGCTCAATAAATATATATTATTAAGTGCTTGAAAATGCATTCCCAGTAGATGCAGAGATTAATCAGTGTTTTAGACAATATAGTTTTCTCTTCATCAACTAAACTTCAAATATTGTAGAAAAGGCACCAAAAAGTCTTTCTAACATTCTTAACATGAGGAACATGGTGTCTCGAGTGCTTGTTGTGGCTCTGGAATTCTGACTGGCAGCACACATTCATGCTGATCAGGACACATCCCTGATTATAGTGGGAGACCTAAAATTACAGTCAATTTTTTGATGTCTCCCTCAGGTCAAGAGAGTGAAACTAATGCTTGGTAGTCAATGACAGAGTAAATTATTGCACTGTTAACAACTGTGGGTTCTCTGTAGATTGCTCTCTTAGTAAAGTCTGTGGGTTAACTACAGGAATGATTAATTAGAGGAGGTTCTCTATTCTCTTATGGACTTACTGTAGACCAGAGGAGCTGCAATGTGTGTGTGTGTGTGTGTGTGTGTGTGTGTGTGTGTGCACGTGCTCATGTGTGTGAGAGAGAGAGAGAGAGAGAGAGAGAGAGAGAGAGAGAGAGAGAGAGAGAGAGAGAGAGAGAGATTACAAAATGATATGTTTCTTTTGGTACATATTTCTCATTTCTCTAAGTGAGCTTCCTTTAAGGAATAGAAGATCGGTCTCTGCAGTCAGAGAAAGGTGGTGGGTAATATTCCACAGAGAATTTTAGTGTTTATTTCATTACTGCTTCTTTTTAGGAAATCACTCATCAGACAGACATGCTGTCATACACTGATGTCAATTTGAGTTTTTATTTCCACTCTGGAGTAACTGAGTGATATTTCCTATATTAAAAAAAAAAAAAAAATAGATGAAAGCCAAGCAGGAAGGTTCCTCCTCAGATCTTAAATTGTAATAAGTAGGAGGAATTGAAAAGGCAGCATGTGGAGAAAAGGGCCAGTTTCTCTGTTGTATGTGCATTATTGGCCATATGGACATGTCTCCTGTATTTGAGATTTAGTCTTCCTGCTCCATTTTGCCATGGATACCATTATTTGTCTACTCTTTCTTTATTAGCTTATTTTGGAGTTGTCAACTGTGTTTTCTTTATGAAGACCTTATAATATTAATGAGTCTTCTTTAGCTTATTTTTAAAGCCTCAAGAGTCTTTTTTTTTTTTTTGACTTTTCGTCAGAGGATTTATTTTACGATTTCTTTTCTTAATCTATAGTTCAACTTTTTAGAAGCTGCCACAACTTTAGTAGAATTTAAAAATAAAATTTAAAGAATCCATAAGTGATTCAAGATCAGATTCAGCTACATGTCATAGAGATCAGACCATGGGACTTAATAAGAGTTATTGTTACTCCCATAGCAAGAAGTTTAGGGGTGCAACATCTAGGGCCGTGCACTGGAGCTATAATATCTACACTCCTCAGGCTCCTTTTCTCTTTTCTGCTATTTTTAGTGTGTGGATTTATGCTCATGATCATTTTACGGCAATGAAATGGCACAATTTTATTTCTGCCACCAAGAGGAAGAAATGGTCTTATATATCAGGAAACTGTGCTTTCCTG
This sequence comes from Eonycteris spelaea, assembly GCA_003508835.1. Taxonomy (NCBI): domain Eukaryota; kingdom Metazoa; phylum Chordata; class Mammalia; order Chiroptera; family Pteropodidae; genus Eonycteris; species Eonycteris spelaea. The sequence continues at coordinate 1,253,341 of PUFA01000168.1, forward strand.
AAAGTCTCTCTACCTACCTCACTAGATTGTGTTACATGGCCAGTCCTCCATGTAAGAGGCTAGAAATTCAAGATTTGAGATGATCATATTACTAATCCAAACAAAATCAGAGTTCTCTTAATAAGGAGTGGATGTGTGGTATAAAACAATATGACTAGTATCTTTTTAAGAATATCTCACCCAAAGAGCATTCTGTTTAAGATGAAAGTTAAATAATGTTTCATAAGAATATAGAAACAAATAAAAACGAGTCAGAGAGTTTGATTATATTATGCCATGCTATATTCTATTGGACAACAGACTAGTTCCATCAAAAAGATATGAAAACACAATGATATTTATTAACCTAATTTGTAGCATATCACTTTTCAATAACACGTTTTGGTCTCTAGCCTAAGGGACTTTCCAGCTAAAACTACATACTTTTGTTCTTGAACATAATTTCCTGTGAATTCTTACTCATTTCCTTGATTTCTGGACCCAGTAGTTTTCAGTAGTGGCATTTAAAATGCAGAAGCCTTTTGAGACAGCCTTTTGAGGGCCGGGGCCCCGACTCGCACCGGGATCGCACCCGCTCAGGCTCAGGTTTGTGGTCCCCGCTGTCGCCCGCGTTCTGCTGCGGCACCACACCCGACTGCAGGGACCCGGAGAGCTGGAGCTTGGAGGAGAAAGAGCCATCAGATTGGGAGACAAGATGGTAGACCGGCGAGCTTGGAGCAGGATCCCCACCACAGCCCGCTGCCAGATCCCTCGTCAGAACCAGGCGCTCTTCAACTCGGTGCAGCAAAACCGTGAGGATAGACTGAATGCCGGCAACGAATCTTCAGAAGTCCTTGAAAAGGCCAACATTCTGTTTAATGAATTGTACCAAGCGAGAGCAGCAGTCCTGGGTGCCCACTTTCTTGTTTTGGCTTCAGATTTGAGCAAAGAAAAAGCAAAGGAACTGCGTTCTGATCCGAAGTCGTTAGATTTGTTGACATGTTGAAACTCTACTGACACATGGGTCTAAATCCACTAGAGGCCGAAGAACTTATCCGTGATGAAGATAGTTCTGATTTTAAATTCATAGTCTATGACTCCTGGAAAATATCAGGCAAAACAGCAGAAATCACCTGTAATAACACCCATACATTCCACTTTCTGTTGAGCTCAGTACAAGGAGAATTCCCTGTGCCAGAGCCACCAACTGATCGTCCAAGAAAGTTTGTATGATAGAAGAGCAGTGGGAAATGCCTGCCCGGTTAAAAAGAATGGAAGAATCTTATCAAGAAGCAACAGAAAAAGTAGAAAGAATCTTGGGATTATTGCAAGCGTATTTTCGAGAAGATCCTAATACTCCTACATCCTTCAGTGACTTTGTGGTTGATCCACACTCTTTCCCCCATTCCATGGAAAACACCTTTCATGTTTCCTTCATTATAAGGGATGGTTTTGCAAGAATAAAACTTGACCGAGACCGATGGCTAATAACAGAGCCTATTAATGTTAATGAAGAAAGTGAGGTTATCCACCAAAAACATCCAAATTAGAAATCAAGGAATTATAGCTTTGAGTTATTGTGACTGGGAGGAGAAGACCTTAGAGATCTTAGAGCAAAGTGTTTGACACCGGCCGCAGGACTCAAGAGAATAGTGAAATCCAAAAAGGAGAGCAGCATGTATTGTATATATTGTATGATTGAACATTTTTAAAGACAGATAGCTTTTAGTAAAATGTAGCTTTTGATAGAGAGTTAATGAATTTGTCATGGTTGTCTTTGATTAAAGGAAATTTACTACCATGTACACACAAAATAAATAAATAAATAAAATGTAGAAGCCTTTTTATTTGACTTAATTGGGATTAATAGTTGGCCCATTCTTTAAAGGTGTCCTTTAAAATAAGAAATCATAAACATTATGCATGATTTTTGAAAAACAATTTTAAAATGTTTTATTATGGCAAAATATACGTAATTTACCATTTTAATTTAACTATTTGTAAAGGTACAACTAAGTGGTATTAAATACTCTTACAATGTTGTACAACCATAACCACTATCTATTTTCTGAAGATTTTTTAGAACTTTGTCGTTATCCCAAATAGAAAATGTGTACTCATTAAACAGTAACTGCATATTATTTCCTCAATTAGCATAATGTTTTCAAAGTTCATCCATGTTGTAGCACTTATCAGAATAGTATTCTTTTTAAAGTTAAATAATATTCCATTCTATGTATATACCATGTTTTAACCATTAATCTGTTGAGGGCATTTGCATTGTTTCTACCTTTTAGATATTGTGATTAATATTGCTATAAACAGAGGTGTGCAAGAATCTGTTTGAGTCCTTTTAATTATTTTGGGTGTATATCTAGAAGATGAATTGTTGGATTGTATGGTAATTCTGTTTAACTTTTTAAGGAACTGCCAAACTATCTTCTACAGAGACTGCACTCTTACATTGTCAGAAGCAAAGCACAAATGTTCCAATTTTTCCACATCCTTATAACACATGCAATTTTCCATTTTTTAAAAAGTCATTCTAATGGAAGTAAAGTGATATTTCATTGTTTTGCTTTGTATATCTTTAATGACTAGTGATATTCAGCATCTTTTTACGGGTTTATTGACCACTGTGCATATTACTTGGAGAAATGTCTATTCAAGTCTTTTGCCCTTTTTAAAATTGGGTTGTTTGTTATTTTGTTGTTAGATTGCAGGAGTTCTTTATGAATTCTAAATATTAACCCCTTATCAGACATAATTTATAAATATTATCTCCATTTTATGTCTTGCTTTTTCAGTTCATTGATTGTCTTTTGAGGAATAGTTTTTAATTTTGATATTGCTCAATTTATCTATTTTTCTTTTGTTGCTTATATCTTAAAAACTAATTTTAACATATATATTCACATGCAAATATACACAATTTCATGATTTAATCAAACTCAAGAGGAAGAAATACTTTCATTATGTTTAGATTGCTTGGAATTCTGTATAAACTCTCTAGTAAATCTATACCCAATTCATGAATTTCGGTTTCATAATGTTTGAAGTCAAAGGAGAACATTGTGAAGCAATTTGGAAGCAGAACTCTACATTTCAAATTCTAATTTTTATTCTTTCATTTTCTTGCCCACACCTAATTTTATGCTAATTTTTAGCAGCTTGTTTTTTTATTCCCAATTCTTTCTAAAGCATTCAACTTGGTTTTCATAGGATTAAAAACTATGCATACATTTCAATTACAATGGTGCTTCTCAAAATATCTATGGTAAATTAATTCCCCCAATCCATCTTAGATTGATGTTTTGTTAAATATAATAAAAGTGAATTACTAGGAAATGAAATAAAATGTACTTTTGTACAAAAGACAAATGCTAATTTTTTAATTACTAGATTCAAGAGACATTAAATTACATTTTAATGCATATAAAAGAAACAAAAACAACCTAGGGAAAAATAAAAAGATTCTAAAACCTGTACAAAGTATTCATTGCAAATGTGCATATAGGCAATTCATATGTAAAGCACCACTATGTTCATAGCTTTTTGTCAGAAAAAGAAAGGAAATGATAATTATGTATATTAAGTATCTAGAATGGACATTCTATATATCAATATTTAAAGTTTTAGTGTGATCAATGTGCTTGATTGTTGTTTTAATATAGTTTGGATTGACATTAATGATGTTCGCAGACAATAATGTGTATCTCAAAAAGTTTCTATGCTTTGTTTTAAAACACAATAGAAATAAAAGTGATTTTAAAGCTTTTAGTCTTTCAGCAGTAGTTAGTTCCTACAATGTTTGTTGTGAAGTAATAGTTAATTTTTTTTTTTTGCTGAAAAAATAGATTCTAGATCTATGAATTTGTTATGCATGAATCTACTTTTGATGGAAAATAAAATTCAAAATGTTCTATCAAATTTTTATGATGTTTGGTGATAAATTTTCATATATATGCAATATTGGAGTCACCATCTACTCCATTAGAAAATGTTGTTAAACTATGAGACATAATATAACATCTCTAGCAATTCTGTTCTTCCAAGCTTCTAATTTTGTTTTTGCCCTTTAATTTGACCTTATCTTCCACTAGAAAACATGTTACATTTCCTCTTTGCATGGACGTATTATGATTATAATAAAGAGCAGACAGATAACCAAGTCTTTTATCATAGTTGGAATCAAACCAATTTTTTAAATTTTATAAACCACTAAGAATTTATTTTGTAGTTCAAGCATGCCAAACTGAAATTTTCTCTTCAGTAAGCACTGTACCTCAGCTCCCAAATTATCACTTGATAAAAAGAATATTTTCATGCTAGCCTTTACGTAATTCACAATTTTTACCATGCCAATAATCACACTGGTTTAGCTCACAGTTTTTTATTGCAAGACCTTCTTGATAAGGATTCAATACGTTGATTTACTTTCTGGCATAAACTCCTTAATCTTGGTACTACTTCTAAGATATCAGAGCCTTTTTTCTCACAAAACATAAATGCCAAGCCACACTTGATGATCCATGTGTATTTGGTTGGTTTGGCAGTATCACATTGCTATGAGGGATTCTAGAAACTCTCAATTTCTGTGCTTACCCCACTGCCAGCCAGTAAAAAAATCAAGTAGCAATCTAGTCCCAGTCTGCATATTACACTTTGAGTAGAACTAAATTACCTAATTACTGTAACAAGTAAAACAACATGCAATTATCAACTCCTCAATGTAAAAGAAACTTATATTCTATCTCTTAATGAAGAAAGAGGCAAACAATTTGGAACTTCTTTCATTTACCACAGTATACTCTCCAATGACAATTATTTACATTCTTCCAACATACAAATTTATTTAACCTTTCCAAGATTTTCATTTTATTGTATAGTCAAACTCAAAAGTCTAGGATCACATCATCTAAATAAGTTCAGTTGTAGGTGAGGTTTCTGTGGTTTATTTGAACAAAAGGGAAGTAATCTGACTTCCATGCACCCAAGGTAGATATAGTATGTGATGGGGAAAAAAAATATTCCGATGTAAGTAGGAGAGAACCGAAGGCACATATCAGTCCCTCTTTCGTAGCAATTATAAAATCCAGTAGGCTCTACTAAGCTGGAGATAGAAAATGTTCCTTTACTAGGGCCAACTTCTGCTCCCGTGAGGCATTCCCTAGTCACTGTTCTCAGCTTTTCAGCCCACCCTCTTCTTGTTTCTGACATCTGAGGTGTTCTCCCTTTTCCATGGAAAATCACTCATGTTTGCATTTGAGAAGCTTTCCTCATTTTGCTTCCTGTTTATAGAAAACTGGAGGCTGTTTTTGTTACCTATTGTTGCATAACAATTACTCCAAATGTTTACGGCTTAAAACAAAAAAATTATCTCAGAGTTTATGTGAGTTAGGACTTGAGAGTGGCTTATCTAGGTATTTTGGTTCAGCATCTCTTGTATGGTTGCAGTCTGAATATCTAAAGTGCAGCTCGGGCTGGAGGATCTACTTCCATGACAGCTTACTCACACAACTATTGTCAGGAAGCCTCATTTTATCACTCAGTTCCTATTGAAGGAAGTTTCATTTCCTGGGCACATAGGCCTCTTCACAGACTATTTAAATGTCTTCATGACATGGCCACTAACTTCCCTCAGAGTGGTCAATGCAAGAGAACAAGAGAGAAGTCTCAGTGTTTTTATGATCTAGTAGTCTCTGAAATAAGACTCAGTCACATCTGCTTTATCTGTTTGTTACAAATGAGTCATTAATTCCTCTTCTCACTAAAGGGGTGGTGGAATTAGGCTCCATTCTTAAGGGAGTACTTTCATGGTATTTCTAGAGATATGTTAAAACCACAAGAGGTATGCACCCTATACTCACTGGAAGTCTCTGGTCTTTATACTTCGATCAAATACAAATCCCTTTAAATACTTTTGGGATTCCTATAAATCTTACTATCACTTAATTGACATAGCAAGTTTTGAAATAAATGAAAATTCATTGTAGAAATTTGCTGTTAATTATTCTCCCTTATCAAAAGGTCTTGACAGATCAAATGCCCATGAAGCTCAGGTATATCCAACTTTTTTTTCCTCTCTGAGGAAAAAGAATAAAAGGCCTAATGTATCCATATATTTAGAGTTGAAGTTTTTAATAATAATTAAATGAAAACTTCATTAAAGAACTAACCAAATCTCTCACTTAGTGATTTAAGTAAAAATGTTACACCTGTCATCAAGGTTTCCAGGAAACTAACAATCTTCATGTGGAAAGATACTTAGAAAAGCTACAAATCGTGATAACAGACTGAAGTCCTGAGTTGGCTTAAGAAAAAAATACATAATGAGTATTGTATAAGCAACAAATGAGAATTCTGGTTTTAGTTTGAAGAACCACTGATGAGAAGAAAAGAGAGCATGGAGGTAAGAGAAAATGAGTTGAATAACGTGGGAATATTGCCAAGAGAAAATTTATGAGAGAATTTGTCTAACATTTAAGTTGTTAGCCTCCTTTGAGATTAAACTTCTTAATCTTGCCAAATTTTCAAAAAGTCTAATATACACAAATGTCTTATGAGATTTTGTTCTATATCCGAGACAGTGAGAAACTAAAGGGAGTTCTACGGAAGTTGGGATCTAATAATGGTAGCAACACTGTGCAAGCAAATGCTTGAAGCCAAAATAACTGTGAGAATGTAAATTCTGGAAATGTACAAAAAGAACCATGAGGGATGGCGGGCCTGAGCTGTTCACTGGGTCACAATTCACCCTCTACAACAACCAGTGCGATATCTTCAAGATCAGAAGAACTTTATAATGTTTTCTGAATAAAATCATGGATTAAAGACATTGATCTCTACACAGTATAAAGCACTAAGAAAAATCACTTTGTAACCATCAGAAGTATTAATATTAATTCCCCATTGATTTCCCTTGTACAATATTGTGTTAAATTATTAATTCAAACTGTCTGCATAACATATTTCTTTTCACACTCTATACAGCTTTGGTTTGTTTAAAGAATTTATTCTCTCATTATATAATGCAAAACTGATTTAGTGGAAAATTGATTACCTACCTTTGGTGAGGTGACAGCTTTGTCTCTCTTGCTCTAAGACATTACTTCATCCTTTTCTCTCTGTGAAATGTCTGTAAAAAATGTCATGTTTAACAACAATACATTGTGTGAGGAATTATAGTCAGAAGTTAAGTCAGTGCTTACGAGATTACAATTCGAGACTAATTGTGACATCTTGTATCTAATTTAATACCAGGCTATCTATAAACTGTGGGCACAGAGGAATGCAGGCTTTTTTCTTTGTAGTCTCTGTGAGACAGGATGAAGAAAAAATAATTTCTCAGGTTTTCACAATCTCACACTCTGGAGAAAAGAGTTATAGTTTTTAGTTTTGTATTACTAGGGTTCCCCTTAGCAGTTGTCTATTATTTCTAAACACATCCTCATCTTCTCTTGCCGAGCAGAAAAAAGTAAGCTTAAATACATTTTGCATTTTCATTCCCCTCCCCAATAAATAATGAATTAAAAATAAAATTGGTTTTATCTTCAAAGGCAACTCAACCCTCAGTTATATTAGACATAATTTAATATCTGCTTCTTAGTGACATAAAGACTGAAAAAAAAAGATGTCAAATAGTTCTACTGGTAGATTTATGAAGCCTATGCCACTGATTGGTCAGGACTATTATAAATAATTTTAATCTTTTATTCTCTTATTCTGAATTTTAAATGAACCTAGTAGTCAAATGTTTTTTAAAATTAGTATAAGTTTTAGAAAAACAGTTGGTACTGAGAATATGTGCACTTCAGCTGAACAAGTTGCAATACAGCTCAGCTGTACAGAAAATAGTAGTGTCACTCATTTAGCAAAAAAAGTTGAAAAAAAAAAACCTGAAGTACGGATTCCCATGGGAAAATTGATGCTAGAGAATATTAACTTACACCTAGGTAAACTGGCCTGGAGACAGCTCCAGGTGTGCCTCTGTTCATTGCTTGAAATAACTAAAATAAATTTTATCCTTAAGTGGTTGATGTTAAATTGATCCACTGAAACCATTTTGATTTTTCATTTTTTTCTTTTATTTTGTGAAATCTGAACATTTTTAATAATGAAGAGTACTCCACCCAATATATTGAAATATGAGAACTGAATGGCCTTTTGATATTTATGGAGCCATTTTGTTGAAAGAAATGAAGTTCAGTACCTACAATTATGTCTTCATGGAATACTATTTGATTACATCAGAGTTTGAATTGTGAGGCAATGAAAAAATTAATTTGCATTTATCTTCAGAATAGACTGACCTAATGCACTAGAATATATGTAGCAAATATATTTGCTAGCTAAGGCTATTAATTATCTGCTTTGTTTCTAGGGGATCATTTCATTATTATTGTAAAAACTAGAAGATATTTGACCATGACTGTTTAGGGTAAAGTAAAAGATGACATTGCTTTGGAATAGGGGAAAAAGTAAGAAATTGAGGGGAGAACCTTGAATAGAGTAAAAGCAGTAACCAAAATAACTGTACAAAAACAAAAGAGTTGATTTAATATACCATTACCATAAAAGTTCAATTTTATTCATGATGCTACTAATTGTCTAATTAAAAAAAAATCACCAGATTGATAACATAATATCAAGACTTTTCTTGAGTATCCAATGATAAATGTGGAAAGATGAGTGGCTTTTAATATATAATTCAGACTGGTACATCATATGGAACCTGGCTTATTCAGTTCAACTGGCCATATTTGTAAGGGAAGATGATTGTTAAAACTAAGCTTGATATATATGACTTGTTATATATAATATATAGTTATATGTATAGTGTATATACAGTTATATATTATAAAAGTTTGTTATAATAGTTGAGTTATTTGCCTCATTTTAAAATAAATGTTTTATTGAAGTATAATTTATTTACAAAAATGCACACATATTAGTAAGAGGTGAAAGATTTATACAATTTGAAGAGAAATCCGAGTATCATACATATTTAGAATAAAGTTCAACACTTCAATAAATGTATAAACTTGTGTAACAAACATCAACAAAATGCAGAACATTTCCATGATCCCATAAGATTTCTTGTGTCCCATTATAGTCTATTCCCATTATCCATTCTTGGAACCAGACAATCACTGATACGCTTTCCATAAGTATAGAATTGTTTTTCTTAGAGTTTCATATAAAAGGAGTCATGTATTAGGCAGACCCTTTGTAACTGACTTCTTTTGCTTAGATAATGTTTTGTATATTTAGCCATTATGTTTTGTGTATCAGTAATTCATTCCTTTTTATTGTTGCGTAGAATCCAACAAATGGATACAATTTGTTTACCTATTCACCTGTTGACGGACTTTTGGGTTCTTCCAATTTTTGCTATTATGAATAAAGTTCCTACAAATTGCCAAGTACAAGCCTTTAATACTCATAAATTCTCGTTATTTTCAGTTAACTACCTAGGAATAAATGACCAGATTATATAGTCAGTGTATGTTTACCTTTATAATAAACTGCTAAAGATTTTTCCAAAGTGGCTGTGCAATTTCACATTCCCAGCAGCAGTATATGAGTTTTCCAGTTGCTCTGCATTCTCATTACTCCTTACCTTAGTATTGCCAGTCTTTTTATATTAACCATTAAATATAAAGCAGTATTCCCTTGACTTCAATTTGATATTCTCTGATGAGTAATTAATGAAGTTGAATATCTTTGCATATGCTGATTGGGCATATTTTATCTTCTTTCATAATGTGTCTGTTCAAATCTTTTGCCAATATTTTAATTGGGGCATTGTCTTCTTATTGAGATGCATTACAAATATTTCTCCCAGTATGAGACTCGCTTTTTATTTTCTTAGAGGTGACCTTCAAAGAGAAAAACAAAATGTTGGCAATGTTTTTTCACCTATTTTTTTTTCACTTATGTTTGTTCCTACTTTTGATATTTTATCTAAGAAATCTGTCTATTCCAAGGCCGAAAGATTTTATCTTGTCTCTTCCTGAAATTTTACAGGTGTAACTTTTACATTAGGTCTGGAATGCATTTCAATTTAGTTTGGATGGGACACAAGGCAAGGGTTAAGGTTAATTTTCATATTCAGTTAGTGTAGTGCCATTTGTTGAAAAACCTATTCATTCTCCACTAAACTATGTTATTGCATGTGATTATATTTTGGGACTCTATTGTGTTGCATTGATTTAGATGCCTATTCTTATGCCAATATCACACTATCTTCATTAGTAGATCTTAAAATCTGTTAGTGTATCTTCTCTAACTTTGTTTTCCTTAGTCAAAATTGTTTAGCTATTCTAGTTCTTTGCATGTTTACATAAATTGTAGAATCAGCTTATTCATTTTTATAAAAAGATATCTAGTATTTTGACTGGGATTCAGTTAATATATACAGAATTAGTATGTATTCTCACATGTATACTCTTCTGATCCATGAACATAATTTACATCTTGATTTAATTATCTTCAATAATTTTTGCTCAGTTGTTTGTAATTTTAATGTACAGGTCTTATACCTCTTTTGTCATATTTATCTCTCATAGACTTGTATATTTTTGTATATTCTGTAATCTTGATATACACTTATTTTAACAGCTTACTAATAATTTTTTCATAAATTCATTAGAATTTCTATGAAAACAACATGTATTCTTCAAGTAAAGACCATTTTATTTGCTTCTTTCCAATTCGCATTGCTTTTGTTTTCTTTTTGACTGTTGTTCTGGTTAGGATCTCCAGTACAATATTGAAAAAAAGTGGGGGGAGCTGAGAGACATCTTTAATTGTTCCCACTCTTAGGGAAGAAATATTCCTCCCTATTTGGCATTTACCATTATGATGTTAGCTGAAGGATTTTAAAAAATGTTCTTTATGAGATTGAGGAGGTTCTTCTCTACTTTTAATTTGCTGTGAATTTTTATCAGAAAAAATATTGAGTTTCATCAAATGCTCACCATTAAGATCATCATATTTTTTTTTGTTTGTTTTCCCCTCTTCAATTCCGTCCACCCTCGCCCCCACTTCCACCCCTGACCTAAGGATGTTACTATTTTCCCCTTAAGAACTGAAGGTGGGGCATCTCCTCCCACATGCTCCCAGCATGCTCCCGTGTCTGGCACCCCTGGGGCCTGGCACCCCTGGCACACTCCCGAGGCCTAGCGTACCCAGGGTATGGTCCATGGCTCCACCTGGGGTATGAACCCAGGACCTTCTATATTTAAAGCAAACATGCTAACTACTACTCTATGGAGCCACCCTCTCAAATTTGTATTTTTTTTCCTTTTTTTCAGCTAATATGCTCAAATACATTGATTTTTGAATGTTAAAATGAACTTACATTACTGGAATAAACACCATCTGTTCATGGTGCATTATCTTTTTCATATATTGTTGGATTTCATTTGCTAATATTTTAAAAAAGTTTTGTGTTTATGTTCAAGGGATAGATCTGTAGTTTTCTTATAATGTCTTTGTTTAGTTTTAGTATCAGGATAATGCTTGCCTCATAAAATGATTTGAAAAGACTTCCTGGTAGGTATTTAATATCAATAACATTTATACTGCCTTAAAAGCAAAGGTAAGGTTTCTGGATCAGAATTAAATTATTATTACTTATAACAGATGATTAGGCCTACATACTTCACAAGGGTATTTTTGCACTATAAAAAAGGAACTCTGAAATTATAAATCTAGGAGTTTAAACAGACTAACCACTACCAGTTCCGACCTCCTTCTCCTAAGAGGACTAGAGAAACTAATTTCCATAATGTAAACAAATCTCTAGGAAATGAATAAGAAAGTTCCAAGTTAACAATCTTTGGGATATAAATGATAGCTTAGGGACTTATTCTCTTTTGCTACATTAACACTTACTTTTGGGCTTAATACTCTTCAAATGTAAAGAGTTAATATTTCTGGGAGACAAAAGAAAATAGTCTCCATATTTTGTCAATTTCCATTGTTCAGGAGGCTGGGATACTTTACTAAGAAATACAGGGAAGACTGTCTTTCACATTTCTCCTCCATATTATGAACGAATTTAAGTAGGAATTGGTATTATTTCTTCCTTAAATATGGAGTATAAGTCACTGAAGCTGTCAAATCTTGGTGTTATCTTTGTGGACAGTTTTAAATATTTCTGCTTCACATAATTAGATCTGTGATATCTTTTTTTTTTCCTATTTACATGGCATAAAGTTTACCTGTTTAAAGTGTAAAATTTAATGGTTTTTATTATATTTATGTAGTATACAATCATTATCATAATTTTAGAATATTTTCATCATGTCTCAAAGAAACCTGTACCCCTTAGCAGTCACTCTCCATTTCTCCCCTCTACTTTGAGCCCTTGGTAACCTCTAATCTATTTCCTCTATATATAGATTGGTCTACTTGGACACTTCATATAAATGTGATAATATATGATCTTATGTGACTGCTTTCACTTACCATGGTGTTTTTGAAGTTCATCCATGTTGTAGCATGTATTCAAGATGCAAAAAGCTCTTCCATCATATATCGTATTTTATTTATCCATTCATCTGTTGGACAGTGGGGTGCTTAAACCTTTTGACTATTATGAATAATGCTGCTATGACATTCATGCGAACATACGTTTTCATTTCTCTTAAGTATATTCTTAGGTGTGAAATTGCTGGGTCATTTGTTTATTTTTTAACCATTTGAAGAACTGCCAGACTGTTTTCCAAAGTGGTGATGTTATTTTACATTCCCATGAGCAATGCATAAAGGTTCCAATTTTTTTGTATCTTAACCAAATCTTGCTGTTGACTGTCTTTTTTATTAATGTCCTAATAGATGTGAGGTAGTAATTGATTGTGACTTTGGTTTGCATTTCTATAGTGACAAATGATGTCTAGCAACTTTTCATGTGTTCATTAGCCACTCAAATATCATCTTTGTACTACTATTTATTCATATCTGTCCATTTTTAAATCGAGTTGTTTAAAAAGTTATTGAGTTGTAAAAATACTTTACATATTTGTATGCAAGTCCTTCATTGGATATATAACTTGCTGGGCTTGGAAGTGCCTGGGAGCAGTTATGCTGTGAACTGAGGCCAGCTGCCATTAATGCCAGGCTTAAGGTTGCTTAGCAAGACGTACAGAGCGCACCAAGGCCAGATGCTTCTTGTTTGCAGTTGATGGATCCTTGAGAGATTTTAGGAAGGTCCAGAGCATGGGCCCAGGCCTGTAGTTTGTAGTGATTAGCCTCTGAAAGAGGTTCGGCCGGGGCGTGTCTCAGAGACTCACCAGGATGGAGCGAGTGTGTTAGCATGATGAATGGAGACACAGACTTGCTGCCTGCCCGCGCTTGCAGACTGGGCTCAACAAAGGAACAGTGGAGCCTTCAGACACTTTAGTCTTAGGGAGAACTGTCCCTCCAGCCCTTGCCCTGAAGCCAGACAATTCAGTACCTCCCTTGTGACTCTGACACTTTTCAAGCTGTTGTCTCTTTGCTGAAGTTTAAGGTGAGTGTTTGTGAGCCAGTGAGTCTGCGCTTGAGCCCTTTAGGAGGATATCTGGGTCTCCAGTATTGCTCCACCTCACCTAGACTATTCCTTGCTGATTTTTCCTGGTAGCTGTTGTGGGGACTCCTTGTGGAGTTCTGGTTCTCAAGAGTTTTCTATAATTTACTTGTAAGTTTGATGTGGTTGTGGGAGGAGGCAAGTATAGCATTTACCTACTCTGCCATCTTGAACAGAAGTCTCAGAACCTTATTTATGATACATCTTTACAGTAGTTTGGGGGGAGATAGGTAGCACTCTATATTATGACTACAAGATGTTACATGTAACTTACTGAGTATAACCATGCGTTCTCTGAATCTACCTTCTCTATCCTCAAACTCCACTCCTGGTGTCTTAAGAAATGTGAACTTGAACCTCCATCTTTGTACTTTCTTGATGCTGTCTTTTGAGGCACAGAAGTTTTAAATTTTGATAAAATCCAATATAGCAATCTTATATTTTATTGATTGTGATTTTGGTGTTCTATTTAAGAAATCCTTGCCTAAGCTATGGTCACAAAGATTTACTCCTGTGTTTTCTTCTAATTTTATAGTTTTAGCTTTTACTTTTAGACCTGTACTCTACTTTGAGTTAATTTTTTGGATGCATGAGGTAGGAGTCTAAATTCTTATGCATGTGGACATGTAGATGTCCCAGCATGATTTATTGGTATTTCTTTTTGAGTAGGCTTTGGTAGTTCTTATTATCCAAGACATTTGTCCATTTTATTTCAGTTGTCAAATTTGTTGATATAAAGTATTCATAACATTCTCTTATTATTCTTTTACTCTTTAATCTATAATGAAGATCCTTCTTTTATTTCCATAATTGATAATTTATACTTTCTTATTTCTTCATTCCTCTAACTAAATTTTTATGTTTTATTGATTAAAAAAACAGCTTTTGGCTTGATATTATTCATATTGTTTTACCACTTATTTAATAATTTTCTACTCTTTTTTACTTCCTTGCTTCTATTTACTGTAGGTTTACTTTTCATAGCTTATTAAGATGATACTTGGATCATTGCTTTCGGACTATTTATTATTCTACTACAAACATTTTAGCCATAAATTTCCTTCCAATTCCTGAAGTTGCTATGTACTACAAATTTTAATATATTCTGTTTCTATTTTTATTCAGTTCAAAATGTTCCCTTATATGATCTTTGAACTAGAGATTAGTTCTGAGTTTATATTTATTTTTCAATCATTTGATTTTTCCCAGATTTTTTTTTTTTGTAGTTGCTTTGAGTTTAATTCTACTGAGGCCAGAGAACTTATACTGAATGATTCAATCTTTTAAAATTTAAAGTTGGTTGTAGCCTAGCATATAGGCTGTTTGGCTGAATGTTTTATTTATGAATACTTGAAAATAGTATATATTCTTCTATTAATGTGTGGAATGGTCTATAAATGTCAGCTTAGTCAAGTTAGTTGATAGTGTATTTCATATAATCTATTAATTTTCTTTCTATTTGTGGGTTCCAGACTGTTCTGTTCTCTTCCACTTTGCATCCGTCTTCTGTTTCCAACTGTCAGACCTATAGTTATGTGACATTGCCTAAACTACGTAAATCTCTATTTCCCATTTTCTTCATGTAATTGTTTTGAGGATTAAACAAATTAATATGAGTTAAACCTGGAGATTATTTCCTACTACATTTTAAATATATAATACATAGTAGATATTATTACTTGGTGCAAGTTTATGTAAAATCCAGTGTAACTCTAAATAAAATTAATAGATATGTTCAAAGTAGTGGGCAAGGAAGTTCGTTTTAGTTTCATTTTTTGAGATAGCCTTGAGAAAATTTTCAGGTTTTACTAATTCATATGTTAACTCTTAACTGTGCACCACCAAGAATTTCCAGATGCTAATGGTATATGTTCTGCATTCTTTTAATTTCCCTTGGGAACTGAATGCATTACAAATAAGTATTTCATTTGTTCCAGCTAAATCTGTTCCCATGGCTTGTAATAATGTCTTGACTCCAGATGTCTGCATATCTTCTAGCACCACTTCCTGGATAATAAATGCTTAAGGTTAAAGACATACCTTATGACAAAACTTTTATACACCTGCCGTCTGACTTAGTATTTTATCAGGAAAAAAAAAGAAGCAACCTGTGCATTGTTTCCATTTTTTTTCTCTTCCATATAGATAATGGCTATTTCTAATTTCAGCCAGGAATCATCATGGACTTCCTATTGTAATAATAATAAAAAAAAATCCTGTGCTTCCCCACCCCCCCCCAACAGTCACAAATATGAGAATCAGAGGTGGCTGTGTCAGAAAATATATTAGAACATGTCCCAAAATGTAGCATAATGGATCATAAAGAATAGAAAATAGGGATTAATATCAATTTTTCTTTCATTTTTTTTCTAATAGATACTGTGAAGACTAGTGCAAGGGAAATATCATATTACTTATATGTCCTTATTTGCAAATATAATTGAGGCTGAATTTTACATGATAATTTCATGTCGAATAATCTTCTCCCAATTCAACAGAAATTTTCAATGATCTTCTGAAAACTTCTGAATACCTTTTAAACAATGAACCTCTACCAAAAATCAGAAAGATAAATTCAATATTAATTCTATATGGTTCCCAAGTTAATTGTACAAAATAACAGTAGGTTGTATTTCAAATTCTGTACAAAATGCATCTCTTGAGAAATGCTAGCTGAATGATTATGGATGGAAATTATTTGCAGCCATTTTGAAAAAGAAAAGCATATCTGAAGTTACAAAGAAGTGAATGATCTAGCATTTTCTTCAGGTTGACCCCTATGCCAAACAATTTTTCTCGTACTGACCTGTGTTTGCTATTTCATGCATGTTCAATGGCAGTGTTGAATAATGACAACTGAATAATAGAACAATAAGTTCATTTCACCTTTATGTCTTTTTCAAATTTTTATGAAATTGGCATATTTATTAGAATCAATAGTGAAAAAACTCTATTTTGCCTCTAAAATCTTTGTTTTTGTTGCAAAAGTTACTAATATTGGGAGTGTTTATTTAGTGGTTACTTGTTTTCCTTCTGCAGTATGACTACCTATTGTTTCAATTTGTGTTCTTCTAGTTGCACGTGACAGACACACAACTAGAGGAAAATGGGCTGTGATTTTTGTTTCGATTTTTATTCATGTAACAAAGCTAAAGGAAAATCATGGCTATAGCTGTGCCTGAGACGTGATTGGGAAGAGGATGAGGAAAACACTAAGATGCTCTCTTTCAATTTCTTATCCTCCACTCTTTCTTGAAATACCCATTTTCTTCCTCTGTAAACTCGCATCTAGATATGGCAACTTCGAACTCCAGACTCACAGCTCCAGGTTTTGCCTCTCAGCAGACAATGAGAGCTGCTTTCCCTGGTTTGACAATCAAAAAACCTAAGGGAAATGCTGCTTTACCGAGCCTTTGTGAGGCACCCAGCCTTTGGCAATCACAATTGCCAGGTGGGGAATCAGCCTCCCTTGCCTGTCCACCTAAGGAGGGAGGTGTTTCTGTTGTGTTTCCGTTGTTATCATTCAACAAAAGGGATGTCCACTGTGACTAAGAGATTTTCTAGTTCTTCACTTATTTAAATTACCTTTATTAATTGTGCCTGCATTGCTTTTCATTAGCTATCTCTTGTATATTTTTACATGATCACATGTTCCCAGTTTAAAATAAAATGCTTGAGAGTTTTGTATGTGTTTGAGCATTTGAATTGTCAAGTGAAAATGTGATGGTCTACCTTTATTAGGATATCAAGAAATTGGAGAATTGCTAAAAAAAATAAAGCAAGGAGAAGGTGACTGTGAACTCAGATCTTATATCTATAAATCCAGGATGGGAAGCAGTTTGACTCATGGAGTATTGTGCATTTCTGTGCTTTCCACGTAAAAGAACAATCTAGACTTTTCTAGTCACTTCAGGCAGTATTCTAAACTTTCCAGATCATAAATATCAACTGAAAAGCTTCTTAAAAATATAAGTTCACTGGCCCTAACTCAAATTATTGAAAAAATAACCTGAATTCAGGCAGGTATGAGGAACACTGTAGAAGAAATGCTAAGGTGATTACTTTGCCATTTTCCCCTTAATAGGGGAATCTTGCTTATTGATATGTGCAGGACACAGGGGGATTGAAGTGGATGTAGATCATAAGGACAATTCTGAAAACTTAGAAAATGATCAATAAAACTGAATGTAGTCATGAATAGATGGATGAGTGGATGGTCTCAAAGATCTGTGAACGCTCTTTGGAGCTATTTAATATAAAAAAACTTTATACTGATTCTCAGGTTCACATTACTAGTAATCTAACATGTGTAATACTTTTAACTTGGGAAGTTGTTGCACAAGAATTTTCCTGTATATTAGTATTTTATGTATACTCTGTAATTTCAACTTCACTAGTCCCTATAATCTATTTATTATTTTTTTCTTGAGGAAATATATATTTCTCCAGTCAGAACTTTTCTTTTTCAATGTCAGTTTTTTCACACATGCTTTCCAGAGGAGAATCTGACTTTTCAAATAATAGTTTGGTAAAAAAATGCATAGGCAATAAAGAGGAATAAAATGATTTAATGCAAAAATTTACAGCATACTGTGGAAAATACTTGTCTTTTAGTTTCTGGCAGCATTTGCCTTAAGTAATTCAAGACAATATGGATAGGATTACAGTTATGGACTTTAATCCATAAAATTTGTTGAATACTTTTTTGAAGTATTGAATATCCATCCATTCATGACTTCGCATTTAAAAAATCCTAAGCTAAACTGGATAAATAGTGATAGAGATTCTCGAGTCTAAGAAACAAAGTGAAATCACTAGCCTAGAAAGGTAAGCTAACATCAAACAGCACAGCTGCCTGAGGTCATATACTAATGCCTAGAGACCTTGAGCTTTGGTTTAATAGCCTAACCCAGTGACAAGAGGCACTCTGAATCCACTCAAGATAGGTTTTCTGGTCAGAGACTGCATAAATGTGGGCTTCCAAAAAGCTTCGCAAACAATCATATGAAACATAAAGAATGGAAAATAAAGCACATCACAAAGGGAGATAGCAAGGAAATATGCAAATCTTGGCAATAGCACTCAGTGATATGATAAAAACTATATCCTAAGAATATCTAATCACAAGTTAGTCCTTATGCAGACTTAAAACTTGAAAGAATTAGAGGAAAAAAGAAAAAAAATTAAATGAGATTTACAAATACCTGAAATATTGGTATTATCACATGGACTGTATAATCATATGTTTAATGTCTTAAAGGTCAAAAATTGAGAGTAAATATAAAATAACCAGAGACAAAATAATTAACCAGGCAAAATGTTAAAACTAAAACAAATACAACTTATGACAATGGAAAGTGCAAAAGGTTATAAAATGAGGGCAATAAACGTGTTCTAAAATTGATTGTGTAATAATGCACAACTATGATTATATTGAAAAACATTGAACTGTATGCTTTAAATGGGTAAATTATAACTCAATAAAACTATTGTGTTTCCTTTTGCAGTTTTGTATATTTATTCCTCTATTGCCTGATGTGACAATCTGTTTCCCAGAAGGAAAACCTTGAACAAAGAGAGAAAGAGAGAGAGAGAGAGCAGAACATATTAACAAATTTCAGAGAAATTAGGTTAATTTGGATTGGATTTTTATTACTACTATACATGTGAGTTTGAAATTAGGAAAGAATGTGCTACACAATATATACGAGGTTTGTTTGGAAGACCTATATATTAGACCAAACCTGGAAAATTATATGAGTTTTTGGAAAATCCAAAATTCAAATTCTTCTGGAAGTAGCCTTTCTTATCAAGACTTAAAATATAAATCATATTGAGCAGTGTATCTGCCAGAATGAGAAATAACTTCATTGGATTCAGAATGTAAAATAGATCATGTATTGATTATATATTTGGACTAATTTTCTGAGAAAATAATTCTGTGTCATAGGGTTATTATGACTAAAAACTTTTTCCATTTTTTAAAAAATTTGAGGTACAATTTGCATTCACAGAAATGCAAAAATATTAAGTTCATAGTTTGAGAAATTTAGTAACTGAATAAATCTTATACACACATTAAGATGCAGGTGATTTCTATCGCACCAGAAAGATCACTTGTGCCCCATCCCAGTCAATCTGACTCTTAACCAGAGACATTCATTGTTCTGAAATCTTTTACCACAGATACTTTTTTTACTATTCTATTTTTGTCTTTGTATGTAGATTTCACATAAACAAAATAATACAGAATGTACTTCTCTGTGTAAGGCTTCTTTCACTCAGCATGTTTTTGAGATTCATCCATGTCATCGAGTAGTTTGTTCTTCTTTATTGCTATTATATGGAAATACCACTGTATATTTATTTATACTCCTGTTGATAAACACTTGGGCTACTTTTCAGTTTTTGACTACTTTAGATAAATTTGCTTTGAAGCAGCACATTCTAGGTTTTTCTGTGTTCATATATTTTCATGTCTCATAGATAAATGATGACTACATTTATGAGAAACTACTAGATTGATTTCCAAATTAGTTGTACCATTTTACATTCCTGCGGGCAATATGTGAGAGTTTCAGCACTCCACATACTTGCCATCACTTGGTGTTTAATTAGTCTTTTTAATTTTAACCATTCTAGTTGGGTAAATAGTAGTATCAGATTGTTGCTTTAATGTGTAATTCACTGATGACTAATGATTTTGAACATCCTCTCATGGGCTTGTTAGTCATTGGTATATAAACCCTGATGAAATGCCTATTTTTTTATTTGGGTCATTTTTCTTTTTTATTATTCAGTTGTAGAAGTTATTTATATATTCTTGACTGAAGTTTTTTTGTAAGTTATATTTATTACATATTTTGCCCAGTCTGCAGTTTATATATTCATATTTTCAACAATGTGAGCAAAAAGTTTTAGTTTTGAGAACATTAATTATTTTTGGTTAGTGCTTTCTGTGTCCTGTTTATGAATTTTATAATCCACCCCAATGTTGGCCAAGGTCATGAAGGTAATCTACATTAAAAAAATTAAGCTTTACAATGTAAGGTTCTACAGTTAGGTCTTTGAGCTATCTCAAATTAATTTTTTATGCATGGTGTGAAGTATGGCTTAAGATCCATTTTTTTTTCTAATAAGTAAAGCCAGTTATTCCAGTATAATTTATTCAAAATTATTTCCTTTCCTTATTTTACTTTTTTGACACCTTGTTGAAAATAAATGAATTTCATGTGTTAGACTTTTTTTAAACCTTTTATTTTGTTGTTGATTTATTTGTCTATCTTTATGCCTATGACATTGGATTAAATAATTTAGCACTATAGTAAATCTTGAAATGAGATAGTGTATGACCTCTCTTACTCTTTTTTCTTTTTAAAATTGTTTAGCTGTTCTAGGCCCTTTCCTTTTTTCATGTGAAAAATTACTTCATATATATCTATTAGAGAGAATTTATCTTGAAACAATATTTGAGTATTGTAATCCTTTGACATGGTATATTTTCCATTGGTATTTTAGGATTTCTCTATTTTTTAGTTAGTTGAATTAGTTTTATCAATCTAGATTTCACTGGTTTTTCTCAATTATTTATCCATTTTTATTTGATTAATGTGCACTATTATCTCCTTTCTTTCATTCTGCTTACTTAGTTTTATTTGCTCTTCTTTTTCTAGTATCTTAATGTAGAAGCTTAGATCATTGATATTAAACTATTATTCTTTGTCTAATAAAAGCATTGTATTAGTTTTCTTGAACCGCTATAAAAAAGTACCACAAACTGGGTCCTTTATACAACAGAAATTTTTTGTCTTGGTTAGTTCTGAAGTCTGGAAGTCTGAGATCAAAGTGTTAGCAGAATTTTTTTTTTTTTTTCTGAGAGTTATAAAGTAAAATCTGTTCCAAATCTCTCAGCTTCTAGTGGTTTGCTGGCATTCCTTGTCTTGTATGTACCTCATACAAATCTCTGCCTTCACCTTCACACGGTATTTTTCCTGAGTACTTGCTTGTGCCCCAAATTTCACTTATTATAAGGACACAGTTATGAGCCCACCCTACTCCACTGTGATCTTCACTAGTTATGTATGTAGAGACCCTATTTTAAAATATGGTCACATTCCAAGTACTGTAATTTAGGACTTCAGCATACACATTTGGAGAGAACACAATTCAATCCATAACAAGCTTTATTTCTCTTCTATGCACTGATAAATACTACATCTAAAAATTTTTGATATGTTGTATTGCATTATCATTCAGTTTAAAATATTTTCTAATTTCTATTATTATTTCTTCATCAACCCATGGATTTTTAAATGTTTTATGTTTAATTTTAAAATTATTTAGAATTTTCTTAGCTATGCCATTTTAATTGATTTCTAATTTATTTCTATTGATACCAGATAATATACAATGTGTGATCTATTTTTAATGATTTTATTAAGGTCTAATTAGCATATGATACTGTACAGATATTGAAAGTGTACAATTTGATAACTTTTAAATATGTATATATCTATAAATCTTTACTAAAATCAAGATGATGAACATGTCCATCAATCCCCAAAGAAGTGTCTGTTTGTGTCCCTTCCTCTCCTCCAATCACCAGATAAACAGTAATCTATTTTCTGTAAGGATTAGTTTGCATTTCCTAGAATTTTATATGAACTTTATCATACAAATGCACTATTTTGGGAGGATTTTTTTGGTTTGTTTTTTCTCTCTTTCCATAATTATTTTGAGATTTGTCCAAATTACAGCATGAACAATATTTGTTGTTGTTGTTTTTAAATTATTGCCTAGTTAATCTATTTACTTGTGTATACATTTAGGTTGTTTCTAGTCTTTGGTTGTTACAAATAAAGCTGCTATGAATATCTGTACATATTTTTATATGAGCATATGCTTTTATTTAT
Source organism: Eonycteris spelaea (assembly GCA_003508835.1). Taxonomy (NCBI): domain Eukaryota; kingdom Metazoa; phylum Chordata; class Mammalia; order Chiroptera; family Pteropodidae; genus Eonycteris; species Eonycteris spelaea. The sequence goes on from PUFA01000168.1 coordinate 1,275,808, forward strand.
CTTAGACAAATAAACATTGATGTGGAATAACTAGGTCATATAGTACATCACTACAATATGCTAGGTGTATGTTTAAGTTTATAAAAGTTGACAAACTTTTATAAACTGGTTGTACAACTGATATTCTGAGTGGTGTATAAGAATTACAGTTGCTCTATGTTCTTTCTAACACTTGGTATGAATCAAACTTTTAATTTTGGCTATCATAATGATAGTTGTGTAGTGGTATCTCATTTGGGGGCTTTAATTTGCATTTCATAATGACTAATTATGGTTAGCATGTTTTCTTTTGGAAGGTAGCTATGCTCACCACTATACCACCAACGCTGGTTGCATATTTTTTTTGCTTATGCACAGTCTATATATATTTTTTTGGTCAACTGGCTTTCATATATTTTGCCCATTTTTAATGAGTTGCTTGGTTTTTTTGTTTTTTTGTTTTTTTTTTTTTAATTATTGAGTTTTAAGAGCTCTTCATGTATTCTGGTTACAAATATTTTATCAGATATGTGATTTGCAAATACTCTCAGTACAACTTATTTATTCATTTAGTTAGTAGTGTCATTGAAGTGCAGAATTTTCTAATTTTGATGAATCATAAATTTATCATCTTTTTATCTCATAGATCATGGTTTTGCTGTTATAGCTAAGATATCTTTAATATTAAGTCACAAAAATTTCTCCTATATTTTATTCTAAAATTGTAATAATTTTACTTGACAATACGATTAAAAGTTTATTTTAAGTTTTACATTTAAATCTAATCAATCTTGTATTATTTTTTCTGTATGGTGTGAAATATGAATTGAAGTTCATTTTTTAACATAAGAATATCTCATTTTTTTCACTTTAAGTATATTTATCTTGCTATATTTTAACAAAACTATTTGAAGCTGTCTTGCTTTTACTTTTAAATTTTGTTGTTTGGTTTAATAAGGTATTGGCTTTGGTTCAGATAAACAGGTCATTTATTTGCTAATAAGCTTGATCTTTTTGAGGCTGTTTTTAACCTTTGATTTGATGGGTCTCTAGTAGCATTTGCTGTAAATCTAGATTAGCTACTCTTGATGGTAGGCTTTTGGGATCTTTACTAAATGTTTGGATTGTTCAATGAACTCTCTTTCTCATACTGTTTGAATCTCGAATGTTTTCCTGACCTGTGCAACTCCTGTAGTATCATATAACTTCTTTTCATTATTTTTCTCATAGTTGTTTCTTGCCTATTCTTACTGAATCCTTTCCTAAGCGTGTGTATTTTAGTGTTTGGCTAAAAACTCAAAGCAAGATCCTATGAAGATTCTGAAACTCATTTTCTAAACAGTTCCCTTCTTTCTGGTACTCAGGCCCATAAATTTCAGTCCCTCCAGAAGCATACAACTGATTTCTGTCTACTGAACACCATGAAACCACTATATTATGTCGAATCACACTTTCTTGCACTTCAGTCTAGAAAGTGGCTCCAGAAAAAAAAAATTATAAACTATCATGGAACTGATTTTTCTTTCCTTTCCAGGTTTGCCATTCTGCATTCCATGCGGCAGAATTTCTGAAAACATTTACTTCATATACTTCTTTCAGTTTTATAGTTGTTTATGGTTAGAGAGATAGTTACTTCCTCATGGCTAACGGCAGAAGTCCAAAAGCAAGTTTTAAAACCAAGTTGTTCAATGTTTCTGTATTGAGTCAGAGCTCATCTTGTACTTCCAGTTTCTTCTTTCTTTTTTTATCCCCTTCTTACAGCTTCATTCTATTTTAAGATATCATCTTTATGGATCTGACTTTTCTCTCCATTTCTCTTTAATCCAGGAGTACTCTTCAGATATGTTGCCGATAGCTACCCTGAATAAATATTTTGTTTGCCTGAGCAACTTATGCAGGCTTACACAGGTGAAAACTTCTTTAGGCTTGGGCCTAGATAATAATAGATGAACACTATAATGTTAGGTAGAATTGTCTAGTTAGATATTGTCTTTGACAGATATTTGTCTTTTTTTAAAAAAAGATTTTTATTGTAGTGACATTGGTTAACAAAGACATTTGTCTATGCAGGTCTTCCTCACAGGAAGAGATGATAAGCAGTCCAATAATCTTAAAAACTAATAATTAAATAAATTTATAGGATTTTCAGGGAGAAATATGAAAGAGGAGAGAAGTGGGCTAGTGTTAGTCATAGGACGGTCTTGGCAGTAATTGGTAGGAAATTGTAAACCACTCAGTTGCTGGAACTTCTAATGGTCTTATTTTTATAATTTATGGATCTGCATGGAGTTAATGTTAAATCAGATTGCCTGTAATATTATCTTGGACCATATGGGTTTAATTTAACTGGTATTAAACGAGTTTGCACTTAGTCTGCAATGTCCATCTTGATGTGGTCTGGCACAATTTAAGTGTTTTGAGAGCCCGGGTACACTTTGTAAGTTTGCTTCTCCATTCCCTATAGCCCAGAAGCCAAAAGAGCCTTTTTCACTTTATCCATATGTAAGAATTACCAGCTATAATTTAGGTATTGCATAATGAAATTTAATTCCAAACTTAGAAAGAAATGAAGTATAACCAAATTCAGAATCTCAAGAAAATGCTTTTGTGATTAATAATATTAATTTTCTGAAAGCAATTCAGAATTATACTCCCAGTACCAGATGTTTATTGAATGGCTGAATAAATGCAATTTTTAAAAGGTTGTTAGACAACAGACAGGAATTGGTAATGTCCAAAATCTTTTATTCTTATAGATAGAATTAAGTACAGCATAACATATACACCTTAAATGTACAATGTAGGAGATTTGAATCACTGGAAATTATTTATCGCTTGATTACAGATAGCTGCTCATGTAGAAGGTCTGAATAGTTGGAAATTTGTTTATTTCTTGATTGGAATATTGGAGAGAGCAAGGGATAGGAGTTATATATACACTGGTCACTAGCCTGGAAGTTCTATTGTTAGTTGTGAAACCTTTGGGAAGTAATGATTTCTTTAGTCTCAGTTCCTTCATCTGAAAAATGGGAAAACTATTTACGAATAGAAGAGAATTAAATGATTAACTGCATATACTAAGTGCATTATAGCTGCTCATAAAATATTACTCAGCTTCCCTTTTCCTTTTGTATCATTATAATCACTATATAAGGTTATTAGGTAATACTATACTTGATAATGATTATTTATTTGTTACACTGTCTACATGCAAAATCTCATATAAAAAGCTAAATTTTTGTGGAAAAACAGAAAAGAGAAGAAAGAGAAAGCAGAGGTGGAAAAGATAGGAGTGCTACATAGACAAAGTTTTATTCCAAATTTTAGCCATATCTTATGCCTGAAATCTCAGGCTGTGTGGAAATAAAAACCATTGGAAAGGTACAATATGCTAGCTAGATTGTCTCTTTTGTATATATGGTATTTATTCATTCAGTTTATTCAACCATCATTTGCCAATTAATGTACCAAGTGTCAGACATGCAAAATGCCAATAATACAGGAGGTAGTTGGGAAGAAATAGTCTTTGCCCTTATAAATCTTGCAGTCTAGCAGGAGAGATGCACATGATCCATGAAGTTTCATGTTTCAAAGAAGAGGAGCTGTGGCTATGGAGGCGCATATAATAGGGAAACCAAAGTTGGGAGAGGTCATCTGGGAAATCTTCTGTATGGAAGGGATATTTAAGCAGAGAACTAAATATTAGAAGATTTTTCTAGGTCACAGAGTGGACTGAGAAGCAGTGTGGGGATAGCATTCTAGGAGAATTAATCAGCTCTGCAAAGATCCTGAGAAAGGAGAAAGCATGGTTTGCACAGGACCGAAGTAGAGCTGGCATAAATGAAAGGCTCTATCCACAAAGGAGAGGGTGGGCCAGGAGACTGAAGGTGAAGCTGAAGGAAGTCCAGGAGTATACAATATATGGTTTTATCTATGTGTTAAATATGTTGGGTTTTATAAGTAACATGAAGCCCTGAAAGGTTTGAATCAGAGTAATGAAACTACTTGTGTTTCAAGACAATCTTTTTTGTTGAAGTGGGATGAATATATTTGAAGAAAAAAGAGTGTTTATGAAGAAAAAGCTAGAAAACTGATTCATAAAAGGCAAATAAGATGATGATCTGCATTAGAGTGGTTGCAGCTAGAGATAAATAGATCTGGATAAATTAGGGAGGTAGTTAAAAATTAGCATCAGCAGAATTTTGCACAGCAGGCTAATCCTGCTTCAAAAGCCCTCTCAACCTCCTGTACTCCCTTCCTTACCTGGAGAGGTTCTACACATTCTTTAGGTTTAAACTCAAGTGCTACCTGCATTTTGATGACTTCTCCCCAAAGGTAAAGTTAGTGGATTACTATTGTAGCACCTGGAAAATACATCCTTTAAAGGCAGTGGATTTCAACCCTGGATACACATTAAAGTCATCTGGGGGAACATCTAAACGCTTGCAATAACTGTCTCCCACTCCAGACTGACTCTTTAGGAGTTGGGAGAGAGTAAGAATATTGCTTAAAAGCTCTCCAGGTGGTTCTAACATGTATTCAAGGTGGGAATCAGCTCTTAAAATCATTTACCATACTAATATTTTTAGTTTTACAGTCTAATTTCCATTAGGGTGTTAACTTACTGTGGAACAGGATTTTTAACTCATCTTTACATCCTAAGCACTTAGCAAAGCAATGAGATATCTTTTTATTATTATTATTTTTTATTTTTTTAAGTTTATTGGGGTAACATTGGTTAATATGATTATATAATTTTCAGGTGTACATTATAATTTGATACCTATATATTCTATTGCATGATTACCACTCAAAGTCCAGTTTCCTTCGACCTACCATATATTTATTTGATTCCCTTTACCCTGTCTACCTCCTCTACCCCCTACCCTTTGGTAACCACTAGTTCATTGTCCATGTCCCTGAGTCTCTGTTTGTCCTGTTCATTTGTTACTTTTAGGATTATATCCCACATATACATGATACCATGTAATTTTCAACTTTTTCTGTCTGGCTTATTTCACTTGGCATGATTATCTTGAGATCAATCCAGTTTGTCACAAATGGCAGTATTTTTATCTCTTCTTATGGCTGAGTAATATTCCATTATATAGGTACCACAGCTTCTTTAGCCAATCATCTATCACAGGACACTTAGGTTGCTTCCATGTCCTGGCCACTGTGAATAATGCTGTTATGAACATCAGTATGCAAAAATCTTTTCAAATATGGGTTTTCAAGTCTTTGGGGGTATATACCCAGTAGAGGGATTGCTGGATCATATGGTAGATCCATTCTTAGTATTTTGAGAAACTTCCATTCTGTTTTCCTTAGTGGTTGTACCAATTGCAGTCCCACCAGCAGTGTATGAGGGTTCCTTTTTCTCTATATCCTCTCCAACATTTGTTATTACTTGTTCTGTTGATTAGAGCTATTCTAACAGGTGTGGTTTTGATTTGCATTTCACTAATAGCAAGCGGTGCTGAGCAAACATCTTTTCAAATTCTTGTTGGCCATTTGTATATTTTCTAGGGAGAAGTGTCTGTTAAGGTCCTCTGCCCTGGTTTTTTGACTGGATCATTTGTTTATTGTTGTTATTGAGTTGTATGAGTTCTTTGTATATTTTGGATATTAGGCCCTTATCAGAAGCATTGCTTGCAAATATAAATTTAATTGGAAAAGAAATTTATTCACAGTTACATGAACATATGGTAATACAAAAATAGAGGTATATGCAAAATATTGGAGGAGTTCATTCCTATTGAAGAAAAGGCTTCATGTAAGAGGGCATTAAATTAGACTGCAAGTCATGAGTAGTATGTAGATAGATTCAGAAAAAGATATAGGCAAGAATAACAGTTCTAGAACAATGTATAAGCACAAGTAAATGCATGTTGGAGAGATAGTTTGGACAGTGTAAGGCAAGATTTTGCTTTTGGCTTGAGCCTGTAGTGGGTCCAAGAAGAAGTAAAATGAAGGTAAATCCAGATGAGGATCGACCTGAAATATAGTCTAAGAATTTTATTTATTATTATTATTAATTTGATACAAGAAATTGCATCATTAAAAATTTCTGGAAAGGGTCAGGACAATTGTAGGTGGTACATAGTATGGATTGGAAGTGGGAGAGTCTGGAGGCATGATGGCTAACTAGTAGGCATCATTCTAATAAATAATCAGTTGTTTTTTTTAACATTGTTGCTTAATAAATCACCCGAAAAATTAGTGACTCAAACAAGAATAAATTTATGTGAATTAGGAGTGTGAGAAGGGCTTGGGCTGGGTGGCTCTGGCTTGGGTCTCTCAGACTGCATTCCAAATGTGGCAGGAGATTAACTGCAAGGAGTCGGAGTAGCTATGTCTATTTTTCTGTTTTTCTTTTTCTTTTTCTCTCTCTCCCTTTCCCTTCTCTCTGTAGCCATAGTTTACACAGGTTCCTTTGAGCTTCCTCACAGAATGGCAACTTTAGGACAATTTCCTGCTTACATGTGATTCAGGGCTCCAACAAAGAGGGTTTTTAGTGAGTGGGAAAGAATCTGTGTCACTTTTTTTAACCTAGGCTAAGATGTTATTTGTGGTCAGTTTTGCTACACTCTATTGATTATAAGTGAGTCCCAAACCTTTCCAGATTCAAGGGGAAAGGAATTATATTCCTTCTCCAGGTGAATGACAAGATTATTAAAGAACATGAGGATGAAAGATGACATAATGATCATTTTTATATAATACAATATACTATGAGGGAAGAGTCAGATTTGACACTGAAATATGAAATGTATAACAAGGAATGGACTTATACTTAATTAACTATTTAATTAAAATAGAGAAGTCATGATAAAGGTCACTTTTTAAGAATCTTGATATTTTTACGAACACTCTTTTAATGGTAGTTTGTTTAAATGTGTGACTCTTCCAGTACAATGGTGCATACTCAGGCTTGTATGTCCTGGACCTAACACAAATGTTTATAGAACAAAATAGTTAATTAATAAATTTTGTTAAAAATGGTGACTTTTGAATATTCAAGTGAGAACAACTAGAATGAAGTTTTTAAAAAAGATCTAAAATTCAAGAGAGACACTAGGATTAGACAGTTAGTTTGGGGATGTATGTATTCACAGTGTCATTGAATACCACGAGAAGGACAGCTCTCTTATCTGGGCTTTCATTTATACAGGAATGTTTGAATCAGGTCATCTGTATGAATGTGATGCAATCATCATTTTTGCCTGTTAAGAAGATGTTGTTTGATCCATTCAGTTTACTTACTTTCTTTCCATCCAATGTCACAATGATTCTTTAAGAGGCTATCCTGGTATCTAGTGAGAGGCCAAACCCAGACTCAAGGCCAGCTCCTCTACTGAGTCAATCATCCTTTGAGGCCATGGACGTGGCCATCATCAGATTGAGGCTGCTATAAAAAGTAGGTTTTGGTAAAAAGCAAGCTTTATCTTGAATCCTGGCCCTGTTAGATATTAGCTATATGAACTTGACATAGTTATTTAATCTTTATGAGCCTGTGTTCTCATCTGTAAAACAGAAAATATGAGATTGTGAATATAAAATGGAAGTCTGTACTTGGTACATAGAAGTTAACCAATAAATACAACTGCAGTTTTCTGGCTCTGCTGATTATTAGGATGGCTAGACAACAACAAAAAGCATAGAATGTTTGATCTGAACATTTTTAGCCTTGTGAAAGTGGTTTCTGGTGAGTTAATTTCATAAATTGTGAAGCTTCATCTATGGTACTATGACGACACTTCTCAGATTTTACATTGAATATTGGATTTTATGCCTCTGTGTAGCTACCACCCAAGTGAAATATTGAATTACTTTAAAAATTAGGTGAGCATTTTGCTTCACTGAAGTTAATGTAAATTGGGTAAAATACTTGATATGATCTTTAGTTATATAACTATTTTGAATCCTTCAAATTAATGCAGTGGTGTTTTTAAGGGCTTCCTTGGTTTTAACTTATCTTTTTTCTACAATCTATAATTCTTCATGATAAATATTATATGCACAGAATATTAATTAGATTGTGCTCTCTTGTGACATGATGCTGAGACTTAGGGAGATCTTTGCATTCATCTGACAATAAGCTGTTACTATATCTTATTATGTCTTAAGTCTTTTGATTAATATGCAGTGCTTTTATTGTTATACGTTTCCCAGACATTTTTATAAAACATCAGTTTTGGGAAGGTACATATTCACAGAAATAGTATTTTCTTACACCAAGCAACCTCAGAATGATGTTCTAACTCTTTAGGCCTCAGTTTACACATTTAAAAAAAGTTCTTAAGGTATTTAATCTTTAAAAATTTGTGATTTCTTAAGTTTCCAAGATCCTTCTTTATAGGAAGACAAGATTATAAGCAATAACATTTTCTTTCAAAATAGACTAAGGCCTCAAATGGAATTTCCCTGGGGCATATTTCCTCTGGCTTGCTGCCTTATTCTCTTATTCTGCTCTTGTATTTACTGGCTCCTTGAAACTGGATTCATTGCAAGTTTCAATGATGACTCAACCAAGCTTGTTTCTAGGCAGATCTAGAGGCATTATGTACCCTTACGAGGTAAGTCTCATGAGGTATGGAGCTAAATATTTAGCATAGAGAAGAAATAAAAATTTCAAACTTAAAAAACTGATAATATCACAAACATGACAATCCAATCAAATAAGCAATTCGTATACTAATTAACTACCTGAAAATAGTTTTATAATATTTTGTTTATTGTTTGGTTTTATATTCTTTGAATGACTATTCATGATATTGTAATATCATTTTCTATAATAATAGATGATTCAGTTTTCCTCTACAGAATTGACTGAAATGTGTTTTTTATTACTGATAGTTTGGGAACATTTCTTTTCTCTTCATACCTCATTATTGGTAACATGATGTAAATTTTTAGGATTATTGTTAAGTTTTGAAAACCTATATTCAGGTATGGTCCCTGGACTTCTACCTTTTTATCAGATCTCCAAGTGAATTGGCCTGCAGGTGGCAAAAGTATTCCAAGAAGCCATGCCTAGATCTGGCTACCAATGAGAATTTCATGGAAGTGATTGAAAACCACATATTGTTTCACTAATCTTAAATATGTCCCTAACTTAACTTTCTTTTAGCGGAGTTTCAAAATTACCCACAGCCACTAGAAAGCCACTAGATATAAAGAAAGGTGTGATGAAGGAAGAAGCATTGCAAAGAGATAGTGATCCAATTTCAAAAATGTTTCACTTTAGTAAGTTTTATAAAACTGCTAGGGCTCTCTCAGAGCCTTGTGAGAAAGCCATGCGAGTGAGGGGTCCTGAAGCTAAAGCTTTATTAGTTTCACAGTAAAATTCCTACCTTTTCCTCTTCCCTGATATCCCCTGCTAGAACAACTATTTTCAGGAGTTCAGGATAGAGCTCGGAGTCTTGGTATGTATTTTACTCTTGCAATTCCTACTCTTCAGCATAACAGTCCCTATCTCAGCCAGCTACTTAGGCATCTCACCTTATCAACACAGATTCTCGCACTGTAATGAAACAACCATTCGAATTGACATAAGCTGCGACCCCTTAGATAGCTACTTTCTTTGTTCTTATGCTTGCTTATTTAAATCCTACTTGTCTGTATTATCACTGAATTTGCTGTATGACAATTATTCCAGTTGCCCAGGTTGGTTCTGGCTTCTTTCTAATCCCAGGTTGTCAGAATACTTTAAGCTTAAAGCCACCCATATTCAACAGTTGCAAAACTTTTGGATTAAAATTAATTTGTAAACTTCCTGAGCTAAATGACTTGTGATTCTCCCCACACATGGATAAGAAATATAAACCATATACCTACAACGTAAGTCTGTAAGCAATTACCCAGCAGATTTTAAACCAGCATACTACTCTCTATAAAAATGCTTCTGGCAAATGTCATTAATTAATCTTCTCAATGGTCCTAAATGCAGGTTTAAAAGTATGACTCTTGGTAATTATATGCTAAATCATTCTGATAATACTTTATATTTAAGGAAATATTTATACATCTTAAATAATTTTATCTTAATTATTTCACTTTGTAGTATATGTTTTTGTTGGCATTATATAAAAGCTAATATTAACGAGCTTTTACTACATGCTTGATGATATAACTGATGTTTAGAGGAGTTGAAATAATAAGAAACATCCAATTAGTAATTAATTCTCTTAAAGAAAGATTCTTTATCTGGCTTCTAAAGCCAAGATTCTAACATAGGTTTTACTAATTCCAGGTTCAGTATATACATATGTTATTTCTCTCAGTGCTTATCACTGTCCCCTCCTCCCACTCCCAACTTGCTTTGAAAGAATCAACCTCTCTTTTTCTTTAGATGCGCACACACACACACACACAACACACAAACATTTGACTCTCATTTACAATAGTTACATTCTATAAAGTTGCCATGAATACTGAATTAGTGAATACTGGTAGGATCCTATGAGCCTCTGTTCACAACATTTCAACAACTGATCAGTATGTGACTTAGTTTTTTTTGTTGTTGTTGTTACTGATTTTGAACACCTTATTTAGTATATATTTTGACTCAACGTTGAAGTCAAGGTCAACCATCCTATAATTCACGATTGAATGAAGCTATCTAACACAAAGATTTTCTCTCTAAGGTACATCACAGCATTCTTGCATTTACAAGCAATGAACAGCACTTCAGGACTATTCTTGGGAACCATTTTAAACAGTAAAATCAACAACAGAAAGCACAAAAAGAGAAAAAGAGAAAGGATATTTGATCACAGTACGAAAGCTAAAACAAGAAAGCAGAGCACTGCTCCGTTTGACTTTAGCTGGGAATGTGCATATCAGGTGACTTGTAATTTTTACCACTCTGCACGTGTCCATAGATGACCATGGAAGTGTCCCGAGTATTGACTTTGGGATTGCAAATAAATTTTAGTAATACATAAATTCACAAACACAGAATCTATGAATAATGGTCGATCCCCCAATTTCTCCTCCTTAGTGTATTGATGGAGACATAACTTAAGGAAAAGTGAAAAAAATTTTTAAAAGGAATCTTCTACAATAATTACATATATAAACAGAACCCCTAATTAAGGAATGAGGCTGCATAAGTGTAAGATGAAAATAGTATTCATTTATGGATTATGACTTGGCTGATTAGGACTTGAGTTATAATATTTATTGACATGGAAATATTGAATGACAGATGTTGAATGAGGCTTTAGAAACAACTCAGTAATATTTTATATCATCTTTTGCTTCAGGGAATTCTAATCATTTAAAACAAGCTCAAATTTACTTTCTTTTTACTTCAGGCCTTTGGCCCTGGTTCTCTTGGTAGCTACAAAGAGGAATCTAAACTCTCTTCTAACTTTGGGATATGACATATTTAAGGAGTTCCCATGTATAACTGTTATTAAGCTTACTCTCAACTAAAACCTCGTTTTAACATGTACTGCTGCTATGTCATGTCACATCCATCTTATACTTGATAGTTGGATTTTTGAACTCAAGAAAAGTAGGACTTTATGTGAATCTCAGGTTAAATCTTGTTGGATTTGGTTCCAACTGGTCAAAGGCTTTCTGGACTGAACATATTTGCTAACCTCTACCTGCTTCCTTTATCTATGGATGTGGTTCTTAAAATTTGGAACAAGATATTAGTTAAAAACTCAGTAGCATATTTCTGGGAATATTAATGCAGCTAGTCCATATGGTGCCTTTGTGCAAAAATTTTTTTTAAAAGTGCCTTTTTCATGACAACAAAAATTTTAAATTATATGATTTTTTTATAATAGTAATAATGATACAGAAAGGTTTTACATCTAATTTCTGATATTAAATAATAGAAAATTCAAATTTTAATCACAGTAAATGAATACTTTAAGTCATTTTGATTAATTTCTATAAAATAATTACATATTTTACATTCATGAAAACAGCAATCTTTATGACATTTTTAATTATCTGATAATTATGTTTCCTTTAAAAAATGATTCCCTGATTTAATCTTTTTGTTATATTTTGACATTAAAAAGTCTAAATAAGTTTTAATTTTGAAATGTTATAGTTTTCTTTGGCAAATAATATTGCCATAATTAAATATATTCCATAAGCTTTATATGCAAAAACATGATTTATAAATTATTGCTGTGAGCAGGTGGTAATATAGAACAGAAATCAGATATTTTAAAAAGTTTTTTATGTCTTCAAATATCTTTCCTATGTTTAGTAAATTTCAAGATACATTTTTACTTTTAGTTTTAGTAATTTATGTTCATTGTTAACTCTTCTAGTTACAAATGTCATCTAAAACACGAAAAACAATGTTATTTCTGTATGATAGTTATTCATTTTAAAGATGCGATTGTTGTAACCAATATAAAAAATATTTTAAACTTTAATTCTGTGTTATAGATGGATAATTCAGTTAAAATGAATTTTCTTGTTTCTTTTTATAGTATTTTCAATATTGGAGAAGTTACAGTTAATAATAACTATCAGGATGGTTTATAATTGTTTAGTTTCACACACACACACACACACACACACACACACACACACACACACATTTAGATTTATACAGGCATACCTTAAAGATATTGTGGGTTCAGTTCCAGACCTTTGCAATAAATGGAGTATCTCAATAAAGTAAGTCATAATCTTTTTGCCGGTAGTCTTGCCTTCAATTTGTAAAAAACACAAAATCTGTGTAGCGCGAAAAAGCAAAGTGCAATAAAAGGAAGTATGCCTGTGAGTCACAAATATAAACAAACAAACAAACAATTAAATATTTGGCAGATGCAATTTCTTATTTTTTCTTCAAATAATTTCCTAATGCCTTTGCTTGCTGGAGGGTATTATGTATATTGAATTTTAGTTCTGTATAATTTTGTTAATAAAACTAGTTTTATAAAAATAACCAGATTAAGGAAATATGCTCCTATTCCTAGTTCTGGATTTTTTTTTTCATAAATGAGTCCTGGATTCTGTCAAATACTTTGTTACTTTTATAATTATTATTTGGATTTGTATTTTTTCTATTAATGTTGTATAATATTGATTTTTTTAAATGTCGCACCAATCTTTTATTCCTTGGAGAAACTGTTTTTGTTTGCTTCAGTATCGGGGTAATGCTGGCCTCAAAGATTGAATTTGAAACTGCTCCCTTCTCCATTTTTGTAGAGTTTATAGAGATTTAGTATTGTTTTAATTTTAATTTTTAATATTTGATAGAAATGATCAGTGAAGCCATAGGGTCCCTTGCGTTTCTTTATGAGAAGATTTTTAGAAAATTATTTCAATTTCTCTACTTGCTTTAGGACTATTCTTATGTCCTATTTCTTTTCAAGTCAGTTTTGATCATTCAGATATTTTGAGAATTTGTCTAAATTACCTAATTTTGGGGGGATAATTTTGTTCAAAGTATTTCTTTATAATCCCTTTTAATTTTGGTAGGTTTAGTAGTGAAGTATCTTATTTCATTCCTGATTTTAATGTTTCTTCTTATCTTGGTCTGCTTGGCTAATGTTTGTCAATTTTGTTAATTTTCTAAAGAACCCTCTCTTAGTTTCCTAATTTTTTTTCTATTGTTTTTCTTTTTAATTGAGCTCAGTTCAGAGTTTTATTAATTCTTTCTTCAAGTTTTGGGAATGGCTAGATCCTCTTTTTTAATCTCATAAGAAGCACAGGTTATTGATTTGAGATATTCCTCATTTTTTAACATAACATAAACATTTAAATCTATAAATTTCCCTAAAAAAGGAACTGTAATAGCTGCAAAACACAAGTCATGATATCTTTAGGTTTTGTTTAATTCAGTTCTAAATATTTTCTAAGTTCATTTTGATTTCTTTTTTGTTTGGTTAATGGATTATATAGAAGTGTGTTATTTAACTTGTAGATTGTTGGTGATTTATCAAATACCTTTCTGTTATTAATTTCTAATATAATTCTACTACATTAAAAAACATACTTTTTGTGACTTTATTCCTATTAAATTTAGTGAAACTTATTTGAGAATATTGTTCAGTCTTCTAAATCCTTGATGATTTTATGCTTAGGTTTTTTATCAATTATTGAGAGTAGAATATTGATATCTTCAATTATTATTGTATATTTTTCATTTTCAATTTTGTCAACTTTTACTTCATGTATTTTGGGGCTCTGTTGTTAGGTTTATATATGTTTATAATTGCTATATTACTGATGAATTGACTCATCATTAAGCAATATTTTTGACTCTACTCATATTTCTTATCTTGAAGTCTATCTTTTTATGTTAAAAATATAGGCATTTCTCTTCAGTTAAGGTTATCATTTTCATGGTATATATTATCCATTCCTCTTAACTTTCAATCTATTTTTGTGTATTTTGCAGATAACATATTTTGGGTTTATAAAAAAAATCTAGTCTGACAATCTCTTTCTTTTGATTCACTTAATGCATTTATACACATTATAATTTTTGCTGTGGTTAGATTTATATTTACCATTTTGCTATTTATTTTTCATGCATCTTATGTATTTTTCCTTTGATCTTCTTTAGTGCCTTGTTTATGTTAAATAGACATATTTTTAATGCCTCATGTAATTAAATTTTTATTGTATATTTAAATGATTTTCTTAGTTGTTTCTGTAGGGATTACAGTATGCATTTTAATTTGGCACAATCTACTTTAAGTTAATTCTAAACTGGTCCATGGCCATGCTACCCTGAACAAGCCCGATCCGTCTGATCTCGGAAGCTAAGCACGGTCAGACCTGGTTAGTACTTGGATGGGAGACCACCTAGGAAGACCAGGTGCTGTAGGTGTAAATATATATATATGTAAGCTGACAAGGTTCTTGCAATATATGAGATCAAGCAAAGGTTGCCTTACCTAAGAATAAAATAAATACTAACATGATTTGGGTAAAATATAGTTATAAACTTAGTTCTAAACTAGTTCCATTTCATCTCTATGTTTCATTATGTTATTGTCGTACATACCACATCTATACATGATGTAATTTCAGCAGTATGGTGTTATTTTATGCAGGCAACATGATGTTAATATTTGTTCTTTTTGTTATATAGTCTCTATTTACAGCAATAATAGTTATCTGTTTTCTTCAAATCAGATTTTGAATCCTTAAGATATTAAAGGTTAGAGTTTAAATTTTTTTATGTTTATTAAGAATATTTGATAAATATTGGCAAGATTTACACCCACTTTTAATTTTTACTTTTTCCATTTCCATAGGATACCAATATAGCAAAAAACATATAAAAACCTTTGGGGTAGAATAAACTAATCAAGACAGTAATGTTTTTACCTTTGAAATAATTTATATTAGTATATTTCTGAATACTCCCAATATTTACTGTTTTTAAGAAAGTTAAGACTTTTTACTTCACTGTTCCATCATTTAATATAAAAATTAAATGGCTATGTAATTGGATCTGTAAAAGTCAATTATTTTTCTCTTTATTGACTATGCCATTCCAGTTCTTCAGAGGCTTCTTCAAATGTTACATATTTTATAATTTTTCTTGGTTCAGAATAGGTCCACCGATTTTTCTCTCTCTCTTTTTTTTTTTTTTGAACTTCTAAGAAATTACTGTTTTATTTACCTGGCTATTACATGCTACTTGATCAGTAATTGTGCCTTTTATGTTCATTTTTCTCAGCTTAATTATCATCCCATCATTAGCGCCATCATTATTATTAACATATATTTAATCTTTTGTATTTTACATATATTATATCACTGAATCTTTACAGTACTTTTATGTAGACATAAGTGATAGTAAAAATACCTTAACAACTTAAAATCATGGCACTGACCAAGCTGAATGGATGTGGCCATAAACACTGTTTAAACCATATTGATGGGCACCAGTGGAATATCAGCCAGGCATTACTATTATTAAAGTTTGTGGATATGTTCCTTATAAAAATTTGGTGTACCTGACAGATGGCTCTGAATATAGAAAGAGAAATAAAAATCTCTCATCTTTACTCTCATGGGTTGTGTATACTAGTTGCGAAGACATAAATAAAATCTAGTACCCTCATTTTTATTTTTTTCCAGAACTTGTTATAAAGACTTTAGATTAATAAACAATTAAAAGTAGTTATGATTGCTAGTAGTAATAATCATGATGGCATTGTTAGGAGTTAAAGAGGTTCCAAAGCAGACGGTTTCCATGTTAACAAGCATTTTGAAAATGCACAACTCAATCGAATACCTTCTGTACATGTATAAAAAGAAACAGGCAAGAACAACAAAGAAAAGGACCTAATGATACAATCTGTTTTCTGTTTAAGTGGCCAATCAATCTCTGATGAATTAGCAAAAAAAGAGAACTTGCATTACAAAAGAGCATGAAACCCTGTTTTTTTTCAAATGGATTCTACTTACCTACATTATTAGATATGAATGCCTACTGAGAAAGTAGAATTACTTCTTCAGCCTCCATTCATATTTGTAAAGATAATGAAGCTCTTTCAAATATTTATGTAAACCCATTAGAAAGCTCATTTTTGAAGTATTGCCATAAATAATACTTAAATATTATTAGTAGTTAATCTTCATTCTGATCCAAATTGAAGTACTTTAAGCATTAATTAGGTGTTCAGTACCTTGTTAAACTAAATTAAAAATCCATTTCAAATTAAAACCTAGAAATACTAAAATATTGCAGAAGCAAAAATATTATTGTGAATATAGGACAGTGAACTGTTTTCCAGGGCAGAGGCTTCAATGTGATAGATGCAATTCCTGACATATCGTTATTTTTTCATTCAGGAAGCTTTTTTTTTCTTTCTTTCTTTTTTTTTTTTTTTTTCATGGAGACTCTATTGTGATAGGCTTACTGCTAGGCATTTCAATCACACATTTCAATCACAGGTCTTGTGTTATATGAGCCCTGCCTTCCTGCTCAATTCTATATACTCACACCCGTGTTCAGTAGAGTGCTGCATGCAGATCAGATTTCTTAGTCTCAATTTAAAAATGCTGTTGTATCATCACAGAATATTATTATACTTTAGGGATATTTTCTGCTTTCTTTTTATTTAAAGAAAGTTCTATCCCAGCCCATAGGGGAAGGGATCATAGGATTTGGAGTTAGAAGACCTTGATTCAAGTCCCTGCTTTGCCATTTGTTAGCGTTTGGACAAAACAGTCTCTTGAACTTCAGTTTCTTCACTGCTAAGTGTGGAAAGCAGTTAAATTCACTTACTGACATCTCAGAGGTGCTATGATGATGGAATAACATGTAATGTAATTACATGAAATGTAAAGCTAGATAAGTGTATAACATCATTTACATAGCATTATTTATGATGTTATTAAGTACATGATTACATGTTCAGTTACGTATCATCTCATTTAATTTTCATATCTTTCTGAAGTAGGCATTATCAATCTTGTTCTGGAGATGATGGGAACTAAAGCTCAGAGAGATTAAGAGACTTGCCCAAGTGCAGTAGCAAAGCTGGATCTTAAAACCATGTTTTTAAATCCTATAATAAGTTCCACTGCTCTACAGATCTGTATTCTTGAGACATTGAGGAATTTATGGTCCAGTTCAGCGGCAGGAAGCCTGGCAGGTATCAGGAAGCAGATATTGTGTCTATGAGATTCAATGAAGTCAAGGCATATGCCTTCTTTTAAGGGAACTTAATTTAGGAAAATCCTAAGGTATGGAAAATGAAAATTAGAGGCTAAAAATATGTTTGTACTCAGATGACTTTCTAAGGTGACATGGCTAGGGGCTTTTAAGAGGCTATTTTCTCTAAAATTATGTGCATCTGCAAATATGGCTTCCGTATTCTATTTCTTTATACCACGGCACCATGAGGCTTTGGCAGGTGAACTGATTTCACCATTGTTAACTAGTTCATTTATACCTCTCCTGAGGAAGATGTTTTTCTGAAAGTAAATCATAACTACAAGTTTTCATATATCTGAGTATGTGATTGGGAGGAAAATATGAAAGGGTGGTTATATAAGTTTTCTATTGTTGTAACAAATTACTACAAACTTAGTGGCTTAAAACAATACAGTTTTATCTTATACTTCTGAAGGTCAGAAGTCGAAATCAGTCTCATTGATCTAAAGACGTGGTATTATCAAGGCTGGTTCCTCTTCGGGGCTTTAGGGGAGAATCTGTTGCTTTGTCTTTTCCACTTTCTAAAGAACACCTACATGCCTTGGCTCCTGGCCCCATCCTTCATCTTCAATGCCAGTAACAAACACAGCATCTTCAATTCTCTCTCTTTCCCAATGCTTCCCTTGTCATTTCGTCTTCTCTGCTTTGGACACTCTTGCTTCCATCTTATAAGGAACCATGTGATTACATCATTAGGCCCACCTGGAAAATCCTGGCTAATCTCCCCATCTCAAGATTCTTAATCACAGCTGTTAAGTTCCTTTTGCCACATAAAGTAACATATTCACAGGTTCTAGTGATTAGGATGTGGACTCGTTTTTCTTTTTGGTGGGGAGACATTATTCAGCCTAGTAGTAAATATTTGTATTTCAAATATTATAGTTGATATTTGTATTTCAAAATTGCTTTCAAATGTTCTAATTTGTGTATAGAATTTGCATTTCCCACCAGATAAAGATGTTAAGTATAACAATGCTTAATTGCATATATTTTCTACTAGTAAAAAGAAGACTCAAGATTATACCTCTCTAAAGGCAAAAGGCAAGCCTCTGTCACACTGGGTCATAGTTTTGAGAAATCTTTTCTTGTTATTTTAGTGAAATACAGTATAGACACTGATGAGTTTGGTAAATATGATGTGATCTGTTCTATTAATGAGTTTGGGTGAATTAAATGTATTATTTCTAAATATACTATATGAGTAAATTTTCCATTATCATATACTCTAGCAATCTTAGATAACTCAGAATTAATCACATTAATAAATGAATAACAAAGGTTATCCCAATCAAAGTACACTACACTTTTCAGGGCTCCTTCATCATTATCAAAGATTGAAGACAGATTAAGAATTTTTAATCTATTTCTGTTATAATAAGAAAAATAAAAAATAAATTTAAACTAAAAGCGATATACTTTAAAATTGTATAATGCTTTATGTTTTTAGTTTTTTTGTGTCCTTGAACTTAGTTCATCTCAGGGACAGTGTATCTTTTCAATTCTGGGTAAGAGTGTTTCAAATAAGAAAAAGGCACAAAAGCATAGCCCAGCTTTCAAGGCATGTTAAGAACATGTTTCTTACTGGAATTTATATTTTACAGGGTGTGTATTTTTTAAGCTTTAATATAAAAAGTACGATTTTCCATCTCATGCTTTCATTTTCAGTAATAACAAAGCTTACATGTCTCCTAATGTAGGGAACTTTATTCCTCCCTTGTCTCTAAAATCTGACTGAAGACAATGGCTGGGGCAGGCTCTTCTTATGTAATCATGAGGACTTAGAGAAAAGATGCTCCTATAAAAGGAGATACGTTTCCCTTTCCTGGAATTTTTCTAACACATGCTGAGATACACACATTCCCCAATTAATCTCATTGCCCCTTAGGGCTTCAACCATGATCTATATGTGCAATTGGTTATCTTTTATAAACATTAAGCCAGTTTATCTGTATTACTCCTGCTGTAAAGTCATCATTAGTAACTTCAAATAGACTCTTAATAATGACAAACAATTTGTTTATGTTACCCTAATCAGCACTTTTCATGTTTTACAAAACAAACAAACAAAACTCAAAAAACAGAATCCATAATGGCTGGCCTTGTTTTTCATCAGTCTCTCTTGAATGCTCTCAAGCCCAATACAGGTGGTCTTATCCATGATGCAGTCTTATCCAAACACTCTCAAACCAGCTACAAGGAATGCCTTACCTCAGCCCACATTGTAGCTCCAACCAAGAAGCCCCGAAGCCCAGCACAAACAGAGGCTGGCCTTGTCCACTGGAGTCCCTCCCAAAGGCTCTAGACCCAACATACCAAGTGGCTGGGCTCAGCTAAGACCAGAACTCACCAATGCGACTTGAATCAGTGGGGCCAACCCCTACACAATATCTTGTCTGTAGCAGTCTCAGATGGGCTTCAAAACCACTCAGAGGGTCAACCCTGACATGCCTGCAGCAATCTCAGCTCATTTACAACAGGACACATGATACTCACATAGAGGACACTCCTGGAGCACTTAGCTCTGGTGACCAGTGGAGAATGCTCCCTGGGGACACCTTTTACATAAGGTCACTCTTTCAAGACTGGGAGATAAAGCAGATCTACATAATACATAGAAACAAGTACAGAGAAAAAGCCAAAATGATGAGACCAAAAAATTATGTTCCATATGAAAGAACAGGTCAAAACTCCAGAAGATGAACTAAATAAAATAGAGAAAATCGATTTACCAGATAGAGTTTAAAACAATGGTTATATGGATGCTCAATGAACTCTCAAGAAAAATAGATGAACTTAGTAAAAACTTCCACAAAGAGAAAATATAAAAAGAAACCAATCAGAACTGAAGAATACAATAATTATAATGAAAAATTCACTAGAGAGAATCAACAGCATATTAGATGATGCAGATGAGTGAATCAGCTATCAGAAAGCCAAGGTAGTGGAAATCACCTAACTGGAATAGCAAAAAGAAAAAATAAATAAAAATAAGGATAGCTTAAGAAACTTCAGGGACAACATCGAGTGTACCAATACTTAATATTTGCCTCATAAGGGTCCCAGATAGAGAAGAAAGAAAAGGAAAGAAAATCTACTTGAAGAAATAATAGCAGAAAACTTCCTGAATCTTGTGAAGAAAATAGAAGTTTTTCAACAGAAACTTTGCAGGCCAGAAAGGGCTGGCATGATATATTCAAAGATACGAAAGGGAAAACCTACAATCAAGAATACTCTACTCAGCGAGGTTATCGTTTAGAACTGATGGAGAGATGTGGGGTTCTCCAGATAAGCAAAAGCTAAAGGAGTTCATTACCACTAAACCAGGACCACAGAAAATGTTAGAGTGAATTCTTTAAAATGAAAATAAAAGGTTAAATCTAAACATAAGAAAACGTATAAAAGAAAAAATCTCACTAATAAAGTCAAATATTTAGTAAATGTAGTGGATTAACCAATTATAAAGCTAATATGAAGGTTAGAAGATGAAAGTAGTAAGATCATGTATCAATAAATAATAATTTGAGGATACACATACACACGTGCACAGAAAATGTAAAATATGATGTCAAAGACAAAGAGATGGAGATGAGTAAAAAATGTAGTGCTTTTAGAATTTGTTGGACCTTAAGAGAATATCAACTTAAAATAGAATGCTATAAATATATCTTGTTATATATGAATCTTATGGTAACTACACAACAAAAACTTATAATAGATACACAAAAAATAAAGGAATACCCAAAAAATACCACTATAGAAAGTTAACAGTGTATAGAGGAAAGAACAAGAGAAGAAACAGAGAACTACAAAACAATCAGAAAATAAATAATAAGATGGTCATAATTACATACTTATCAATAATTAAGTGTGCATGGACTAAATGTGCCAATAACAAGACATAGGGTGAATGAATGGATAAAATAAAAAAAGACCCACAGATATGCAACCTACAAGAGACTCACTTCAGATCAAATGACACACAGGCTGAAAGTGAAGGGCTAGAAAAAGATATTTTATTCAAATAGAAATAAAAAAATGAAGGGGAGCAATACTTATATCAGACAAAGTAAATTTTAAAACAAAGAATATAACGAGACAAAGAAGATCATTTGATAATAAAAAAAAGAATCAATCCAACAAGAGGATATAAACTCTTGTAAACATCTTGCACCCAACGTAGGAGCACCTAAACACATAAATCAAATATTGACAGTCTTAAACGGAGAGATTGACAGTATTACTATAATAGTAGGGAAGTATAACACCCCATTTAGATCAATGGATAGATCGTCCAGACAGAAAATCAACAAGGAAACAGTGGCCTTAAATGACACATTAGATAAAATATACTTAATAGACATTTATAGAACATTTCACCCCAAACCAGCAGAATACACATTCAAGTGCACATGGTACATTTTCCAGGGCAGACCGCATGTTAGGCCAGAAAAAAAGTCTCTATAAATTAAGAAGACTGAAATAATATCAAACATCTTCTATGATGCTATAAAACTACAAATCAATCAAATAGATAGATAGATAGATAGATAGATAGATACATACATACATACATACATACATACATACATACATACATAGATAAAACACAAACCCATAGGAGCTAAACATGCTACTAAACAATCAGCAGGTTATCAAAAAGTCAAGAAGGAAATCAAAAGAGGTCTTGGGAAAAGAGTAAATGGAAATATAATGAGCTAAAATGTATGAAATACAGCAAAAGCCATTCTAAGCAATTCATATAATTATAAATGGAAATTCATAGCAATATAGGCCTACTTACAGAAATTTAAAAAGCTTCTCAAACTAACATTGCATCTAAAGGAACTAGAAAAAGAAGAATAAACAAAGCCCAAAGTTAATAGAAGGAAGAAAATAATAAAAATCAGAATGGAAATAAATATAATAGACTAAAAACAAAAAAGATCAAAAAATTAACATTGAAAGATAAACACAATTGATAATTTATGCCAGATTTATCAAGAAAAAAAGAGGAGCCCAAATTTAAAAAAAAAAAAAAAACAGAAATGAAAGAGGGAATGACAATCAACACCACAGAAGTACAAAGAATTATAAGAAAATTCTATGAACAATTATACATCAACAAATTGGATAACCTAGAAGAAATGGATAAATTTCTAGAAATATACAATATTTAAAGACCAAATTAGGAAGAAACAGAAAACCTGAACAGACTAATAACTAGTAACAAAATTAAATCAATAATAAGAAAATTCACAACAACAAAAATAATTCTGGACCAGACGGCTTCACAGGTTAATTCTACCAAACGCTCAATGAATTAATAACCTATCCTTCTCAAAATATTGAAAAGAAGAGAAAGATTCCAAACTCATTCTAAAAGGCCAGAATACTTACACCATAACTTGTCAAAGACACTACAAAAATAGAAAATTACAGGCTCTTGATGAATATAGGTGCAAAAATTCTCAACAAAACACCAGAAAACTAAATTCAGCAATACATAAAAGGATCACACATTGTGATCAAATAGGATTTATTCCAGGGGTGCAAGGTGGGTTCAAAATCCACAAACCAATCAACATGATATACCATATAAACAAAATGAAGAATAAAAATCATGATCACCTCAACAGATAGAAAAAAGCATTTGACAAAATTCAATATTGATTTATGATAAACACTCTCACCAAAGTAGGTATAAAGATAATATACCTCAACATAATAAAGGCCATATATGACATATCCACAACTAACACTATATTCAATGGTGAAAAGTTGAAAGCTTTTTCTCCACGATTAGGAAAAAGACAAGGACAACCACTATCATTTTTATTCAACATAGACTGTAAGTCCTAGCCACAGCAATGAGATAAGAAAAAGACATAAAAGGCACCCAAATTGGAAAGGAAGAAGTAACACTGTCACTCTTCGCAAGTGACATGATATTATATATAGAAAACCCTAAAGATTCCCCCATGAAACTATTAGAACTAATAAATAAATTTAGTAATATTGCAGGATATAAAATTAATATTCATAAATCTGTTGCATCTTTATATTCTAATAAGAAAATATTGTAAAGAAAAATTAAGAAAACAAATAATTCCATTTATAATTATATTAAAATAATAATATAACTAGGAATTAATTTAACCAAGAGGTAAAATACCTGTACTCAGAAAACTACAAGACACCAATGAAAAACAATGAAGAAGACAAAGAAATAGACATACTGTTTACCCAAATGTCCTGGGTATAGAGTATTTGAAAATAAAGGTTTTTTTCACATTCTTCTTCAACAGCTAATTATTGTCTCTGAGATAGGGTCCCTGCATGGTCTGATGCTCGGTCTCTTCCCATGCCACATCATACACTTGGTTTCTACGCTTCAGTGATATTGGAGCTTACTGAAGCTGCTTATTTTAATATAACTACAGCATTTAAACAATGAAGTATATTCACTGCATGCAAGCTATTATTTGTATCTTTACTAGTATTAATTTCGGCAAGCTTTGCTACCTCTCACTTTTCTTCCTCTGTTGCAAGCCATTCTTTCTTCTCAGAACACCCACTGTCAAAGTTAGGCTGATTTCAACTCTGATAGGCTCCACCACCGAAATAGTACTTTTGTTTTCTTTAAAAACAGTGCAAAAGAAAGGAAAGATGATTTGATAAGGAACTGCACATCTCTTGCAGATTTCTGGCTTTACTTTTCTTTTTATTTTTTTTTCTAGTTTTATTGAAATATAATTGATAAATGACAGTGTAAATTTAAAGTACAATGCAATGATTTGACATATGCATATATTGTGAAATGATTACCACAACAAGGTTAGTTAACGCATTCGTCTCCTCACATAGTTACTTTTGTTGCCTCTATGCCTGGTACATCCCTTTTTCCTTCATTTGTCTGATTTACTGAATTACTGCTTATCCCTCAGGATTCGGCTCAGGTGTGAGTTCCTATTTGAAAGCTATCTTTCTCTCCCAATGGCTGAGAAATAACCCTTTATGTGAACCTATATCACCTAGCGCTAAACTCTATTAAAGCATATATTAAATCATATTGCATCTGGAGGATTTCCTTACTACATTTTAAGCAGACTGAAGAGAAAACCCTGGCTTTTTCTCATCTTTGCACCCTCTGCTTCTAGAATAATGTCTGACTCTCAGTATTTCCTATACTAATACTTATAGAATGAACTAATAATTCAGAATTATGACAGATAAAGAAATGAATGCTTGTGGGTTGGACAGAACCCCAAAAGGGCTGAATACAAAGTAGGAACTAAAGAGAACAGTAATTCTTCCATTTTCAAAGTTTTCATTCGCCTTTTACTCTGAATCATCCTGTGCCTGACAGAGTCTCACAGTGGCCACCAGGCATCCCAATCAAATTAAATTCCCATTAAGCCACTCAACAGTGCTCCTGATTTCTCAGAACTTAAAGTAGTAAAAGGTATTTATTCCTTTTGCTCTCTTTCCAGTGTAATAATCTCACTTCATTGTTTGCCACCAGGGATTTTATGCTGTTATGTGAATTCTTTATCATCACTGTTCCGGCTTAAAGGCTTATAAGGACATCTATTTGTTGAAAAACATGAAATTGAGTAAAGTATAATTACATTTTCATTTTGCTGGATTCTCTCCAGGATCTCAAAACAGATCTATAATATTAACCTGAGGCAGAGAAGGGAAACAATTATTCTGATAGTCCAGATTAAGAAAACAAAGCCAGCTGTGCATTTTGAATGAATTCAAATTACACTAAGGAGCTCAAAATAAGCAATTAGAAGGTGAAATTTCTTAAGTGTATTTTTGTAGCTCCTATCTATTATAAATGAAAAATCTAGTCCTATGAGGACATGTAAGATTGGATTAGAGTTGGGAAGCCAAAAATCCCTCTTTTTCTCTTCTCCTGATAAAGCATTTTCTAAGGAATATTTCCTCCTCATTCTCCTCCTTTTTCTTTCTTCTCCTTTAACTATATAAACCCCAAGGAAAACTCACTCAACTAATAAAAAATGAACATGGAAACTTAGAAATTATTTCTGACGTTCATCCCCTCATCTATTTCATACAAAGATTCCTGCTGGAATCAGTTACACAGTGAGGTCTCTGGTGATACTTGACCAAAATCTGACTTTAATGGACTCTTCTGGGGGTTAAAAAAAAAGTTTTTTGTTTTCCTCCTTAAACTTTCAGTTAAAAAATGATAGTGTAGTGAAGGAAGACTTTTTTCTGTGTGTGGTAACTCTTTTATAGTTGTTTAAAGAAATATAGGGAAAGAAAAAGACAATAGATCTCTATGGATAAAGGAATAAAGTATTTCTTCTTACTTGGGATAGGTGAGAGCTAGCATGTGTCACTCTGAGAATGAACTTGCTGAAGAATAAGCTCATCCTTTATTAATGGTGAACTCTGAGCCACATTTTATGGCTGAAAAATTCCTTTCTGTTATCTTCTTACTTGTCCTAGATTCTTGCTGCTATATGCTTTTCATAAGAAAACATTTATCTTGAACTAAGGAAAAACAGTAGATACAGTTAGGTCTGAAATGTAACCTTTTTGTCACTAATTCTATGAATATCATGGGGTAGAATCTGATATTGCTCATAAACTTGTCATTTTATTTTATGAATTCTTTTAAATCTCACTGCTGATAGAAATGTGTTCATATGTTTATTCCTTCCTAGGAGAGGAGGTAGATTTGAAATATGGTAACTAAACAATAGATACAATAATTTTTGTATAGTAATGAAACATGGACACAATTTTAATATGTACTATATTCTATAACTATTGTTTTGATCTAAAATTAATTTTAAATATATATATTAATAAAAACGTGTTGCCTTAGATTTTTAATTTAGAAGTGCTAAAGTAATTAGGATTTATTAAAATAATAAGTAGTATATATATTAGAAATAACATAAGCTTGACTGCAAGCACTTGAGTGTTAATCCAATTCTTCTAGGTGACCAGTAATAAGTTACTTTTGTTTCTGAGCTTCATTTTTCTTAAAGTAAAATAGAAATAATACCTATCATGCCTCAACCTGTTTCACAGAGCTGTGGTATGAACCAAATGCAATTATGTGGGGCAAAAGTATATCTGCATGGGGTTATTATTATTATTTATTAATAAAGATAATAAATATCTGGCTTGAAGAACTGCAGTTATATTTTCAGGACACAAAGATAAGTAGCAGGCGCAACAAGATTATGTCCTAAAATGTGAAACTACCTGATATCCTGAAGTTATCAATGGCTGGTTCAACTTATAATATATCTTAGAAAGAAATTATTTTTGCTTATTTTCATGCCAGACACTGTGGATATTCAAATCTCTTTTCTCAAGTAGTTTATGACATAGATGTTGCTAGGGAATAATTTTTTTTCCATAAAATAATAAGAAAATAATGTAAGGTGATAAAAATTAATAATAATAGGGCAACGACTGGTTTAAAACCAAACATCTTAATGTTTTAGTCTCTGCTTAAAATTGCAGTACAATAAATATCGGTGTACAATAAAAATAATTGAAAAACACCTCAAAGCTTTATTAAAAATCTCTGTAGAATGTCAGAGGGGATCCAATTAACAACCCTTAGCAAAAGTTCTAACAATCTTTCATTGTTTAAGCCTTTCTCAATTTGCCACAACCTCCTAATCTCCCTCCTTCACTTGCAAACCTGCAAATCTCTGTCTCCGATATAAAGCACAAAGAGTTCTCTTCTGGCTTTATTTATGTATTTTTTTTGTCTTCAACTTTCACATTTTTATTTTGAACATCCATTTAGCATCTGTGGTTTCTTTAATTTACTTTCTTCTTTTCCACTATCTTTTTTTTTTCTTTTTCTTTCATTCTCTCCTATTCTTTCCCATTCTCTCTCTCTTTCTCTCTTTCTCTCAATTTTTCTCTCTCTCTGTGTATCTCTGTCTCTGTCTCTCTCTTTCTCTCTCTCTCCCTCTCTCTCATAAAGCTACTTCTTACTGAAATAAATGCTGAATCAAATTGATACTGAACAAACAAAGGTTCTCAGGGTCCGCTTAGGGATTCCTGAAGCTTTGTACTTCTTTAACGATAAAATTAACTTACAGAATACATCTAGACCAAAGTGGTTGTATGATTTTCTTTTCCCCGAATTGCCATGAGTCACTGTGATTAACTTTCTGTCTGATAAATTTGGAATTGCCTTAGAACAAATATAAGAATAGATGAGGATACAATCAGATTTAATCAAGTTATAAGGTCTTTCTAAATGTTTTTTAATGTGACGTGATAAATTATAGTGAAATATGAAGATGAAACATAGTCTCTTACTACCTAAGGGAGGCATCCTTGTCCAGTTTAGTGTAGAAACTTATATAAGAAACTCCATGGAGTATTTCGTTTCCCACTGGTATTTGTTTACAAACTTGCTTCATAAAAACATAAACAGTCTGCTTGCAAAACAAACAAAAAATGCTATATTTACATAGTAAAACCAAACAATTTGGTTTAATTATACAAATGTAAATAAAACAACAAAAATATGTATTTTTTTTACTTACCTATATGAACCACATTAAAATTATTTTAAACTACCTAATATTGTTCAGCATTCTGAGTGACTTCTTTTACCTTTTAAAAAATGTCTTTTCACTCTTAAAAACATGAAATGAAAACTTATAAATTATATACATACATACATATATATAATATATTTGTCAAAAATATATTTGTCAAAATATATATATTCTATGACAAACATAGTAATGATATATTAGCTAGTAGAACCAACTCTCTCATTTTTATTACAAACATCTATTTATCATCTGTGGTTTCCTTGGTTTAATTTCCTCTTTTCCATCATCTTTTTCTCTTTTTCTCATTCTCTCTCTCTCTCTCTATCTCTCATAAAGCTATTTCTTGCTGAATCAAATTGATATTGACAGAGCCATCCCAAAGGAATGATGAAATCAGTAATCGTCTCAGCTGGTGTAATACCTAGTTCTTTCAAAACTAACTCAGAATTGATGCCAAGTAACAGCACTGTGTACCTCATTAAAGTATGGCATGACTGAAGAAATAAAGTATATGTGAATCCTTCAAAAAATACTACCTAATTTTAAGACTTACTAAAAACTCATTAATTGAGACAGTGTGGTACTAGTGAAAGGATAGACAAATAGATGAATGAAACAGAATGTAAAATCCAGAAATGGACACCCACAAATGTAGTCAATTGATTTTTAGTAAAACTGTGAAGTCTATTAAGTAGAGAAGGAATAGTCCTTTTAAAAATGGCACTTAAACAATCAAAACTCTGATTACAAAAATCATGAGCCTTGGCCTTTATTTCATATTTCATGCAGACATAAACTCATAAGGAATCATAGACTTCAATGTAAAACATTAAACTATTAAACTTATAAGAAAAAACAACAGAAAATGTTCATTTCCTTGGGTTAGAGAGAGTTTTTATATAATATTAAAAGCATAATCCATACAATAAAACATTGCTAAATGGGACTTTATAGAAATTTAAAACTTTTGCTTTGTAAAAGACATCAGTAAGAGAATAAAAAAGACATGTCACTTATATTTGTGAATCATATTTTTGATAAATAATTTTTATGCAGAATATATAAAGAATATTCTTTATAATAAAACAAAAACCCAATTTTACAAATGGGCAAAGGTAGAAATTTCACTAAAGAAGATATATGAATGGCAAGTAATTGTATAAAAAGATTCCCAAAATACTTAGTCATTAGGAAAATGAAAATTAAAACTACAATGAGATTCTACTACACAATTTTTAGAATGACTAATTATAAACAAAAAAACAAAGGAAAAAAATTGACAATTCCAAGTGCTAGCAAATATATGAAGCTACTTAAGTTCTCACACTTTGCTGGTAGAAATGAATAATGGTATAGCCAATTTTTTATGAAGTTAAGCATGCACCTACCATATGACCTAGAATCTCACTCTATCCAAAAGAACTGAAAATGTATGTTTGCACAACCCACATCTGAATGTTTACAGCAGTTTCATCCATAACATCAAATAAGTGGAACAACTCAGGTTTCATTCAACTGGTTAATGGAAGAACAAATTGTGATATGTCTAAAAAAGGAACTATAATTCAGCAATTAAAAGAGATTCTGGAGAATCTTTTTTAGTGCCAGAATGGGAGGAAGTACTTAAACAACAACATAAAAAAAGATGTGGGTATGTTAAATGGGCACAAAAGCAGCACCTAAAGGCCCAAGGTATAATGATTTGTGCAACAAAATAAATAACCATACTGGATAATAAACTAAAGAATAATATAAATATCTTTGAGTTTAAAGTGATATAAAATAACTGCAAAGATAAATTAATGGGAGAAAATAGATGAGTGTTCCTTATAGACGAAATCAAATTAACAAATATAAAAGGAATGAAGGGAATAGAAAAATATCCATTAAACACCAAGGCAATTATTGTAGCAGGCAAAATCTACAAATGGATGCTAAAGTTAATGGACAAAATTTTAAGGATAAAGAGTATATTTGCATAGTTTCAAAGCATTTTCCACAAAACAAATATTAATTACAAGGAAAAAGTTATTTTACATTGGAAGAATATGGCCAACACTAGCTTAACTAAATGATAAAATTAATGTCTGTAGAATATGAGATGCCAACATCACGCATCTCTAAAAAAGTTTTACTTCATCTCTGAGGTACTCTTTCCAGTTAACACATAGCCTCAATCTAATGAGAAAAAAAACAACAAACTCAGATTGAGACCTTTTATAAAGTAATTGACCAGTACCCTTCTTAAGTCTCAAGATTATTAAAACAAAAAAACTGAGGAACTGTCACAGTTTGGAACAGATTAAGGAAAGATAATGACTAACTGCACTGAGGATACTGGATTAGATTCCGGTACAAGAAAAAAAAAATTAATGAAAAACCTGGTGAAATCCAAATAAAGTCTTCAGTTTAGTTCATAGTACTATACTACTGTTAATTTCATAGTTTTGACAATTGTGCATCACCATTCAAACACTATATACTACTTCTGTAAATGTAAAATTATTATTTTTTTAATTTAAAAGAAGTAGATATAATTATGTTTTTTTAAATTAGTATTTCTTTTTCTATAGGTCTTTAAAATAAATAGTCTAAAGGATTATAATCTAGAAAGAGAGCTGTTGGAAAATAATATAAATGTGAAATCAACCACACAACAAAGTCATAAAAATGCTTTAGCAATCAGAAGAAAAACTAAGTAAGAAAATGTGAGAGACATTAAAATTCGTGGTGCCAAATAAATATTCTCCATGAATATTTTGCCCAGGATTTCATGAACCTTTATTTTATAAATCATCCAGCTGCCTTTAACTGGGCAATATATAGTTACATTAGAGTTCACTTTGTAAGTAAACCAATAGGAGGTCCTGAGAAGAAAAAAAATAGAAAGAGATCTCAAAAAGAAAGAATCTCTGGGAAGAAAGCATCTACAGATTCAAGTAGAATAAGGGACAAGCCCCCTTGAGAAGAAGCATATCCAACTGGGTTCTAGAATTTTCTATTAGGCCATAGATCTGGGTGTTTGACCTTATTTTTCTTCATATGTGGCATATATGCTTTCCTTTTATAGATTTGTTAAATGCAAAAATATGTCTTAATAGGTCATTAGATTAAACTAGAAAGAAACATGATAAAACAGAAATACTATATAGAATAATAAACATGGCTTTCATCTTATGTATTAGTACTAATTATCTTGACCCTACCCCTTTCATGTCATTATTTTTATTCCTGGGCCAAGAAAGTACAGTCAAAAAAGGGCACTCTGAAAGTGATTCCAAGATCATGAAATTTGGATCCTGATTTCCAAGACTCCCAAAATGCCTTTCATGATCCTATTCCTATAACTAGAAGTCTACTACTCAAAATTACAATAAACCAGCTTGGAACAATAAAAAAATAGTAGGAAAGATTGGGAGAAAAGATGGCCAACGGGAGGACAATGCATCTTTCGTAGAATATAGAATCTTCAGTCTTTACCCTTAGAAGGAGATGCTATTTAAACAAATATTATCAATTACAGAATATTTCCCTAGGTGAAAAACTGAGCTTTATTTAGGAATAAATGTAGTTATTTATTAATTCAACATATCTGTGTGGGACAGGAATGAAAACAAGGTTACACCACTTAATAATGCACTGATTGTGTCTTGCTGATTCAATGGTGGGGGGTGGGAATGTGGTCGGGGTGGATGTAAGTGCCTAGCTAATGAAGAACTGTGATATAATAAAAATATTTATATTGAATCTTTTTCCCCAGTTCCTGGCACAGATCTCCTAAAATCCTTGAAATTTGAGTAATAAGGGAGTCCTTTTTCACTGTAATGAGTTGACTAGTGACTGAGGCCTCTAGGTTCTAGAAGGGAGTTGGTGGCTCGAAAGACAAAGCCATGGTTAGAGTTTTGGAACTTTCAGCTCCTCACTCTACACTCCCTGACCTCTGGAGAAGGGGAGAGAGGAAAAGGGCTAGAAATTGATTTCAATCACCAATGTCCAATGACTTACTAAACCATGCCTATTTAATGATCTCTCCATTAAAAACCATAAGCAACGGGGTTTGAGGAGCATCCTAATTGGTGAACACATCATTGTGCTGGAAGCGCAGCATGCCCTGAGATGGAATGGAAACTAGGCACCTCCCTCCCCAGCCAATACTTTGATCTGTTTCTCTTCTATTTGGCTGTTCCTAATTTATATCTTTAAAATAAATTGGTAAACATAAGTATTTTCCTAAATTCTATGAATCATCCTAGAAAATTATTGAACCTGATATGGGGATTATAGGAACCTCAATTTATAGCCATTTGATCAGAAGTATAGAGGCTCTCCTCTCAGAACTTATGACTGGTGACTAAAGTGAGAAAGCCTTGTGAAACTCAGTCCTTGTCTTGTGGGATGTGATTAATGTTGGAATTTAATTTAATTGAAGAATCTGAGAAAGAACATATCCATTTCTTAATCTGACTACCTGGAATTTAGGCTGTTCTGTTCATGGGAGAAAGTGTGGAGAGATTTACTACATAAAAGGAATCAGTAGGTTTATTGTTCACGCTTGTGGAAATATCAGAGAGAACTTGGATTGAGACATCCACTTCTACCTTCATCAAAAGAAGCGGACTCATTTTGTCCCACCTCGCCCCTACTTCACCCTCTTGCTGCAGGGCTTCAGTGACAAGAAACCAATGGCTTTTTGCTGAACTCTTGGAATGCTACTCAACGTTGCCAGATGTAGACTTCAGTAATCTGTGAAATGAAAGAGGAAGGAATCTAAGGAAATGAACAGATATTTTTCTCATGAATGGAGGTAAACATTCAGAACAAGAGATGAATGTAAAAGGCATGTGAACTTTAAGTAAGAGTTGCTACTTTAGGATCAAACATGTATCTTCAGAGGAACCCCCTATTATGAGTATCCAGTGCCTTTCAAGTGTTTTTTCTGATATTCAAAAGAACATTTATATTAGAGCCTTAATTTTCTTTCTTCTTTATTGCAAATCTCCTTTAGAAAACAAACTTTTCATATATGTGCTCTGTCTTGGGGAGACGGGGTGACTCTTTTATTTCCTCTTGAGCTCTTGGTGGAAAGGGACTATGACCAATTAGCTGAATTATAAATTGGAACTGCAGGTGAGAAAAAAACTGTGGAAAGTAAAGACTGGAGGGGATAAGCAGACCCAGGATGCGCAAGATAGGTAATTTGCAAAAGATACAAAATGAGAAATTCTGCTGGCTCAGTAAGCCAATGGATGTAGTCCTCTCAAAGCAGAAGAGGCAGAATTTAGTGGACTTATGTGTTACACTTATTCTTTATGTTTTTCTGAGGCATTGCAATACTTATTAAGAGGTTTATTCAGGGTTATTTCCCTAGTTAAAAAGGGCCAGTCCTAAAAGGAAGTTTGAAACTTGCCATCCTAGGTATTTGGAAGAAATCTTGCTTTGAATATTTGCATATATGCGTTAAGTGTACAAATAAGGTTTTCCTGAATATATTTGGGGGCCACTGAAGCATGAGGGTTTAAGTATATGAAGTGAATGAAAGGAGAATGTATACATATACATGCTGTGTTATGTGCCTGTGTGTATGTTTGTGTGCGCGTGTATACGTGTGTGTTTTCAACTATGTAACTCAATCCTACATTACATAAATTTTGCTTCAAAAGTTGGGAAAAGAAATGTAGGGCAAATTGTAATAAATGAAATGACTTCAAGTTAGTTCAGTTTTAAACTATGAAATATTCAAATGATCTTGACCCTGATGGGAAATTACTGAAAGCTGAGAATTTCATAAAAGCTAACTTTGATGTGAATGTCTTATTTGCTTTAACCCTTACAGAGGTCCAAGGCTATACCCTACATACATCTTTCATATTTGTTACCTACAATATTGAGTACATAATAGGCCCACATTTAATTAATAACTTGACTGAATTAATAGTAAAGAAGTATTATGTAAATATAAAACTTGGATGTTCAATAGTTTGCCAATGATAGATGAGGGTTTCAAAAGAGTGTGGAAAATATTTCTCAGAAAATCTAGGTTTATGACTAATGAAAGCATACATTTGTATTTGGGTAAAATTGAAATTAAGCGAATAAAGTTGGGACAATTCATATTAAACTTGGTCCCAGGATGTGCATCATTTGAAAATCAATAGAAATTCTGGAGTCTAAATTAAATATGAAGATAGAGATTTATAATTTAATAAAAGAGTCAATATTATCTGAAGAAGCCTAGACTATTATTTCCTGGAAAATGATCCTCACTGAGTTGGTGTTCCCCAGGAACCAAAGCTTAGAGTCTAGAAACACAAAGGCTACATTTGAATTCCAGTTCTGTCATTTACTAGCAATATGAACGTAGGCAAGTTTCCTAAACTCTGTGTCTCAGTTTTCACTCCACAAATGGTGATAATTGTACCTACCTTTTAGGATAGTTGTGAGGATTAATGGATTGATTAATAAATTAATGGATCAATATATGCACATTTAAATATTTAGAGATGGGCCTGGTACACATTAAGTAATAAAATATGTTATCTGTAAAGATAATGACTATACTCATTTCTGTAACTCCTGAAATAAATTATCATAAAGTAAGATTCTTAAAACAAAGTAATTTTATTATCTTATTATTTTACTTTAATACCTTATATATATTTTTATCTATCTGCATGCTAGAAGTTTGATATAAATTTCACTAAGTTAAAATTAAGGTGTCATCAGACAAGTGCTCCTTTCTGTAGGTTCTGGAGGAGGATCTGTTTCTTTGTTTATTTGTGTTGGCAGAATTCACTTCTTTGCGGTTGGAGATTTAGATCTCTCTTTTTGTTGTTGTTGTTGGCAATAAGCAAATGGCCTTTTCCAGTTTCTAAAAGCTACTGCATTCCTTGGCACATGGCCCCCTTCTTCCATCTGCAAAGTCAATAAAGGCAGATCAAGTACCTCTGATGGGTCATTTCTCTTATCCTTCTTTCATGGTTGTATATCTCAGCCAGGAAAGGATCTACACGTTTAAGGTTTCCTGTGATTACACTGGGCCCATCCAGATAATCCAGAATAATCTTCCCATCTCAGAGTCCTTACCTTAATCACATCAGGAAAGTTCCATGTGTCATTTAGGTAACATATTCACAGGCTCTGGGACTGTTGCATGGAAATCTTTGTAGGGTAGAGAGGTCATTATTCTGCTTACTAAAATGATGATGATTTTGCAGTTGAGGGGAAATTTTAAGAGTCAGAAATAATTGCATTTGTCAAGTGATCTGTGGGGGTGCGGATCTTTCGGTTTTTGTATATATTTCAAAATGGAAAGGAAGAAGTGATCAACTATCCTAGAATCTCTGTCTAGAGAAGTGTTTATGAAATGCTTTGCCAGAATATTATTTTTGTGATAATAAACATGAAATTAAAAAAAAGAGGTGTATATGGGAGGGCTGATGGTTATTGTCAGGTAAGACTGGTAAATAAAGCAAATCCAATTTTTTAATGAAAGATTATTTACTACCATTAAGATGGTAATGTACATTGTGACTTTCCAAAAGGGCTGGGTTGTTTCCTAATATCATTTAACTATGGAAATATTATTTGTTTTATTTCCTGAGGGCCTCTGTATTAACTTTAGAAAGTAATGGTCCAGGTGTTTGAATTCTAGCAACATACTTGGCCAGCAGTAGACAAATCTCTCACTGCTTATGAGAGATTTACAAGGACACTTTAGTCTGGCACTATTTAAATGTTGTCTCAACTGTAACATCCTCTTTAGATCTTATTTCAAAAGGTAGGAAATATTTTATATCATTCAGTTTATTCAAAAGCATTTATAATACTGGATATAACCAAAGCTTCTGTTATTGGTTAAATAATAATTATTATTAATGTCTAATTTTTTATGTGTTTAATACGTGCCAGGCACTGTGCTAAGGACTTCATTAATATATTACATTTATTCTTCATGAAAAAATTTATGAGTAGATATAATAATTACAAAGAAACTAAGACTGAGCAAAATTAATATAGTTAATATGGGGTTTGGAAATCAAACCTAGGCTATGTCCTCTTATTTACTATGCTGTACTGCCCCTATAAATGGGATTGTAAATATAAACCAAAATACTACAGTAAATTTAAAGGAAGTTTTATATTTGAAAGTTGACAATGGAGACAAGTGGACAATCTAAGGATAGGGAGGCATATATATGCACCCTAAATATGGCAGGCATTGCTTTTCTGCACATATTCTTTTCCATAAAAAAAAAAATGACTTATTCCCAAAGCCTTAGCTGACTTTCTTGTACAATACTTTGTCTCCCTCTATACTCTGACTTCCACACAAATAACTAGGTCAGGTAAAGAAATCTTGACCCCCAAATAACCAATCTATAAACCTGTCTGAACCAATTAGATTGTACCTTGATACTTTGAGTTGAGTCACTTCGAAACTAATTTACATTAAGGGGTCATTAGGAAAAGGATCTATTGTGAGA
Source organism: Eonycteris spelaea (assembly GCA_003508835.1). Lineage (NCBI taxonomy): Eukaryota > Metazoa > Chordata > Mammalia > Chiroptera > Pteropodidae > Eonycteris > Eonycteris spelaea. Next base: position 1,312,512 of record PUFA01000168.1, read on the forward strand.
CCATACAGAGTGGAGGTGAATGCCACCTGGAAATGGTTTTTGAAGTAGGTTTCTTCTCTAAAACTGTAGGGGCTAGAAAAGACAGATACAAGAGTCTTTAGATCAGATGCAGAATTAAGATTTCTAGAGAGTTGGAGAGAAAGAATATACAGTCCTCGTGAAAGAAAAAGAGTTCCTGTTGACTGGAAAATCTGGCCTATTGGTGAGAACTGCCTGGTAGAGTAGGGAAGGGTTATTCATAGAACTGCCATTGCTTGATTAAAATATCTGCAAAGGCTTCAAATTTCCTTTGCTTTGATTTATATTTGCTGAACAACTTTCTGATCTTAATTTGCTTTCCCATAGAGGCATCTCTAACAGGTAGTGAAGTGTTTTCTGGCTGACAGGAATATTCCTCATAGTGAATTAATAAATTGTCATTCTGATTTATAAATCTATCTGTCTTCTGTTGGGTCAGGGGGAATTATCAGGTTTAATCACCTCTTGGAAAACTAATGGTTATGGACTCTGAACCCCTTAAGATGAATGGTCAAATCCAATTCACCACCTTGGAGGCCTAAGCTGACAAGTAGGAAGGCACATGCTCATAATTCTTCAGCAAATGTTTGGCGGGTGTTTTCTACGTGCCAGAAACTGCTCTAGATGTCAGACACTCTGCTGTAAAAAAGCAGAAGTAAACTTTGGCCTCAGAGAAATTACAGTTTAGAAAGAGGAACAGACAATAATTTGTAAAAGCAAAGAAACAGATATATAAATAAATAAATCGATATGAAAAGTACCAGGTAGTGATAGGTACTATTAAGAAAATTAAAATAGTGTGATACGATAGAGGTAACTAGGTGGTAATTTTTTGACAGAAGAGTGAAGCAGTTAAAATAATGAATTTCAGATATGAGATCAAATTTATTTCCATTAGTTACTAGTGCCTGACTTTCAGGAGTTTTCTTAGCCTCTCTGTGCCTTAGTTTCTTCATCTAAAAATGAAGTCAATAACTAAAGGATCTACTTGTAAGTTTGTCATTAATATTAAATGAATTAATGTATGTAAAGCATTTAGAATAGTACTAGGTATATGATAAATGCTGTAAATGTTGGTTACTATTATTGTTCCTATTTTTATTCAAAGACATTTAGTTGAGATTTGAATGAGCAGAAGGGCCAGCCACACGAATCAGGCAGGAAATTCCAAGCATAATAGAATGCTGTGTGCAAAGGTTGAAAGACGAAAATGTACTTGACTATGTTAAGAATTGAAATTGAACTATGGTGTGGCTAGAGTATGGTAGAAGATGAAAGAGTGGTTAGATAGAAGTCACATGATAAACAGGGCTGGGTCAAAAAGGGCTCTTAAGCAGTGGAAGGGATTTATTTGGAAAAAAAATACACTGTATTGTTTGGAGACTAGATAGAAGGTTATGGAATGAGAATAAGAGCAAAGAGATCAGTCACAAGACTATGTCAGCAGCCAGGTGGAAGGATGTATAATACCCATTTCAAAACCAACATACGTAGGGAACTTTATCATGAAGCACCTCCAAATATTTGTCATTATATATTTCGTAGTGAAAAACAGAAACAGGCAAAACCTTTGCCCTCATGGAGCAATAATTACCTTGTAAATCTTAACTTCGGGCAAGAAAGCTTTCCTCTGGGTATCCCTACTTCTTTTCCAAAGGCCCATCCCAAAACAAATAAGTGACATTTGTGTACACCCATGTAAGTAATTTATATATCCCTCTAAGACTCTAAGATATCTATAGAGGATCAATGCCATTCTTCCTATTTGGAAGAATCTTTCATCATCTCTTCAATCTGTAGAACCATTGCTTAGTTGGGTATTACTTTTAGATTTTGTCCCCTAGTTACTTTGGTAATGTATCAAACTGCATGGATTTATGACTGGATAAAGATTTAGCTATGTGTACAGAATATATCATTATTAATATAAGGCAGGAATTGATATGCTTTCTACTCCATGGTTCATCTGTTCCTTTTGTGTACTCTAGCTACAGTTTACATTATTTAGTTGTAAAGACTCCTAACTAAACAAGGTCAAGTTGGCATAGATTTCTTTAGGTATGTTTAACAGGGAGTCAAAGTGATTTTGCTTTTTACTTATTAAATGATCAAGCCTGGAACCTAGTCTCATTCTTCTCAACTATTCTAATATTGTTCTTGACATCAAAACTAGAATTTTCAAATTCTTGGCCAGATCTACTTAGATTTCATCTAGTGGTAACTCAGCTCTCAAACTGTTCATCTCCAGTGGTTTTCTTTCTACCAACATTAGGGGAAAGAAAAGAGGGAGATATTGATTTATTCCTTTCCTTCTTAACAATAAATGATCAATTAAAGTAATTTTAAAAGTATTCTATTTTTTATCATTAATTATTCTGGAGATTGTTTCCTGTTAGATATAACTTTTCAAGAGTCTAAATGTTTCCTAAGATTTTTAAAATACATTTTATTATGTAAGAAGAGGATGTGTCTTAAACACAATACTTTCCTCTCTGAGGAGATGTGGCATAAGCTAGGGAATGCTGAGACTGCCTTGTGTCCAATTCAGGAAGCTGAATCCTATTCTTTATGAAGTTCTTCATTTTAAAATACACAATTAGAGATTAATGTATTTAGTTATCTCTTTTTTGAAGTTTCTTTAAAATGTAATTAGTGCTGTGAAGACCTAATTCTTATTGATACAATATGACCCTATTTTGACAAGTAAGGGCAGGCATTATAAATAATACTTGTTAGAGCATGGATTTGGGTAAGTATCATTCAAAGAAAAAAAATGGCAAAATAAAGTAAGGATAAGAGAAAGAAACACTTGTCTTCTTTATCGTGACAATGGTATTCATTTCCCCAAATAGTGGCCATGATGTACTCCTAAACCTGTGCAGTTCACACCTTGGGCTGAGCAATGCATACAAATTTCTTTGTTATTGAATAAGGACTCTGACATAATCAGATGAAGTTTGGATTATTCTCTGTGTCTGTCATGACCATTGCTCTCACTCAAATGTACTTGATTACTCAGAAAAACCCAAACCCAAACCCAAACCCAAACCCAAACCCAAACCAAACCTATATATATTTTCACTCTTCTGGGAAGCTGAGAAAACAAACAAGCAGAAAATTCAGGTAAGGTGTGCAGCACATGAAGCAGAAAGATAATTGGCTTTTATAAATATTAAGTAAGAATTGCCCTTTGTGACTTGCCAGCAGGAATTATCTAGGTGGACCCCTGCCACCTACACTAAATGCTATTGAACAATGACGGAAGCTCCAAAATGTTTTCATCAAAATATGCAAAACTCTGTGCAAATGCTTTGCCTGTAAGTCAAATCAACCCTGCAATCCATATGTGTAAGCCCCTGTAGACTGTTTACTTCTATCAGAGCAGATGGATAAGAAAATACAAATGTAGTTTACTGTTTTAAGGCATGCAGTCTGTATGCACATGCACACACACATGCAGATACACACACACCATGGCACCATCGATGCTACCTATTGACCCTTGAAACATCAAGCTACTAAAATGCTGTATGCTTATTTTAAGTTTAAGACTCATCTGCTTGACTTCTAATGAGAACTATTATCATACTAAAAGGTCTATATTAACTTCCGGTTTGATTCTGAGCCAGTTTTCCTTGTTTACTACAACCTGAATGTCATAGATAGTCCAAAAACCTTTCTCCTAAGAAGGTATTCTGTTTATACCTAAATGGGCAGTAAAATATAGCTCCAATACTATTCTGTCATGCTTCTGAAGCATAAGCACTATGCTAGATGGACTGCAACTTTGGATTCATATCAAACTCTGGGATGACCACAAACAGCTGTGATGTATTGAATCCTAGAGGTGGTAGACGTAACTTTTGAACTAGTGTAGTTGGGCCAAGGGAATATGATATTTTGATCATTTTCAGCTATGTTTAGGTCAGCACTGGCAAAATGGCAGCTATGATAGAATTATATATTTTTATAAAATCCTTGGTCTACCTTTATACAAATTCTTGCTATGTTATAGAAAGCATCCATCTATTACTGCTGTCTTCTAGCCAAGCTTGTGGAATTAGGAAAATGATTTCTATTATTTCAGCTTACATGAACAGTCTTGAATTCTGAATTGTTGTGGATAACAAATCCCCATGACTGGGAGAACTCCAGAGCCTGAATTACTCTCGCTACATAAATCAATAGTGGGTGGAAACAGGGGCATCAAGCAATTAGTTTCTGTAGATATTGTAGTTAACAAGAAACATAGATTCAACTGGTCTAGATCATCCTTGCTGCTGTGCCTAAGAATTTTCAGATGAAATTCAAAGAAAATGTGCATCCAGGTAATCTCATATACTTTGAAGACACTCTAAATGAGACACCTTTGAAATCATAGGGATTGACAACATAAAGAAAATTTACTCATGTTCTACACAACTGCTCTATATATTCCAATTCAGTTTATTTCTAGTCTATCTTTTTTTTCCTCCTATGTTTCCTGCTTTCCCTCTTACCACTCTTCCTCTTGAAAGGAGATGCATGGACTAGTAGAAAATTCCACCTTAGAATAGAGTTGCAACACTGAGCCAATGAAAATCTCAGAGTCAAAAGGAAAATGGAAGTTCATGCCATTCATTGATTATAAATGATTCCAAAGCTTGAATTCAGTTACTCAGCAAATATTTATAAAATATTTAACAACTGGGAATAACAAAAGAGTAAAACTGTAATTTATTTGTGACTGATAGGTGTGGAGTGTTTACTGTACATAAGGACTCTGACGCATACTCTATGACAGCTATATATAGAGCCACTGCTCCGGCCTTGGCTGGGCTTATATTAGGTGAATACATGGTACTTGATTTCAAGAAGTCCGCAGTCTGATGGAAATAAACTTATGTATAAGGCTATAAGGCTATGTAATATAGGTACCACATGAGCTCGCAGAAGCTAGTGAGAGTAGTGGGGCGGGGGAGACGTGGTGGTGGTTGTAGTACTATCTCACCTAAGCTCTGAAGGTCAGGCAGAACTGTAACATGTTGGGTTAAGAGGAGAATACTCTCAGTGTGGGTATAGGTATGCATAAAATTCTATATCTAGGACAGCACAGAATATATCTTCTCATTTTAGTGGGAACAAAAAAGCTAGGCAAGAGAGTGAAGGTTCATATGATTAACAGGTTAATATTGAGTGACTATAATTAGGCATTGTTCTATGCTCTGAGATATTGCAGTAAGCATTATGCGGAGCTTATATTCTGGTAGGGCAGTGGTCCCCAAACTTTTTGGCACCTAAGACTGGTGCTCCTATGAGAATCTAACACCTGATGATCAGAGGTGGTGCTGAGGTGGTGATGCTAGTGCTGGGGAGTGGCTGCAAATACAGATGAAGCTTCTAGCTCACCTGCTCCTTGCCTCCTGTGGTTCCTAACAGGCCACAAACTGGGGATTGGGGACCCCTGTGGTACGGGATGTGGTAGGCAGCTGTAAACTGGTCCTCAATAAACCTTACCTCCTGGAAGTCATAAATTTATGTAACCCCTTTGCCCTTGAATGTGGGCTGGACCTAGTGATTTGCTTCTAATAATAAAATATGGCAAAAATAATCAGATGTCACTTCAGAGATTAGGTTACCAAAGACTTCCATTTTGCTTGTTCTCTCTCTTTTCCTTACCTGCTGGGAAGCCAGTTGCCAGCAGTGACTGAGCCTAGAAGTGATTCCTCCTTTAGTTAAGACTTCAGATGACTGTAGTTCTAGCTGAAACTTTGATTATAACCTTGTGAGGATCACTGAGCCAGAGATATCCAAAACGATGCCTGGATTCTTACCCAAAGAACCTATAAGGTAATGTTTGCTATTTTAAGCTGCAAAATTTTGGTAATTTGTTATACAGATATAGATAATATAGGGGAGAAAAATAATGTATTTCTCTTTTCTAAACATGCATATAATGACTTAGAAAAAAATTATACAGAATAAAGGAGGCCAACTGGAAACTGGAAGTTTCAGGGTGCAGGCTGGAGGAGGTGGTGTTGCAAGATTGTATAGGGTGACCAGAAAAGACCCTAGGATAATGTGATATTTGAATCAAAGCCTGAAGGACAGAGGGGGTTGGGTTTTGTGGATTTCTGGGGGAAGATGTACCAGGTAAAGAAGGCTCCAGGTACTAACACCCTGAGACAGGAGTATGTGGGTATAACTCAAGTTATATATATATGTGTGTGTGTGTGTGTGTGTGTGTGTGTGTGTGTGTGTGTGTGTGTGTGTGTGTGTGTACTATGGGACAGTAAGGAAGGAAACAAAAGGATTAGTTTGGAGGCTATTCTAATAATTTTGGCAAAAAATAATGAGTGGTTCAGATGAGGGTGGCAGTAGGTGTTATGGTGTGAAGTAAATATAAGTTGAAGGTAGAGAAGACATGATTTATGGATGTTTTGTATGTGAGGTGGGAGAGAAAGAAAGGAATCAAGAATAACTCCAATGCTCTGGCCTGATGGAGAGGACTTTAAAAGAGAGTAGAAATTTTTTAATGGCAGGGACATAGGGTGGGATGCCATGCAATTAGAGTTTATTTTTTATATTTATAGAGTTTTGAGTTATTTCTTAGATATTTATGTAAGGATGGAAAATACGCTTTGGCGTATATAAGTTTGGAGGTCAGAGAATCCAAGCTAAAGTGATACTTTTGGGAACTGTCAAGGTATAGATATTATGAGGTCAGTTTGTCCACTGTGCATAATCCTAAGAAGTACTACTTACTTTTGGTCCCTCAGAATATTATTCACATTAAACACTATTAGAATTAGGGCCTCTGGAATCATGAAAGACAATAGCCCTGCATGAGACTGGATATAACTTAGGAATTAATGATAGAAAAGAAGGAACAAGTTCTATAGATAAGACCCTGAGAAGCCTTTTGGATGTTAGAAGTTTATGGAGGACTAGCAAGAAAGGCATAAAAGAGAAAGCTAGCAATGTATGCAGAAAGTATCAGATGAGCCAAGTAAAGAACTTATATCAAGAAACATGGAATAATCAACTATCCCAAATGCTGCTGCAAGATTAAATATGAATATAATCACCAATTAATTGGACAATGTGAAATCATTGATGACTTGGTAAAACTGTTTTGTAGAGTGGTATAATGGTAGCCTAAATAAAGTAGATTCAACAAAGAATGGAAGTGAATTCAGTACAGACTACTCTTTCAAGGAGTTTTGCTATAAAGGGGTATAAAGAAGTTAAATGGTAGCTGCAGGCGAACTGAGGGAAAAATGTTTGTGTGTACATATTTTTAATTTTTAAGATATAAGTAATAACAGTATGCTTGCACACAGATACAAATAATCCAGGGGAGAGAGGAAGAAATTGGATACTCAAGAGAGAAGGTGAGTAGAACTATTGGAGTGATAGCCTTGATTATGTGAAGAGTGATGTTTTAAATCCATTGCACAGATATGGTATTTGGCATTAGATTGTAAAATGGAGTGTTTATCTACAGGAAAAAGAGTGACTGCACAATAGGTATAAATTCTTTTGGATCAATGTGGTTGTGGGGGCCTGTGGGATTTCTCTTTTGATCATTAGTATGTTCACAGTGACATTGGAAACATTATTACCTGAAAGCAATGCTGGGGAGGAGATACAGGAATTGTTTGGAGGCATAAAAAGGTATTTGTCATCTCAGACAGTGAAAGAGTGACTGGACTACAAGCATGATTTTACTAAATAGCACTAATGGCTCACTTGGTGTTCATCCAGTCTCATGCAGGGTTCACATTTGAAGTGAGACCAATCAGCATAATTATGTGTTTTTCCGCAATGTTTCTGCTGCCCTGGAGCAAACATGGATTAGATGGAAAATTGGATTTAACCAGGGATTGGGCTTTTGCCAATGTAACAACACAGAGAAGAATAAGAGATGGAATTTAATCTGTATAAGGATAGAAAGAAGGACAGGAGAAAGATGAGGGGTAGAAGAATAGTAGCATCAATGGATTTAGATCCTTGTGAAAAGGTGGAGGGCATTAAAACTTGCTGGTGTAGTAAAACAAGGAAGAAGCAGGAGAGTTGAAAGATGGTATTTTCAGTGAGGATTCTTGAAACTGAGAGAATATGTGATACCAAAAACATAGCCAGAGCCTAGGTGATAAAGCCAGGATGCCCAATCTCCATAAAGTTCTCTTCCCTGAGGAAGGATATGTCCAAATCGTGTTCCTTTAAGACCAATCTGATAGTAAAATGCATGACAATGTTAAATGGGGGCATAAAAAGAGGCAGAGGGCTGTGTGTAAACCCATTTTGATAGGAAAGGTGATTTTTGGACAAAACACTTGTTAATTTGCATTGTTGTATACCTATATCATCATCTGAGAAAGACTACTCATTTTTAAGTTACTCTATGAAAAAGTTAAGATAGATTTATTTCTGTAGAACACCTGCAGCTTGTCTCTCTTGTCAGTTGTTGAAACATCATGTACCAGCTGGTGATGAGATGAAGATAGCATCACCTGAATGTGTAATGATATCTTGTACCTCCAGGCTGCATGTTCAACCTAACCAGTAGACTTCCACATTTTTGAGATTGTGCACTCCCTTACCAGCTCTGACAGTAGGCAGGTTTACCCCATCACACTAACAAGTGCTTTTGGAAAGCTGTGTAAATCAAGCCATATAGTTAATGTCCATAGAAAAATATTAAAATGAAATTTGAAAGTCACTCTTTCATTAAGCAAAATAATTATATTTACCAAATGGTTGTGCTATGGTGTAATTTATAACTTTAATTTCAATGTTAAGATTAGAGCATAATGTTAGGAAATTAAAAATTTAGAAGAAAACTTAGATAATTTCTTTCCTAATTTCTCACTCCATGGACATAAAAGCACATCTTGCTATTTATCTCAAGAACCCAGTAGTTTCAGATATTATTTTTGATATAAGGTTGTTTGGATGAAAGGACTCTCTGTTTTTTGTTGTTTGTTTGTTTGTTTGTTTGTTTTGTCACCAGCTCTCTGAAACTTAAAAAAGTAAAACACATGGGGGAAATAGTCCTCATAATCCAAATTTCTCTATTCAGATTCAGAACCATGTAGATTTAAATGGTAGGAAATATCTGTACCTTCTCTCAAGTAACCTAAGAACCTAAGAGATTTTTTTCCTTTTTAGTCTCTGAATAGTAATCAGATTTGGGTTATTAAAGATTCATACACAATAATGTTTTTATTTGCTATGAGATTTGGAAAAGACATCCCATGTACATATAATTTTAAACATTATATCTTGGCTTCTCTATGAAACAGTGGGGAAAAGATTAAAAAAAAAAAAAAAGAACTTTACTGAATGTAATCTAGCTCTACAAGGCAGAACATCTGGACTCAGTGTGAAGGTTCCCAAGGCCTGGACTAAAATTGAGTTTGTGCTGTCCTATTCCTTGGAATAGTTGTGAAGAATTACAAATTAAAACCTTTGTCAAGAAACTTAATAAAAGTCTTATTTATCACATTATTCCACAAGAATAAAGGGATGTAGTAGAAAAAAAAAAAGAAAGAAAACTGAAGGAAGCTAAAGAAAAGCTAGGTGACTGAGAATATTCATGGCCAATTATCAAAATATTGAAAAGAAGGAGGAGAAATCCTTACTGAGCTGTAGAGCAACCTCAAGCAGTCTAATGTACATGACTGGAGTCCCTATAGAGGAAGGTCAGAAACAATACTTGAAGAAATAGTAGTGGATCCAACAAGTATAGAAACTCAAGCACAAGAAAAATAAAATATATCTTAATCAAATTACTCCATACTAGTGAAAAACAGAAAATCTCAAAATTGTCTACTGGAAAAAAGACACACTGCATAGTACACAGAAAAATAAAGATAGAATACAGCAGACACTCAGTACCAACAATTTGTATGTGGTAAAAAAGAAACAAGGTTTGAAATACATGTGCCAAGCTGGCCTATGGACAATTCTTCAAGTCATCCGATGGTAAACATAAGAGGAGGATAAACAACAACCAGAAGCTAACCAGAAGCTAGAGAAACAACGTGCGGAAAGGGAACAAAACAAATGAACAAAACAAAAAACAAAGACAAAACAAAAACATAAAACCTCTCAACTTGGAATTCTTTACTCAGTGAACATATCTTTAAAAAGTAAAGGTAAAATTAAGACTTTTTCAGACATCTAAGGGTGAAAGAATTTATCAAGAGCAGCCACACACTATGAGAAAGGAAAATGGTATCAGACAGAGATCTGGATCTACACAGGAAAGAAATGAACTCTAGAAATGGTAAATGTGTAAAGTTATCATTGATGTTCTATTGTAGGAATAGTTTTACTCTGATATCACATCTGGATTAACAACAAAAGCATAGGGTCTCATGCTATATCTTGATGTAAATATGTCCCATGGAATCTACTACCAGATGTTTATTGGTAGTGAAAGAGAAACAAGGTTTAAAAAATATATGTGCCAAAAGCTGGCCTATGAAGTTTTTTTCCAATAATCATGTGTAGAAGATTCAATTTTTATTCACAACCACTCAAATGGAAATTGTCTGCTTTTAGTCATATACTCGATATAGCAGTGTTTACAATTATAAATGTAAGATACTTTTTATATGGGCATTTTTTGAAATTTTTTTTATCATAATTGTATTTGTAGGGCACAAATGTGTAATAAGTATCCAGTATACCTTTGTATGAAGTTGTTAATTTTAGGTATCTCAACATATCTAATTGCATCTTAGTATGTCACATGCATTTTTTTCCTGGTAAAGTCTAGTACTTCCATTACAAAAAAAAAAAAAAAAAAGGCAACAAAGTCACCATTGATGTAATTAAATTATCTGAAGCAAGAGTTCCAGTAAAAAAAACCCCAAAAAACTTATATACATACTAATTAATAAATCAATATATGTATCACAAGAGTGATTTGATTACATAGTAGGTAGTTCAATACAACATGGAGGCATGTTAAAATTCTTTTTAATTACTCTTGTGTATGCCTTAATTTCAGATTAATTTTCTAAATTATCAATAATTAATAACAAATGCCATTTAACCACACAGGATAGCTGAATTCTTTTTATTTTCTCCATTAAAAACTATTATATTATGACATTATTGTCACATAAAGAGAAAATCAAAAGTATTTAGAAAAAAAGAGACTTATAGAAGGAATTATTTTCTGAAAAATATACTTATTAACTTTTAAAGTAGGTAGTTTGCTGTTATCTTTTTTATAATGTATATTTATTTTTATATATTTTGCCCTTGTTATTTTGCTTATATTTCTTAGTACACTACCCTAACCGGATAAGCTTTTAGCCCCACAAAACTATATCTTTGTACCACAGCACAGGCTCAGTAGAGGTTAAACATAGGTGTGGTATCTCTCTATACATATATTAAAATGCAGCTCTCATTTTAAATACTCTTGATGGAGGTTTTATTGTCACTCTTCTTAAGGTAATTATATTGAGGAAAGTATAATGAGATATATCTAAAAGGAAGTTAGAGATGGAAAGAAATACCTGTGAGAGAAAGGAAGATGAATTAACAGGAGATCATGGGTCTCATTAAACTGAATGGTAATTGTTGGATGAACTGATCATATGTGATGTAATTTAACATGCATACTAAAGACTAAAAGCAGAACTCTGTGACTCAAAGTCTATTTCCATTTTCTTGCCACTCATGAATCTAGTCATGAATCATGCTCTATTTGGATAACCCAAGTGTCATCCAGAATCTCTATATCCTTTGAAAGTGTATGTTTTCTCTAGCTACCATACCCTCTTCTTACCAATGGGTTCTCTATCTTAATAAATTTGTCCCTGGGCCAGTCTATTTATCTCACATTATTCAGGTAAAGTCCTGTCCCTTCACGGATTTACACAATATGTTCATTCATCACATGAGATTAATAAATTACTTTGGAACAGTTGGGACACTGATCAGCTGAAATTCCAGTCCTATCTTTTATCTGAGCATTGGTAAATAAAACTACTTTTACAGGTTCTAGGTAGAAACATAGCTAAATGAAGAATTAACCTACTATTCTCAAGTTCTACTGTGGAAGTCTACTTTTTCTCATTATCGCAGGAAAGTCAGAAGAAATCTGCTCTTTCACTAGGCGACATTGTTCTGAAATTATACCTTCTCAGATGTACTTTTGGGCTGCCAGGAAAGTAGTCACAAATGTTCATAAAACATTCTTTTGCTTATACCTCACCTAGTACCAATCTTCACTGTGCTGATTTCCTGCTCAAGTCAATAACTTGACTCAAATCACTAATTTGCTTTAGGTGGATAAAATGATTGATCATCAGATATGATTGGAAGCAGAGCCTACTTTTCTTTGATAAATAAGTAAAGGTGGATGAGAAGCAGGGTATGTTTGGCTGTTTCCACACTTCAGAGCAATGGAAGGCTTTCTTTCTGCTGTCAGATCACAGAGAGGCAGTGATTTGGGAAGGCAACTGCTGAGCCTAAAAGCTCAATCTCTTTTAAAAATTAAAAAAGAAAGATGAAATTTGATGCTGATAATTTTTCACCTTCCACAAACACAATAGGGAATCAAAAATGGTCACTTTAGTCTTTTTCTCTGTAAAAAATTTATGTGTGGAAATGCCTGTGGTTATTGTGTGACATAGGAAGGGAATATAATAGGATTTGTCCAGGGATTTCCCTTCTCTTCACAATTAGGACAGGCATAGGTCCCTTAACTCAAGAAATGTATACTGTTTCTGAACAAAAATAATACTTTAGTGAGTGAGCCCATCTTATATTCTTTAACATGTTCTGACGAGCCAATTATAAAGGCCCAAAGAGAAAATATGTCAAGAGTTGAGTATCCGGAAGCTACTACACAGGGCATCTTGTGAGATGTGTAGGTTGTGCTTGCATTTCTCATGAACACACATCTATAGAAGTGAATAGTTATAATCATTTTTTTACACCAGATACATAGTTTTGAGGCTATTTCTCAATACTATTGAAATGTGTCATTTTAGAAGAACATCTTAGTATATTTAAACATACAAATCAAATTGAACATTAAAGAGACCGCATTTATTTCACTTATCTGGAGCAGGGATTTATGTAGGTGGCATACTATGAATACATTAGTTTGTTATTTATGTAACTAGAATTTATTCTGCTGCCTGTTGTCTATTGAATGTCATTTGAGAAATGAAGCAACCCTTGGTCAGGTGGGAAAAAAAAAAACAGAATGAGGAGAGAAAACAGTTCTAAAGTGGTTAATTTAGACTTTAGGCTCTTCTCAATTTATTTAATGTGGTTTTAAATCAACAGTGAATAATGCTGACTATATAACTCTTCCCTCCTACTCCTCCCAACCCAACCTACATGAAGTGAATAGCTATCGGAGATCTGACACCCAGGATAACTACCACTTTCTAACCTATGCTAATGTAGATATGATTTTTAAGGCTGGGAAAAGTATTGTTTACAAAAAAATTGCTTCACCGTCTGCTTGCCTTCATGCTTCAACTTACTGCAATAAACATTATATAGACAGTGAGGGTTTAAATATATAATTATTTCTAAGCAAAATATCCACCATTAACACACGTTTGTCAGATTAGCCAGCAGAAACTAGGATGATTCCGTATTTCCCAAACTCATTGTCTTATCTCTATATGTTAAGGAGGAGGTTGGAAAGACTCTTGCTTTTAAAAGGTCAAGATTTAGCTGCAGACCTAACCTTATATACACTTGTGCTCTTTCTTCTAATTAAAGTCTTTTCTATCAGTACTGTCTGCCTTTGGCTTTGATTACTCTAATACACCTGACTGCATTCTGCTTTGGCCCATTTTTTTACTATGTATAGCAAGGACTGATTTATTTTCTTGTATCTCCTGGAATTTTACAAGGTTGCTGAGGCCACGAGAAATAAAAAGGACAATTTTATTTGGAAGTAAAGGGAAATGCTTGGCTTGGGGAATATTATTGATATGTAGATGGAGAAAGGTCATTAATCTTTGTTTGGGAGAAAGATAGGAATCCAGAATACATTTTGTCAATTTACCTATTGTTAGGTAACGATCCTTCCCTGTTTGTATATTGACATATATAGACAGAACTCTCTTATGTGCTAAGTACATAGCACCTGAACATGCTGGTGAGGCTTAGATTTCCACAGCGTTCACCAAATATTCCCAACCAGTAGATTAGACCTATCAGCAGGTGTCTCAGCTTTGCCTGGACTGCTTGTAAGGGAGTTACCACCACTCATAGTTGCTAAAAGACTCTAAACTCTAAAGCATTCCTTAATCACTCACTGGTGGTCTCTGGGATTTGAGCCTCTGGAGTATCTCCACAGTCTTCATAATTTTGAAGAAAGAGTGAGAGTCTTTGCTCTTTACTCTGTTAGCTCAAGTTATCTTCAGTTTTGAAAGAACTGTGGCCTTTTTTTAGGCAGTTAGGGACTTCCTTCTTTTTTTGCTCCCAAGACTCACCGTCCATGTGAGTATGTCTCTAGCCACATTGTACAGTTTTTCTTTGTTTACATATGTGTCTACACTCCCACACTACAGGAAGTGAGTGCTCTATCTGTATCCCCAAAGCCTTCCTCATCAATGACTGCTTATATAATAGATGCTCAATAATAGTTGTTGAGTGAATTAACAGTAGAGTTCTGAACTTTTATAATGCTTTCCAAAGTTTCTAAGATAAACATTTAACTTATTTAGTAATATTGCTATTCTTTAGAGGTGATTTATATTTAAATGTGGAAGTCATTGACAATGGTTTCAAAAACCACTTAGTTCCTACTTCAGATTTGGAATTTGGTTTTGTTTCTTTGCTGACATTCATTTTCATTACAGGAAAAGAAATTGCAAAGGGGCTCCTAGAATAACAGCTTTATGTGTTGGGTTAATTCAGTAGAATATTCTGAAAAAAACCTTTACAATATACTTTTTCAACTATAATTATAATCAATAGTAGTTCTATAAACAAATGATTGGCACAGATAATATCAATTTCCTATGCAATTGACAACTGAATTTCATAATTTTTATAAGACAAGGTATATTATTTTGAATTGACTTACAGTGAAATCTGGTATTTATTTCTTAGTATTCTGAATACATTCATCTTTTGATTTTAAGTCTTCTTGCTCTGGGCTTTTTCACACTTGAAAATGGAGATTGCAATGGATGCCTTAAGTACAGTTATACTGCAGAGATTGACTAAACAAAAGCAAGATCCTGAGCAGCTGCCTGAACTTGTACTTTTTCCAAGGGCAAATTCTTCTAAGTTATTGTATTGATTTAATTTGCATTCAAATTGCTCAGATTTTTGGCGGTGTATGTTCACTTGAATGATTTGCTCTCAAGTGGAGAATGAATAGATGACATGTTCAGACTCAAGTGTGGAGCTGAATATTAAAAATTCACTAATTTTAGTAGAACCATATTAATAGCAAAATAAAGGAAAAACTATGAGAGCAAGTGGTCATTTAGTATTATTTCTTAAATACAGAAAATTGCATTGATTGTGAATTTTCTTTATAAATTTAGTTTTATTTACCATAAAAATTTGTATTATACTTTTATTAACTATTCTGCTGAGTTAAAATTATTAATTTTTAGATTATAACAAAGTTATAATTTAACTCAGAAGTAGTTGGTTTTGATGCCTATTAAACACAGGATGTAATAGCTATCATTTAAATGTTCATTTTATAATTTGTATCATTTAATTTGCAATGAGTTTATTACACTAACCATCTGACTGATTAAAATACAAAGAAGCAAAACCTTTAATTTTGAATTTTGGCACTGTTAATAGTTAAGCTTACCTACTGAAAATTTTAATAGTAATATTTGCACTGTCATCTGTCACCACAACATGCCAAGTCCTGAACATATAGCAATTGCTTCTTGCTTTCCTGGGGTAAGAAAATATAAGTGTTTCCTAGAGAAAATTCACTTAGATTCAGTGGATTATATTTTAGATTCATTCTAAAGTAAAATTAGTCCATAGTAGTATACATGTTCATAAGTGAGGATAGCTGGTGTGTTTTCAGGACACTGTTTTATTTTGTTAGTATTGAGGCAATATACTAGAGAAAAATGTCTCTTTTATAGTGTGGCAGATGGCAACAAGCAAAGTGCTAACTATTTAACAGGTGCTCAAATATTTTATAAATGAATAAAAAGAGGAAACATGAGTAGATGAAGTAAGCAGAGAACACAGAGTGGCAATATACTGGGTGCCTAACCCTGTTATAGAGAGATGGAGATCAACCTTTTCTTTTTCTTCTGCAAAGAGATTAGGATTAAAGTAAATTGAAGAAACAAGGCTATTAAATTATTAACAATTAAATAGAATAAATAAAATCACAACAATATTGTTTACTTAGAACCCGCATTGTGCTTGGAATTACACATTTAATCCTCAAAAATCTCTTTGTGGTAGCCACCAATATCACCATCTTGCTGAATTTTGGAAAGTTTAAGTGAATGATTTTCTCCTGGTTCACATTACATTTTAATAAGCTTGGACTTACATCCAAGTCTATCAGAAAGGTTGTCTTCAATTCATTACTTTTTAATAATTCTTATTTGCTAATATGCATTTGAGCTACAAACTTTCCTCTAAGCATGTTTATACTGCTGTATATTTTGATATGTAGTGTTTTCACTGTTATCTAAATATTCCATTTTAAATCACAATTTCTTCTTAGATCTCTGAATTTTGAAGTATGTTTTTTAGATTCCAAAGTGAAAATTTTGAAATGGTCTTATAATATTCATTTTACAATTTACATTAATTATATATATTATTATATTATATTATATATATTATATTATATTATATTATATTATATGCGATGGAGGGTAAGGTAGACCATGGTGATACTGAAAGTATTGAGTGAGTTAAATAACCATTTGGGCTATGAATTTTCTGATGAGAGAACTTCTTTTAGGTGTGATTACAAATTATTGGCTCTTGTCCATGCAACTAGTTTAATTTTAATAAAATATTTCTCTCAAAATATCATACAAAAGATGTGACTTAGATGGCTTTTCAGGTGTAAGAAATACTCCAGAGATTTTGTTTTTTGCTTGAGCAAGTAATATATACCAAGAATAAAGTTACTCAGGTGATTGTGGGGGTAGAGCTGGTAGGAGTGAGAATGGAAACTAATGCTTCAGGATGAACTAAATAGGATATTGGGAACCTTCTTAGTTGGAAAAAGTGAGTTTTTACTGTGAATTGTCTCCCATATATTTTTAATCCAAGACACTATTTTTTACCTAGACTATTTTTCTCAAAGCTAGATTGATTTTCTGAATAACACCCCTAATCAAGGAAGTCCCTCTCAAGAAACTTCAATTATTTCCATTGTATATTCAACAAAGGTAAGGAGGGGGATTCTATTTATTGAATTTCTAGACACTTAAGATAATCTCATTTAACCATCAAAACCATTCTACTTATTGAATTTCTAGACACTTAAGATAATCTCATTTAACCATCTATAAAGTAGACAGGATTGTATGGAGGCGAAAACTAAGTTTCAATGAAATCAGGCAAGTTGACAGGGTTATATCCCCCTATCAGTAGGAACCTCTGTGAAGGCAAATACCTGTGTATCTTGTTCATGTTGTGTCTCAAGCATCCGTCAATGTCTGGGGGATTTTCCACACATATTTGTTAAATTAATGAATCATACAGGACTGCATTTACACTTTTTCCACTGTCCCATACTTTGTTTCATGAATTTCATATCTGTACTTAGCAATTATTTACTTACTGCCTACTATGCATGTATAAAAAATTATATAAGCAAGATTGAGAAAATATTCGACTATTTTTTTCCTAAAAGGCTTCTGAGACCTGGCCCCATGAATGCTTTACTTAAGCTATGGAGATGCATTTACTCACCAATATTTTGATGTAGGTCAAAGAGTACAAGATGCGTTTTCTGAAACATCGACGATTTCCTGTTTTGATAGATTTAAATTAATATACGAACTTAAAGGCACTTATGAGGCAATTAGAATTCAGAATCCCTCCAAATTTTACAGTTTTCTCATTTTTAATTAGTTGTTTTGTCTAAAAATAACTCACTGACAATTACAGTAGTAATTTACATTTCCTGAATTTTGACAAAGTATTCAACTTAGTTCATAAAAACAACTACCCTTTTTTTTGCACTCATTTCATCATTTTGCATTACAAGAACACACAAACATACAAATTGGTATAAACAGTTGTGCATATGGGGAAAAAAACACAACAGACATTTGATAAGCATATAACTCTACTAGAGAAAGCAGAAAAGAGTGGCTATATTAAAGCAGTGCTTCTCATATTTCAATGTGATATTGTCAAAATACATATTCTCATTGAGTAGGTCTGGAATGGTGGCCTGAGATCCCACATTTTAAACAGTTCTCTGGTATGGATGATGCTGTTGGTCCTTGGATCACAACTTGAATAGCAAAGTATTAGACTATTAACTATGACCTTTCACAATGTCATAAACATTAGCTGTGTTTTAAGAGGACAGAGAATTAGCTTAATTTACATCAAATCTCTGGTACCTAACACATTATTCTAATACATTATTATTTGTCTAATGAGTGGGATTTTCTAGCAAGCAGATATGGGTACTGAGGAATGCAAAGACTATTCTGGGGCAGGTGATACATCTTGAAGCACCATTAATTTATAAATAGGAAAGAATGTGAAATGAGTAACAAACAGTAATGTCTAGACAGATGTGAACAGATTTAAGGGTTCTAATAAAACGTAGTTGGTTTTATATATACTTAATGAACTATAATAATTATGGCAATAATTATTATAATAACTATGAGGAAGAATAGCATAGTGGAAAGAATAATAATTAAGGAATTAAAAGACCTCAGTATTTGGCATTTGCAAAACTAAAAGGAACAACTGGAAGGTTTCTGGTACTTGTGACACTGTGTAATTCTATTGGCTCTATGGCAAATTACTCTTTTGTTTTGTGAAATCTCACTTTTATCTTCAAAGCTAAGTTACACATAATTTTCTTTTTAAAGTCTCACATAAACTCCAGACAACTGCTTCCCAAAGTGTTCCTTCAAAAACTATTCTGTCCAGTGAAAATAACATGGAAAAATAGTCATTCTAGTGTAAGGATTAAGTAGTAAAATCATCAAAAAGTTAAGATAGGAGAAATGTTGTGGAAAATGACACTGAATCTTGAACTAAAATCATCAGGAAATGAAGGCAGTTACCGCTAGGGTCGGTCAGGAGATGACTCAAATAAGAAGTGTTAATCTCAGCACAGGTGATTCAAAGTTGAAAGTTTTTAGGAAGGGGACATTTTCCATTCTCCAAGTTTCAAGGGAAAGGAGAGAACAGCGGAGGCATTCTCTGGCCCTGCCAATCCAGAACAAGGGTTCAGAGTTGAGAGGGTTGTGGGAGAGCAAATAGTTCATCTCTGAGAGACCTCAAGGAAGCAGGACCATCAGGAATAGACTGGGTTTCATTCATGAATTAAAGTGATTTAAATTTTAAATAAAAGATTGAGGATGTAGGAGACCTTGCTGATGACTGGACTAGAGGGCCCAAGGAAAGGGATTCTGGGTATTGATGAGTAGAAATTTATGGGATTAAAAAAAGGGATGTAGAGTCGTATGGATTTGGCAATGTGGAGGTGATTGATGACTCAGATTTACACAATTTTTCTTAGTAATGGGAATGAAAATCCAGTTGTGGGGGATGGGAAAGATTGAGAGGTGAGAAAAAAGGTCAATGACTGTGGCCCACAGCTGAAAAACTAATGAGCTCAGAGCTATGAAGTTTTTGTTTGTTTGTTTGAACTGGGAGGACAGAGGGTATGTTCACAGCCTGATACAAACTCTCTTAAAGGAAAAGTGATATAGATATAATTATCACATGTTACAGATGAAGAAACTGAGTCACAAAAAGATTAAGTAAAAATGTACCTACTGTCACACAACTAGTAAGTGGTATAGTGAAGATTCAAATCTAGGTTGGCTTGAATCTAGACCGTGACATTTTAATGGGGCACATATCATTTGGTTAAAGGTAACAGGAGGAATGCCTATAAATCTCAAAATTATTCTAATTTGTGCATGCCTATGATGACAAATGTTAAGCATTATTAGTTTAGCATTTTTATAAAATCTCATCTTGCTTTTAATCTGTTCAGTTATTTTATTCAACATGTTCTTATGCTACTAATAATCAACATATAAATATACTCATCCTGACAAAATATGGCACTCTGTGAAAATGTAGATTGAATATAAAATCACTCCAATTTACTCTCTGGAGGGCAAGCTGAACTAAGGGAAAACAAAATTCCTACACTGTTTTAGAGATCATAGAGTAGATATCTGAAGAATACAATTACTTTGTTCTTCTTTAAGGAAGTAGAGGTATAAATTGTGAGAATAGTGTTCTTCCAACCAATTCAGACTTAAATGCTTTATTTGCTTTTGTAGCTAAAAAAATATTTTCATAATTCTACAGTTTGTTAATTATTTACAAATTCAAATTTATCTTCAATAGTTGAAGTTAAACAGGAGATTTAAAAAGTACAATAGACTCATGATTTTCAAAAGAAATGCAAATACAAGCTATGTTATCATCTTTGGAATAAAATGCATATTATATAGAAGAAACCAATCACCACAGTTTTATAAACATTGACATATTAGTTAATACCTCAGTTATCTGGTTATGTGTCTATATCTCAGAAAGTCTTACAGAATACATTGAAAGTGTGTGTTAATCTACAAATTTTGGAGAGGTGGGTGTATTTATCTTTTATATTTTCTTATTACTAGAACTTAGTATACTGCTTCATATTAGTTATCCAATATACACTTATGAAAGACAGAACAATGAACCACTCTCAGTAATAAGAAATCTATAGTATTAAAATAGCTTTAACTTTGGGGTGATTTCTGGGAAAGATGTCTCATTTCATTTTACCCCAAGAAATGAAATGTATCTACTGAATAAATAAAATCCATCTGAGAGCAGCATGAAGTATTTAGTACAAATGTTAAAAAACTTGTGTTAGTATAATTTTCATAGGATAGGGATTATCTCATTTCAAAAACAAAGTTCAAAATTTACATCTTGTGAGTTACATGTATACCAAAATTTTTGTGCTTTATAGTCTGTTTCTATTTAGATGTCAGTAAAATAAATGGATACAATAATTTATTTTCTCACTTAGACATTCATTCATCCACATAGAAATGTGACCTAGGAAAACAAGGAATTAATTTTGAAATAATCAACATTTTTATGACTAAATGCATAACACACAGGAAACAGAATTATTCTTGTTTCTATACCATTATTTCTGATCACAAGGAATACAGTAATGAAATTTAAATAAAATTTGCTATGAAGTCATTAAAATAAGATATAATATCAAAAATCTCAAATGCTTTGCATAATATTAGAATTTTTATTTTATTCAGGGAAACAGACATAATGAGAAACTCAAAACTTATACAATAGAACATTCAAATGAATCAAAATAATGTGAAATACCCAAGGATAAGAGAAAAATTTGACATTAACTTTCTTTTGGAAATATTTGATTAATCCATTTTGTTTCATGCTTCTAATTATGCTAAATATTTATAGGAGTGGGCACTGGAATGGGTGGTTGCACCTTCTGTTCTTGTTTTGCTTTTTCCAGAATGAAATCTTCACTCTATTAGTGACTTGAAAGTGGTGATAATCAATTTTCCAGTACTCCCAGCCTGGCACATCTGGTGTAGAGCTTCTGTTCTATAGTGGAGACTGGGTGGGGGAAAGAGAGCTGGTCCTCTCAGTCACACTTTCCTGGAATAGACCTTCTGCAATATTGAACTGGGAGAGATGTAAAGCACTGCTGATAGTCTGTCCCTCCTGAGATAAACCACAGCACCAGACTAGCAGCTAGAATAAGAAGTAACTCTAGTGTTCTTGGCCATACCTCCCTGCAGTGCAGTTCATGTGGTGAAGCTTCCATAACACAGAAGTTGTGATGATAAAGGAGCTGATTGTGGTTCTATTATACCACAGATACTCAATGTTCTTACTAAGATTTAGTAGACTTTTTCTGAATGATTGTTTCTCCATATGCTATATGCCCTTAGGGCAATTTCCAGATACTTTAGTGATTGATTGTTTATTTTCACTAAATTGTCATTTTGCTGGAAGTTCTGCCAAACTTTTACTCCACTAGCAGCTGGTCAATTAATTTTTGATGGAAATTACAAGGTTGTTCAATGGGTAAAAGAACATCCTTCTAACAACCAGTCTTGGAGAAACTGAATATTTATATAAAAAAAAAATCCTCAACCATTAGCTCAAATCATTTACAAATACAACTATACATATATCATATCAGCTAACCTTACATAAGCCAATAATATTGGAGAACTGGAATTCTCATGGGTTACTGGCACTAAAAATATTTAGGAAAACACTTGATCATTTCTTCTAAAGTTAAACTTACATTTGAATCTAGCAATCCCTTGCCAAGATATTTACCCAAAGGAATGAAAATATTTATCTATACAAAGACTTGCACATGAACATAATACTATATTCTTTCTTCCTAATAACCAAAACCTAGAAATAATCTAAATGTCCAGCAACAGATAAGTAGATAAATAAAATATGGTATATCCATTCAATGAAATATTACTCAGTGATAAATGCATGCCACAACATGAATGAATCTCAAAATCATTATTCTGACTCAAAGAAACTGTCACAAAAGACATTTATTGTGATTCCATTATATACACATTCTAAAGTAGCAAAACTAACCTATGGTGACAGGAAGCATATCAGCAGTTACCTGTGGCTAAACTTAGGGATAGCAAAAGGTGTGAGGAGAGATTTCATGGTGATGGAAGTGTTCTATATCCTGGTTTCAGAGTGAGTTACATTAATGTATATGTTTGTCAAGATTTGTTGAACTACATACTTAAAATGGAGGCATTTTAAATATAAATTTACCTAATTTGATTAAAATAAATGATAATATGCTATAACTATTAAAAATACGGTGAATAATTACTAACTGTTTTATTATATTGAAGTTTGAAGCATACTTTAGTAAATTTTTCAATGATATTTAATAAAGCCAAACAACAGCAAAAATGAGTTTGGGATAGTTAGAGGCAAAGAAATCTATTTCTTATCCTAAGTTACAGTCATAAGTAAAAATAAAAGTTGAATAAAACCAGACCTTGTTTAAGTGTCTTATGAGCATTTGGGGAGGAAAAGGTGAATAAATAAAATTGTGTTTTATCTGCAGTAGGTTATTTCAAGGGAAATCCCTAGACTAATTAGAATTTTATAAACTCATTTCATGTTTCAATAATAGTACGCAGTTGTGACTCAGGGTTTTGTTTTCATGACTATAAATATCTCCAAGTTTAATTATGCTTTTTGATTATTATGTTAATTTGTTTTAAACCTCTATAAGGCATAATAATTTAAAATGCATAATTTTATGAAGTATATAATTAATACATCCTGTACTCAAATTTGTAAAATACAGAAACTAAATGTAGATTGTAACTGAAGCATTTGATTATTTTTCCTGCTATATATTAAAATTAACACACTTTGAGCAAGCCATCTATTCCCTAATAGTGATTCTTGCTTTATCCTTTTTCTTATTATAATATCCAGGTTTAAAAACAAATAATTTTAGATCTCTTGTTCTTTCTTATTTAAAAGAAGCACATCTGGAAAATGATAATTTACTCTTTGTAAGAAGGAATAAGGAAAGCTAAATATAAATGTAGGAACTGAAAACACAGTTCTAGGGTATAAATATTCAGACCATTGCAGTATTATTTAGTGTTACCATTTACTGTATCAGGTTATTCTTGTCCTGGGAATATATCTCTTGTCCCTTAAGGCTGAGTTAGGAGTCATCTGGGTTATTATGACACCCTGTGTGTAGCTTGTTCATCATACTTCTCACATTTCATTATAATTATGCTTTAAAGAGTCTGTTTTTTCACTGGATGTAAAGTTTTTTTTCATTATTCTTCTTATATAACTACTTCACAGCCTGGAGCACTGAATCAATGTATATTTCTTTCTGAATTTCTGGGAGAGGAGCCTGTAGAATAAAGAGGCTGCAGCCCAACAGGAGTATAGTTGGTTAGAGGCTGGTTAGAGGGTTTCTGCCATTGAGATTTATGATCCAAATACATCATCATGGAGTTTCAGCTCTCTGCAATTATCAATTTTTAAGCAAAACCTCTCTCTGTACCCTTACCATCAATTCTGTATAATCACACAAGTATTTATAATTTTATTTTTTACTATAATAGGAAATAGCAGGGATATGATATCTTAATTTAGAGATAATTTAAGGTAGTAGAATGATTGATTTCCTTTATAATTGTAATGTCTAGAGCTCATCTGGTCATATCATCACATCATTTAAATAAAAAGCTCCTGTCTCTAAAAGAGCATTACCATAGACTTTGAAACATGTTAATAAATCGTATGTCCCAATTTTTTTATAATGACTCAAATCTCCAAATACTAATAACTACTGAAATAATAAACAATGACTATCATTGGACCAGTAAGTATGGTGGTTGATACTGCATCACAGTGTAAGAGAACAACCACTGAAATCAGGCAAATGTAGTTACTCATTTGCATTATTACACATACTAGCCATGTTACTTCAAATAAGTTACTTAGCCATTCTGAACTCAGACTGTTTATAAAATGGGGATGTAACAGAACCTATGTCTTAGAATCAATGGTAAGATTGGTAGATTAAATAACAATGAATTCAGTCAAGTATTTGTCACAATACCTGACAGTAAGTGCTCCATAATTCTAGTGTTTACTGTTATTATTTTAAACATATTTAATATATAATTGACATAAAGGAAAAGGCATAAAACATGAACAAAAAGGCATATACAAAAGTTTAATCAATTATTACAAACATACCATTGAGAAAAAGAATACTTGGGTCAAGAAATAGCATGAATGCAACCCAAGCCTTTGTTTGTACCCTTCTGATCATAACTCTCTTCCTCCCCTCTTGCTTTAACAACTATCCTAACTTGCATGGAAATTATTTTCTTGATGTGTTTGAGTTTTACTACCCATGCATGCACTTCTAAATAATATTGCTTATTTTTGATTTTATGTAATAAAGAAATCTCAAATGTTAACAGAAAAACAAATCTAATTAGAAAAAGGACAAAGTGCCTGAAGAGACATTTCACTGAGGTAGGCACACAGATGGCAAATAACCACATGAAAAGATGCTCACTATCACTAACCACTAGAAAATTGCATATTAAGGTCATCATGAGATATTATTATACGATTTTTAACAGCTCAAATAAATTAAAAAAAAAGACTGTACAAATTTCTGCTGAAGATGTGGAGAAAGTGGGTCTTTCATTCATTGTAGGTACAAATATAAAATGGCACAATCACTTTGAATAATTTGGAAGTTTCTTCAAAGTTAAACACACTTCCCATACCACTCAGCAACTGCACTGCATTTATCCTGAAAAAATGAAAACTTACATCTGTACATGATTGTTCACAGCAACTTTATTATAGCTCCAAATTGGAAATGACCTAACATCCTTCAATGTGTGAATGCTTAAAAAAACCTGTTGAATATCCATACCATAGCATACTAATTGGCAATAAAAAGAGACGAACTACTGACATACATAACAACTAGGATGGATCTCAGCGGTATTACGCTGAGTGAAAAATCCAAGGTCACATACTATTTGTATTGTATTCTCAAAATAACAACATATATAAAAAATAGATTAGTAGTTGCCAGGGATTAGGAAGAGTAGGAAACACTGGGGCGAGTGTAACTCTAAAGGGGCAGTACAGAGGATATTTCTGTGGTGATAAAATAATTTTGTATCTTAATTGTGGTGGTTGTTACACAACCATAAATCACAGAGAAATACACACCCACATCAATTTCTTGGTTTAATATTGCACTACAGTAACATTAGATACAGCCATTGGGAGGACCTGAGTAAAGGGTTCACAACACCTCCCCACAGTATCTTTGTAACCTCCTGGAATTGTTTCATGGTAAATTGAAAGAATTTCTTCATTCAAATACAGGTATGCAAATGAAAACAGAGAAACAAAGAGAAGGTAGAATAATATAAATCAAAAGCCAACGCTTAATTTCACATACATGAATAGTATTTCATATTAAATAAATACTCCAATTCAAAAGCAAAGACTGTCAAAATGGAAACAAAAGTGAGATGTTTATTTTTTTAAATAAGAATCATACTTTAAAAATACAAATTGAAAATAAGTCTCTCTAATAGCATTTTGCTTCAACCTTCAGAACTTATTTTAGCATTTCTTGTCCTACAGCTTTGTTGAAGATGAACTCCTTTTGAATTTGTATTTCTGAATATGTTTATATTTCACCTTGATTTTTGAAGAATGTTTTCACCATGGAATTCTAGTATTTTTTTATTCAACATATAATTGATATTATTCCATTAATTCTTGATTTCATTTTTCCTGATGAGAAGTCTGCTGAAATTCTTACCAGTGATTCCCCGTACATATTTTTTTCTCAGATGCCTTCATATCTTGGTTTGAACATTTAACTACGATGGACTAGGTTTTTCATTATATTTACCCTGCTTGGGTTTATCTAAGTTTCTTAGATCTTTGGCATTTATTAAAGTAGAAAAAGATGGGACCTGCTCTTTTCAAATATTCATTTTTGTCCCATTCTTGGCCACTTATTCTTTTGGGACATGAAGTACACATATATTAGACTGATCTTGTTTCAAGATCTCAGATCCTTTTTTTTTTCTTTTTATCTTTTCTTTTGTGAAGATTGCATTATTTTATTGTACCATTTTAATATTCATTATTTTTTTCTCATTTATACAGTGTGCTGATAATTCCGTTATAGATATTTGTCATATCTGATAGTGTGGTTTTTATTTTTAGCATTTTCATTTGGTTCTTTTTTACTGTTTGCATCTCTCTGGGTTCTCCAACTATTCACACTTGTTGTTAACCTTTTCTGCTAGATCCTTTAACATATTAACCTTAGTTAAAGTACCCATCTGACTACATTTGGACCATCCTTGGTCCAAATTCTGAATTGTAAATTCTAGTCTTAATCTCTTAATGATGGATAAAATTTTGGGGTGTATGTGTTTCTTCAAATTGTTGATTGAATTTGGCCATTCCATGTAAAAAAATTAGAGGATTGAAATCAATAACATCTTTTCTGGAAATGTACATGCCTTGTTTTCTGGCAGACTGTTACTTTGAAAGACTAAAATATATTATGTGTTTGAGCTGAATGTGTCTTGTTGCTTTAGTTAATTAAGCACATTGAAAGCTTCAAATACCTTCAGTGGCAAACTGCTGCTCCCATGCTATATGTGAAATCTGGGGTGCTATAGGGTTTCTCTCAGTGTTCCTGTTCTACCTCTAGATTTCATCAGATTCTTTTATGCCTGTACAATTTTCCTGTCCCCATCACCCCCATACTATATTGTTATTCCTTCATACTCAATTGAAGTTTCATTGTAGGGTAGAGGTATTTCTTGGTTATTCTGTTCTTGCCTTAGTCTCTGTTTACATGTGAACTGCAGGGATAGACCTTTTTCAGCATTCTTGTCTCTCCTCAAGTGCAAGTAATTTCTACCTCTTAATCCAGAGAGCAGGCAAATCTCCTGTACTTCCTCATTGCAACCAATCTATATTTTGTAACAGTGGAGTCTAGGGTAGATGACATTCCTGTGGTGCAGGAGAAATCTTCCTTGTATCAATGCAGGATCCTAGGAAATAATGCATTTCTTATCCTACTCCTACCCATGATAAATATGTCAGTGCAGAATATAAGGAAGGAGGATTTCTTGTTCCTCATTTAGTAGCAGTCAACTACTTCCTGAAATCAGTAGAATCTTGGGTATGGGCGAATTATGTGTCCTTTCTCTAGTAGCAATGGCTTTTGTCTCACATCAGAGGAATATCCACAGTGATGATATGCTTTCTGATTATTCCCCAGTGATAGCTAATCACTACCTATGAGACTGGAGCAGGTTACTTCTAAGTCTCAGGTTCTTCAATGTTTAAATGATGACAATGATAAATTTTTATAGTTGTGAGGATTGAAAGAGAATGCAGGTAAAGTACATGGCACATTATTTAGCAACAGCCAATAGCTCAAGAAACAGCATCAATAGTGATAGTGATTATTGTTATTTCTAATACTAATATGATTATATTTCTTAGATTCCAAGTTTTAGGAAGGCAGGAAGAAACTGCATTTCACACAGAACTGTTTAAATTGCTCCAGCCTAATGTCACTCAATCGATGTTTTCTGTTTGATAGTTTCTTTCCCCCCAGATCAGTGTTGTCAGTCCTAGTTTGTAAACTCTTATAGGAATGGAGCCACATTCATTTATCTTGCTCAATAAATCCACATCACTCTAACAAATATTTCTTGATTTTGCTGCTGATTCAGCTGTCTTGTTTCCCTCAATCCGGTTGAGACTACTTCTGCATGCTCTCTCTTTTTGAGCACCCTTTAATTCAAAATGAAAGAAAGACGATTGCTGGTTCAATTAGCTTGGCCTAACACAACCCCTGAGCTTCATTTTTGGATTAACACTGGCACTTTTGCCATTTAATTCTTTCTTTGGCTCCTTCTGCTATGTATGATTTCAAGATGACAATTCTCTTTGGACCTTTGGCTGAAGGCACTTGTCACTTCCAATTCATTATTTCTTTGATATTTGTTCACTGCAGAGCATCTATCTCCATGTAAATGGCTTTGGTAGAGGATGTACATCTCTGTGATAGCAAGACAAATACAATGCCGATTATAAGCTTAAAAATGAAAATACAGGTAGATAGTTTTAAAGTTTTCAAAACCTTCATAAATATATCTTACTCATACTGCTATTTGAGTTCCCAGCTGGTATACTGTCTATGACATATCTCTGTGGAACAATAGCAGTCGTGGAAAGCAATTCTGCTCTGCAGATGTTTTATCTAACATTGCTTGCCTACATCATGTGGTCTGACTATAAATGATATTAACCAACTGCAAAGTTAAATATCTTTAAATA
Organism: Eonycteris spelaea; assembly: GCA_003508835.1. NCBI lineage: Eukaryota > Metazoa > Chordata > Mammalia > Chiroptera > Pteropodidae > Eonycteris > Eonycteris spelaea. The sequence continues at coordinate 1,341,678 of PUFA01000168.1, forward strand.
AACAAAGACTGGCATTCCTTGTAAGAGAAAATAAATAAATGAAAATAGCTATGGACATATCTTATTTTTTTTAACTCATGACATTTCTTGTTAAATTTTATTTGCACTTTTTATTTAAAAAAAAACAGAACTTCCAATGACTCTTTTCTCAAGCATGTCATCATTTAAATGATCACAATCCAGAAACTACTAGCTTTCATATCAATCAATTCTGATAAAGACAAAATCCTGAAATATTGGACCAATTGAAGCTCAAAACAATTTGGAATATAGAATGTTACAGCAGGAAGAACAATGAACTAAGAATCAGGAATCTGAATACTTTTTTTACTGAATATGTAACCTTAGGTATGTCAACAAATTTCTTTGGGCCTATGAAATACCTATTTTCCCTGGATGACCAGGATATTGGAAGGTCTATAAGAAACAGTTGCCATGAAAGTAAATCTGTTCTCATGACCCACTGCATGGAAGATTTTATTGTTATTTTTTTTCTTTGCAATTATAGCTTCCATCCTCTACCAGGCATTCCTTGTGCTTTATTTATAAGAACATAGTTCTAAATAATTCAATCGACAAATATTTTTGATTACATTCTGATACTAGGCAATGTGGATACAACAAAATCAAAATAGCAGGGCCAAAACTAAACACAGAAAGGACTCTTTATCAGGGCATGACATCTGGATAGTCAAATTTCAGTGTGTTACAGGTTCATTAGTTTCACTATTAGTTCATTCGTTCAACAATTTGCCAGGCAAATAGGAAAGACAAAAACAAATAACAATAATGCAACAAAGATAGAGCTAACCTTTAAGGAGCTATTAATTTGAAGTAAAAAGACTAACATGAGATTTACCTTGAGAAAAATGGATACTATAAAAGCTGTTTTGTACAATATGAAAAACAAACATGTGGCTACAAAGAAATTCAGTTCATCAACCTGATAGTCATAATAAAAATGTCAAGGGATCTGGAAACTACTGCTTTCATCACATTCTGCTATGTTCACAAAAAGCTAGATGTCTGTAAGGATGTGGAGCAATTAGCTAATGATGTTAGGGTATTTTCCATTTCACATAAATACTCTTGGATTTTCTCAAGAAGACATAAAGGTTTACAATGAATAGCTTCCTCTTCCAAACTCTGATGGGCATAAATAGTATGATTCTAAGGATAGAAAGTGGTCAGTCTGGCCATTTTTGACACTTTCATTCCATTACTTAGCATACACTAGTTGAGCTGAGGTGTTTTACCTCTTTTCCTTGGGAGAAAAGCTGCCAGAGGAGCTTGAACTCTCTGTCCTTTAACATTCTCATCCTCTTTGAACTGTAGATCATGCCAAAAATTAAGATAGTCATATCTTCTCATTTGAAGTGGTTTTCTTCCTTTTGAACAAGGATTTCTAAAGATATTTAACTTTTTTCTGCCTATATATTACCTTCAACAGAAACTTTACAACAAGCTTCTAGTAGATCTTGGGTGCGTAAAATTAAAAATGACTTCCACCATCTGGAAGTTTCTGGTTCTGGAAATGGTAGTGTAGGTGAGAGAGAGTGATGAGTGTGTAAAATTTACCATGAGTAAGATCTTGTTCAAATACCTTGACCTCTCTGGTCCTCAATTCTACTTTCTGTAAAATGAACAAATAGAAATAACATATATCTTAGATCACTTTAACTAAATGAGTATTGAATAGTTAGGTGACAAGGATATAAAAGTAGGTGGAATTCTCGAAGTCGTCGGCAGGCTTTCACGGACATCAATAATTTCCCATTATTCTATGAAACGCAGCTTCAGTCAGTTGGAGAATCTCACCATCTCCAACATTCAACATGCCTATTTCCCTTCCTGTGATTATTTCCCCCTGTATAATATTCCTTATTTAGCATGCCTACTACCTGAATATTTAAATACCATTCATAAGTCAGAGACACAGCTCAAATCTCACCTACTCCAAAAAATCTCTCCCATTTTGGATTATTCCAATCCACAAAATTTGACTGAGTTTATCCTCTTACTACTAGTTCATCTTTAATTGTTTCAGTTTTATTTCCCCAATTAGATTGTAAACACTTGTAGGTTATAAATTATATACTAAGCACTTAAAATTGGTATTAGGTATCTGTTGTGTAGTTAACTCTTTGGTAAGCACTGTGTATCTGCAAAAGAGACAGTATATAATTTATGACCTACAGGTGTTTACAATCTAATTGGGGAAACAAAACTGAAACAATTAAAGATGAACTAGTAATAAGAGGATAAACTCAGTCAAATTTCATGGATTGGAATAGTCCAAAATGGGGGAGATTTTTTGGAGTAGGTGAGATTTGAGCTGTGTCTCTGACTTATGGATGGTATTTAAATATTCAGCGCCCCAAAATAGTATATCACACAAATTATGTTTCCCAAAACAATGCAATTGATGAATTTTCATTATTTACTCTTAAGGAGATCAACTATATTTTCTTTCATTTCTAAATTTAAATTAAAAAGCAACACTTACAATATTCTTCTTATGCTTGCTACATAAAGAAATCAAATAACCAGACATTCTCTAGCTGTTGCAACCAAGTAAAAGTTTAAAGGTTTCACAATAAAAGTACTATGAGGTCATATTTCTGCCCAATGAGAAACTGTTTGCAACTTGAGCCAATGAGCAGTTTGTCATTTCAGCAACTTTTATTTTTAAATAAAAGCCTGTCTGCCAGGAAAAATAATGTGGAAAATTGCACAAAGAAGGAAAGGAAATCCCTTACAAAAGTTAACAAGCAAAGCAGGTGGCAAGCATTTCCAAATAACACATCGAAGACATCAAAAAAGTCATTTAAAAACTAAAATTTAAAAACTGGTACATACCTTGACTAACTGAGTATTAACAGCTCTATAATAGGAAGACAACCCTAAAGAGATGGTGAGTGCAGGACATAGTGCTGTGGGCCAACAGAGGAAACTTGGTCTGGCAATCCTTAAAGTGAAAGACTCCACGTTGTCTCCCATCCTGAGACATGTTACAGGTACAGATTTCTATCTGGGAGACTTTATCTGTTAAGCCTCTTGCACTCAAAGTGAACAAATTCAGGTAACAGCTGTCCTCAGAGGATGTCATTTTAATATCTTATTCAGTAAGCTGTATCTACAATTGTACATCTTTTCCTCTAGATTATGTCATAATGCATTAGCTTATTAATTGGTTCATTTATTTATTAATGCATTTGTATTTTGCCTTATTTCAAAAATGTATTTGTGGTGGCAAAGTCAAGAAAATTATTCTTTAATTTTGGCTTAGTACAAACAAGTGCCTTTGGGCAATTCAGTCAACCTTTCTAAGACTCAGTTTCCACATCTGAAAATAAAGAGATGCAGTGAAATGATCCATGAAAACTCTTTTTGCATTTCTTTATGCAATGCTCTGATTTTTAAAATATGCTTAGCAAGAGTCACCAGAAAAGGCTCGTTGTGAATAAAGTATCAGATAAAAGAGGCTATATAAATGCAAAGTAATAATAATATAAATGCAAAACAATAATTATCCCTGAGATACTGCATTTTACTACCAGTGGTGACATTGGTAGGAAGGTGATTTACAGAAGCAAGACTGCCATGATTAAGGCAATGAGAGTGACTTAGAAGCAGCAGAGCTAAGTAAACACAGAATGAATAAGCAATAATATAAGTGGTGGTGGGGACTAAAGCACGATATAATGAATAGATATTTAGAAGGAAAAAAATAGGCTAAATATGATCAAACTTCCACAATAATATAAAGTCCTAAATTCTGGAGAGCTCAGAATTTTATAAATTATCTCAGCATTTTTCAGGTGAGACCACTGAAAAACTGATAAGATTCCACGAATTTGACCTTAAGTAGGAATCTCTTTGCTAATATGCTTCCTTAGCTTTGTTAGTAGATCCCTAATGTTCTACTGAAGCTGTTAATTTGGTGGTGTAGTCAGGCTCTACTGAGGCTAACAGTCTTAGACCAAGATGCCTTTCTTTTGCTGTGCTCTTGACTTGGCTGCTGTGATTATTTTATTTGATTGTCTCCCTGCCATTCCTCCCAAAATCCTACCTATAAAACAAAACTTTAGATTCAACTTCCATAACAGTCTGGCATTGGGTCCACTGCAGGTGGCAATGGAAATGGTGAGTGGTGAAGAATGAAATGGAAGCCAACACTTTAATTCCTCTGTTACTTGACCTATAACATTATCTCAGTTACTAAATTAGCTTGCAGTTGGAAATACTTTTCCCAGACTTTGGGGATGGAAACCATTTCAGCTTAGTCTATTCTCTAGGTGTGGATAAATCTGGTTGAAGAACTATAGATTATGACATTAATTGGATGACCCCCCCACCCCCGAGAAGAATTCTCCTTATAGTAGGGGCTTTTTATATTTTATTAAGTTTTATATGTGTGATTATGTTAATTTCCATAATATTACTTGTGTTATTCATTTCAAAAATCCCAGAGTGCGGACAATATTACCAAAGGCACGTTAGTCAAGTCTTTGATTCTTTGTCTCAAATATGCTAAACAATAATTAATTCAATCAATTCAGCAAAAAGAAAGTCAATTTAATGAAATTTGATTAGTTTACTATCTAGCAAGATTGCATTTAAAAAGACATCTCTGCTGAAAAATTTTACACTTCAATTAATTGTTTTGTCATCTTGTGAGAGTCATTTTAATAGTTTAATTCAATTATTGCATTTTATAAGCATATTATTGCAATGAGTATTAGCTTGATATTCATATTTTACTAGCTTAATATTCATATTTCTTCATATTCTTGTCCAGATTTTTTGGGAGATTAGTCATACACTTGGAAGGATTAGCTCCTTTTTAAAATTATTTGTTGTAAGATAAAACAAAAATACAGAAAACCACACAAGTCAAATGTATATTGAAACCAATAAGTTAAGAAATGTAACTTTGTCATCTCAATAACAACAAAAAAACAATCCAATCAAAAAATGTGCAGAGGATCTGAACAGATACTTCTCCCTAGAGGACATACAAGTGGCCAACAAATATCCAAAAAGATGCTCAACATCACTAGCTATCAGGGAAATGTAAATAAAAACCACAATGAAATACCACCTCACACCTGGTAGAATGGCCGTTATCAACAGGACAAGTAATAACAAATGTTGGAGAAGATGCAAAGAAAAAGGAAGCCTCATACACTGCTGGTGGACTGCAAATTGGTACAGCCACTATGGAAAACAGTGTGGAGGTTCCTCAAACACTAAGAATTGACCTACCATATGATTCAGCAATCCCTGTGGGAATTTACCCCCAAAGACTTGAAAACCCATATCCAAAAAGATATTTGCACACCCATGTTCATAGCAGCATTATTCACAGTGGCCAGGACATGGAAGCAACCAAAGTGTCCTACAATAGATGATTGGCTAAAGAAGCAGTGGCACACATATACAATGGAATATTACTCAGCCATAAGAAGAGATGAAATACTGCCATTTGCGACAACATGGATGGCCCTTGATAATGCTAAGCAAAATAACCCCAACAGAAAAAGCTGAAAATCACATGATATCACTTATATGTGGGATATAAACCTAAAAGCAACAAATGAACAGGACAAACAGATCATGGACATGGACAATAGACCAATGGTTACAGAGGGTAGCGGGGAGTGGGGAGGCAGATGGGGTAAAGGGGGTCAAATATGTGGTGACAGAAAGAAATCTAACTATGGGAGGTGAATACACAGTGTAAATGTATGTATGTATGTGTGTATGTATATATATATATATACAACACACACACATATATATGCCTTAAAGTATACAGCTGAATCTTATTGGATTTCGTTAACCAACATCACCATAAAAAATTAATAAATTCTTATAAAAAAAAGACAGTCACTCTAGAAGTCCCTTTCCTAAGATCCATACTAGTTTTAAACATCCTTCTCTCCATACATAACCATTTTGACTTTTATAGTAATCACTTTCGGTGTGTGTGTGTGTTTTAACCCAGGCATGAACTCCTAGATACCATACTTCAAACTTGCCATTTTAAAATTTCAATTTTAATGTGTCCATTAAGTTTCTATCTTGTTCTTTACCTACAAGTTGCACATTCATGGTATAGTCCTTACAAGATATATTGGCATGATCTCTCTCTCTCTCTCCCCCCACCTCTCTCTCCCTCCCTCCCTCTCTCTCTCTCCTCCTGTTCCCCCCCTTCTCTCTTAAGCTTTTTCATCTCTTGCACACTGCAGAAAGATGATACAATTATGAAAGAACAAGGTGGCTATTTGTAACTCAAGGAAAGAGATTTCATCAGACACTAACCATCCTAGCACCTTGATCTTGGAGCATTTGCCAATCTCCTTGCCATGAATGGCCAATTTCAAGCTACCAAGATGAATTCATTGAAAAAGAGCTGCAAAGAAATGTGCACAAATGGCTCTCATGAGCTACACTTTTTGTGTTTATCATTCCAGGCAATCTCTTTCCTTTTGAACCTTCATTTTTCTTAATCTACAACTAACTGTTGTTTAATAATTACTACTACCAGGTGTGTCACTGACTCTCTAGTAGTTTTGATTGTCTGGCGCTCATCTACTAACACGTTTCTCAGGAAGGGCTCTTAGCAACAATGTTTTCTGAATCTAGCAAGTTGATAACATTATGCTCTTAATATTAGAGTTTTTCAGAATATGACATCCTGGGATCATGCTGTCTCCTCCTACAACCCCTGAGAATTTAAAATATGCAACTCCCATTTTCTTTTGGCAAAAAAAAAGACTGATGAAAAGTCTGATGATAATCAATTCATTTTCTTTCCTTTAGAAGTCACATGCCCTCACGCTAGGATCTTTTTTTCTATTTAAATTTTAAAAATTTACTAGAATATACACATATTTTTCTGACCAGCCATGGATTTTTCAGCTATGTGGTGTAGTCTTTCAACACATAGTTTTAAATATTTCAAGAAAAAATTTAAAATTATAGTGTTTAGTATTTGTCCTTTAGCTTCCTTCTTCAAAGACTTTTCTGTATGTTGAATCATTTTTAACTACCATAGTATTTGTACCTTTTTTAAAAATACATATTATTTCATGTTTTTAAAATTTTAATTATTTTCTTCATTTCTTAAGGTATTATCTGATGCATTAATTACTGTATTCCTTCCACTTTATTCTTTCCACCAGAAGTGTTTTTTCCTGCTTTCTTATCTATTCTTTCCTGTGTTCTGTCATCTCATATATGTTTATAAGTTGTAATTTAGCTCATTCTGAAATAATAGTTACACTTTTGGTCTGATTTTTGAGTATATTTTTCTGGATGCTAGGTGTGCTTATTGCTAGAAGTTCTAGTTGTCTTGTATCCTTTATTTTTATGCTATGTATGGGATTTAACCTTCATGTATTTTTGTTGTTCATTTTACCATATTACTTTTGCTGAACTTTAGAAAGGGGTGTGGTTCAGGAAAGCTTTTCAAACTTCACAGAACTTCCATTGTTTTGTGTAGTGTTCAGAAATATGGACATTTTCTTTTGTGAGAATTCCAAACTGTTTTACCTTCATCTCCCCCCCCCTTTTTTTTTTCCTGGCCATTCTCTTTCTTCTATCTCCATTGTCCCTGACGAGCTAGATTTTGAATCTACTCCCAGTAGGTTTTCTCCAGTGTTAGGTTTGTCTTGGAAAGGAGGCAAAAATCCAGTTTTGAAGTTTCATAAAGGCTAGTAGAATTCTCATTTCCCATTTTACAGTGGGCCCCTGAAACTCGCTTGCCATTGGAATGGGAAAGGTTCTTCCCATTTTAGCTGCCTTTTTCAAATTGCATTGATATGCTTTGCAGGGAATACATGTAGCTTTTTTGGGATTCTTCTATTTGAGGTCCATAAGCCTCCTCGGTTTGTTTCTTGTTTTCTTCCGCACATACACTAGAGAACCTGCTTGGATTTTGATACTTATTCCCCTAGTTTTGTTGTTTTTGCTCTCCATGGAGTTTTGATTTTGCAACCTAGCTTCTCTGTTACATTATGTGGGGATCTGGAGAAATTCAAAAGTCATGCTGCCATCACTGCCACCTTCCCACAATCCATCAGTGTTGGCTCTTTAACTGAAATATTCTTGTGATTATTCCAGTGCTTATTTACTCAGTACTGTGTTACCTATGGACAGTTGGTTGTGAATCCTGTGATAAAGCTATACAGTATGCTGCCCACTTAGGTAAGAACTCCCAACATCAAGTTAAACAGGAAAACAGACACTGCAGTGCATGGGACAGTAGATAGAGCATGGCTTAAAACTTGGGAAAACATTTCTTGAGTTCAGTTTAATAAGGTATTTAAATCTGACTTGCACTTTTAGGAAATTATTGTAAAATATCAGATATATACAGAGATATTGAGAATTTTCATCATAGTGCTCAGAATATATAAAAATTAGAAACAACTTGTATGTTCATTAGCAGATTAGTGAAAACATGTTATGCAACCATTTAAATAGATGATGCATAACTATACTCAATATTGAAGAAAAAGAGCTCTATATCATTTTCAAAATTCTTAAAGCAAAATATTTTATGAGTATTATGTATATATGCACATATATACATATACATAGAAAGACACTGATTTGTGATGATATAATTTTCAGTGATTAAAAGAACATCTTGACAATACTTTTTGCATGGCTTTATTTTTCTACATAAGAGTTCATTACTTTTATAAAAAAGAAAAGACAGATGGGGAACCTAAAAAGAGGATGTGTACTGGTGTTCAATAGATCTAATGTCAAATATAGTTATTATCATTATATGTGGACTCTGTATTTTCAAATTTGCCTACTTGCTAAAATTTATAAGTAACCCTCAAATCAATATTTATGACACTTTTGTGGTCCTTAACAAACAAGCGCAGAGTGAAAAATTAAAGTTGCCCGAAGAGCGTGTTCCTAGCTAAGGTTGAATAAGATGATAATTTGTCTTCTTGGTTCAGCTCTCAAACTGTAAACAAATGTCCTTTTTGAGGTCTATTTAGTGCCATGTTTTTCTTATGTTGTGCTTTTTGTTGGTAAATTCTCTGTTCGCCCTGAGCATAGTGCTGAAGTGCTGCCTGGTGTTCCTAAGAGCAAGAAGGCTGCAATGTACCTTACAGGGAAAAAAGAAATGTGTTAGATAAGCTTCATTCAGGGATGAGTTCTTATACTGTTGGCCATGAATTAAATGTTAATAAATCAACAATGTATATTAAATAAGTTATCTTTAAACAGAAACATACATAAGACAAAATTATGTATTTATCATTTGACAAAAATTGTTGTGACCAGAGGCTCGCAGGAACCTAACCCAGTCTTTCCCTAGAAGTAAGAATTCCATATTTGCTAATAGTGGTCACAGTAACTTTACAGAACATGACTATTATGAATAATGAGAATCAATTATACTGACTTGACAACTTCTAGTTATTTAGCCTAAGACTATTTCCATATCTACAAAATGGCTATAGTGGTACTTATAGGATTGCTCCATTAAATGACATTGTACATGAAAAGCCCATGTTATATGGCTGACACCAGCTCATCTGAAACTTGACTCATCCCCTTCCTGAATCCCCTCAAACTGTCATTTTATACTGGTGATTTTTTTTAACTCTACATACTCATGTTCTATGTAATTGGTACCAATAACATTTATCTTTGTTGGAAGGTCTGAAGCCTCACACATTCACAGAACTTCCCATAGTTTGTAATGTCAGATACTGTGAAAATTGTAGGATCTTACCTTTAATTCAGTAAAGGTGATATAAAGTGAATGTTGGATTTAGGAAAATATTAATGACAGCTTGTCTCTTAAGGAGAACTTTGTCAATAATGTTACCTTCTGCTTAAAATTCTGCCACATTTTCAGTCTTTGCATTTGCTGAGAATGACTTGTTTCTTCTTTGTGGGCAGTTGTGAACTCTGTTACAATGGGAGCCAGTCTGGCTGATGAGTAACAGATGTGTATCTGAGGGCAGATAAGGGAAAATAATGACTCAACTCCTAACAATCCCTAAAGATGAGACTAGAACTAAAGCTAAAATAAAGAGCAATTTCCTACCTACCATTCCTTTGAGAACCGATTTGTTAGAGATCAGCATCTGGCTGAACTCTTGCTATGAACTGATTTCAGGAATTATTAAGCCAGTGAGATTGGGATGAAAGAGGCTGGGAATAGTTTAGTAAGTGACATAAAAGAAATATGATCTGATAGTATTCCATCTCAGTTAAGAATTTTTTAGTGCCTTTTAAGTTATTTCAAAAAATTCTTCTTTCATAAAGTGACCTTGGTCAGTGGGTTAAATGGCCACACACACAGTAATATTTTCTTTCAGTCTTAGAAATTTTCCTGAATGAACACATATTAAGGTGTATCTTTCCTCAGAGAAAAACATGAATTAAGAAATTTAACTATGGCCTAGGGCAGAACATATACTCAGTAAATTTGAACTCAATATCAACAGTGTTTGGGATTATAAAAATTCTTTTATGTATTTATAACTTGTCAAGTAGTAAATTGATCACACGCTGAACAAAAATGTCTATTTCCTTCACTTTATTTACAAATGTAAGCAAATAGCAAAACATTCTGTATAACTTTTATTGTCTGTAAACTATGAAGTTTGATCTTTCATTAGATAAAATCTTAACTTCTGTTGAGACAATTTATTTAGCTAGATTATCCAAAAGATGAAAATAGGAGTTTAAACTTGAATATAGAGAATGGTTTGGTGGATGTAAAAGAAGGACTGAACAATAGGAAACGAAAGGTCTTAACATGTGATGTATAAGCATATTTATATGTAGGTGTACAGATGGAGAGAACTGACTTCTAGAGTAAGAGGAGAGGTGCGATGGGAACCACGGCGGTAACCAAAGGGATAATATGGTCATATGCATCATGAAACGGCGAAGTTAAACAGAAGTGATCAATAATGAAAAGTTAAATATAGAACGTGTCTTTAGGAATCCTTACTATTTTTTTACAGTGAAGAGTACCAACTGCTTGTGCAATGTGGAATTCTGGTCAGGGTCAAATAGAACATTGGTGTCTTTTTGTTTTAAGATGAAAGATATTTGAAATTGCTATTCTGTAGTTTGATGGCTATTCTAAGTGACTCTATCAAATTACTCAAAGGGCATTATTTAGCACTATACAGGAATAATTTTTTTTGGATTTCAGTGAGACAATCAGTATTTATTTGCCACTAAAGAAGTACTTTTAAAAGTCATTGGTGCATGTGTTCTTTTATTGGATGGAAGTACTCCTAGCAAAAACTGCGGAGTCAGGATGTTTACCTATGGCCTAGGGCAGAATAAGTACACAGTACATTCTTAAGTTTAGGAGCATTCTTCATTTATCACTCAATCAAAAGAATTTTTCATATATGCATTTTGTTGTAAATTCAGTATCAAGTACAGTAGAGATCATATTAAACAAATAGGACACAGAGTTGTTATTTTCAAAAAAGTTTATTGCATTGAGTGTTACAACAATTAAGGATGACAAACTTCAGTACACTCAATTAAGTACCCTTACCCTGAAAGTCTAGTCAAATTACAGTAAATGCACATCTAAAATGTAATATCTTCCCCAAGATTCATTTCAAAATTTATGTATATTTTTGGTTCACCCAGTAATTTCTTGCTTAGATTTCCAGTTTCTGCAGAATTCTCATTACCTAATTTAAAGTAGGCTACTCTAGGTTTATTATGTCCTAGTGTGGCCAGCTATGGACTATGACTCTTTTCATTACTCTGATTCACCCACCTGCTTTGCTATCATTCACAGAAACAGAAAGAGGTTGTGTGTGGGTTTAAGAATATCCAGTGATAGTCATAGGGTCATCACAGATCCATGGAGCAGATGAATTAAAATTAAATATTAGACCACAGAAGTAAAGAGTCATTTTCATCATATTTATTAGTACATACTATCAACATGACTTAAACTACTGATATTGACCTTTATCATTTGCCTAAATGTTGTTTGTCAAGTTTCTACATTGTAAAATTACTCTTTCTTCTCTGTTTAGAAGTAAACGCTACTCTTTAGAAGTAAAAGCTAAAGAGAATGGTCACTGGTGTAGCAGATCAAAGCAAGTTGAATCCCAATGAGGAAAATGGAAGGACAACCTAACTTGCATGACAGAAATGCCTAAATAATTATGAACTGGTGAAACCAGATACCTCTGGAAACAAGTTTATTGTGTGACTGTTAATATACACTGTTCAAAAGAGTTGGACACCCATATCACTTCCCTCACTTACCATACGTATCTTCCTTTGCTGTACCAAGTAGATGATCAAAAGTTGTTTTTTTTTAAATTTTTTTTTTTTCTCAAGAATGCAATACATTGGACTTTGATATAATGAAAAGTGGAGTCATAGTCATAAGAGGGCAAAGATACATTGTGAACAATAAAATTCTGTAACGATTTGCAGTGTTATTCTTAAAATAACTTATCACTTATTTAAAATACTGGCAGATGTGCTTATATCTTTAGGCAAGAGTTTTTAAACCATTCTCTCATCAAATCCAACCAGCCCAAGAGGAATGATATATACTGGTGTCCATAAATAAATGGCATAGCACTATTGACTTTGAGTGAAGCCCATAATTCAAAATCCCTTCATTTGTACAAAGGGTTTCAATCACTTAAATGAGAGTATAGAGCAGAGAAGCAGAAACACATTAGCATGGAAAAAAATGCATTAGTTCATCAGAGAATGAGGAGCTATTCTAATTACAAAATAAGGACGGTGTAATTTAAAACAATAGAAACAAAAAAAAACAGATAGCAAAAATAAATTTGTGAAAAAAATTATATACACATACATACATACATAAGAGAAAAAAGAGCTCAAGTAAAAAGTTTATGAGTAAGGTTGAGAAATTTTTCTAAATAGAAAAAAACATATAAAGATGGAAAGGATAAAAAATATATAAGAAGTTTGTAGTTAATTTTAAGAGGTTGAACATCTAAGTGATAGTAATTCCAAGAGGAGAATGAACAGAAAACACAAAAAAGAGGTCAACATTACTAGCTGTTAGGGAAATGCAAATCAAAACCAGCATGAAATACCATCTCAAACTGTTAGAATGGCTATTATCAACAGGACAAGTAATAACAAATGTTGAAGAGGATGCGGAGAAAAAAGGAACCCTCATACACTGCTGGTGGGACTGCAAATTGCTATAGCAACTACAGAAAACAGTATGAAGATTTCTCAAAAAACTAATAGTTCTACCATGATCCAGCAACCCCTCTACAGGGTATTTACCCCAAAGACTTGAAAACCCATGTCCAAAAGGATATTTGCACATCCTTGTTCATAGAAGCATTATTCACGATGGCCAGGACATAGAAGCAACTGAAGTGTCCTACAATAGATTGGATGACGCAGACTTGGTACATGTACATGATGGAGTATTATTACTCATCTATAAGAGATGAAATACTGCCAATTGCGAAAACATGGATGGATCTTGAGATAATCATGCTAAATGAAAAAAGCCAAACAAAAAGTTGAAAACCACATGCTATCACTTATATGTAGGCTATAAATCTAAAAGCAACAAACGAACAGAGTATAACAGACATGGACAATTACCTGAGGATGGGGAGAGGGGAGAGTTAGATGAGGTAAGGGGTCAAACATGTGATGGCAGAAGGATATCTAACTATGAGTGGTGAACACAACGCAATATATGTATATATGACTTACTGTTGATTTGTACATTTGAAACTTAATGGATTCCGTTAACCAAAGTCATCATAATAAAGAAAAAAGCAATATAATAAAAACATTAAATTTTAGAAAAGAATCATCAAATAAGTAAGAAAAATTTCCAGAGTTTCTAGATTTAAAGGGCCAGTTGAAGGCTCAGCATAATGCATAAAACAATCACCAAGGCGCATTACAGAGAAATTTAAGAAAAATAAAAAGAAAATACTCTCAAAACGTTCCAGAAAGGGAAAAAGAAGGCTGCAACGCAATGAGTCAAGGATCAGAATGGATTCAGAGCTCAACTATAGGCTGGAAGCTAGAAGACAAATTTCTGAAGGCAAATTATTTTCAAAATGGTACTTTACCCAGTGAAAACTATTAATTAAATGTCAGTGAAGACAAAGAGCAATTTTCAGAGAAGCAAAGCCTCCAAACATTCAGTATCCATACATCCTTCCTTAGGAAGTCATTAGAAAATGTTTTCTTTAGTCAAATGCAAAAAAAAAAAAAAAAAAAAAACCACAAAGAAACAAACGACAACAACAACAGGTACTTAAATTGTCATCCGGGCTAGTTGTTTTCTTAGCAGCTAAAAGGTGTCTAAAATTCATCCGGGAAACTAACTCTGCTTCTCCCGCAAACATATGCCATGAAAAAGCAGCCTCGGGTCATTACTATTTCTGACGCAGCTGGCATATTGGCACCCTCTGATGGGTGGGCTGGCTCCTTCACCCGGTTCTCTTCATCAGAAGATAGTCTCTCTTTTGAAGATGAGGGGCGATGCCCATGGGCTAAGGCCTGGAGGTGGGTGGTGGGAGGTGTGTGGGGTCTCACAGGAAGCAAATGGCACAGCTCGAGCCTGCAGGTTGTGCTTTGTGACTCCCGGTGTGCGAGGGGACTGAATGAGGATTCTGACAAAGCAACAGGGAGACGATGGGGTGGGATACACTGAGTGACCGGATCTCAGAAAACAGCGAAATCACGGAAATCTGGCCTGAGGCGAGGAAGCTGCACCCACTTCCAGGAGAAGCCCAATCTCGCAGAGTCTCGGGAGATCTACAGGTGCCGGCAGGGAGGCCTCGGCTGAGAAACACCTGGGTGCCCCAGTGCCAAAGACCTCTCCTCCCAGTCTTATCCTTAAGTAGTCTGGCTCATAACACGTAGCCCATCCATACCCTACTCGATCACAGTAACTTTCTGGCAGCCCTAAGCCCCAGAGGCGGCCAGGTGCCCTGAACTTCTTAGGCCGAAACGCTGTGCGCGGGAGGACCACCGGAATCCAGCCCTAGGAAGGGAAGTGCGCATGCTCAAGCTGCAAAACTCAAGCCGCCTAGGTTCCCGAAAAACCCCGGGGCGGCGTCGTGGGCTTCTGGGAAGGAACCCTGGGTCCCTGTTTTAACTCAAACGTGGTTTTCCTTTGCGTACACAGTCCACAGCTGGTTCTGAGACACTAAGGACTCCTCATCGTGGATGCTGCTATCGTTGGGACCAGTTTTCCTCCTTAGCAACTTAAGAGTCAAAAAATTTCTCCCAGAATAACATCTCTGCCTGTCTCTAGAACATTTGCCTTGAAGAGCAGAGTAATTAATTCTTGTTCCAGCCATGCTACATAGGCCTCAACAAATATTCATTGGGAGTGTGTGTGTGTGTGTGGGGGTTCCAGTTGTTTATTCATGCAGAACTCTGAAATAACTTTTTTTTTTTTTTTAACCTCTGTTGGTTCGAAATCTTGGAAGCTTCCCAGCTGAAAATTGAAGTTGGAACAAGGAGAGACGGAAGAGGCAGATCACTCCTGATGGATAACAGGTAGGTTTAATAAGCACTGGGAACTTACATATGAGGCTCATCATGGACACCGAAAAAGGAAAAGGTCTCTGCACGCAACTGTCAGAATCCTTGAAAGTTTATGTAGAGGTCTTAACTGAGTTTAATCACATTCAGTCCAGATGTTCTCAACACCTTACTTTAGTAAGTCTGTCTCCTTAAAACAGCTCCTAGTGTGAGGATGGTGGGCAGAACATAAATTCCAAAGACAGGGGAGAGGGTGAAAAACCTCTGCGTGCGTACAGCTTGCTAGTCAACCTGCAGTCACATTCTTTCGATGACCTCCTCCAATAACCTCACTCTACTGTTTGTTCCTATACTATTAAAATACAAAATCAGTTATCAAGATACGTAAAAGATATTGGTTCAAGGTTTGCTGGTTAACATACTTTCCTTTTTATTTTATCGATAGAGATTCACCATAGATTTTTATCAAATTTACTAATTCTTCTAGTATTGAGAGACTCGTATGTGCCAACTAATGTGTCTTATGTGTCACAGGCATCTGATATGTGAGAAAATGATATAAATATGTGACATCTAACTGCAGAACCCAGTAGAGAACACACATAATAAATAATTGTGAACATGGCATGTTGGATACAATAAAAAAGGTATATGCAGGATACAGTGGGAGCCATAAAGTAGGAAGATCATTTCAAATTCAAGAGTAGGGAGTTTTTGGAGATTTTACAGAGCAGCACTTGCACTGGTTGAAGAATGATCAGCAGTTTCCCAGAAAGATGAGGTAGAGAATTTTGAACTGGGAGGACAAACGTGTCTAAAACATGAAACAACAAGTTTCTTTAGTCCAATGCAATGAAGTTCAATATAGTTCTTATACAATGTGTATGTTTGTGTGATTTGAGTGGGGGTAGGACAAAGAACCTGTGGAAAAAGATTTTATGATATCTTTTCAATTCTTTATCTGTAAAGATCCTGAAACTCATGCATTACATAATGGATAATCCTTTAAACAAGCCTTGGATAACTAATGTTTTATTGTAGTTGTGTAATTTATTTGGCTTCCTTTGATTACTCCTAACCTATACACATTTCACTTTTATTCCCATTGAGTATTATTGATTCTTGATTCTACTCTCATTTTTTAACATGTATAACATCTGTTCTCATTTTAATCCTTTTGCTCTTTTCAGTTTTGTTTTGGATATAGTCCAATGAATCTTCTGGATTTAGGGTATTTACGGGCTACTCTTGCCCATTCGAAGTTTGAGATGGGTAACTTGCCATTATTAACCTTTTTTCTTTTCTTTTCCTTTTTTATTTTTTTTTTTATTTTTATTTTTGCATTAAACCTGACAAAGGCACTTGGCACTGATGTATACACAAATGTTTAAAATTGTTGCTATGTTTTCATCTCATGATGCCAGTAGCATGCTGGGCCATTACAACCGAATGTTAAATTACATTTCCAATTTTAAGTATTCTTATTTTTCTACGCATTTTTATTTTGAAATTTCAAAAGCATATTATGATCAATGCGACCTTTGAAGTAAAATGGAGATCAAAAGCCCCTAAATGTTAGACATAATTCCAGCATCAAAGCTGACATCTAAAGAACTATATTCAGTGATATCTTTTATATTATTAAATAACTTTCTAGCATTTTAACACTTCACAGAATGAAATATACATTATTTGCCTATTAACAGTAGGGTATTGTTAACAATCAATAAAATTTATGGCTATTTGAGAAATACCAGAATGAAATATAAATTATGACAATATGCTTTAATTTTGCACAGAAACATAAAGTATTTTTAAAACAACATAAAATATTTTAAATGATAAAAGTTTTCTGCTATCCATATAATAATTCTCAATAAAGTCATTCCCTTTATTACTATTCCAAGGAGCGCATTCTTGTTTCAGGATATGAAGCCATGGGTGAAATTAGTAGAGTAGAAGACTCAGCATTTGGTGAAAACTTAATAAATAGTAATTGATTGATGAAGTGTCAAAGTAGCTTTTTTCCTTCCTGAATCAGGTTGTATCTGTTTAAACGCCCAATGGAAAAATGTAATCATTCAGTTGTTACATTATACCCACGCAGAAAGTTAAATTTAAATGAATATAAAAATAAGTTATTTTATTTCATCAGAATTGAGTCAAATTGATTTGTATATGTAGACATCTCCAGAATATAGGAATACTTGTCCTTCATAGGATGCATCTGGTTATTAAATCACTTTATTACTTCCCAACTGTGTCATAACCTTATTATCATTTGATAGGGGTTTAAATTTTTCAGATCTTGAGAAATATAGGTAACAATTTTTCACAAAGACTAAGCTGAGGGAATCAAAAATTGTCACTAGGTGTTGAAGATGACTGATTAGTACTATAATTCTTGTATTCAGAAATTTTAAGTGCTGACTTTCTGTACTATAGCCTTTTAAACCACTGTTTAAAACTACAGACTTTATTAAAATGATTTATTAGAGTCAGCACAGAATAGTATGTAAGAGTAGTATAGTTTTTGGAGCCAAGTGCTTAGATTTGAATCCAGGCTCTGCCACTTCTGCATGGGTGACCTTGAGGAAAGCACTTAACCTTTCTGTGGCCACAGTTTCTTCATAAAAAAAAAAAGGGTATAATATTTTATAATTTTGTTACAAAAATTGAATTAATGTTTATAAAGCACTTAGAATAATACCTGGAACATAGTAAGCACTATATAAATGTTTTCCTTAAAATAAACAAATGAATAAATTCTCAGTGAAATATATTTTTTTTACAATACTGAAAATTATAAAAAGGGAAGCAGTGAGTCATAGACACCAAAAAGTCTCATTACCAAGAAATAACTGTGTTAATATATTTTGAATATTAGTTCAGAATTCTTTCTTTGAGTATGTGTTAGAAATATTGGATCAATAACTAGAAAGGAAAATAATCTTACAAGAAATTATTTTATATGCTTTTAAAATAAAAAAACATTAGATTTGATTTTATGTAGATCTAATGGATGGAAGGAAGCTAAAGTATAATTGATGAAATTAATGAAGTTCATATAAATGTTTATTCAACCCAAGTTAATATTTTATAAAGGACCCCCTTAAGAAAAGAGATTATAAAAATCATTAAGAAGTGAGAATCATTATTTTTTTAATCTCATGCTTTAAATATTTGTTATGAGAGGTGAAATGATTAACATCCTCATACATTTTTATAGTTCTCTTGTTCACTAGTACTTTATCTTTGCATTTCATTAATTTAACCAGAATTTATCTTGAAATTAACTTATCTACCTCTGACTGGTACATTCTGTTTCATATGTTGCCAGTTCAGTTCTTCCTGTTTCAGTGGGCATCTCTGATCACTTTTCCTATTAGGTGTGTTAGAGACCTTTAATTTGAAATATAATAATTATCTTCATGTTGAGTCACCCTCACTCTGTCTGCCTAGCAATAGTCATCTTTCCAGTTGTTTTTATTTATTTATTTATTTTAGCTTTGCAATCACTGAGATTACCCTTACCTAGTCTCCATACTATTAATTGATTTTTAGAAATGTCTATTGTTTCTTCTTGTTTCTAACTTATTAAGTAAGAATGATGCTGTATTTGCTCTCAACATTTCCTTTAGTCTACAACTTACTTTGTCATATTTTATTGTTTTCTTTCTTCAGATTTTTAAAATATATTTATGTATTTGAGCATTTATCTAACATGAGATAATTACAAAACATCTACTTCTCTTGTTTATTTTTTTCCAGACTGGTTCTTCATTTTTAATTTATCTGCCATTTTATTTTTATTTTGCATTTTTGCTGCGGCATGTGTGTAGTTGGCATTACATTTATTTTCATCTCACTTGCGCTTAATCTGACTGCTTTGAAGACACTGTTTCATAGTGTGAGTAAATGAGTATGGAAAGAAAGTATTTGGTTGACTGAATACCTGGCATCTGCTCTCTGTTCTGAGATCCTATTTGCTGTCATCCCAGGCAGTGCTTCATGAGGGTACACCACTACAAACTGTGGCCTGGAAGCTGGTAAGTCCTAGTTATCATTCCTTTTACTAAGATTCTTTTGTGACATGTAGGAGTTTCCAGTATCAGTGATTTGCCTTATTTATTTAGTTTTTAGAATTTCCTATTTTCTCCTTTGGCCTATATCTACACATTGGAGGGTATTCATTAAAACTCTCAGAATTTTGTCTATTAAACCTTTTTGTTTAGCATTGCTTCTGGAAGTGGGGATGAGAATGTTGACATGTGACATGGCCTAGTTTTATCATTCTTTTCATGGCCATGATTATAAACTTTGTCATAAGGTTTTTTTTTTCCTTTTCCTTGTTTAATTGCTGCATATTTAAAAAATAATTATATCTATGTTTTAATGAAGGGAAATTTTGTAATGCTAATTTATTTTGCCATCTTTATCCCATTTTATTTCTCTTTTAGTTATTTCCTCAGGTTTTTTTTTTTTTTTTAATTTTCCATTATTATAGTATAGTTTGGGGTCTGGCCTATTTGAAATAAATGATGTAACTAGACTTCATACACCTTAACTCAAAGATTTACGATGCCATCTTTATCCCATTTTATTTCTCTTTTAGTTATTTCCTCAGGTGTTTTTTTTTTTTTTTTTTTTTTTTAATTTTCCATTGTTATAGTATAGCTTGGGGTCTGGCCTATTTGAAATAAATGATGTAACTAGATTTCATACATCTTAATCCCAAAGATTTACAATGATAAAATAACACTGCTTTTAGTGAAAACATAAATAACCTTGAACCTGGAGTACTAAATAACCTTGACCCTGTGAATTATTAGTGATGCCTCTGTGACGTCATTGCAGTAATTCATTACAATGGATTATCCAATTCATTATCCAGTCTATTACATAGATGATCATGAAGGGACTGAGATACTGAGTTGTGCCTGATAGATCTTTCCCAGGGAGGTAGATTGTACCATTACTTCATGCTTCAAATACAACAAGTTCTGCTTCAATTTACAATGATTTTAAACATGGTTTATGATAACTTTTGGGTAACAGTTCTGGACTTTGTTCTAATGCTTTCAGTATTTAGAATTCCAGATAAGCAGCAGTGATGTATAACTTTTTTTTTTTTTCCAGTAACATGAACCTGTATTTGAACTCTGGATCTATTAGGTATAAGATCCTTTGTAAAGAGCTGATTTATGTTTTTACTATGTTATATATAACATAATGGTAGCTCTTTGTAAGGATTAAATTAGATTGATTAAACGTGTACAGCACCTGAAACATTATTGGTGCTCAGGAAGTACTATCTTCTCCATTCTTTATTCATTTATAACTCCTTAGGATTCTTAGCAGTTGCCTATCAGTTATACTATATGTTAGAGAAAAACAACAATTGGCCTTATCTCTCAATACTGTATTAGGCTATTTTAAAATACATTCTAGCATGAAGGAAAGCAGACATTTTAGATCTTATCTATTCTGATTAATCTCTTTGAAGTCACAAGAATACTTAGGACCAATGTTGTCAATTACAGTTTGATACAGTTTCTATACAGTATGTTCTTTGTTCTAAAGGTATAGTTAAGATGATAGTATTTAAGAGCTCTGATGCTGGAATCAGGCTTCTTGGGTTTCAGTCTAGGACCTAAACCTTTGTACTTTGTTCAGGTACTCTGGCATTCTGTACCTCAAATTCTGTACCTGGAAAATTCTTAATTCATAAGGTTTTTATGGGCACTAAGTAAGCTGTTTTATGTGAAGTGCTTAGAATAGTGTGTGGCATAGGGACACATTCAATAAATGTTGTTCTTTCTTACTAAAGGCAGAACTATTTTAATAAGAAGACTTATTTCAATGGTTAACTCAAGATTTACTTGACCATCTGTACTTCCATATATAGAATTAATTGCTCTCTCCTTTGTAGCTCCAGCTAACCTAGCATTTACTGCTATGATAGCATATTTTACATTTTATCACACCTTAAAATTACCTACTCTCTTATTCTATGAGACTGCATATCCTTAAGGGCAAACATTACATTTATTCATCTGTGGACCTTTGACATTTGACATAGCTTAGTAAGCAGTAGGTGCTTAATAGGTGAATAGTGATTAAGGGTGAAAACTCTGGATTAGAACTGCCTTGGTTTAAATACTGGTTTGGTCATATATTAGCTGTGTGACCATAGACTAATTACTTAATTACTTAATCCTCCTGTACTTTAGTCTCCCCTTTGGTAGAATAAAGATAGTTACATGCCTACGTCATAGGGTTGTTATAAAAATTAAATGAATACATACACATACAGTGATTAGGCAGGGCTTGGCATATATTGAGAGCTCAGTAAATAATAAATTGTAAACTAATTCTCTATTGTTGCAAAATTGAATTGATAAATAAAAATGATATGCAATATCATGATTGTACACATAAATACCAAAAGTTTAAGTCCTAAGTATCATGGGACTATTAAAGAGATTTTCCTGTGATTGCAACAAGTAGCAATTCCATATTTAGAAAACTTTCTTTAGCTCTTCTTCTGGAAAAAAACATATTTTTTATTATTTAAAAATTATATTTACAATGGCAGGTACATTTCCTGGTATGCTTTCATTCATCTACTCTCTGAGTATCCTAAGTATCAAACTGAGTATCAAACCCCTAAGGCTTTACTCTGAGTATATTTGGCTGCCTCTCCTTAGCATTAGGCTATCCTTATATCATGACTTTGATATTGTTTTGCTAGAGGTGTTAGTTTTTGCTGACTTCACAGACTGGGCCTTACCATCAAAGAAACCCACTGACTGTTTCAGTTTACTGAGCTTTAATTTCATGGTCCACTAGGAAGAAGATTCTTTGATGTTATTCCTAGTAGTCATTGGAATAGGGCAATACAGGATGAACAGAGCAATAGAAGAGATTTATGTTGACTTATAATTTCTAATAGCTGTAGTTTGTGGAAAACAATAATAGATAATTCCTTAGTGGAACAATTTTAATCAAAAGCTAGCAGTATTATCTTTGGATTTTTTTCTCCTTGATTGTATTCAATACATCTTAGTTCTCAGTATAAATGGGTCAGAATTGAGAATAATACAATTTAAAAAATCATTTATGTTACAAATCTCTCTCTCTGAAAAAAAAAATATATGTACACGTGTGCACACGCGCGCGCACACACACATGCATGCGCTTTTTTTCCCTCAATTGAATGGGCCAAAAGAGGTGAATCATTTTGAAGACAGGAGTCATACCATTTATTTCCCTGTCTCTAGCATCTAGAACAGTATCTGGAAGAGAATAGGCACACTCAAAATGCTTATCATTTGAATGAATGCAAGTTTTCTATAAGATAATATATTCCTGTTCACCTAATGTTTACTGGACATTTGCCATTTTCTAAGCCAGTACAGTAGTAAACAATTTCTCACTTATTTACCCATTCAGTCGTCATCATAATCGTCCTATTAATTAATTCTATTACCAGTTTCCTTTTATAGAATGGGAAAAATAGACTGTACGTTTTAAAATAACATCCCCCAGAACACAAAGTAGGGCACATTTATAAATAAAAATGGCAATAGAATCCAGGATTTCTTATGTCCTTTTTATAACACAAAACAGCTTCATATAAAAAAGGGGAGCTCAGTTAAATCTTTTACATTTGTATGAGTTAATTATACAAGTGATTACATAAAACTATAGAACACACAATGTATTAAAGTGGTAGGAATAGCATTGTGTGTGTGTGTGTGGTGTGTGTGCGTGTACATGTAGGCATTCACATATATTTTAAGTGAGTTGGTTTGGGTAAGTAAATGTTTGATTAGAGTAGAAGGAGGATCCAGTTGGCATATAATGAATTATGATGGATATAGCTCTTAAATTCTAAGCTGAAGATGTGATATTTAATGAGAAAGAATAGATCCAGGATGGGTTTTTCAGCAGTGCATTAACATATGTAATGTGTCAGAGGAAGGTTCTAATCCTTGCACATGGTAAAGATCTTTAGGTGAAACATTTTTTATTCAGCTACTACTTGACCTGAGTTAGCTTCTGGTTTACTGTAGTTCATAGCACTATGCTGACTTAGCATAGAGGTCTTTCTTCTCTTTCATGTCATTATTTCAAGTATTTAATAAGCTTTTACATATGTTTGGCCTGATATTTGCTTGAGCTTGCATTTCCAGAGCATAGTCTTAAGCAATCAGTCCATAAATGACTGTCTAAGTGAGCTGGAAGAATTTCCTGGAGGACTAGAAGTATATTGTAAAACCAGCTTTTAGGGTTCTTGTGGTTTGTCATGCATTCCTGAGTAAAATAGATTGCATAAAGTGTTCACTTAATACAACCTTGCTTCACGCCTTTGGGGAGGTTATAAACCACTATAATTACTGTTAGCAAACCATACATCATATCTTGAATTTAATAAACAAAGACAATTACAAAAATACAGGATTTAAAATTATAGCTCTACTTTGTCTCACCAAAACTAACAGTTATCAGAGGGGGAATTTTGAGGCTACAGATAAACTAACTGTTGACCTAAGTAACCCTATCAAGCAGAATCTCTAATTTTTTACTGTTGCTGTAACTAAAGTCCATTTGAGGCTTTAGAACAGTATTGTAGGCTTTCCATGATTTAGTACTTTCTGGTCCCATCACTTATCATTGTCTCACACTTTATGTTCCCAGCAATACTGTTTAGAAGTTTCCATAAGTTCTATGCTATTTCTTGCTTTAGTATTGATGATCATCCTGTCCTCTCCTGGGGGCGTCATTTTTTTCTACTCATTCTTTCAGTTTGTCATCTACAGGAGCTTCGTGACCATAAGGATAGGGTATGTCCTCTCCTAACCCAGCAGTTGGTTCTCAACCGCTATTTTTATAATTGTTGTATAATTGCTTTTTATGTGTTTTTCTTCTTTACCATGCCAAAGTCTGTATCTTATTCCTATTTCTAACTCTTAGTGCCTAAAGGAATCCTAGGCACAGTAGTAGAGCTCAATAATTTTGAGCCATTAACTTTAGGTAGCCCCTAATGCAGGAGGAATTCCAATTTGAATATTCAAGGAAACATTTCTAGAGACCTAATAGAGAAAGGAAGCATTTTGTTCTATCTTAACCAATCAGATCCCAAGGATCCATCAGGGAGACATCAAGGTATAATGCTTACATAGCAGAAAAAGGTCTTCATAATTTATCAATAAGTAGTAGGGACTACTAAAGATAAGTAGGTATAGATGAGAGTCAAATTCTAAGAAAGATGGTCTAGATATAGTCTTGGAAGTAAGACCTGAGTCATAGGGGAGCTGGGACCTCATTTGTGTATAAAAAATCTGAGAGTCAGACTCTTCAAAAATTCAAAATTAAAAATCTGGCAGTAGTTAACTGGGAGATGTAGAAGGCCGGGTAGCAAACTGATACAGTGTTGATTCAATACAATTTTATGGACATGTTTTTGAGCATGTTTTGAAAGATTAGTATCCTGACCCTGAAGGGTCTATGAGGTTGAAAACTGTGGTGATCTTTGAGCCTCACTGTTCAGGATCATAGCAGTCTAGAGTATGCCAGAATCAGGAGGAGGGCCTGGACTGGGCCGAAGAAAGTCGTAGAGTTCCATGCTGAGGGCTCCATTGCAGAATTGAATGACTGGTGTGGTAAGGCTCTACTGGGAGGTAGAACGAAGGAACTGAGGGTCCAGACAAAATTCTCTGATGGTCATTTTCTTGGGATCTGTACAAAATCATTGCTGGAGTTGTGGCAGTGAGTAGGACTCTGGGTAATGCAAGGAGTGAATAGGTAGAGAGACAAGAAGGGACACAACTGGAAAGCTTGATTTTATATGTGCTGGTGATAGCGGCAGCTGATGCAGATCTGCTTCTACTGCTGTTTCACAGTTATAGATAATATGCCTTTCCTCATTCTTGGGTTTCTTAAAGGAATTATGAAAAAGTTCAATTAGATTCAAAGCCAGATTATGCAGATTCTTTGAGAGGACATTGTGACATACATCACCTTTTATGGTAAATGTGTGAGAAATATTCTGAACTTGATGCTAACTATAATAGGACATACAATTACTGTTTTCCCATGTGTCTGTTGAAAATTGGCAGCTCCTCACCCATATTACCCTCATTTCTTATTGCTCTAGTTTCTATATCATCCTTATTGCTTAAATGATTAAATTACATTGTTTTTCAGTCTGTCTCCCTACTCTAATTCATGCTTCAAATTTTCCTCACATCTTTTGGGAATCTAATTTTATTTTATTCTTTTATCTTTTGATGACTACAGGATGACTTTTAATTTGCTCAACGGTATTTTAATATAATTATTGAGTAAGTAAATGCTGCTATTTTACCACTCCCCAAAGTTCTAGAAGTACTTGTTTTTGTGTAAGCTGGCCTCCTTAGGAAGAATAGAAAAACTTATTAACTAAAGAGAATCTTGGGATATTACTGATTTCATTGAATCTAGATTGATCACTGATAGTTCATATTTTGATAAGTTCTGAGAAATTCTCTCTACATACCCAAACTCACCAAAAACTTAATATAAATAAGTACAAAAAAAGAAGAAGAGTTTTTCTCTAGGTTTTTAAAAGCCTTTTTAAAAAGCTTTTCCTTCTCCACAGGAAGCATTGAGGCCCATATTTGTTAATTGAGTTCTCCTGGACTGAACAGTCAGAAGTAAAGGCAAACTGAGACAGCAGGTTCCTGTCTCGAAATTCTATAACCAGAGAGATAGCCAGGGTCTCTTTATATGTGCCTTGTATGTTTGAACTGATAGTGTGAAAGGAATTGCATTCTTCTAAATGAAAGAGTTTGTTTCTTTTGTGTAATGTTACACTTTCTTTGCCTCTCTAAGAATCAGTTGTAGAAAATATATCATTTCCAAGAGCAGAAGTATAAAAGGTAAAGTACAGATACAGTGAAAAGTAAAAAATTTTCTAGGTTACCTGCCAGCCGATGTGCACAATTGCAGTAGACTTGATCTTTGAAGCTAACCCCTGGGCTTTATAACATTCTTGGATTTCATATGCTTCACTGAGCTTTAAAGTATTAGTTTTATATACCAGGATGCATTTCTGTATTGCTTCTTAAGGCCTTTTAGGAAATTGTGGAGATTTTAATTAAGTAATTTAGGAAGCACAATAGTACTTTTGAAGATAGGCTCAAAGATCATTAGAAATTTCTGTTTTGTAATTAATTCACTTATGTAGAAAAAATCTTGGGAAAACAATGCCCAAATAATCACACATCAAGCTATAATAAGAAAAAAATTACTAGTTGCTAAATTGTCTTAATTTTTATATTATTGTCAGTTAAAAAGAAATCTATCATATCTTTATTTTAACCTATTTCTCTTCTTAATTGCCTTTCATAATTTTTATTACTGTTTTCAAAGGTTGGACAAAAGAAGCACCAAATAGGTGGGCAGACTGCTTTATTGTGATGCGTTATTGGGCATTACAGTACTTGTATCTTATTTGGAGCCTTAGTCTGAGGCAGATGTGGCAGTGTGGGACTTGGTTCTCTTACTGATGGTATACAACTGGTATGTCTATGTGCTTCACGTATGATCACAAAAAATTTTACATTATACAAATAAATTAAGTAAAAATATATATTTTACATTTCTGCTTCTGTGGAACACAAAATAACCATTCATACTGCCTTTATGCTTATACCTTTGATTATAAAACAATATGTCATGGGAGTGGACGTTAATTGAAAAATAGTTTTCTACAGCTTGATGAATAGGGAATTAGTTTAGGACATATGCTCTGGTTAATAAACACTCCCAAGAGGTAAGTGCAAAGCTCAATGCCTTCTTTTGCTCTGCACCATCCTTATGATTCTCCAAAAGCCTTCAATCTTACCCTCCTACTCTTACAAATTACCCTTCATTTCTGTGAATGAACTAGGGTTACCTCATATGTATAGTTCGGTGGTATTTTCAAGAAAATATTTTCCATGTGGCTTATTTAACTAAAATGTTACTTCCCCATCCTAAATTGTTTTAGCTTTTTACTTGTTAAAACAGCAGTAAAATGAATTATTAGGAAATTAATATCCTATGTTGCTTATTTTTTTCAGGTATTTTAATATTATAAGATATTGGATTGCATAGAAATCATTTTATCATGCACTGCCTATTCTGTTGAATGGAAATCATTTTACCATATACTGCCTACTCTATTGAAATGCAAATGCATTTAAAAAATTCACTTTGACCTAGTCAGATATGACTATTTCAGTTATTTCTTCATTATCTCTAAAATAATTTTTTTTATTGTTTCTATTGTTTTACTGCGGAGACCTAAAATAAAAATAATGGAAATTCTATTGAATGAAAAAAAAATACTAATCTTCCTAGGAATGAGAAAAGAAGAAATAAAGTCTTTGGTATTCATCCTAAAGCCAATTACAAAGTAAAACAACAAAGTTGATAGCACATTTTTCCAGATTACTTTGAAAGCTTTAACAATTGCAGTATTATTAGGTATTTCACTGTGTCTATAAGCATGTCCATGGTTCACAGATTTTACACATCTACTCCTGCTGTTTCTGGAAATAACTCTGTACTTCAAAATGTATTCTAATCCCCTATCGAATTGTTTTAATTTAAGAAAAAAAAAATCATGAAAATAAAGAAGCAGCAGCTGTATTACAAAAGTAATTTTTCTTTTTGAAGAGAGGGATTCATGTCTATAGGAAGTCTATCAGTCATATTGGGTTTTAAAAATTATAGAATAAAGGCAAGAGTGATTTATCATAACTTCCTAACATAAATTAATGATCCCATTACTGTGCCTCAGGTGCCCCTACTTCATGACAGCTCACCCAGCCAGACTCAACCCAGGAAGCAACTCCAACCTCTCTAGGGTACTGAAGATATTTTTAATATTTTATTGTTAAATATTGTAATCGTTAATGATGTATCACATAATATCAGCAATCATGATTTATTAAGCAATCATGGTAGGCATTGTCCAATCGCTATATTATTTATTATTTTATTTCATCATAAGATTTTGTGAGATGGTTGTATTATTCTCATTTCTCAATGAGGAAACAGGTTCAGCAAGGTAAAACAACTGGCCTAAGATCATAAATAAGATAGTGAGCTCCAGAGCTGGGATTTGAATTCAGGGCTGTATAACTTCAAAGTCCATTTCTTTCTAGCCATCAATGAGATACTAAACTAGGAAAATCAGATCACCTCAATGCTATATGAATTATTTCATGACATAATACAATGACAGTTTCTACCACCAGATGGTGATTTAGAGAAATGTGAATGACTTTTTAGTTGTAACAATGATTATAAAGGATACATCTAGCATTTGGTGCTCTTGGTGCTGGCAGAGGTAGAAGGGAATGTTTGGCAAGGGTTTTTGACTTCCTGCAATTCTTGTGGCAGTTTAATAAAACAAAGAATTTCCATATAACTTTGAAGTTTGAAATTGAGATATACATAATGGTGAAAAACTTTTAACTATGATCTGAGCTTAACAGCCTAACTCCACTTTACATATAGGTACACAATGATTTGTTTTTGTTTTTGTTTTGTGTGGTTTTAATTACACTAAATTTTCAAGGATACAGTCACCATACAGATTGAAAAAGCATACATTTTTTCAGTGGTTGAAGTTCTGCCAAGAATTGTCTATGGATAGATAGCAAGCCACTTGTGGCATTTAACTTGTCAATAAGTTCATTTATATCACTCTGTATTTGGAGCTGTCATACCGCTGTGACTATTTCATCATATTATGTAGAATAGTCATGTCTGATGATTCACACAATGTAATACATATTATTTTTTTCTAAATGATTTTTATGTATTTCTCCTGTAGGTTACATTAAGAACATAATATTAATTTCCTTTTAAGAAACTAGGTGAGAAGTTACCTACTAATTTTATTTCAGCACAATAAAAGAAAGAGGTTGGTTATATAAAATATTTGCTATGGTAAAGGGTATTGGGTCCAATATGCTGAAAACCACCCATTCCTGGTCAGTTCTTCCATCTGAGGAGCTGGTAATCAGGTAGTGCTAGTCTATGATTATAAGAGGAGTTTCTGTCTTATCATGGACTGTCTAGAGTCAAAATTGTTTTTCTCTATCCCTCTTAGGAATGTTTCAGGACCGGCCCTTCAATACTCCAGCTGCTATTAATTGTTCAGTTATTTTCTAGAGACGATAATGGTTTGGAAATTGAGAAATGAAATTAAATATTGTTTCTCACATTGTTCACTTAGGAGACTGCACGATACCTTGCATTTTTAGGAAACTTGTTTTCTTCATTTAAAAGCTAGAATTCAATTATCTATCTGATAAGATTGTGGTAAACAATAACCGAGAATATCTATATATCTATCTGTATATCCTGATACTCAATTTTTAGTTCTTTTATCATTAAGGTTTTTCTGCCCTTGATTAAATCCTTATAAGCATACTTTTACTTTGAAAATTTTAGTTGGTTCTTTATAAATTAATTACATTGGACAATCTTTCCTGAATCCAAGGGATAGTTCTATGTTTTTAAAACTCTATTTATGCATGGAGTTTTAATTCTTTCCTGATTTTGTTCTGTGTGCTGCGATCTCTCTTTGGGGTAGCAGTACATGCAACTGATGCTGCTCCTTTTGCAGTTCTTTCTGATACTCAGGTGTTTGCTGACATTTAGGATTACTGACCTAACAGTTTTACATTTTGTAGGTTGTGTGATATTTTGTCCTTCTAACAAAAGAGTAGGACACCCTGTTCCTTAATCCTCATCCAGGATGGCCATTTCCTTAGGACTCAAAGTAGACTCATTGTCTGAGATGTAAATGATATTCCAGCCGCAGGAAAGCAGCCACATCCATTCTTTGGATGTGGAAAGAAGCTATATAAGTAGGGGGAGTGTACAGCAATTTTACTTTAAACTTTATTTAGTGCCATTTCGTGTGAAGCAAATATGCATAAAATATCACTCTTTCAGCAATAATAATGACAATAATAATAACAACAGAGATAGTGACCCTTTATTGAATTTAGGTATGAGACAGTTTGATAATTATTTTAAATGTATTAGCTCATTTAATACTTAAAATAATAAATGAAGCAATGTCATTGCCCCTAGTCTGCCAATAATGAAATGTGCCTAAGGTCATGTGGTTTATAAACTAGAAACAGATTTGAACCCAGATCTGTCTGACTTCAAAACTCTTGTTCTTCATAGTTACGTTGAAAATACAGATGTCGTTTTTCAACAGTATAAAAATTTCAAATCTGTAACTTTGGTCAAGTCACTGTGAATGAATGATTTTTCCAGTTGTTGGGTTTAGAAAATAAATTGTTAATTGACCTTCTATTGATGTTTCATAGTGATTTTACAGACATTTCCCAAAGAACAGCTTTAAGTGAATGAACTTTCTAATCTCAGAAAAATACAATGATAAAGTGGTAAAACTTCCAACACTGACATAACAGAATAAGAAAGAAAATAGCAATTTTGATTGTAAAAGCATAAAGTAATTGAATTCAGCTTTAAAGGGATGCTGAGAAAGACTTAAAAGTACCACCAAGATTTTATTAGACCACAGTGATCTGCTTTTGAAGTCTTTGAAGTTAAATACCCCTAAGAAACTTAAAAATGTGCAGCTTAGAACCCAAAATAAAACTGCTTGAGGCCTCTAATCATATACTTATATGAATTTTTGAATTGCAAAAGAAAATCATATCTGGATCTTGTACATGTGCATTGCTCATAACAAACCACAGAGATTGAGAAATTGTTGAAGCTTAAACTATAAACAAGCTAGTCTTGATTAAATAAAGCGTTACTATCTCCTTAAGAAAATGGAGACATGTTTAAAAAGCATAGGCTTAAAACTTGACACCACAGCTTAGTGGCTATGTGGCCTTGGGCAAGTTACTTAACCTCTTAGAATCTAGAAGTTCACATCTTTGAACCAGAGTATCAGTCCCTACGTTCCTGTATGGATACGATTTAAGAGATACTAATGATGCCAACTGTTTGGGATAATGATGAGCACACAGTATATAATCAATAAATCACCATTATTATGAAACATGCTTTTTTAGATTCAACAATTCAGCAATAAAATCATAAGTTTTGCAGTGTATCAGAGTCTGAAGAAAACTCCCAAGTATCATTTGTCCTGATTTTATTCTTAGAATTTTTCCTTACTTAAATGTTTTTCATCCTAACATTATTCATCATAGAAAGGCTTTTATTTTTTTAGTTCTTGTACTCTCTCCTTTATTTGGGTAATTAGCTCATATGTATTCTGAAATGCAAAGTATATTTTCATATTACAAGATCTTGCAAACAAAAGTTTGAAAACCTGGAAATTACAGAAAAAAGTAAAAAATCCTATTCCCATTACTCCAGCATGACACTTAAATATTTATGTGTAATTCTTTTCATCGGGCAGTCTTTCTTTTCCTTTATATATTTATACATTGTTAATTCAGTAATATTTGGTTACATTTAATAGGTATTATTCATTAACCTAGGAGCATTCTATTCAATGTTTTGTTTTTATTCTCCATTTTCACAGTATAATTTAGGGTTTATCTTTTAATCAACATAATTACTGATAATGTAGTAACAAAGACTTGATACATTGCTTGCAAGTTTTTCACACATTTCCTTTGGTTCCCTTGCCTCTTCCATCCAAATAGGATTAACTTCCTTTGATTCTCTTTGGAAATTTTGTGTAAACTGTCTTTTAGTTGTGATTCTGTGCTACCTGAATGTGTGTCTTTGATCTGGCCAGTCCACCTCCTATTAACCAGCTCAGTTAGTAGCAAAAAGTATATACTTAGCTAACGCCTTATTCAGCCTCTTTAAAACTACTGCAAAACCTACAAAGTCTCTCACATTCTGGACTATGTGTATTTGGAAAGTCCACAATTGCTTTTTCTGTTTATTCTATGATCTAGTCATGATTTATCTTCTTTTATTACAATATATGCAAATAATTTCATTTCATTAACCTTGACAGAACCTAATTGAATTCCCCCTTCCCCAAAAAGTTTTACCTGAGCTGTGCCTTAGGGAAGCTTTTTTTTGATCAAGCTAGTAATTCCTTTGTTTGTAGCCGAAAAAACCTTCTTTCTGGAATTATGTTAAGGGACCTCTATCCCTCCTGGTATCAAAATCAAGGCACTTTATAGGAAATGAAAAGGAGCAGCTGCAAGATCATAAATGCCAAGTTTAATTAAAAACCTTTTCATTTTCTAGTACTCCTATATACATGATGTAGATTTTGTGCAGATTGAGAGGTTTCCTAAATACTTTGCTCAGTAATGTCAGGGCAGGATTAGTTTCCACCTGTAAGTGTAGGTGCCAACCCAATTACTGTTGTTCTGCCAGTGAGGATTATTTATCTACTGTCTGATGATAGTTCTATAAGCTAAGTGTTTGGTTTACAAGTCTGATTTTCATGTAGATTTCATAGTTATAGTCTTGTTTACTGAAAACAGACTATTTAGAAAACATGTTGTAACACATAGACTTGGGTTATAACTTGACATTCAGAGTTCATTTATATAAGCTCCAAATATTCAGAATTTGGAGAATTCCAGTGTTATAAGAGATCGTCAAGTTTATTTACTCATTCTAGAGCCCTGTGAGGAAAGTTGACATATTCATAATTACAGATCTATTAAATGGCAAAGCCTGGTCTATAATTCATCTTGCCTAATGATTTTGGATTCTAAGTGCAGTGCATGTACCTCCAATTTAATTTTCTTTGATTATATACCTTTAGTATAAAGAGTTTGAAATTTTATGGTCTGTTGCTTGTATATGACAGGTAGGCCAGGAAAATAAATATGATCCATTCTATATCAAAATTTCATAGAGAATTAGGGTAACATTCTGTGTGATTTGTATTACTGAGGCATAATCGCATAATAAAAAATAAAAGGGTGGTAATTGAAAAAGTTTTAATGTTCTTGAAATAAATCATTTATATTTTTTAACAATACCTAAAGGGAATCATTTGTCCTTAGTTTGTGATAAAATCGTACAGTATGCTTTGGAATAACCTCATAAGTGAGAGAATTGAAAACCACGATTACTTTGATATTACATCCACTCAGCACTACACATATTCTTATAAATTTTACTTATTAAGTGAACAACATTCAGGCACATTTACTTATTTGTCCTCAATACAGGTAAGGCACAGCTGCCTTAATGGTTTTTCCTTATGTTAAGAATTATACTTTTCTTTACAGAGTAAATTTAAAGGATACATGGTTCCTTTCAAAATTGGATTTTCAGTAGGGGGCCAGCACATACTTATAGCATTTTTGGTAGAAATCTGTATTTAACTGAATGAATCACGCCACTATATCATTTTTACCTTGTAGGTAGGCTTAATTGGTTTAGTTTTCAGGCACTTGTCAGATTCACCAGCCTAGAACCACCTGTTGATTTTTCTCTTTTCTTATTATAGTATTCACTAATATAGCCCTCTTAAGAAAGTACTAATCAACTTAGTACAGCAAACAGCATGAGCGATAAGAGGGTAAGGGAGTCATATGGCATTGACTAATTAAGGTTTCTCCATTCCTGTCACCATCACTCCTGAGGAATATCGCATATGGAATAAAAAGGCATATATTCCAGCATTGTTCTAAAATAAAGTTTATGCCATAAATCCCTGGTATTTTCTTAACCCTATAGATTAGATTCCATAATCTAGAAAGGATCCAGCGTAATGTAGGAATTAAGCAACTGACACTGAAGCCAGGCTGGAAAGTTTGAGTATTCCAGTTTAGTTTTATAGTTGCCATTTGACTTGCACACATTTAACTCCTTGAACCCCAAATAATAATGATAGCAACTTTATAGGGTTGTTATGAGATTGAACTGCAATAATCCATGCAAAATGCTCAGCATATGCATGGAACATGGTAAGTGAGCAAACACAGTGAGGTATGAGAATGATTATGGTGCCTAAGGAAATCCTCCATTCCGTAAACATTGAATCCCAGAAAGTTTGTTAGGCAAAACCACCTTCTGCTCTTGGAAGGCCTTGATGTGTCTCCTAAACGGAGTGCCTGTATGAAAAATAAAAGAGGAAGGAGAGGGGGAGGTTCGACTAGAGAGATTTATCAAGATCTATAAAATAAGACCACTTATTTGAGTCTTGATATTTGTAAATTTTTTTCATCCAACTTGTGTGAGTGACATTTTTCTAGGGAATACTGTGGTAGGTGAGGATCTTTAAAAGTATATTGACCTTTCTCCTTTTAAAGAAAACTGAGGTCGAAGGTAGAGAAGGAAAGAAAACCTTCATTTGTCAATAGGACCACAATGCTTTGTAACAACTAACTCACTGTATCTGTCAGTCAAATTGAAAAAGTTTATAAAGCTTTGAAAAGCTTTCAAAGAATTAAAACACTAAATCCTAAAATTTTAGTTTTAAGAAAGACAAAAGATTAGTATGTTATTATTATTATTAAAATGCACTCGTTGCTCATAATCTCAACAAGCACATGAAATTATTTATAGTTTACAAAGTTTGGTTTATTCAAACTATAAACTTGTTCAGCCAAATCAAGATTTTGTGGTATATTGTTTACATGTCATAAAGTTTACCAAGAGGGAAACCTTCAGATTTGTTAAATGCCCAAATATTTATTGAGTAACAAGTATGTAACAGGCACTGTTAGATGTCTGAATATGAAAAGATATAAGCCCTAAAGCAATTTATCTTCAAAAAGGAGCAACACCCACTGTTCTCATAGCACTTTGTATAAGTTCATTATAGATCACTTATAATATTGTCAGGAACTATTGTTTGCCACACACAATGAACTCTTCTTAAGGCAAGGTGTTGTACTTTCTCATTGTTGTTTTCTAGAACCTGGCACAAAAGAGCTTTTTAACAAAATATAGAAATGATTCCTGAATTTATATTCAAATATATAGTGACAAAAGGAAATTTAACTTTTGCAGTTGAACACACTATGCAATGTACATATGAATTATTGAATTTTATCCTTGAAATCTATGTATTTTCATTAACCAGTGTTACCCCAATAAATTTAATAAAAAAGAGCTTCTTAATAAATTTTTGTTGAGTATTGAGCTTTTTTCACTTGTAAGAATAAAGAGAGTTAAAAAGTCTGAATGAGGCCTTCTGCTTCTATCTAAAATGAGGTTAACAGGATGCGTATTGAATAAATTTTACAAACTTTGGCTATACCAGTAATGCATGATATAGATGAGTTTCCTCATTTATAAATTGAGGGAGTATTTGATGTGATGATTTCTAAGGTATTTTCCAAAATTTAAAGTTGATAGCACTTTATTGTTCTTTTCATTTTGGGTTCATTTTAGAAACATTTATTCCTAGGAGTTACTTTTGCAAGTGCATGACTATGAGATTAAATACATCAGTATATAATAACACTCTCTTTTGCTGGTTCATGCACTACTAATGTTTTCTCTTCAAACGCTGGAAAAAGCAAGGGAAACAAGAGCAAGCAGTAGCAAACAATGTTTTTTATTACATGGCTCCACATAAACGGGTTTGTAAAATGTGAAGCCCTGGGAAATGTAGGCTGTATTGAATAAGATATTTCCAGGTAAGGATTTTTTTTGTAAATGAATATAAGAATTGACTGAACAATGCAGTGTTTAGCACAGTGAATTGAATGTGCTATCTGTGTTTCTTACTGGTTTATTCTAGAAGCAAAATCAATATTTGTCATTATTAAACATTATTTTCAGACTAGCAAACTTTAACTATAGATTTGCAATTAAAAACTGGTTTCTCAAATAAGCAATTCTCACAATAGCTTTTATTTTCTATTAGAACAATATATTTATCACTGAATAAGCAATAATAAGTAAATAAATGAAATTAGATACATGGCTATGAATGAAACTTAACCAATTATTTTTAAAACTTTTGTTAAATTACATTCTTTGAATAGCTATTATCTAATTTGTAGTATATGGCTAACATATAGTGTAATGGCTAACATTGAATTTGGAATATTTAAAATCATCTTGATGATTCTCTTCTTAGTGTAATCTGGACTGACTTAATAGGGAATTTATATATTCCTCATTCAGTGAACAATCCAATATCATTATTAGCTGTGAATAGGAATGAGCCCTAAACATACCCAAAGATAATATCAACACTTTTAGAAACACTTTGTAGAGAAAAAAAAATCAGTTATTTAATTACTTTAGTTCTGTCTTCTCTTTCAAATGTTTGCACTGCTCCCATTGAAATTATTGATCTGGTAAAGAAAATTTGCACTTAAAGAAGCAACAGTCAGAAGGAGTAAATGTAAACTTAGGATCAAACTCTCTTCAGTCATAGTTAGATCCAACATCGGTAGCAAAGGATCTGTGGAGAGGGTGAGACTGATGGAGTTCTTTCGAGTAATCATGACGAATCCTGAAAGTTCCTACTGCCAACAAAACTGAATGCCCTGTAATTTGCGTATGTGGAAGAAAGGGAAAATTAAGGGACTTTTTCAATTTTAGTTTTACTTTTGTTAAGGGTCTTACATTTTAAACACAGAACAATCAGTGTTTGTTTGCAGAATATAAAATCATTTCTAAGCCTTTCTCCATTACATAATATATTCAGTGCATATTTGTTAAAAACCAACACTACATTTGGTACATTTTAATCTGGTTTAGATAAAAGATGAATCCAAAGGATCAAAGAAGATAGCTGAGAAATGTTTTCTAAGTATCTTTGATAGCTTTTAAAAATTATATTAAGGAGATGGCACTACAGTTTTATGCCTGGGAAAATACAAATTTCCTCAGAACAGGACTCTGATTGCACAGTGATACTCCTTTGCATTTAAGCCTTTCAGTAACTTCTATATGTATGTACAACAGAACTCTGGATTTGATGATGCAAAGTAGCTGGATTTAAACATTTGTACATGGGAGGTTCTTATATAGGCAACTTAACAGGGGAAATAACACTTATCTCATATTCTTTCAGGAATTAAGTAGCCAGTGCCTACAAATCACTAAGCATTTTAAAGGGGTACACAAAGTTTCAGTGGTTAAATACATGGGTCAAATATTAACTCTTAATGGAATTTTTTAAAATACTTAGAATTGTATGGTATCAAAATAATATGTTTTTAAAATTAAAGTAATACAGCAAAAGCAATATTTATTTAGGGGAACATGTAAAACAGTAATAGCTCTTTTAGAAAACATAAAGGTTGAAAATTAATAAACTAATAGTTCAATTAAATTATGTTTTATTGAGGTGAAAACCATATAGCATAAAATTAGTCATTTTAAAGGTAACAGTTCAGTGGGCGTTTTAGTACATTCATATGTTGTACAACCACTTTATCTAGTTCCAAATCATTTTCAATACCGCTAAAAGAAAATCTCTACAATTAAGCAGTTTACTCCCCATTCTTCCCTTCACCCAGTCCCTGGAAACCACCAACTACTTTTGGTCTTAATGGATTTACCTATTCTGGATGTTTCCTATAATCATAAAATATATTCAGTCTGTAGATTGTTATTTTTACAAAATAATATATATAAAAGCCTAAGTATTAGAAGAAAAAAGTAATAAAGCTGAAGACTGAGGTCAATTAAATTGAAGATCAATGTTTAATAAGAAAAAAATTGAAACTGGTAAAAATGAATTAAGGTGGGGGTGGGAAGAGAGAAAGGAAGAGACAGAGAAACAATACCAAATATATTACTGATGTAATAAAATTAAAAAGTTAGATTCTCTAAAAAATTTATGGTAAACAAATGGAACATATATGAAAAGATCCTAACCTCTATTAGTACAAAGAGAGAAATGAAATTAAGAACATGTGAGAACCCATTGAGTAAGCAAAAATAAAGACACCTGACTTTGTTAGAGTGTTAAGTGGTCTAATCAATTTGGAAAAAAAAAAAACAACTTTGGCATTATTTGTAAAATTAACATGCTTATTTCTTACTCTCTGGTCATTTCTTTACTAGACTAGAAATATACAGATAAATTTGCTCTCACATTATGTACGTGAAAAATACGCAAAAATGTTCAAGAAGCAGGAATGTAAACGAAGATAGGAAAAAAAGAAATAGGAAAAAAATGGAAACAGTTCCTTTTGGTATTTACAGTCACATATAACATATAACACTACAAATTAATAAGAAATATTTGTGAAATGATTATGGGAACATAAGTGAAAGGTAAGTTATAGAAGCCTACACACAGCATACTAGCATATAAAATGAAATACAATATTTAGGGATATACACATATAGGTTTTAAAGATGGCACAGTAATTATCAGCACTGAATTTCATGATTGTGGTCATTGGGGGTTTGACACAAGGAGGAAGTAGCATAGTAGTGTCTTAAAAGTTATGGGTAGTATTCTTTTTCTTAGGTCATGAGTTTATGAATGTTAATTTCATTATTATAACAACTTATCTAATTGGTATAAGTATGATTATGATGTATCAAATTTTATGCATTTAAAAAATAAAGTGATAATATTGATAGAAATTCATGAGAATTAAGATAATGGGGGACACTTTTATAGTATCAATATATGACCAATAGTTGTTAGCTGTCATTGTCACTTTTTTCTCAGAAGTCTACAAGTTTTAACTCTATCAGTAAAAAGAATTTTTTTACTTAGTCCTAACATGTATTTATCTCTAAATCATGTTACTGCCACTATTGTAAAATTTATATTGTATCAATATTTTATATACATTACAAATGCATAAAAATATAAAAAAGATGAACAATATTTCTAAATGAATTTTTATGTTAATCATACATCATCAATACTAGTAGTTGTAAATTTATATTTCTAATAGTGCCCTAGATACTTTAGAACCTTTTTATTTAACTTCTTTATAGAATGGTTAAATATTTATTGTTTGTATTTCATAATGTGGCTGGCAAGAAACTCATTTTAATACAAAGAGAAACATCAGCTCGTCCTCTTTGCCTTCATTTGCATCATAGGAATTATTTTTAATGTATAGTTTCTTTGTAAAATTATTATAAAGCTAATTGCCTATTTTTGGAGGATTAATTTTATTAAACTTGATAAAAGGATCTATTAATATATTCGATGGTTTACAAAGTGTGACAATATTCTGAAAACATGTGGCAGTGTGAGGTACCTGCAGCTTCAGGAATGACCACTCTTTCTGGAACATGTGTTCATCTGAAATACAAAGATTCAAATTTCAATCAGAATATAAATGTCAGAAACACTATTTTTATAGCTTTGATGAAAATATTTTAAAATTCTATTATTTTCTTTCTTCACCCATTAATTAGTTTGCATGTCCTCATTTTGGGTTCATTAATTTCATGTGTGAGGGAACCTGGCTGACCACCCGACATGCAAGTTTTAGCAGTGATAGTTTTTTTTTGGGGGGGGGTGATCATTTGATATTCTTTGAACATTTCCATAGCCTGCTATATAGAACTCATTTGGTTAAAGTATTTATTAACTCAACAATGATTTATTAAACCTGTTGTGTTTCAAGCAACACATTGAGATATAAAGAAGCATCGGACATAATTCCTGATCAAGAACGCTTTCAGTCTATTGCAGAAAGCAGGTAAGTAAATGAATATAGTGCAGTTTGCTAAGTGCTATTTTGGAGATATTCCCATAATGCTGTGAAGTCTATTTATCTTCACAACACTCTTTGAAATCAGTAGGGTGCTAATATTACCTCCATTATTTAGATAAGAACAATGAGAAGTTATGGAAATTTCGTAAGTCCACAGTACTGTCAAATGACTGTCCTACACCCAGAGCCCCAGTCTCATGGTTTCTGGTCCAGTGTTCTTTCACTGTGTGGTACTCACTATGTTAATTTCCTAAACCTGAGCATATCTAAGAGAAATCTTCTGCCTTTCTTTCAAAATCTTATATATTCTCCTCTTCATGAGAATCTACATATGATGTTTCATATTTAAAGAATAATCATGATGAAGTAAGGAATCACACTGATAATCTCTGATAGATACATGGGGGCTCATTATAAAATTGTTACTTGGTATATGTAAGACATTTCTATAGGAAAAATGTTTTAAATTATTTTAAGATAAGCTTCATGATCTCTTTGCATAAAGAACTAAGTTCAGATATTAAGGAAAAAAGTCTAACATTATAAGTCTAACTTTTATGATGGTGCAAAGGACATTGTATATATTTTCCACTGTTGCATTGCACACTAGTCAGGACAATATAACCACATTTTCAGAAACACTCAAGTTGGCCAGAATTTTTTAAAATTACTGTCAATCACCTGAAAGAAATTGCAATAATTATCAAAGAAAGATCATAGTAATGAAATTATAATAAAATTTAAAGTACATGAAAATTATTTTAAAAGCATTTTATAAGTTAATTTGAAGTGTAGCAATGATTTCATATCAAAACCTAAAGATCTCTCAATTTGAGTATAATTTTTTCTTATGAGCTGCTGTTTTTCAGGAGAGAATAATATTTCATTGAAAGTGTTTTAGCATCAAAATTTCAAAACCATCATTCTCTACTT
The DNA here is from genome assembly GCA_003508835.1 of Eonycteris spelaea. Lineage (NCBI taxonomy): Eukaryota > Metazoa > Chordata > Mammalia > Chiroptera > Pteropodidae > Eonycteris > Eonycteris spelaea. Next base: position 1,382,810 of record PUFA01000168.1, read on the forward strand.
CATTTTCTCACATCATTTGGTTATGTTCGTAAATCAACTAAAATGCTAAGCTTAGTTTATTATGACCTAATATGAAATAAATCACTGAAATAATTTTTCCAAGTTTCATGAGTTTTTACTGAAAAAAAGGATATTTGATAAGGGAAAATCCAAATATCATCTTGAATTAAGTTTATTAGGACCTAAGTAAAATATTAGGCCTCTATGTTTCTTCCCTTACATTGATTAGAAAAGAAGTTAGGAACTTAACAAAAAAATCACTGAGGTCAATGATGTGGATATAAAAATGTAGCTGTCTCTGGGTTGTTCATTAGTAGTTAGCCTGTTACAGCTAGAGTTTTTCCTATTTGGTTGTTACTTATCCTTTCCTTGCCAAAGTATAAAACATGTGAGTTTCATCAAATGTCCTGTATATAAACTCTTATCTTGAGACCAAACACATGAAGACATATCAGGGTGTTCACAGTATCATAGTGTCAGAGTAGAGAAATCTTAGAAACCATCTTTTTTAGTAGCTTTATATTTCAGATTAGGGAAGGTGGCCCCAAGAAGTGACATTTCAAAATTCCATTGATATTTGAGGATAGAATTGGGGTTAAAACTCAGGACATTCTTAAATCAGAACATTTTCTCTTCTATTTCTTTTACTGGTCATCACCACCCACCCCCCCCTTTTTTTTTTTACCATTGAATGAATATTCTTTAAGAGCCTGTTTGTAAAAAGAACAATCTGCAATATATATATATATATTCTTTCAAGTCTTCTATGTCTTTATTTTGTTGTCATAAATAGAAGTTCCTTACATGTTCATCTTGTTAACCATTGTGGAGGAATATATGTTCATCCAGGTCTATCATTATGTCAGTAGGAAACTAACATGAATTAACATACTACACAGTAAACTCATCTTTCTCTTTCTTCCCCCTCCCCACCATTAACCAGAACCAAAACCCTACACATTGACAAACAACCTATTCAAATAACCAATATCTTCTAATGAGGTCTAAATATCCAAACTTTCCAAAGTTTCTTTAGGGAATGAGAGTTATGAAGCAGAGACAGACATTAAACAAGACTATGATCAGATTACAGAACTATGAACAGATATGTTTACATGGATGATTAAAGATCCAATATGTGAAAGAATGTTTCTGCCTAGAGTAGCAAAACCAGGGATGTCTTCTACTATGCCACTTATTTAGTTCGCATATCTTTAATCCCCTTGCAAAGATCCAAAATCTCATAGGAGCTTTATATTCTTTTGAAGTCTTATCACTGTTTTTCTCTGTCATTCTCATTACACCTCTTTTGAGTAGCTACTACCATTTGTAAGCTTTACACTCTGCCATGACAAGTATGTGAGGACCTGCCTACCGTTATGCATTAAAGCTCATCTCAGACTTCAGCAGTCATGGCATAATAAATGAAGTCATAATAAAACCATTATAAATATAAATTTTTACAAGGTATTTTGTTTTGTATTTAAATTTACTCATCTCTAGACTTTATATTCATTCCATGATTGACTTACTTTTCAAGAAAACTAAATAGTACTCTTGGGTCCAGCAGTCTTTTTTCTATTGTAATCTAATTCTGGTTCTTTCCATTACAAAGCTAATAACATACATTTCATGATATGAAGTCCTTTTAAAATATCAGCATGCAGTAACTGTTCTCTGCCATCATAATTAATGTACCTGTCATATTTTGAATATTCTGAAATATGTTCAAGGGATGTGAAATATTAGGAACATGAATAAATAAATATAATCATTGTTGCATTTCATTAGAGCTCAGGCAATGACTAGAAAAGGAAATTTCCATAAATTGATATATTGAATTTTAAGGTCATTTATTTACCAAAGCCTGTAATTTTCCATCTTGACTATTCCCTTGATCAGATAATTTACTTATTTCTTAATAAGGATCAGGTAGAAACACAGAGAACTACAGAAACTAGTAAGGAACAAGAGTGTATACATGTCTATGTCTGCAGATCTATGTGTATTTGGAATGACCTCTATTCAGTATGAGACATTTTCTGTATGGATTTATGGTAGAGATAATGGCACGGCTGTTATTCCTTCCATGTTGGGTAGGGATAATTGTGACTGGTGCTACAACCAGCACATGCTCCCTGCAGAATGTTTGTTTCTACCTACAGCTGGGGAAAAGGTTGGAAGTTTCAGATTCAGTTCTATGAAGGATTAGGGAAGTAGCTGGCTCAGAGGTTTGAACCTGTATGCAAGAGGAGACATTTACATGAGTATTCATCTGCCTTTTGTTTCAGTTATTAAACACTGAAAGCAACTTAAATGTTCAACAAGATAATGGAGAAATACAGAAAAGGATGACTAGGTTAGAGCTTCATGTATTGAGTGGATAAATGTAAAAATATAAAGTTGAAAAAATGCAAATCGCTATAGAATGCATAAGGTGTAGTTCAATTGTATAATGTCACAAAACAAGTGACTGTATAGTGACCTGTATAGTGGTTTATGGAACCACTGGTGGTTACTTCTAGGGAAGATGAATATAATTGAAAAGAAATTCAGAGAAATTTCACCTGTTCTTATGTGCTTGTTTCTTAAAAAAATGTGTAACTAAAGTAATCATAGCAAAATATTATGATTTATTATAGATGAATGGTCAATGCTTATATTATTCTCTATTATTTTTGAATATTTAAGTTATCCTAAAATTTTTAAAAAGAGACAAAAAAGTCAAGCATAGCTTACTCTCATTACTTTCTATCAGTTATAGCTTGAGCCTGTTATCTCTGAACCTCAGTTCTTTCATTGTAAATCTCCTACAGTGTCCTTGTGAGGAATAGAGATAATGTGAAGTGGATGTCACTTGAAGGCCTTCAATAATTGTGACATCCTAATTTTTTACATGAATTTTCTATTTCACAAATGCTTCAAAATTTATTTTAGTTTTTATAGATAAGAAAACTGAGATAAATGAAATTTTTTCCAAGGTCATTCATTCTTGTCAATACAAAATATGCCAGATTGGATTTTTTTTAGCCTAAACATAGCATACTTCCCATGAAATGAGAAAGCTAATGAAAGATACATCAACAGAAATATAGAATGCAGCTTAGTAAGGGAGGAGTCATATATCTCTGTTTGAAAAGACACTCATTTTGTTCCCATTGTTCCAGCATAATTATTAATAACATCCCTTTTTTCTCTTAAAAGTGCCACAGTTTGAATAAGTTATATGCTCATTTTCAGATTCAGTAGAGCAGTGATAACAGGCCAGCTTTTAGTGCATGCTGAGCAACATACTCGCTAAATGTTGTCCTAGGCTTGTGGCAATACTTTAAGAGGGATCTTGGCAAAATAGTCCACTGAAAAGGAGGAGGAGGAGCAGGAGACCAATAACCATGTAAGTACTATTTGAAAGATTTAGGCACCCTTGAAAAACAACAGACTTTGGGGAAAGGTGAAGGTTTTCACTTTTTTTTTTTTTTCAAATTCTTAAACTATCGTGCGACAGAATATTGAGACTTCCTCTATATAGCTTCATAGAGCAAAGTGAAGACTACTGCCAATTGTTAAGGAGATGCAAATTTTTTCTCAGTATAAAGAACTTACCTACAATTAGAATGGACATGCATTTTTTCTATCTGCTAAGTCTGTTGGGTTTCCCAGATGTAATAGCATAACTCCAGCACATGAAGAAAGCTTTAGTGCTCCACTTCCTTTCCAGTATACATGTTCTGATCATTATCTCTTGACTGATCGCTTTGACTAAAATCTTCAATAAAATGTCTAAGAACAATGTTATCAGACATTCTTGTCTTATTTTTGATTTAAAAGAAATTTAGTGTTTCACTATTAAATAAGGAAATTTGTTTATTTTTAATCAAGAATGGGTGTTGAATTTGTTGAATGTCATTTTAATATGGTTATCATATTATTTTTTTAATTTTAGAAGTATATTAATTGGGTTTTTAAATATGTTTTGAGCTAACCTTGTAATCCTGGAATAAACTCCACATGATCAAGATTATCATTTTGTGATGTACTATGATACGCTATTCAGTTCTATTTGCTCATATTCTATTTAGAATTGTGCATATTTTTATTACATAGACTTTTATTATTTAGATGGGCCTTTAATTATTTTATTTATATTGAGCAATATTTATCAGATTTGAGTATTGGTGTTATAGTTAGTTACCAACTGAGAAGTTTTGGAAAATTTGTTTTTCTTTTGTTGGAAGATTTTAAAGAGTCCTTGGACTATCTGGTCATTGAAGATTTCATAGAATTCCACTGTGAAATTCCCTGGGTCAGATGTTGCAGTAGATTTTTAGAAATTTTCTATTTTTTAATAGAAATTTGTCTGTTTGTACTTTCTACACTTGTTCAATTCTTGTAAACTATAATTTTCTATCTTCTTTAATCTTATCCATTTTTATAGGTTTTCAAGTACATTTGATAGATGAAGGCAGTATGGGTTTTAGATCTGTTTCAATTTTTATTTTACTCGTCAATTTCTAAATTCTTTTTTATTTATGTTTAATTAGATTAGCTACCTATTTACTTAGTTCAGTGACTTTTTCTAGGAAACAACTTGGTGATTCAATTATTTTACTGGATTTTTTTCATTTCCAACCACTTTTCTATTTTCTATCTACTTTTCTGCTCCCTTTCTTTGTTCATATTATTGTTTTATATCTTCATACTCAAAAATTTTAACTGATTATTTAGTTCATTTTTATTTCTTCCTAACTTGTTTTAAGTATTTAAAATTATGAGTCTTGTTATCACCACTTTAATTTTATTTATAGGTTATTTGTTTTATCTTTAAAATTATTTTCTAGAAAGGCTACAATATTAGTTTTTATATCTCTGTGAATCAAGCTAACACACACTCCAAAAACACATATAAATTTTTAAGAAAAATGGTTTCTTTAGTTTTTCTTTCTTTCTTTGGATTAGACTTCTACAATTTTTAATTTATGGGATTTATTGAGTTTTTTAAGACCAAAAAAAGTATTCAATTTAAAAAAATATTTAGTGTGGACTTGAAAGTATATACTTCATCATAGGAATGTGTAATATCTATCCTACTGATTGTATACTTTAAGTTTTTTATATCTTTTACAGTTTTTTGTCCACGTGATGAGTCTTGAACTGAGGGTGGCATAACTCCAATTATTAGTGCCATTCTGTATATTTTCTCTTTTAGCTCTTGTAATTTCTGCTTTATAAAAGTTGTGTTTTGGTTCATAGATATTGATAACTGATATGTCTTTGGCCTCAGTTCTAATTTGTTAGATAACAAAATTATAGTACTGTTTACTTCTTTCTAAAAAAGAGTTCTATAAATCAACTTTATTGAGCCATAACTTATTTACAATAAAATGTATCCATTTTAATTTTACACTTGATATGTTGTGACAGATTTATACACTTGCTAATACCAGTACAAGCAAACTGTAGAACTTTTCTATCTTTCCCCTTCACCCCCCCAAAAAAATTCCCTGTTCCCCTTAGATTGATCCCAGACCACACCAGTTTGCTTCTAGTTAGTTTGCCATTTCTGGAATTTCATATAAGTGGAATAATATGTTATATAGTCTTTTGAGTCTGCTTTTTTCTTTTTACTGAAAATAATATGTTCAAGATTCATTAATACTATGCACACATCAGTGTGGGCTCCTGCCCTTTTATTGTTAAATAGTCTTTCATTGTATGAAAATGCTCTTAATTTATCTTTTTAGCTGTTGATGGACATTTAGGTTATTTCCAAGGTTTAATTATTATGAATAAAAGTGCCATGACATTCATGTATATATCTTTATGAGAATTTTCATTTTTTTTTGGTTAAAATTAAGAGTGAAATTTCTGAGTTATATAGCAAATGTATATTTAACTTTATAAGAAACTGCCAAACTTTTTTCCAAAGTTTTTGAAATATTTTATATTTCTCTCAACGTAAGGCAATTATCATGTCCATATCAATCAATACTTGTCATTGTTAGGCCTTTAAATTTCAACCTTTTTAATAGGTGTGTAATAGTGTCATATTATGCTTTGAATTTTCATTTTCCCAATGACCAGTGATATTGAGCAGCTTTTTATGTGTGTTTATTGGCCCTTAATATATCTGCTTTGATGAAATATCTGATGAAATTTTTGCTAATGGTTGTGTTAGGTTTGTGTCTTATAATGAATATTCACATTCTAGATTTAATCTTTTGACATTTTTAAAGAATATTTTCTCACCTCTCTGAATTGCTTTTTTATTTTTATCATAGTATCTTATGAAGAGAAAAATTTCGTATTTAGGGAAACCACTCAATATTATAGCCTCACTTCTAGGAACAAATTCTTAGTGTTTCTTATAAAACCATAACCTTGACATACTTTCCTGTCTTAAAGGCAAGTCCTATTTGACTCTCTGCTCTGTTGCGATCTCCTGAGTCTGCTCTTTTGCTTTTGGGTTTTTATGTCTCCAGTTACATGTAAATTTACTATCACAGTGAACTTTTTCCCAATTACACTTATAGGTACAAGCTGTGGGTGATTTAGATTTTCGTATTCCTCTTATTGTATGTATACATACACACACACACAAATGAAGTAAATTAAGAAATTAGAATTTAGGTTGCCTCCAATATTAAATCTTTAAAAAAAATTTAAATTACAATAAAAATTTACCAACACATCGATATTCACAGGGAAATTATTTAGTTTGTTCTTATATTTTATCACAATTTTTATAAGGCAGGCAGGGGATTTAATTTTAGCTTCACTTTATAGATGAAGAAATAGAGATTCTGCAATTTTATTTGACTTGCTCATTATCATAAAGTGAAAATTCAGAGCAGGGAATTAATTACATACTCTTTCCATTGCACTGTGTTGATTCTTGATAGCTATTTTTCCTTTGGAAAATTCTGACCTATGTTAATTGAACTAAGAAAAATAATAATATTGTAAAAAGAGGAGAGATTATCTACACTGAGGACTGGCTCAGAATTACCAGGTAAAAAGTTAGAATCAAAAAAGAAAATCAACTGTGAGTGTATGGATGTATGGATGTGGGTGGCTGTGGATGTGAGTGTGTGTGATGAGTGTGTCAGAGAAATTTTGTGGAGATTGAGAGGTTTATGAGAATGTTTTGATTGATAAATCAGATTTCAAAGCCTCAACAGTGTTTGTAGTTCATAAAATTTATGCTTACTTTTAATTATGAGCAGAAATGCACAACAACGTTGGCAACAGTGGTATAGATTATCAACACAAAAATTCTATAAAGATTCCTTTTTATATTAAGAAGTCATTGTCTGAAGTGAGACTTTGGTGTTTATATTCTGAAATTTATTCAAAGAAAAAGAAGAAATTTAGAAGATGTTTTTAACATTATGGAAACGTTTCTTCCTTCTGATGTATTCGTATAGATTATAAGAATTAATGAGAGAAAATAAAGGTAAAAATCATAGCAAATGAATTCCTTCTCTGTGATTTTACACTCTGTTGGTGTACAGTGGCCCATCATATAGGCATGTTAAAATTCATGGGCACTTAAAATTTGGTGCTGACTTATAATTACAAGTCCTAATGAAATGGTTTTTAACTTGCTTAACTATGATATAGAGACAATATAGATGTGGCAAGTAGATCTTTGATTTCACTTATAATAATTTTGATCAGCTAGGTATGCTTGATATCTTTATTTTAGTGATTATTAAACCTGCCTATATGTTATTATCCACCTGGGAAAAAATTTTAAATGCCAATGCCAGGACTTCATGCCTCAAGATTCTAGGGTTTGTCTGGGATGGGGCTCATAGCAGTTAATAAGCTTTTTAGGTATATCTAATTTGCAACCAGAGTTGAGACCATAGCTCTTCTTAAGAGTGATTTTGTTAAAGAGAAAAGTAAAATCATTAAAAAATACTGTCTTTCCCCACTGACAAATTTAGTTTATATTTTAGTGTTGTTGCTCAATTTTAATAGTGGTTCACAGAGGAAAACAAGAGATTTTAAATAATGATTTTGTGATGGAATAAAGAATATTAGGTTTATTTTTACTTAATTCAAAAATGGGAGGAAACGAAGCTTGGTATATCTGTAGAGACATAGTTTAGAGTAAAGAAAAGGTACATTGTGAGAAGAGAAAAAAAACTGTTCAAGATGTAAGGGATATTACAAATAAAAATATATACAAATATGTACAAATATAGATGTGTTATGGTTTACACATTCTTCTCAGATTATTCAAACTCTTCAAAAGGGAAGTTGTCTCATAAAATTAAGTGTGTGCATTTATAGAAAGATTACTTCATAAAGGTTGCCTTTTTAACACCAAATAATAGAATCAAACCAACAATGTCCCTAATTATTTAGACTTTTAAGATATAATGATTTTATACATTCATTTTTATGGAATTATTATATAGTAAAGGGGTAAAAAAAATTCATTTCTAGAGAATAGGCAAATACTACATAAGCATTTAATCCTGACCTGAAAATGTGTCTGAAAACCACAAATCAAGATAAGAAATAACATTTTGGAAACTAATAAGTCCATCATCAAGAAGTCTTTGTGATCCATTTCCTCCACTGGAAGTACCCTAGCATAATTGTTTTTTTAATGGTATATCTAAGCTGTCTTTATAGGGCAGGATTATTACAGCAAGTTTCATTGTTTTATGAAATTGCCAAAAAATATTGAATCTTCATATTGGTAATTTTAGGAAATGTTTCTATTTTGTGTTTTTTATTGTGTTTAGAACCCCTTCAAGAACAATATTGGTATTCAATGAGATATGTAAAGTCTTCCCTTAGGTTGTACCTATACACTAAAGATACTGTTCCTGTACCCATCCAATTGACAAGGTGTCCAGATCAGTATTACTTAAGGGGTTTGTTGTCATTTTCATGCTACACAATAGCTGGTTCTTTATTCATATACATAGGTTCCTTTCTCAGAGTGACATAAAGAGAAACGATATTAGCTATTATGTTTAGATTGTTTTCTATCACACAATATGCCAATTTAAAAAAATCATAGAGAAATTTACAAGCAGAAGATGTTCATATTTTAGTCTTGTTTATTTAAATTATTTGAACTGATTGTATGAAGCAGTTGATTATGTTTTGTACTGAGCAGTTGTACCTTTAGAGAAATAATAAATTATTTTATCTTTCAAATTTTTGTAGTAAAATGAGACTGCATCATGGGAGTAGATAAAATCAGATTATATTTTCCAGAAAAAAATGCACATTAGAAATGTAGAACTCATATTTGCTGATAAGGGTTTTAGTACAGGAGTAAAAATAAAGTTTAGCTTAGGCTAATACAAAATAGATCAAATGATCAGAGACCATATCATTTTTTTCCCCCACCTGGTTCCTGTGGATTTTCTCTGTGATAAAGTCAGGTGGGTAGAAAGTAGGTACACAGAACTAAAATGAACTGTGGCAACCCTGTCAGGCTGAGTTTTACAGCTGCTTTTCTGGTCTGCCATTTGAGTTTGCGTGACCAAATATAGTTTTCTTAGATTTTATCTTCAGAGAATTAAAGAAAGGTGACCTCATTTGGAGAAAAATCCTGGCTAGAAAGTGAATTTTCCCTCTACATTGGCCTATTTACAAACCACATAAACTCTATACAGAAAGTGCTTTGCAAGGGCATTTCAATCTGAACATGGCATTCTAGTATTTGAATACTTGGAACCTTTTGACAACAGAAGTTTGGGAAAATAGCAACATTTTTTTTTTTAAAGAATGATTCAGAGAAATTCAGATTGCTATTTCTATAAAGAAGAAGTCTTAGCAAAAAAATTTTAATTTTAACTGTTTTTAAGTCCTCTTTGTGTGTTTTGGGCAAAAAAGCTGAGACAATACATTCATCTAGTATGCTTACTTATTCACAAAAGTTTTAATCCACAAACAGTATGAAAAACACTATACTTTGGAAACACTATAGAAGTGTGGTTCCTGCCCCACGCCCCCTGAATTCCCGAATTCAGTTTTGTAAACTAGAACACAGAGTCTTCATGTATAAACTAGGAATAATAGCTACTCACAGGATGGTTATGGGCATTAAATTATCTGGTTCATGTAAAACACAAGACTGTCTGGCATAAGATAAGAACTCAGGCAATATTGGCAATTATTATTTTAAAGAGTCAGCTGAAATAACTTTAATGAATGGGAATAGGATAGAGAATGAATATATAAATTTTGGAATATGAGATACCACTCTGAGAGTGACAAGCTTTAGTTTAGTGCAGTAGAAGTTGTCCCCAAGCCACTAACAGTGGGGTAGTCACAGATAGAGGATTGGCCTCACACTGAAGTCAAATTGCATTCCAGTTCACAATTTTGCCCGGCCCACTTTTCTCTTTTTCTATCAGGACTTTTGCTTAGAAAGTCAAATTAATGTTCTATTGATTACACTTCAAGTAAAGATGTCCTTCTTGTTGAAATAAACACTTTTATAATTAGATAGAATATTTTTTTGAAAAAGGATGTGAAGTAAGTGAAAAACATTTTAAATAGAACTAAAAAGGTCATCCTCCTTTTGGAGAAGACTGAAAGCAGATATTTATTCAAGAATGATTTAAGAGCCAGTGAATTCTACTACGGACAGCTGGTAACAGCACTACTATTGAATACTAGACTGACTGTGTGCCTGTGCAATTTTAAAATACATTTTTATGGGGAAAAAATCAGTTTATAAAATTTTTAAACTAGTTGACAATATGATAAAAAAAATGTGTTTTTCTGTTTTCTAGAGGCTATAGTTTGACAAGAAGTATAGAATTTTTAGACCCTTTTAATTCTTGCTGTGTAAGGGGAAAAATGCAGGAATGGGATAAAATTTAGGGAATCTGGATCGTCCGGGACAATAAAGGAAATGTAACATATGAGCCAATTACTAACACCTCCATATAATGAAAATACTATGTGGGTTAATTGGAGATCAATCTAGTATTTAAAAAATTATTATGATTCCTGCTTATATTACATTTGTGGGCTTGAATTATATTTAGCTTTCTCACTTTTCTCAGTTTTAAACTATAACTGATGCAATTTTCAGGAGTTCCCTACTGAAATATTTACCTTAGATAGTAATAAACTAATACTTATACCCAGGGTGCCTTTCCCTGTATACTCTTTGGGAGTGGTTTACATGATACAGCTCATTAGAGGGAAATATGTTTCTTTCTTGACCTACTTACAAAATTCTCTGTAGGATTTGATTAAAATTTCATTTCATGCCTGACAGTGATAGTTAACTTCCTAAACATACCACCTGATATCTTTGTAATGGTCGTAGTTTTAGAGTCACTCATACACAAACTGTTTTAGGAAATTATCTAACTGAAAAAAGATGTCGGTTAATTGGATTAAAAAAAATGTTGTAAAGGACCAGATAATTATGGTTTATTAGTTTATGATAAAATCCCTTTTAGGGACCCAGATATTTGCCACAATTATTGAGTAGCTCCTCAATGATTTTACATAAAATAATTTTATGTAAAATAGATTTACATAAGCAAGTTTATATAAGGTTATTAGTTGCAAATAACAGAAAGTAATTCAGGTTTTTGTAAAAAGTAAGAAGACATCGAGTGTGAGTGTTCAGTAAATCATGGGTTTGCCTGAATGCTGGAGAATCAGGTTTGGGGGTTCCTAAAGGAAGAAAGGCATAACCAAGATCTTGCCAGAAGGTTGGCCTGCCTAGGGAGCCAACACTAGACTCTTACTACCAGGTCCCTGGAGCCAGTAATCCCTAAACACTCACTGGGGCTAAAAGCCTCGTTTCCACTATAGCCATGAAACAAATCTCTACCTGACACTCTACACTTTTGTTTCACTCTCTGAAGATTTAACTCTGGTTCATTGATTTGCTCACTTATTTAGGCAGCTATTTAATACAATATAACGTGTCTTCAGATCTCCAACACACCCTGGTTTCTATTCTCTCCTGATAGCTTGGTCTCAAATCTCACTAGTTTAAAAATGAAGAACAAAACCAAAACCAAAACAAAACAAAACAAAAAACAGCAGAAGAAGCAATCAGAAGATAACTTAGATGAGCTCACACCGCTGAATCTGCTGTTACTTATATCTGAATCCATGTATTTCTGGTTTCCTGTCTTGATGTAGGGATTATTTGTTCTTCTTTTTATGGCAAGCCCTTTCGAATGAGCATTGGGTTCTAAGTCTCAATTATTCAAGGAATTTGATCCTGAAATTATAATTATTCCCTATCTTTTTGCATTACCATTATTTCCCCTGAATTGGATAATGCGCATACGTATAAATATGTTATAATATCTATGAGAATATTGAAACAAAAAAAAAATAATCTCTTGACTAAACATCCAATTGAACTACCTGTCACTACAGTTCTCTGCCTCCATGTATTTTATTTTTATAAAACTCTGTATTACCTAACACAAAATGACAAGAAAACACAACTATGAGTAAAGTGACTAGCAGGCAGACAGAAGCAGAGTAGTGCAGCCCTTATTAAGAATAGAGTATTATAAGTTTAACAATAAGAAGGTAATTATTATTGCAAGATAAAAATGAACATTCAGTTACATAGGAGCAATTTGGGACAACAACAACAGAAAAGGGGAGAATCGATTCAAATTCAAATTTGAAGAGAAATGGGGATAAGGCACACCCTGAAGAAAATGTATATGTAATGTATATGTATATGATATATATATATATATATAGAGAGAGAGAGAGAGGAGAGAGAGATAAAACTATCCTTTACATGTTCTTAATGGCAACCACACACTAAGATCCAGAACTTAAGTACATAAAGTAAAACAAGAAGGACAAGAGGGAAAATCCACAAAACCCAACCAAATAAAAAAACAGACATAAATGCAAGGGCAAGGAAAAAATGGAAACACCGAGCTACCAGAAAATAAAGGATAAAATGGCTACAGAAAAACTTTATATGTCAATAATCACCCTAAATGTAAATGCCCTGAACTCACCAATAAAAAGGCCCACAGTTGCAGATTTTATCAAAAACAAAACCCAACCATATGCTGCCTCCAAGAGAAACATCTCAGTTCCAAAGACAAATGTAGACTCAAAGTGAAAGGGTAGAAAATGATATTTCAAGCAAATGGCATTCAGAGAAAAGTGGGAATACTGGTACTAATATCAGATGAAATATACTTCAAAATAAAAAAGGTAAAGAAAGGTACTGAGGGATACTTCATAATGATAAAGGGAATCATGCACCAAGAAGACAGAACACTTATTAATATCTATGCTCCCAGTTTGGGAGCCCTGAATATATAAAGCAATTAATAACAGAACTAAGGAGAGAAAATGACCAAAACACTATCATAGTAGAGGACCTAAATACCTCACTTCCGGATATGTACAAATCATCCAAACAGAAAATCAATAAGGAAATAATATCCTAAATGACAGTTTAGATCAATTGGATATAATAGAAATGCACAGAACCTTTCATCCTAAAACAACTGCTTATACATTCTTCTCTAGTGCACATGGAACATTCGTAGATTGACCACACAATGGACACAGAGTAGCCTTAACTAATATAAGAGAATTGAAATCATGCCAATCATATTCTCTATTCATAATGCTTTGAGGCTGGAGATCAACTATAAAAGGAAAGCAGGAAAACCACAAATACATGGAGATTAAACAACATGCTACAGAAGAATGACTGGGTCAGAGAAGAAATAAAAGGAGAGATCAAGAGATACATAGAAATGAATGATAATGATAGTACAGCATATCAAAATCTTTGGGACATGACAAAAGCAGTAATAAGAAAGTACATATTATTACAGGCCTATCTCAGAAAAGAACAAGCCCAAATAAACAACCTAACACTTCATTTTAAAAACAAAAACAAAACAAAAAAAACAAACCTAGAAAAAGAAGGGCAAATTAAGCTTAAAATTAGCTGAAGAAAAGAATCAAAATTAGAGCAGAATTAAATAAAATTGAGAACAACAACAACAACAAAATGCAACAAAGAGCTGGTTCTTTGAAAAGTTTGATAAAATTGACAAACTCCTGGCTAGACTCACTAAAGAAAAAAGAGAAAGGACACAAAATCAGGAATGAAAGAGGAGAAATGACAGATACTGCAGGAATACAAAGGGCAATACAAGTATACTATGAAAAAGTATATAACACCAAATTTAACAACCTAGAAGAAAGGGGCAAGTCAGAAATATACACCCTTCTAGAGTGAAGAACAACTAGAAAATCACAATAGACCTATCAGGAGTATAGAAATTGAAACAATCATCAAAAACCTACCAAAAAGATAAAATCCAGGACCAAATGACTTCACCATTGAATTCTACCAAACATTCAAAGAAGATTCAATACCTATTCTCCTTATACTCTTCCGAAAAATAGAAGAGGAAGCAATACTTCCTAACTAATTTTATGAGGCCGGTATTACCTTGATACTAAAACCTGGCAACGATAACACAATAAAGAAAACTACAGACCGTTATCTCTTATAAACACAGGTGCAAAAATCCTAAATAAGATACCAGCAAACTGAATAAGCAACATATTTAAAAGATTATACACCACGATCAAGTGGGCTTCATCCCAGGGGAACAGGGATGGTTCAGCATACACAAATCAGTGAATGTGATACACCACATAAACAAATTAAAAAATCAGAATCATATGATCATATCAATAGACGCAGAAAAAGCCTTCAAAAAATACAGCATCCATTTATGATCAAAGCACTTAACAAAATTGATATAGAAGGAAAATACCTTAGCATAATAAAGGCCACATATGATAGACCCTCAGCCAACATTATGCTTAATGGTCAAAAACTACAAACTTTTCCTCTAAGATGAGGAAAAAGACAATGCTGTGCACTATCACCACTGTTATTTAGTATAACTCGGTGGTCCAAGCGAGTACAATCAGGAAAGAGAAAGAAATAAAAGGCATTCAAAATTCGAAAAGGAAACAAAGAAGTCAAACTGTCACTATTTGCAGATTACATAATTCTCTATAGAAAACACTAAAGACTTTGCAAGAACACTACTAGAAATAATAAGCAAGTACAATAAAGTTTCAGATACAAAATCAATGTTCAAAAATCCATAGAGTTCCTATAATAATGAATTGTCAAAAAAATGGAAAAAAAGCAATTTATTTTGCGATTGCAATACAAAGAATAAAATACCTAGGAATAAACCTAAGATATTCCGTGTTCTTGGATTGGAAGAATCAACATAGTTAAAATGACGTTATTACCTAAAGCATTATACAGTTTTAATGCAATCCCCATCAAAATTCCATCAGCACTTTTTAAAGAAATAGAACAAAAAATCATCAGATTTGTATGGAAGCTCAAAGACCCTGAATTTCCAAAGTCATCCTGAGAAAAATCAAGGCTGGAGGAATCACTCTATCCAGCTTCAAATTATACTACATAATGATAGTAATCAATACGGCATGGTATTAGCAGAAAAGCAGAGACACAGACCCAGTGGAACTGAATTGAGAGTCCAGAAGTAAACCCTCATTTATATGGGCAGATAATTTCAACAAAGGAGCCAAAACATACAGTGGAGAAAGGAAAACCTCTTCAATAAATGGTGCTGGGAAAACTGGAAAGCCACCTGCAAAATAATGAAACTAGACTGTAGTCTATCACTACACACCAAAATTAACTTAAAATGAATTAAGGACCTGAATATAAGACCTGAAACAATAAATTGCATAGAAGAAAACATAGGAACTAAACTCCTAGACTTAAAGAAGATTTTCTGAATTTGATCTCAAAAGTAGGGGAAGTAAAAGCAAAAAACAAATTAATTGGACTATTATCAAATTTAAAAAGCTTCCGAACAGCCAAAGAAACCATCAACAAGGCAAAGAGACAACCATTCAAATGGGAAAATATATTTGCAAGCAAAACCTCCAAAAATGGTGTAATGTCCCAAATATACAAAGAACTCATACAACTCAATAACAAAAAAAATCCAATTAAAACATGGTCAGAGGACCCGAACAGGCACTTCTTCCAAGAAGATGTACAAATGGCCAACAGACATATGAAAAGATGCTCAACGTCACTAGCTATTAGGGAAATGCAAATCAAAACTGCAATGAGATACCATATCATACCTATTAGAATAGCTATAATCAACAGGGCAAATAATAACAAATGTTGGAGATGATGCTGAGAAAAAGGAACCCTCATAACACTGCTGGTGGGACTGTCAATTGGTACAACCACCATGGACAACAGGATGGAGGTTCTTCAAAAACAAAGAATTAATCTACCATATGATCCAGCAATCTCTCTACTGGGTATTTACTCCAAAGACTTGAAAACATATATCCTTAAAGATATATACACACTGATGTTCATAGCAGCACTATTCACAGTGGCCAGGACATAGAAGCAACCGAAGTATCCTACAAAAGATTATTGGATAAAGAAGATGAGGTCCATATATACAATGGGATATGTCAACTATAAGAAGAGATGAAATACTGCCATTTGTGACAACATAGATAGTATTTGAGATAATCATGGTGAAAGAAATAAGCCCGACAGAAAAAGTTGAAAATCACATGTTATCAACAAATGAGCAGGGCAAACAGAGACTCATGGACATGGACTATAGACTAGTGATTACTGGAGTGGGAGGGGTGGGGAGAGGTAGATGGGATAAGGGGGTCAAATGTGTGGTGACAGAAAGAAATCTAACTATGGGCAGTGAACACACTGTGATATATATACACACACAGACATATATGTATATGTATATATGTGTCTGTGTGTGTGTGTATATGTATATTGTGTGTGTATATGTATGTATGTGTCTGTGTGTGTGTATATATGTATGTGTGTGTGTGTTTATGTATGTATATATATGATTTACTGTTGAATTGTATACTTGAAATATTGGATTTTGTTAACCAATGTCACCATAATAAATAAATAAACAAAAAACTCCTTACAAACCTGTCAATACGTCTGTAGTCACTTTATCTCCTCTCTTATCTTTTGAATCCAATCCAGTGAGGCTTTCATGTGTATCTATGAAACTTTTTGTATTTCCTAATGACCTACATGTTGTCTAATCCAATCAGCAATAATCTGTCCTTGTTTTACTCAAGTCATCCACAGTATTTGATAAAGTTGATAAGTTGCTGACATTTTTTTCATTTAGCTTTGATTTCTCTCCACTTCATCTAGTGTTTTGTCTCCTTTCTCCATTATTCCTATCTTGCCAACCTCTAATTATTGCAATGTGCAAGTCCTTTTCTATCTACTTTCACTTCCTGGGAGATTGGATTCAGTCTCACATATTTACATACCATAACTGTGCCGACAACATTCATCTAATTCCTAGCCATAAAACTGTTGTTCCCATACCTCTGTTTTAACTGTATCTACTCCATTCTACCATTAGCTCAATTAAAACCCTTTTAGTTCTTTATTTTTCTGGTATTTTTTTACTGTTTGAAATAAATTTTTTTAAAATTTATTTATTTTAATTAATTTGAAGTATACAGTACCTTGGTCAGATATCTATATAGTTCATAAAACAATCCCCCAAATTCTTCTCCCCTCCTCTGGCCTCCACCTAGCCCTTGACTTCCATTTTTCACTCATACTCCATATTCAAACTTTCAAAGAAAAAAAAAATTTTCAACTACTTTGAAAATATGTTCAGTGTCTTACCATTTCTAACTACCATTACTACCACCTCGAACCAAGACACCTTCATCTCTCAACCTAGAAGTTCCAATAGCCTTTTAAAATTATTTGCTTTTGTTCTTGTCCCAATACAGGACATACCCTATTCAAGAATATGAGAGATCTTTGAAACTATAAATTGTGTTATGCTACTCCTCAGTTCAGAATCTTCCAATGGCTTCTTATATCACTCAGAAGAAACATAGTCCTCAGCAGACCTATATCACCCGAAGCGGTCTGGTGCCCTGTTTGTGCTCCGGTGTTTTATTCTGCCGTTTTACATCTCCCCACTTATTGCATTCTAGCCACACTGGACTCCTTACTATCTCACAGATATGTCAATCCCACTTCTATAATAAATTCATTATATGAATGCTCTCTTTTGGAATTATCTCTGGTTTCTCAGACCCCTGCTACCCCACACTATTCTTAATATCTGCATGATTTTCTCCTTTCCTTCAGATGCTTGCCGCAAATATCTTATCAAATGAGTTTTCCCTGATGAATCTATCCAAAATGTAACACCCCCATGCCTCATCCCTGGCACTCTCTGTCCTTTTACTGTGCTCTATTTTATGAGAGACCACTTGCTGATGTATAGAAAGTAAACTCCATGAGAGTAGGAGCTTTGACCCTTTTCTTGCTGCTGCATTTTCTTCACTAGCTGCACCAAGAAACGAGGGTAGATAAATGTTTATTAGATGATGCTGGGCAGTCAATAAATACATGTCCAGTATACCTAATGTATTATTTTTCCCTTATGAATTGTTTTCAACTAAACAAATTCTGAAAGAAGCTGGGAACTCAAAACTATACTCATGTAATCAAGTAGTAAGATACTTAATTTGAATGTCAAACGAGCTATGTAACATTTTTTAAGCTGCACACTCTCAGGACATTGAAAACCTAGTTATCTGCTTTAATCTTATGCTGTGAACATTTATCGAATCAAGAATGCAGTTAATTCATGCCACAGAAGTAAACGTCTCAACATGATGTCTCATCATAATCTTCGGGCTATTTTTATTTTCAGCAACCCTGAAGCAAATTAAAAAATAAAAGTTATTGCTTCTAAAATGAGGTAACTTAAGGCATTATGAAGACAGAGAATCCTTAATAGCATTATTGATCACACATACTGAAACCACACACAGTGCAAATTGCACTGTTATAGCATTTAGCTAGCTTCTAGAGGATCACTTGGTGAAATAAACATTTTTGCACACCTAGTGGTTTAGTTATTATGCTAAACACTGAAAGGAACTTTAAATGAATATAACAGTTCCTGGGAAGCTGCAAGTGTTTAGGCACATGTTAAATGCTGAGGTGATTAAAAAATAAAACACATTTCTTGATTTTATAAAATGTACACATAGAATAAGAAAATTCTTATTCTTAAGTGAGTTTACATGTTAGTGAGAGACAGATGTATACATATGCATCTATTTATATAGATTGTAATGAGAGCAGTGATAGTTAAAAGACTAAGATTCAGAGGAGAGTGAAATCAATTCTAACCACATAACCAAGGATTGCTTCATGAAGGAAGTGTCATTTATATCTATTTTTGAAAAGAACATATCAGAATTTCATAGGTTGAGTTAGAGAGGTAAGAATTAGGTAGAAAAAAAGAGAAAGTGAAATTTCCGAGTATATCTTTTAGGAGCACTGAAGATTAAAGATTTAGGGCAAGGCCATACTGTAACTAATATTGAGCTAATATTAGTTATTCATTAATAACTAATGAATCAGTAATTAATTAATCAGTAAGTAATTACTAAATGGCCTTAGTAGTCAGTGAAACACAATGCAATGGACCTGGGGATTTTATTGTATTGCTATTAAAGAAGGAAGTACGCCCACCTTAATTTTTTAATGAATGCTGACTAAAGTTTATTTTTGTAATTATTGTTATTTTAATGTGAAGAAAGTTGGACTCTTGCTCAAAGGGCTATCAGAACAGTTTTCAGATATAAATGAAAATTCTTTAGCTATTGAAGGGAAAATATATCTTTTATATTTAAAATCTTTTTATAACATTACTTTATATATTTATTCAATAACAATTTATTGAGTTCCTGTTAGTGTAGGACATCTGTGTCATATCCTTTAAAATAAATATTATGCCTGAAAACTGATTTCCAAAATGCTTCTTGAATAAATTAAATTAATTGATAAGCATCACCAATGAGAAGTTTAAAAAATTAATATACAATAACAATAGCATAGTATTTTTCTCCATTATACTGGAGAAAAAAGTCATATCCAAATCTGACAAAAGTCTATATAAGTGTACTTTCTCACAAATAATCTATTAGAGTATAAAATTCTACAGCAGTTTTGGAAGGGAATTGAGAGTATTCAAATTTATGATGCAGATAATATTTGACACATTTTAAAACTATATCCTGAGAGAATAAGAGATTTTTTGGTATAAAGTATTATGCAACATTATATAGTTATAAAAATAATGTATTTAATTCTGGTAAGAATCTATATTTTTAAATTTTTGCTTTTTCAACAAATAAAATAATTAAAATATTTGTATCATAAATCAACCTCATGTGACACCCTCACTTTATTTTCTTCTATTGGTTTTCACCTACTTCAATTGTAAGTGTTTTTTACAGAAACAAATATGGTCAAAGAGATTTAAACCTTCAAAAATAAATTTAGATATGTTTTCTCACATGTGTTCATGAAGTAAAGGGACAGTAAACATAATATGTTCTTGGAACCTTGAATTTACACTAAAATCTCTGGCATTTATAAAAGGCTCCTATTTAAGACACTTGGCTTATTTATTTTTTTCTCTCAACTCATTTCCTGCTAAATTTAGTTAGTTTGTTTGTTTGTTTTTCCTTGCCAAATAAGTTCTTGATTCAGTGGCATCTCTTTTTAATGTACCGGTTTTCTTTGTTGGATTTATTAGGAAGTCCTCATGACTCAAAGCTGAATACTGATAGGTAGGTAATAGACTTTCACTTAGTAAAGATAATGACAATGATTGCAAACTCTTTGTTAGAACAAATGGCAAAACTACCTATTCTTGTTTAGTTACTTTTTACTTAACCTTAAAAGTAAATATGTTAAGATCCAAGAGAGTTGGAGACCAAACCAACTGTTGCCATTTACTACTGTTATTTTCTGTGACTAATATTTACAGATTTTGGATGCTGCCAAGTGAACAGAGTACCAAAGAGAGCTTCTAGGTATAAGAGATATCCATGTTTCCCTTGTATGTGTGATGTCTTTTGCAGCCCTTAACTACATCATTCTCTAATAAAATTTTGAATTTTCTTTTAAATTGCCTCTAGTTATTTGCTCTTTAAAATTCTTTTTTCTGTTAAAATACTAACAGTGCTATTATTGAATTATATATATATATTTTTGTAATACATGATAATATTTTTAAATCTTGTGAATGGCACTGAAAATGTTCATGGTATGTGATAAAAGAACGGCATTTTTATTTTAGATCAAAAAGTGTAACTAAGTTAATTTGATTGAACACTTAAGTGGCTCCTCTAAAGTATGGAAATAAACTGCTCCCTTTCAGAAAGTTCTCCAAGGCTGTAAAACCATCCTCCTAGTTACGAGGGCTCATGACGTTTTTAAGCTTTTCCACAGTGCGGTAGTATCCATTGCCCTACGTTGGTGTTGCAGTTAGTGATGTCCATGAGAAAGGAACCAAGGCACAAGCAAGAACATAGAGCAGTGATGGGGATTTATTCATTTGGATAGCTACTGGTAGTATCAATTTTTGAAAATTAGAACATGCAATATAATTCCGACTTATCTAGCTGATTATGCATTTTTTTAGAAGAGAGAAGACAATGAGGGAAACATTTAAGGGAGTTTAATCCATTAAGAAAAATCACAATGGAGAAGCAGGAGCAAAAACTTGGAGAAAAGAAACAAATGAAGAAAAAAAAATTGCAGATAAATCTAATATGATATTCATGATATCAAAGACTATATTAATAAACTAAAATTAATTTTATAGGAATAAATATAATAGCCTATATTTAATATACAAAGGAAAGCTATTTAATAGTACTTCATGTATTTTTAATTTTATTTTTTTTAATTAAGTTTCTTGGGGTAACATTGGTTAATACAATTATATAATTTTCAGGTGTACATAATCATTTGACATCTGTGTATTCTATTGTGTGTTTACCACCAAAAGTCCAATTTTCTTCAGCTACCATATATTTGATCCCCTTTACCCACTTCACCCTCCCTATGCCCCTATATTTGACCCCTTAACCCATCTACCTCCCCCCCTCATCCCCCATCTCACTAGTAACCACTAGTCTATAGTCCTCTGGTAACCACTAGTCTATAGGCCATGTCCATGAGTCTCTGTTTGTTTGTCCTGCTCATTTGTTGTTTTTAGGTCTATATTCCACATATAAATGATAGCATGTGATTTTCAACTTTTTCTGTCTGGCTTATTTCGCTTAGCATAATTATCCTGAGTTCCATACATTTTCTCGCAAATGGCAGTATTTCATCTCTTCTTATGCCTGAGTAATATTCCATTGTATATATGTACCACAGCTTCTTTAGACAATCATCTATTGTAGGACACTTTGGTTGCTTCCATGTCCTGGCCATTGTGAATAATGCTGCTTTGAACAAGGGTGTGCAAAATCTTTTCAGATATGGGTTTTCAAGTCTTTAGGGTAAATACCTAGTAAAGGGATTGCTGGATCATATGGTAGATCAATTCTCAGTTTTTTGAGGAAACTTCATACTATTTTCCATAATGGCTATACCAATTTGCAGTCCACCAGCAGTAAGTATATGAGGGTTCCTTTTTCTCCTCATCTCTCTCCAACACTTGTTATTACTTGTCTGTTGATTACAGCTATTCTGACAGGTGTGAGATGGTATCTCATTGTGGTTTGATTTGCATTTCCCTAATAGGTAGCGATGTATAAGCTGCTGTTTTGGGATGGAAGGCTCTGTAAATAACAATTATGTCCAATTGGTCTAATGTGTCATTTAGAGATGTTATTTCCTTATTGATTTTCTGTTGGAATGATCTACCCATATCCAACATTGGGTATTTAAGTCTTCTACTACGATAGTGTTTTGGTCTGTTTCTTCCTTTAGTTCTGTTAGTGATGGCTTTACATAATTCAGAGCTCCCTGATTGGGAGCATAGATATTAATAAGTGTTCTGTCTTCTTGGTGCATGATTCCCTTTATCATTATGACGTGTTCCTCAGTATATTTCTTTATAGTTTTTATTTTGAAGTCTAGTTCATCTGATATTAATACTGCTACTCCTGCTTTTCTCTGAATGCCATTTGCTTGAAATATCATTTTCTACCCTTTCACTTTGAGTCTGTATTTGTCTTTGGAGCTGAGATGTATCTCCTGGAGGTACCATATGGGGGTTTCATTTTTTGATCCATTCTGCAAATTTGGGCCTTTTTATTGGTGAGTTCAGGGTATTTACATTTAGGGCAATTATTGAAATATGAGGCCTTCTTATAGCCCTTTGATCTTTCTTTCTGGTAGCTCAGTGTTTCCATTGCTTCCTTGTCCTTGTGCTTCTGTTTTCTTTATTTTGGTTGGCTTTTGTGGGTTTTGCCTCTGGTTCTTCTTGTTTCATGTTATATACTTTGGTTCTGGTATGTGTGCCATTATCAACATGTAAGGATTATATAATATATATATATTAATATATATATATATATATATATATATATATAATATATAGTGTCATCCATTTCTTCTGCATGTGCCTTATATCCACTCCCTTTGCGAATTTGGATCTATGAATCCCCCTTTTTAGTCATTGTTATCTCAATTTTCCTGTGTATGCTGAACATTCATTACTGTGTTGTTATAATAATTCTCATTTTTATTATTTTAAGCTTACAATGCCCTTTCTTTAGTAAGGGTTGCACTCCTCTGCTTCTATTTGCCTGATAGTCACTTTACTCCTAATTTATGTTTTTGGGTTTTTTTTTTGTCATTTATTTTAGGTGAACTGATGCCTTTCATTATTTCCTGTAGTGCAGGCCTTATGGTAGGAATTCCTTCAATTTGTACGTCTGGAAAAGTCTTAATTTCTCCTTTAGATATGAGCTTAGCTGGATACATTATTCTAAGCTGGTAGTTCCTTTCACTTAATAGCTTAAATATTTGATTTCATTCCTTTCTTGCTTGTAAGTTTGAGGATAATCTAATGGGTTTACCTTGATAACTACCGTTTTTTTCCTCTCTGGCTGCCTTGAGAATTCTGTCTTTGTCGTTGATTTTTGATAATTTTAATACAGTGTGGCTTGGTGAAGTCCTTTTTGGGATAATTGGATGTTCTGTTGAATTCTTGAATTTCAAATCCAGCTCATTCCTTAGATTTTGGTAAATTCTCCTCCACTATTTCTCTGAAAATGCTTTCTAATCCTGTTCCTTTTCTCGCCTTCGATAATGCTCATTATTTCTGTTCCTCTGTGATGATATCAGCTAGTTCTTGAATTTCTCTTTCATTATTTTTCACTCTTCGGTTTCTCTCTTCTTCCTTCTGATTTATTTCTAGATTTCTGTCTTCGATATCACTGATCCTTTCCTCCATTTGGTCGATGCTAATTTCCTAAGCTTGCTATTTCATTTTTCAACTCTTGCAGTGTGTTCTTCATCTTCAGAATGTCTATTTGGTTCTTTTTGAGGGTTTCAGTCTCCTTGCTCTGCTCAATTTTCAATTCCTAAATTGTTGATTTGAATTGTTTGGATTCTCATTGAGTTTTTTCAGAAGTACCATCCTGAATTCTTTGTCATTTAAGTTGCATATTTCTGTGTCTATAATCTTACATTCTGAAGATTTTTTTTCTGAGATGCCTTGTCACATGGGTTGTTCATGTTGTTTTAATGGGCTGTGTCTCTGCCTGGGCATTAATGGAAGTGTGTTTTGCTTTTTTTCCAGAAAGATTTATTTCATAAAGTTCTCTCTTTAGCGCTGTTGCAAACAAGGTGCTTTTCTTTTGGTTTCCAGTAGGTGTGTCTAAGCCTCTTGGATCCCATGCTTTATATAAGTCATTAGTACACTTTTTACATTTTCTTGTTGATATTTAATCGCTTCTCGCTACCACAGTTTCATACCGCCATCAATGTCAGCAACAGTCTCGGCAGCATTTGCCCAGATTCCCCTGGGACCCTGCGGTGATCAGTCTTTGGAGAGTATGGGGGTGGGGCCCACTGGGTTGGGGGATTAAGGGCTGAGGCTCAGCCTCAGTTCCGCAACTGGGCTAGTAAAAATAGCTGTTGTTTCTTTGCAGTCCCTTTCAGCTTCTCTGCCTTTCTTCCCTGATGACTGGGCCCTGTTGCCAGCTGGGTATAAGTCCTGGCACTTTCCAGTAGGGTGGTTCAGGGAAGTTGCCACGCCTTCACCCCCCCCCCCCCTCCAAACTACAGGGAGCTCTAGCAGCTGCAAGAGGCAGCTTCTTTATCTTCCAGTCCCACTGCCAAACAGCCCGGGGTTCTGACCTATGGTAGGTCCTATGAGCAGATGCCACACTCAGACGTCCTGGTGTGCAGTTTGGGTGTTTTTGTTGAGTTTAGATGTTCATCTTATTGTTGTTCATGGGAGAAAATTGGGATGACTCACTATGCCATGTTTTTTTTTTTTTTTTTTTGAAATCTGTATTTTTTATTTTTTAATTGAAGTTTTTTTGTGCATCGATAGTGAAAAATGACTTAAAAAGTCTAATGTAATCTCAGGATGGATTAACGTATTGAGAAGACATGGGTGATGCAGGGTTGTGACACATTATAACATCTAGAAGATCATGTGGAAAGGGTGTAGGAGCCAAGGTGATGAAGGAGGTAAGTAACATTAAGTGGAAGATATTTCCCATATGTCACAAAGTTGTCATAGTAACGATTGAGGAAGATCCTATAGTCTCTTTTTCATAGTGGAGAAACTAAGACACAATGAAGCTCAAAAATGTTCAAGGTCCCCCTAGCAGGGTACTCTCAGTGCAGCTCCCTTAACACTCGGGCCTGTCAGTGTGTTCTTTTCCTTTCAGCTGCAAAAATCTACATCTATGTATTATAGACTTTATTCCAACCACAGAAGTACAGAGGAATTAACACCTGTGTGGGTAATCTTCAACCAGTGACACTCATCAAATACTTCAGCTTCCTCCTTCCTATGTAGGAGAATCTGAGACTCATGTTTTGGACCATTACTCAGAGTTTTCCTTAGAAGATTAATCTCCAGCCACCCACTATGAGAGATGGTCTAATAATTCACCTTTTTATCTCGTATGCCCCATTCTGTCTCTATTTTTACTTCCTCACTCCACTACCAGTGTCCCATGTATCTCCCTTGCACTAAA
This sequence comes from Eonycteris spelaea, assembly GCA_003508835.1. Taxonomy (NCBI): domain Eukaryota; kingdom Metazoa; phylum Chordata; class Mammalia; order Chiroptera; family Pteropodidae; genus Eonycteris; species Eonycteris spelaea. The sequence goes on from PUFA01000168.1 coordinate 1,408,913, forward strand.
ATTCTTACTTTAGAGTCTGCTTCTGAGGGAAATGATACAGCCAAGATTCTAACCCATGTCTGTCGTCAAAGCCTGTGACTTTTCCATGATGCCATGTTGTTTCCCTCCAGATAAATGGCTCCTAATGCTCCATTATTCTTTAATAAAATTGTTTGATTCTGTGACTCACATGATCATATTATGATTTTAAACTTCTCTGACCAAAAAAGTAAGAGTTATATTGTAATGTTTGTTTTCACCAGAATAATTTGATGTATTTTATTATTAATATCACCAGTATACCTTACTAATAATATCTGTGAACTGATTTTGAAACGGAATTTTTGAAAGCTTGGCAGAGCTATTTCTTGTTTTATTCCAATCTACCATATTTAATTTTTAGAGGAAATTGGTAACTCTAAATTGCCTTTTTACCTATAACTTACTGCTAGGGTATTATTTAGACACCATTCACATGGTCGTGCAATTGTCTTTATTGTTGTCTGTCTCAAAGGCATTTACGATTTTATATGCTTGAAAACTCAGAAATTTTCTTTCTTTTTTATCGCTGTTTATTTAATGTGACTAAGCTTTTTAAACTGGATTTCAAATGGATCTTTTGAGCTATTTTTTTTATAAATGCAGTTAAATTTGTCTTTTTTAAATTAAATTTATTGGGTGACATTGGTTAATAAATTTTATAGCTTTTCAAGTATACAGTTCAATAATACATTATTGCATTGTGCATATTACATTGTGTATTCACCACCCAAAGTCAAATTTCCTTCTGTCACTAAATAATTTTACTTCCTTTATCCTTATCTACCTCCTTCCCTTACCCTTTTTTCTCTGGTAACCACTAAACTGTTGGTGTCTATGAGTTTCATTTGCCTGTTCATTTGTTGCTTTCAGTTTTATATACCACATATGAGTGAAATCACATGGTTCTCAACTTTTTCTGTCTGACTTATTTTGCATAGCATGTTTATCTCTAGATCATCCATGTTGTCGCAATGGCAGTATTTCATCTTTTCTTATGGCTGAGTACTATTACTTGTACTTATCCTTTATTCCAATCAACTATCAAAGGACAATTCAGTTGTTTCCATGTCTTGACCACTGTAATTAACGCCTCAATGAACAACAGGGTGCATATATCTTTACAGATAAATGTTTTAAAATGTTTTGGGTAGATACCCAGAAGAGAGATTGCTGGGTCATGTGATAATTCTATTCTAAAGTTTTTGAGGAGCATCTATTCTGTTTTCTATGGTGGCTTTTATCAATTTACATTCTCACCAGCAGTGTAAGAGGGTTCCTTTTCCCTTGACCTCTCCAACACTTGTTATTACTTTCACGTTAATAATAGCCATTTTGACATGTGTGAAGTGATTTGCATTTTTTAATAGCTAGTGAAGTTGATTATGTATTCATGTGTCTGTTGGCTGTTTTGAAAAAAGAAAAAAAAAACTGTGTAGCCTAGCCAGATATATAGGCATAATTTATTTTATTCCAGGTTATTTTAAGTAAAGCATACAAGTAGAACTAAAATGTATCTGTCAGAGGAGTACTAACAAGACATATCTATTGGAAAATTCTGAGAGAGTTTAAACAAAAATTAGAATGGATCCTAGAAACAAAATTTCGAGTCAATCCTACTTTAGTAGTAGTTCACAGATATGGAAAGATACTGTTGTCCATTTTTTGTTATAGTTTACCCTATGGCCCTAATTTTCTGAAAGAGTTTTTAAAAATTCTATTTTATAGGAAGCGATCTATATCCCTTTCATGAATCCTGAAAAACTAGGCAACCATCGATGAGAGAAAACTCATCACCTTATGAAACTAATCCATTAATTTTGGGACATTTATGTTTCTTTGAAATTTCTTTCTTTGATCATATTGTTTATTATCATGAATTAATCCTTTTTTTTTCCTGTCATCATGCATAGAAATTCTATCATTCTTAGAATTGATAGCTTTCAATTATATGTAAAGAGAGCTCTTATTTCTCACAAAGTGCTCTATCATCCCAGTTAAATTCTGTAATCACAATAGACAAGTCAAGTGTGCCATGAGCAATTAGGCACACTTTTCAGGATTGTCGCTTTTGCCATTTCCTCTTATCTAGGACTTCAGGGGTACTGTCTCTGAGAAAGAGTAAGGAAAAAAAATGAGAATATATATGAAATAGAATGAAAATGGCTATTTTACCTATTTCAAGGAATAGAAACATTGAGAGAATAATATTGATTGAATAATGCCATAGAGGAAAATATTTATAGACGATACATACTAATGTTCTGTTGTCTGGTATTCTGTAACTTTGTTCTTTTTAATTTGCACTGCAAATCATATTGTTGTAATTTTTACTACTTTAGTTGCCTTTTCCAGGGAATTGTGCTAGAATAATGATTCGGAGCCTCTTTCTCAGAATAACAAATCAGAATAGCATTCTAAACTTATGTTTTTAATAGATATCATATGCCATGATAATATGAAATGTGATGTTTGAGATGTATAAATGAATACCATATATGTATGAAATGTATGTTTGAAGCAAATGACAAGATGTTTACATTAATGCATAGCATTAGGTTCTTATATAGAAAAGTAGATCATTGGTGTTCACTAATGTAAGGTTTACTCCAGAATTCATTAGTTTTACTTCTTCTCACTTATTAATATTATGTGAGGTCAGGCCTTTACTCAACTAACACCTCTGAATAAATAAAAGAGAAACAAGTGAAAAGGGGATGTGGCAAAATCAGTGTTTACCTATTTGTGATTGCACTGTTCTTAGCACCCCTGAATTAAAAGGGAAAAAATGCTTCCACTTCTAGAACTATAGGTTTCCTGTTTTCCATATCTTTCCAGTTGAATAAGCTCAAGGTTGGTAAAATGAGTGCGATAACTACATGTTGACAATAAACTTCTTATTAGAATGTTCTATATAAACTCTTTCCACTGCCTTTCTATTCACTTCTTAACCCATAATAATCAGGGTTTTACCTTTACAATTACACTCCTATTTCTTTTGTGAATGTCACCAATGATTTCCAAATTAATAATCTACTGGTTGTATTTGGCTCCATTTCACCCATTGCTAGATCCTTCTCAATAATGAAATCTGTGCTCAAATTTTATCTTCTCAGAGAGACCTTCACCTAACAGAGATCCCACCCCACATTGTTCTATCTTAATACATAACATTTTACATATTTGAAGTTATATATCTTCATCCCTCCCCTCCTTTTTTCCTCTCATTTCTTATTTGTTTATATATTATGTATGCACATATGTATATATGTATGTATGTGATTTTGTCTGTCCTTTCCCATTAGCAAGTACATTTTAGAGAGGAAGAAGTACTTGTTTATTTTATTTATGGCTGTAAATTCATTGCTTATAACATGAAGTGAGCATAGTAGGTTCTTAGTAAATATATTTTGAATGAATAAACATAGATATGAACATATTCATTCTGTGGTATTTCATGTTAGGTAATGTTTTCCTGATTCATTTTATGTAAAAATGCAACTTAAGTAGATTTTTAGTTGACATGATTAGAATTTCTTGTTAAGTGAGGAATTATAGTAATATTTTCTATATAATATCTTAATATGTAATCAATCAGAAGGTTTTGTTTGGAGTTCTATAGATTTTCTTTAAATATGTTTTCTTGTGACTGGATTTTGACATAACTTTTCTGGCATCAGTGATCTTCAGTTTATATGTATTTTAAAGGAACAAAAACAAAAAAAACACACTTGATGAGTAGTATTTATACAAAGACATCTGGATTTTTTGTTATTTTTCTACACCCAATTCTATATCATTTTTTGTGGCTCAATTTCATTCTTTTCCCAGCATGCAACTTAATTTCCATGGAAACAGTAGCTCTTTTGTATTATATATCATGTGTTTACATAAATTTACATTATATATCTACACTGATGTACAACAGGACTTACAAGCAAACAGGCTCTTGGTGAATTCAGACTCAGCTGTGGAAGCACAAGTGGTGCTGTTCTGTGTGTGTGTGTGTGTACATATATATGAGTGTGTGTGTGTGTGTGTATATATATATATATATATCTCCAAAATGTTTAATCTAAAGAAAAAATTGGAAATTACCAAAACACCCATCAATAAGGAATGTTTAAGTAGTTCTTTATTTTTTAAAATAATTTGATAACATAATCAGAAGCCACTAAAAAAAATGGAAAGGTAAATACATTCACACATTTATCTAAGACAAATTTTATAAATAGCTAATGTTATCTATTGTATATGTTGCAAAAATTCCTCTGTTCATGTCCATGTGCATAAATAGGTAAGTAAATGCATAAAAATACTGGAAACATATGCAAAACATATGCAAATCATCATATGTTAGATTGCTATAGCTGTTACATAGCAAATGGTCACAATTCTTCATATGTGTGAGAATGCTTTTTAATCATCCAATTGTATGACTTATTGGCTTTAGAGATGATTAATCTTTTAGTACCACCAAAATTGTTTTAAAAACAATTTCTGTCATTATATAAATAAAACTAAAACTAGAATTCACTTATTTTTAGCCAAAATAAGTAGTTAAATGGAACAGCTGATTTTTAATTTTGCTGCTAATTTTTAGAATTACTTTTTATTTATTCATTAAATATATTTTTCTAGGTACTACTGCTGCTATGATCTGAATGTTTGTGTCCCCAAAATTCATATGTTGAATTCTTAACCCCAAGGTGTTGCAATTAGGAGGTGGGTGGGGCCTTTGGGAAGTTATCAGATCCTGGAAACAGAGGCTTTATGGATAGGATTATGTCCCTGTGAAAGAGGCCCTAGACGCTTACTTTTCTCTTTTGACACTGAATCTGCTGGTGCTGTGATCTTGGACTTTCTACACTTACCAGAATTGTGAGAAATAAATTTGTTGTTTTTTAAGCCACCTAGTTTACAGTATTTTTGATATAGCAGCCCAAGTGAACTAAGACAATCACTTAAATACATTTCAAAATACATTTAGTCCATCTCTGTCTCAGTGTCTAGGATATTGCCTCATACAGAGGATAATCAATAAATAATTGTTAATTGAATATTTATTTCAAATATACAACACATTTATAAAAACTTTTACATGCCACAGATATTACATACACAGATATTCAAGGAATGTTATAATTGAATTTGGTTCAAAAGTTTCTTTGCCATAATCTAAGAACTGTTATTTATTTCATGGTAAAAAAAAATTAAGAGTTTTGATGCATGATTTATGTTGCTTTCTTAGTTATTGGGAATTGCACATTTGTCTTCTACATCCTTGAGTATTGACATCTGGCTACCTCTTGGTGGGGACATAATCAACAGTTAACAATGGTCTTCAAGGTCTTTTCTAAGAGGATCTGTTAGGAATCCTACAATTGAATGTTTCTTTCACCTTTTCTATAAATGTCTGTTGCTGTTATTGTCACTAATTAATGTCGTGCACAGAGATATTAGCATCTTTCTGAAAATTATTTCTCATGTAAAATTTAACATAAAGACAATTTAATGGAATGAAATGATGCCTTGGTAAGATGACCCTGTCTGTCAAGATTTTCTTTGTTTTCTATCTGCTTACAAATAGGTAATTACCTTTCTATCTTGTTCCTTCCAAACCCTATGTTGATAATCTAATAAGCATGTACAACTTGGTAATGTTTAATTGGAATTTATCAGTTATACTAAATGTTTTTTTGATTCCATTTTGATAAATTATGACACAATAAATTACTATTAATTTGAAAATAATTAAGAGTTTATTATATGTCAGGAGTTGTTTGAGATAATTCTCACAATGGGACTGAGGGCTAAGCACTATTATTTTATCAGTAAAGAAACTGAAACTCAGGGAGTCAAACAGTAATTTTCAAGAAATCTGGAGCAAAATAAAAATCTTCAGGTTATGTTCTTAACTATTAAGTTGTAGCCCCTAAGGCAGAAAAGCAATTTGGAAATATAGACTATCATATAATTAATAAAAAATAAATATGTAAAACATATATATATGTGTGCGTGCGTGTGTATTCCAGCCTTTTTTAATCACAGAGCATTCACCCATCAACCAAAAAAGAAAGTTATAGTAGCTACTAGGTAATATTCTTGTATGCTTCTCATATTTTCCCCATCCTGCATTTCTTCTGCAGTCTTTATATGACTATAAACTGGCTTTGTACAGGGAATTGAGCTCTTATTCTGTTTCTTGCCCTCTAGTGTTTTTACTTGGCCTCCTGGAGTTTGGTTGATGACCATCGATTTGTGTCCAAATCTGGTTTGTCTTTTGGAAGTTCCATCTTTTGGATGCCAGTTCAAGCGTTCAGTTGATGAACTCTCCTGTCAGATAAGTTGCCCATCCATCTCTCAGAAGTACATATGTAGACACAGATTAAGTCTGTTATTATTACCACCATATTATAAAGAAAAAGTCTGCATAAGAAAGAGACTAAGGTAGGTCTCTTTTACATTGATCATATCTGAATTGGTGTAAAAATATGTCTCTGGACTCACTATTCTTAGTCCTCTCCGTTAAAATATATTTTCTCAAGATAAAACAGGTTTCATGTTATTCTTGAACTCTAGGGTTCTGTATTCAAACTTCACTGCAATTTTACTCCTTGTCTTTTTTGGGGGGTGGGGAGGCAGGGGGGATGTTGTGTTCCTAGTTACAGACTCTGACAACTACTCTGGTTATCTGCAAGAAGGTAAATATTTTATATTTCAAAACTTGAGTGACTAATTCAAATACTTGAAATATATCAAAAGAAGATCAAGCTCTTCTGTTTGATAGTAAATAGAACTAAGCTCTACAGAGATGTTCTTCCAAAGATTTTGCTCTGGCTCTTTTCCTAAAAGCTGCCTGGGAAGTTCAGCTGGCTAGTGAGCCCTGGACTGGGAGAGTATGCTCTGCTGTATGCTAGTTGTTTTATCTTAAGCAAGTCACATCACTTTACATGCCTCACTTTCCTTATTTGTGAAATTGATAGATGATGAGAGGATTTTGATCCTGGAACATAGGCTTGGGCAGGATGGATTTGTTCTGGAATATAGGAGCTTACTTGTATCTCTGTGCCCTTTAGAAGTCTAGGATCTCACCTTCACCCTTCTTAAAGGTACTCACTCTCTTTCTCTGGTACCTTGTACCACACTGAGATCTTCCAGTCTACATGGAAGCAATAAAATCAAAACTATGCTTATATACCAGAAAATGTCCTGTGAGCCTAAAACACTACAAGGCTACAGACTTGTAGCAGCCTCCTTGCTGGTAAACTATGGGAGAAAGGAATGTGGCTCAAAATTTGCTAAAGCCATGTGACAGCATTTGTGGATTAGATTCATATTCAACATTTGCTTTTGCCACTGTCACCAAAGCCATTATGAATCAAGTATATCCATCTTTGCTATATGCCACCAAAAAAATGAAAAGCTCATTTATAACATGCTCACTGTGGATGTGCAGTTGTGATAAAAAAGAAATAGAACAGTCTTGAGTGTTAGTGTTTTCTTTCTTTGTTTTTGCTTTTTTCATTCTTCTTTTCCCAATATTCCCAGTTCAGATGTTTAGTACTTTTGCATTTTGCTATTGTGTTTAAAGTTCTATCATACCCCAGTGAAGTGTGCACTAATATTCCTTCTTTTCCTTCTTCCTCAATTACTATCTCTCTCAGCTAGTTGTTACAGGGGAAGCCACAGATTAAACTCATTTCTATTATATGTAAAGGGCTCAGAGTTTCTTATAAGTTAATTTTTGGAGTGTCTGTATTTAAAAATGAAAATGAATTTTTAAATCTATGTTTTAAAAATGCTTCAATTTTTCTTTTCCTAAATCTTCTTTTCTTTTCATACTATCAGAAGAACTTACTCTTGTTACCAAAGGAATAATTTTAATTGGGAATGCAAATTTGAGTAGAGATGAATTGGTGTGTCTAGGAAAAAAGGATGCCAGTAAACTTTATATGAAAAGCACTGTAGAACTCTGTCCTCTTTGTTGACAATATGATCTTACCTTTAAACCTGTCATTGACCAGCAATGGTCAGAATAATGGGAGAATGGTGAATAGTCTCAAGAACAACTATCTTCAGGTGGTTTTAATACTATCCCATCACCTCTCAACAAGTCTCATCACTGTCTTTCCATATTCTAGTCGATTTATTCATTCCCACTGTTCCATTTATATTTATTTCTAATTTCCTTCTACTTTTATTACCATTTAAGTTTCCTTATCATATGTTGAGCCATCCACTATCCAAGAGGTATGATCAAGTTTAACAGTATGTTTATTTTGATCTTAAGCTTCTAGTCTATAGCATTCTTTTATTCTTTTCTTTTCTTCCTTTTTTTTTTTTCTTAGTTTATAGCATTCTTAATTCAGGTGACCTACAGTATCTTCAAAAAAACCCTGAAATCCTTATGAAGTAGTTAATATTATTCCAGTTTCATAATAAAACTTGAGCCTAAGAATATTAAATAAACTATTCAAGCTCACAGCAAGGTTTAGAAAGTTTCTGACTGAAGTCTGTGATCTTAACAATTATAGTGTTTATTTGTGTGAGGGAGTGTGACTTGTGCTGAGAAGGGAAATGGGATGACTTAATCCTCTTTATCTAGATGGAGATAACTGCAGATTTTTGGATTGGAGGCCAGACTTTAATCCTCAGCATTTCTACAGCTGCTTTATCTTTTTAAAATACCATTCACTTCCTCTCCTGCAAAAGATGAGTCTTTTGTCCCTGAGTGAGGACAGAGGGTTGAGAAGAGCATGGTCCACCTGAGGAACTGAGTCCTTTAGTTGAGGCTGGAATGGTAGATCTCAGAGGGCAAGCCCAAGACTTCCTTGTCCTCTGCTGAGTCACAAGTATATGACACATAGTAGACACTCAGTGTGTATTAATTGAGGGAAAGAGGGCAAGCCACAAGGAGATGACATTGGAAAAAAGGCTATTACATGAATGTTCAGGATTTTGAAATTTAGGCAATAAAAATGGCCAGACTTGTGGGTGTATTACTAAATTCTGAATGTTTTTCTGAGCTCTTCTTGGATGGCGATTAAAAAAACACAAACACAGATTTTATGGAGTATAATCATTAAAAGAAAATACTAATTACTTGAGTGGCTATTGGAAGAGTTAGAATAATGGAAGGACTGGTCATGCAGACAGTGATAAGCTGCTATATGAATTTCTGATTAACTTACATCCTAAGGCAAAGATAGTATAGCTGAGCCTTTGGAATAATTAAAAAACTAATTAAGAAGGATTATGTCTTTAATATTCAAGTTTTACCAAATATAAAAGCAGCCTAGGAAAATATAAAAGATTAATGTTAAATATGTTTTCCTTTCTCCTCCTCCAGCTCCCCACCACTTCTGCCATATACTACTATTTGGTATTTGGCTACTTTGCTCTTCTAAAATGGAATAAAGTTCTCTCTTGACCCTACCTTTTTTCCAAAAAGTTAGTCATTTGAGAATTTCAACTGAGAAGTAATTTTTGCCAGGACTCATAGAAACAAAATCTCCAATGTTTTTTTAGTCGTCAGGCCACTAGCAATGCCAAATTATTTCAGACTCATGGTTATATAAAAATTGACTTTCCAGTTCTGTCTGAAAAAAAACCGTTTAAAAAAATACTCTCATTTAAAAAAAATACTTAATTTTTTAGAGCAGTTTTAAATTCACTGTAAAAATTGAGTGGAAGGTACAGATATTTATAATACACCCCCCTTCCTGACACATGTATAGCTTCCTTATAATCAATTTCCCACAGGAGCAATGCATTTATTAGAATTAATGAGTATACATCGGCACATCATAATCACCCAAAGTTTATAGTTTACCTTAAATTTTACTCTTGGTGTTATAAATTCTGTGTGTTTACACAAATGTGTAATGACACGTATCCATCATTATACTTTCTTACAGAGAAGTTACACATGCTTTGCCTGTCCATCTCACTACTCCAACCCTGGCAATCACTGATCTTTTACTATTTCCATAGTTTTGCCTTTTGTAGAATGTCAAATATTTGGAGTCAAACAGTATTTATCCTTCTCATATTGTCTTCTTTTGCTTAGTAATAAACATTTAAGCTTCCTCCATGTCTTTTTATGCTTGATAACTTCTTTCTTTTTAGTGCAGAACAATATTCCATTGTCAGGATGTGCTACAGTTTAGGTACTAACTTCTCGAGGGATATCTTGATTATTTCCAAGTTTTGGCAATTATGAATAAACTTGCTTTAAACATCCATATGCAAGTTTTTGTGTTGGCACAAGTTTTCAACTTTTTTGGGGGGGGGGGTAAATACCATGAAATGTGTTAGTTGGAGTGGGTGGTAAGAATGTGATTAGTTTTGTAAGAAACCACTAAACTGTCTTCCAAGGTGGCTGTACCATTTTGCATTCTCACCACCAGTGGATGAAAGCTCCTCTTGCTCCCATCCTCACCAACATTTGTTGTTAGTATTTTGGATTTTGACCATCTTAATAGGGTGTAGTGACATCTCATTGTTTTTCTTTTCTATTTTTAAGGAAATTATTATATTTATTTTTTAAAGAAAAACAAATTTTAAAGGATGCCTACCTTTACAATAGCTGGACACTTAATTTCTTGTCATACTATATGCCTAACATAATAAAGTCCAATCTAGAGATAGTTTTTTCAGCAAGTGTTGACAACACTTTTACTTAATAAATGAAAGAAAACAACTTTATCGTGGCATCACTACTATATATAGCTGTGTTTTTCATGTCAATTTTGCTTAGTTCTTTGAAGAAAGTCTTTTTTTAAATTTAATGGGGTGACATTGATTAATAAAATTATATAGGTTTCAAGTTACATAATTCAATAATATATCATCTGTATATGGCATATAACATGGAGCATGTTTTCGTATGCTTATTTACCATCTGTATATCTTCTTTGGTAAGGAATCTGTTAAGGTCTTTGGCCCATTTTTATTGGGTTATTTACAGCAGACTTGGTGGTTGTAGGATATGGTGGAGCCACAACATGGAAAGAGCCATCTTCAGATAAAGAACACTGAAGTTGGTTTCTTAAGTGAGCAAGACATTAACATTCATGGGTTAAGCCTGGAATTTGGGGGTTTCCCAGTTAGAGCATTTATAGCACTATAAAAACAGATAAATTTGGATAAATACAGAAGGATAAGAAGAGCTCATTTGCAGTCAAATTTGGCCTCAGTGCAGCTTTCTGTAGAGTCATGATAGAGAGCAGCCCTCTTAAGTCAAGACTGGTGGTGTCCACTCAAATGAGAACAGATCTTTGACTATTTGAATGTCCCTACTCAATTCAGTTCATGCAGAGCTCTCAAGTCTGTCCTGCTGAAGCTTTCTTTAAAAACCAGCTCACGTTTAGAACTATTTAAATAAATTAAAGATAGTTCAATTTGATTTTCTAGGTCAAAAAACTAGACAAGAAAAATCTATGAATAAAGTAAACACTTATATCACTTTTATTAAATAGATGTTTGCACACATCTACTTGAAAAAAATAAATATTTTGTAAATTGTACATGTTTTATATTCTTTCATATCTTAGGTGTTATAGCCCTGTGCTTTTTATAAAAATCACATAACGTCTAGACATTTATGAACCAGGAGCTGCCAAATTAAATACCATCATGATAAACATATTCTTGTCAATGTCTTTCTGAATAAGGCTGTCTCAAATCTCTTTTACAGAACACGTTAAGCTCGGACTGATATTACAGGTTCTTACTTTGGGGCCTGTCCCTCCTCTTTGGACCAATAGTTCCTTGAGGTAAAAGAGACTTATCTTGTGCATCTTTATATTCTAAAACCTACAAGAGTGCCATACCTATAGTAGACATTCAACAAATATTAGGTGATTACATGAATTAATTACTTAGGAATGGATATAAATTGGTAGAGCTTTATTTGTGATTTGAAGTTTCATTAATAAAAAGTTCCTTAAAAGAGATCAATATCAATTGAATTCAAAGTTCAAATGCTGGCATTTATCAATAAAATATTTTGTAATGGCATTATGAATAATAGCATTTGATCACTTAACTGAATGTAATCATAAGACAACGTGATCTGAAAAGAAAAATAAATAGATAAACTAGATTAGGATGCTTATGGGATAGGAAGTGATGTAACAAAAATTTGAATCTGTCAAATATTACTCACTATGATGATCAGTGCTCCAGACTGCCACATGAGATTGCTTGCTTCCATGTATTCTGACCTGATATTCTTGATCTGGTCTTGCATGAGAAGCATGTCAAGATGTACAGGGGGAAACGGAGTCTAACAGATTGAAAATTTACCTCTAACATCCAAAATTTATATTCAATAGCCTGCCTGATCTGACACTGCCTAACTTTGCAATCCACATCTTCCAGACTTTTCCAGCATCACCTAGTATATCCAACACTCCAGGCTTTTAGAGTTGTATGTGGTTTCCCAAGGATGCCAACCTTTCCAGCCTTCAACATTTACATATATTTCTTTGTTTGGAATGTCCATTATGGACCTGTTGATCTGTTGAACTCCTTTTATCATATAGGATATGGTATTGGATCCTCTCTGAATCCTTCCAGATTTGTCTCACTTCCAAAGTGGTATAGGTTGCTGCTTATTGATACATGCTATAGTCTTTTCATGTTCTTCATTATGTTTATTATTCTCTCTTTACAATTATATGAGTGCTTATATATGAGTGTCTTTTATCTGATATGTGGTCCTTGACTGCTGGTATTGTCTTGTACTAGGTACATAACCACAGATAAAAAGGAAGCTCCATGAATGGACAACGAGCAAATGAATTGATTAAAAACCAGTCCTGAGGTAAGACAGACTGGGATGTATAACCCTGGTGGTTCATTGCTGTTCTGTTTTCTAAGTAGAGACAATAATAATAAGAGATTAATCCAGAAGTATATGGTGTGAATCTCAAGAGAAAGATTTAATACAGCTCCTCAAATACATTTGTTTTTTTAAAAAATCCAGAACAAAACCACTTGATATCTCCCCAGAAGTCTTTGCTCATCTTTTGAATTAGAATAATTCAGCAATAATTTTATGTATCATATGACTTCTGTGATAAACATTAGTTTTATTATTTTAAAGATCTCCTTTTTTTGTTTTTCCCCTTTGAGTCCCTGAAAGCATAAACTAGAGTGTAAGGGTTGCTGCCCTTAAAAAATACTGGGTCTCATCCCCTACTTTGTTTTCTGCTATCAACCATTACATCAACAAACTTCAACACTTATTCTCCCCGCCTCCCAGGGAGCTTTGAGAGTACACAGCAGAACAGCCTGACATCCTGTCTGTGAGCAACCAACAACCTCCTCACTTTGATAATGGCCACATTTTGGTTGTCTGGATCTTCAGAGAAGATACTTTGAAATATGGCTCTTCTAAAATTTGTTATGGAAATGTGATATACAGAGTAATAGAAATGTATCTTTTAGTTAATTGGGTCCTATGAGCAGGATGGAACTAAAAGGATGAGAATCAACAGGCACTTTTTGCATTTATTCTCTTTGTAGAGCTATTATTTTAAAGGTTTATTACTTGTCTCTAATGTTCATTAAAATGCCCATGCACATGTGGTCACACAAACACACATACAGAGTTTTATAAAAAATTATAGAGACAGTTCTTCATAAAAGAGAATATAGATATATCAAAATCATGAAGGCAAGGCAAATGGAACGTGGAAGACATATTTCTGGTGAAAGTTAATTTTTTAGTGTTTATGAGGTATGTTTCACTTGCCTCTGCACTAATTTTCCGCCTTAGCATGTTCATAACCATGATTTGTCTACAAAAGGGAGAAGTTTCTGTAGGAGTTTCTAGAGGGGAATCAATTGAAGTGGCTGAGTTGATTCATCAGGCTCAGCTGCCTTTGGTAATCGATACCTGAGTATCACACCAGAATAGAAGTAAGTGCAAAGTCTTCCTGCTTGTTTCAGCTTCACTCACCTCATGAAATATTCGTGAGTATGTGCGTGTGTGTGTGTGATGTGTCTTTATGTATGTATGTATTTATTTTGCAGATATGACCTCTGTAGTCAGAAGATAAGATGTTTCCTTGTTTGAGACCTGTGAAAATAATTTTCCCAGTGTATGTTAAAGGCTTGGATGAAGAATAAATAAATAAATCCACCATGTCTCTCACCTGGTTCCCAGGCTTGATGACAAACACAATTTTTAAAAAAAATTATCTTAATGAGGAAGCTCATATATTTTAGTGGCTCAGTCATTTTTGCAGGCTAATTCAAATTCTATAAATAGAATATCAATTCACTGCTTTGCTATAGAGAAGACTTTAATATCTAGATTTATAAACTAGCTGTGCAGTCCCTCCATCTGATGGTTGCATTCTAACTTTGTCTTTGAATGCTCACCATACCATAGATTCATTATCAGATTTATAAAATAGTATTCTTTGATGTTAATGATTGTATTTTCAGTGTATATACATCTATCTATGTGTGTATATTTCTATATGTATATATCAGTTTTACTATTTTTATTTTTGAAACTTGAATAATTGAGTTGCTTCTGTTTTAAAATATTCTGTTATCCTGTGTTAGCAATCAAATTTCCCTTTATAAGAAAACCCTTCCATGATTTTTCATCACTCACAAGGTGAAGCATGAGTTCTTAAAATAGCAAAATTACTATCCCCTAACTCCTTCCTAGATTTGTCACCTCATCTCCACTGTGCCACATCACTATTTTCTATGCACTTTTATGGTGACAGCATGTTTCATTACAATATATTTATTTATGTAATGGTGACCACTACTAGACTTTAAGTTACTAGAGAAGCCCACATCTTTATCTTTATATTCCCATTTGTATACTGGCTGGCGCATGGAAAACACTCAAATTAAAACTCTTTAATACATCTTTTTTGTTGATTAAAACATAAATGATAAAAAAATAATATAAGAATTTTTCATTTTCTCATAGGCACTAATAATAAAGAAGTAAGATAAGTGTCTTGCAAAAACTGGCAGACAAAAAAGATCATTGTGAAGTACGGTATTCAGGATGCTTTCCCTGGTCCCTGTGAGGTGAGGCTGATGTGCAGCTCACTGACCCCCTTGAAATATGAGTTCTTGTTCTGGAGCAAGATTCTCGCTCTCATCATTTCAAAAGGATATCTAAAGCACTAGGAGCAGAATTAGCCTACTTGCAGAACAAAATCAACAAATACAGGAAGAAGAGAGGTTAGAGAATAGGATGAGAGGAAAAAGAGAGAAAAGCATCAGAAAATTTTAGCTGTCAGATTTTGGTGAAATTTGAAATAGTTTATTTCATTTTGATTTGAAGTGTGGCAGAATCTTAGCATCTGATGCCAAGAAGGGCTCTTCCAGATCCTGGCTTTCATAACTTTGTCCCACAAGAAGATGCTATGGAATGAGCCTCCTTGGGGTTTCTTCCTTAGAATATACGCACTGAGGTTAAGCAGCTAGAACAGATGCAGATCAGATTTAAGCTTCTATGATTTCTGACCTCAACGCAACCAGAGAAGAGGAATGTGTATCTTTTCTCGTAGTGGTAGACAAGAGTTTAACATTAAGGTTTTTTTTTTCCCCAGTGATGGCTTTTTCATGTGCTTATTTGTTTTTATTATTCTCTTCATCCAGATGTCTAATTTTCTGCTGCAACTGCTTGCAGCGGTATCCTCTGCAGACGGACGCAGAATGTTAGCAATAACTGCTATTAAATGTGTAGGCGCCTGTTTCGTATCCAGAGCCCTAGATTACTGCAGAAGCAGTTTTGGAAGACAGTCCCTTTGCGTATTAATAATGGCTGGTAATAACCAAGTACTTGCTTTGTGCTGGGCAGAGTTATGAATACTCTGCATTTAATATCTTGTTTAATTCTCACAACAATACTATGATGAAAGTCCTATTTTTATCGGCATTCCACAGGTGAGGAAGCCGAGACACAGACTTGTCAGGTAAATTGTCGAACATAAGAGAATTAAGGATCAGGAATTCAATGAAGTCTAATGTCAGGAGCCGAACTCTTGCACTGTGCTGCGCCGCTTCCCATTAGGGCATGCAAAGGCCGAAAGGGTGGTTCCTCTCTCCCTCCATCTCTTCTCTCCCTTCTCTCCCTGCCTTCCAATTTTCCTTCCCTCCTTGGCCCCTTTCTTCTTCCTTCCTCCCCTTTCCTTCCATCTCTCCCTTCCTGGCTTCCTTTCTTTTATTATCTCTTCCTTTTTTTGAATCTCATTCGTTTCCTTCTACATTTAGAAAAAAAAGGAACACATTTAGAAAATGTGAAACATGTGAAAAGAAGCACATTTTTTGAGTGCTTCAGACACCGTATCAGACACTTTGAATATTTCTATTTTCTTTCTTTCTTTATTATTTATACCTACAGCACTTGGTCTTCCAAGGTGGTCTCACATCCAAGTACTAACCAGTCTCGACCCTCCTTAGCTTCTGAGATCAGATATCAGGCTTGTTCAGGGTGGCATGACCGCAGACCATGGGCCATGACTCCACTGGCACGTGAACCCAGGACCTTTTGCATGTAAAACAGATGTGCTAACCACTACACTATGGAACCACATCCATGGATTTTTTTTCTTGTGTATCCTCGTCCATGTTATTAGTAAATGTCTTTAAGCCCAGTTCATAGTAATGGCTTGGCACACTACTTGCCTGCTTGCTTTGTGTTAGGTAGTGAATCCTATTGGTTGTCGTTACATATTTTTCTTTTGAAAGGAAGTGTCATCATAGATGTGCACATGGCAAAAATAATCTTGAGCTTTAGATTTTGTAATTGTAATTAACAGCTGAGGCTATAACTTCTGAGTACTGGAGACAGATTGGCAAGAAAATAGCCACAGGAAGAGAAGTATGAAAGAGAAAAGAGAAATGAGTCACAAAGTTTCTCTAACTTAAAAAAAAAAATTATAGACATGATTTTTAACATTTATCTTGTAGTTCTTAAAGTCCTCAGGCACAAACAGTGAGCATTTCTTGATCCATTAAAATAGCTCTGTGGTTAGCTCATTATATGCTAGGCAGAAGCACTTTAACTGGATCTATCTTTTTAATTTATAATTAATGCAAATTCCACTGTCTTCATATAAGAAAATAAATTCTAGCATGTAATGGTTGAGGGGATGATTATCAGTGGGATACTTGGCCCCTGTCTACAGAAGATACTGTGAAATATGACTTAAAACAGAAGTTAGGAGTGAGAAAGAGTTTAATGGTAAAAACTTTTGTTATTAGAATATATCAGGAGCCCACTTGCTTGCTGCCAATAGATCTGTTGGGTCTACTCTTAATATGTGTAGTCATGTTTTTTGTCTGTTTGTTTGTTTTAGCTGCATAGCTTAGAATTAATCCAGATATTAATCAGATATCACAAATTCCATTTATCTATGGCTCAGTTATTATTCTGTTCTATCCTTGTAAAGCTGAACTGTACAGTTTTGTAGCTATTATCCATATGTGGCTATTAAGCACATGACAGGTGGCATTCTGAATTGAGATGTTTAGTAAATATAAAATACAAACTAGATATTGAAGATTATTATGAAATAGAATATAAACCTTTCCATTAATAATTTTATGTTGATTACATGTTGAAATGATATATTTTTGATATATTAGATTAAATAAAATATATTATTAATACTTGTAAATATTTTGGGTAATATGTAAAATGACATGTGGTGGTGTGGATCAGTGGCTCAATACAGCATCATTTCGCTCATGGAAACAAAATTCAGAAAATTGCTCCATTAATAAATGGGTTGTTTGCTATTTGTAGAAAACAAAATTCAGACATTTCAGCAAGGGTCTTTAATTTGACTTTTAATGTGACAGAATCCATATTTAAACAGAAGTTTTATTGCCATACTGCTATATTTAAATAGGATTTGCCACAATCATTATAAGAAAATTCTGGATGATTTCAGACAAATAATAGACATTGAAATTTTAAGCAAAATGTTTATTGAAATGTGTTATCAAGGAACATCCTCAAGGAACCAGGCTTTTTTCATGTTTTGTTATGCCATCCTTAGAGTTTTAGCTTAATCCTTAGACTAGTTCCAATGGTATTTTAGGGTGGCTGCAGTGTTCCAGGAAACATCTATACCCAGCAAAGGGAAAAGGCCAATGGAAGGAAAGGAGCCATTGCTTTTTAGGGTTTCTTTTTAGGAGCAAGTGAACATTTAGCAGAAGCCACATGGTAGACTTGTACATTTCATCAGTTGGAATTGGATCAAATGCTCATGACTAAAGCAATCACAGCCAAGTGACGATGGGATAACTGCAGATGGCTGGGAAATGTTGAGACTACTGTCAGAGGATGCAGTCCTTGTACCCAGAGGCACATGGCCCTGTGGACGAGGGCACATAACTGAATAAATCAGAGTTTTGAAAATAAGGAAAAGGGAAAAGAGGTTGGTAGAGGTGAGTGTTGGGTATGTGGCCATGAGTGACTGCTAAACTGCACCTTCAGCTTTTTCTGGTAAACAAACATTATGAGCTTTTTTGAATGCTGTCCCTCAAAGCAAATTAATTTAAGGTATATGTGCCAAAATAGGACTTTTAAATTTCATTTTTTTTAATTTATTTTATTTTCCAATTACAGTTGACATTCAATATTATGTTAGTTTCAAGTGTATAGCATAGTGGTAACATTTATATAACTTATGATGTGATCCCCTCACAAGTCTACTACCCACCTGGCATCATACATAGTTAGAACAGTATTATTGACTGTATCCCTTATGTTATATTTTACATCTCCATAACTATTAGACATTTCTGTTTTTAAAAAAATGAAAGAATTTTAAAGGACCCTTAAATCCTTGTTTTTTTAAAAATCAGAATTAAATAGCTGCATACTAATATATTTTAATAATTTTAAAATCAGCCATAAATATTATTTTAAAAATATTACAAGGCCATATCTTGACATTATAAGAAAACTAATACAAAATAAATAAAGTAAGCCCTGAGCTCTTGATTCTCTGCTTTTCTTTGTAATTTTTTTCATGAGATTAATATATTTCACAGAAAATGAGTGCCCCAGCAAATCAGGTATAATCTGATTTTCTTAAAGTTTTTGACTTTGTGTTAGAAGTCTAACCATTTTGCTAAGTATTTTGCACACTGTATCATATAAAGAAACATTTGACCAATTATAAATGTGATCAGAAATTCAAATAATTTGAAAGGTAGAAAGTAATTCAGGCATGATCAAGGCCAAATTCTTTCACTATACAGATGACAAAACTGAGGTACACATACTTAGTAATAATTATTCATATAATCAGTCAGCAAATAAGCAATGAGTGCTTACAGTGTGTGCACTGGTATCACTGTAAAGAAGATTACAAATATTATGATTACTGTTTACATGTGGGTGGTGAGGAAAGACAGACAACAAGCAGGAAGCCAAAATTAGATAATTACCAAGCAAACAAGATAAGGAAAGCAGAAAGTTAGACAGGGTGTCATGCCAGATGGTCTCTTAGACCTCAAGACTGAGAAATGCCAGACCCTGTGAAGGAAATGAAAGAGAACATTCCTGGCAGAAGGAACAACCAAATTAAAGACCCAGAGGCCAGAAACAAGCTTGGCCTCTTCAAGAAGATCACAGGAGTCCACATGGCTGAAAGTGGAAGAGTGGTGTCAGGGTGTAGAATCATCTACTCTAATGTCCAGAATGTAGACTAGGGGCAGACCGTGAAAGCCCTCTTTCAGACTTTTTCCTTTAAAGGTAATTTAACAATATTTAGAGAGTTAAAGCAGGAAAAGGAATCATCTGATTTACGTTCTGTAAAGATCACTCTATTTTAGCTGTTATTGAAAAGAGATTAAGGAATAGTGTCAATGGAAACAAAGACAAGGTGACAATATCATGGTGACTTGGACCAGGTCAGTAGCTGTAACTTGTAAAAAAAAAAAAATTGCATTCAAGATATTTTTGAAAGATAAAGCCTTCTAGATTTACTAATGGATTATATGAATGGGATGAAAAAAAAAATGAAGAGGTATAGGATGGATTCTAGATTCCTGGAATTACTGAAATGGATAAGAAGGTGTAGAAATCAAGTGCATGAAAGCATTCCTAATATTGAAGCTGGTAACAGAACCAAGTGGAGATGTCAACTGGTGGTTGTATATATGAGTCCCTGTACTGATAGAGGAGGAGGGGCCCAGGTCAAAACCGAATATATGTCATATTAGAATGTTGGCAGAAAGGAGGCCAGGAAAGGAGATTAACAAGGAGAAGCCAGTGATGCAGAGGATGATAGGAAGGTGTAGTACATATGGAGCCAAGAGAAGAAATATTCACTTCAATAGGTGGGGATGTTGATCCAATAACATCAGAGTTCATTCTGACATTTTACAAGTCAATTTCAGTGTATCGGAAAGATAGAAGCCAGGTTTCAGCAATTGAAGAATACGTTAGAGATGAGGATTAGAGGACAATATGTGAAGATAATTTTCTTGAAGTATGACTGTTAACAAGGAATAGAGAATTGTGGCCATAATTGGAATGAATTCTGAATCAAAAGAATAAGAGAAATATACTTTACACCCAGTTCTGTCATGACTCCATTACACCATAAGGCATCTGGAATAATCCTCATTTCATACTTTTTGGATAAAGCTAATAGTTTCTTCTTCTCAACTTCCTAATATGTAAATGAAGGAATCATAGATTTGTTGATTCAATATTTGAGAGCCTGTTATATACTGGACCATGGGATAGGTTCAGAGCACAACAATGAAGAGGACAGTCCCAATTCTCAAAAAGCTGAAAAATGAGAAAATTAAGCAAGTAAACAGATAATGTGAATAGTGTCCATACAGGAAGGAGCTGTCATCTATGAGAAGTGATCTCCAGACTTTGCTGGTCAGGATAACTTCCTGATCCTACTGAATATATGAGCAAAACAAAGCCTAAAGAATTAGGAGATATTAACCAGGGAAAAATGTATGTAGGAGAAGATAACATGGTAGGAAAGGTAACTATTTGAAGAGGCAGCAACAGTGTTTTGGAGGGAGTGGTGCATTTGGATGAATTCCCAATCTATGGTCGGAATACAAGCTAGGATATGAGGAGTGGTGAAAAATGAGATAGTAAAAGGAAACTGCATGTATGCACGTATGTTTCTGCATTGGGGCATCTAAGGTAGCTGTTATGGTGGGCTGTTCTGGTGTGACAGAGGAAAGAAGAAGTAAGAAGGAAAGGGAGGATTAGTATGGAGCAAGAAAGAGACAGGGCCATTATTAAAGGGTTTGGACTTTACATTAAAAAGCCTTTAAAATATTATTAAAATAACACCAGATTCACCTTCTTTCATTTGAAATCGCTTTATAAATGTAAAGCACCACATTAATGCTGATGATGGCAGAAGACGGGGAGAGACTGGTATTAAATGTTGAAATCCAAGATCCCCTTTATCACTTTTTCCTAACTGGCTCCACATTTGGAAAGTGAAGTAATATTTGCAGGACATGTAGTTTTACTATTTTAAGAAAATGTAGTAAGTTTTTATCATCGTTAATTGTTCACCACTATACTATAGCATATAGAAATCTATATCACCAAAAATATATCTTACACCTATGAAACAGTAACCTCAGAACACTGTAGTTTTCTATTTTTCTTCTAGAGAAAACAAAAACAAATAGCAAATATTTTATGGATTTTAAATGCTATTAAATTTCTACTAATACCTAACATGCTCTTTATCATATAACTATTTTCTGAAAGAGATGAAATTTCACTTCAACCAGACTAATCTATTAAAACAAATTAAATAATAATGTATTAAATATGCAGTACAATATTTCTAAGTCATAGGCATCTTCATTTATAATGACATTTTACATTAATGCCATAATTTTTAAACATAAAAAGTCTTACCGATAAATTTCTCTACCTGTAAAAGTCAGAGAAATAAAAATGAAAACATGATTCTATTTCCTACGTTAGTCTATGTGATATAAAAATTATTACTTCCACTAACAATTCAACACTGAATTTTCATCTCTTAGAGTAAATGCATCCAAAAGAAGTGAACTATGCAAACTTTAAAATATTTTCTTTTCCTGTGAAAAATAGAACTTACTGTGTCCTAGTTATCATATAGATCTGATTTTGAAATGCATTAGATTAAAATAAATCAAGAAAAGTTTAATAAAAACTTTGGTTATTTTGCGTAATGAATGCCAAACTTTAGAAAAAAGTGTGGAAAAAATTTTATATGCAACAGTTATGAAGTCTATGTTCATGTTTTTTTTTTTGTTAAAACAGTTACATGCTAATGAATTCTCCTTCAATAGAATTCCATAGTTCTAAAACATCTAATTGTATTACTAATGTGTAAGTGGTTCCTGTACCAATTAATATCCACAACTTCACAAGATTTGAAGTATTATTTTGTTCTGAAAGATAAATTAGAGGCCTAATCATGGATTGAAAAAAAACCTGGGAAGTTTTATGAATAATTAATAATAATATCTTAGACTGATATTTACTGTTTACCAGACTGTCTTATGTTTTGTAAATATATATACACACGTTATATATATAATACGAATGTACTTTATATTCTTCACAGTAACTGTGTGCTATATATACTACTGTTATCTGTTACAGGTGAAGAAACTGACATGGATAGGTTAAGTAACTTCCTAATATCACCCAGTGATAAGTGGTTTAGGTGATGGTATAGGACACCCAGGTAAGTTTTAATTTCAGGTTAATTTACATTTTTTTTCATATAAATATGTTTCAAATATTCCATTGGATAAAATTAGATTTTAAAATATTCATTGATTATATGAAATTCAAATTTAACTGGGTATCCTGCATTTTTATTTGCTAAATCTGTAAACCCTATGTGGAACAGATATTTCTGTCTGGCCTGTCTGGCCTCCAGGGATGGAGGATGGCCTCCTGTTATCCTGAACTCTATGTATTAGACCAGAAACTTGATATAAAAAATTAGAGGCAAGGGTACTTAGAAAGAAATGCTGAGATAGAATAACTTTAAAACAAAAAATATAGCACAAACATTCTTTCTCGTTTACATATTCATTATAATCATTATCTTGGTTATAATCTATTATATATTAAAAGCTGCCAAAGGGCCAGGCACTTTGCTTCTTGCTCTAAATACATTAATTTATTTAAATATTGTATATTATTTCCATTTAACAGAGAGGTTAAGATGCTTTTCCAATGCTTCGTATAAGGAGTGGTTTTAACCCATAGCAGGTATTCTCATTATTTAACTTTTTATCAGACAGGTTCTCAAATCTTGGCATACATCAGAATCACCCAAAGAAGGGTTAGTTAAGACACACATTGCTGAGCACCACCCCCGGAATTTCTGACTCAATTTTTCTGGTGTGGAACTGGGCAATTTGCATCTCTAACAAGCTCCCAGATGATTCTCAAGCTGTTGGTCTGGAGATTCCACTTAGAGAACCATCTGCGCCAGCAGTTCTGACTCAGGGCTTGCCAGTTGGGCTGCTATAACAGTATACCATGGACTGGGTGGCTTATAAAGAAATGAAATTTATTTTTCACAGTTCTAGAGGCTGAGAAGTCCAAGATCAAGTCACCAGTAGCTTTAGTGTCTCCTGAAGTCCTGTTTCCTTATTCATACATGGCTGTTCTCTCACTGTGTCCTCATATGACAGAAGGATGAGGGAGCTTTCTGGAGTCCCTTCATAAGGGCAATCATTTCATTCATGAGGGCTCCATCTTTATGACCTAATCACCCACTAAGGGCCCCACCTCCTAATACTATCACATTGGGGATTAGATTTCCACTTAGAAATTTTGGAGGAACACAAACATTCAGTTGCAACAGGGATTTTTATGTCAACTACTCAAATTTCAGTGAAATGGTGAGAAAATAGAAGTTGTAAGAAGATGATAAATAGTACCTCTGTGAAGGAGAGACACAGAACAGCAAAGTGAACATGTAAAGAGCTATACGTTATCTACATGGCATTTTATGAGAATGTTTAAGTGGGACTCAGAATAACTCTATATCATCAAATTTATGGATGCAGAGGAATCTAATTCAGGGACTGGGAAGAAATGAGTTTATTACTAATTTCATGTTATGCGTAAAGTTGGTTCTTCTTCTAGAAAAGAATGAAGAAGGACTTAAGGACTATTTTTATTTCCCTTTGGCTTTGGGGGATAAACTATTCCTCTTCAGCATGCAATAAACCACTAAGAAGTCCATCAGGTATTACACAATACTTCATTGGTGAGTCTTAAGACTAACCTTGTTCTCAAGAAATTTAGAAATGTGTGAAAAAAAAAATCTTGGAGTGACATCAGAACCACAGCAGCGTGAGGGGTCCCCTGAATCTCTCGCCTTGAAATTACAATAAATTGAACAGCTATAATCCAACAGAAGATTCTCAGCCTAGTACGCAAACCCTTCTGAGAGATCTGTGCATCAAAGCATCTGAAGGTGAGCAAATGAGGCAAGCGAGGAAGGATGAAAGGAAGAGGAGCAGCAGAGACAGATACCATGGATAGAGCCTGGAGCTGCCTGCAGGACTTGGGGAGAGGGGAGAAATCAGGTCTTGGTGAGCACTCTCTGGAGCCCTGAGCATTCCTGCCTGAGTGATCGAGACATACTATGGTGGAACCTAATGATTAGGGCAGAGGTGCGAAAGCTGTGTTCTAGAAAGCTGAGTCATGGGGCCTGGCCGCCTCCCCCTACCTTCCCAGAGCTGCCTCCGTGCACACCCTTTCAGAGCTAGCATGGGCCCCAGGGCAAACTGCAGCATAGAGTGTCTAGCTACAGGGCAGGAAGTCTGCAGCCTTGGGGACTGAACATACAGCTTCTGAGTGGCAGACACACACTGTCGGGTCCCAGTGATGAGTGGAGATAGACAAGGCAGATGAGGCCTGGCAGTGGCCATTACTGAGAGGAGAACAAAGCCACAGGAGCGCCATTGGCCTCTGCACCCCTACCCCACCCAAGTTGATCTTAGCGGAGGCACCTAGGGCACCTTAGGCAGCAGGACACTGCATGCAGCTGCTATACCAGGACTTCAGGGGCTTTTCAGGGGCTCAGAAACCCATTGCCCCACATTCTCCTATGGAGGTGGAGTACTGAGACCTAGACAACCTGGTCACAGAGAAGGCACACACCCTCCCAGGGAATAGAGGAATTTTATTTTTATTTTTATTTTTTGCTACCCAGAAGAAATTCTGGTAGCCTGGGTAGTGCAGGAGGGCTTGTGTGCCACCTACTGGAAAACAAAAGAAAAACCCATTCTTATCAACCCGCTAAAGAGGGATTACTCTTAATAATAACAAAAATTTTTTAAAAAGTAGATGTCATTCCCATAAATGCCTAGGCAGAGAAATAATCAAATACCATGAACAACCAAGGTAACAAGGCAGCATGGATAGAAAATGAAAAATCTTCTTAAACTTAAAGATATAAAAATATGTTATTTAAATGAAAGACAATTTAAGATTGCAGTTCTGAAAATACTCAATGAAATGCAAGAAAACAGATAAGTGGTTTAATGAAGTTAGAAACAAAATCAATGAACAACAGGAATACTTTACCAAAGAGATTGAACCTTTAAAGAGAATGAAATAGAAATTCTGGAGCTGAAGAACTCAGTAAAAGAGATGAAGAATGAAATAGTGAGTAAAATGACTAACAGAGGCAATACTTAATCAGAATAGGGTGTTATAAATTTAAATATCCCATAATGGTTAAAATAGGTAAAAATTTTTAAAAAGAAGACAGTAGCTTCTACAACTCAGAAATGAACTCACAACATAAGTAGAGATAATTTGAGACAATAAAAACAGAAAAAGGGATGAAGTAAGTGTGTGAATTTGCAAAGAGGAATGGAGACAAGACACATGCAGAAGAAAGAGGACTACTGTATGTATGAAACTTTCTTTTATATAAACTTAATGGTAACCACATATGAAAAAAATGCAGAACTAAGACACATAACATAAAACAAAAGAGAACAGAGGGAAAACTCATAGAACACCAGGAACATAAGGACAAAGAAACAATGGAGATACTCAGCTACTGGAAAAGAAAAGTTAAAATGGCTATAGGAAAATCTCATATATCAATAATTGCCTTAAAAGTAAATGGACTAAACTCATCAATAAAAAGACTCAGAATAGCAGATCGAACCAAAAAACAAAACACAACCAAATACTGCTTATAGGAAACACACCTCAGCTACAAGGACAAATACAGACTCAAAGTGAAAGGGTGGAAAACAATACTCCAAGCAAATGGCATCCAGAAAAAAGCGGGTATATCAGTACTTATATCTGATGAAGTAGACTTCAAGATAAAAAATGCAATAATAAAAGGGACAATGCATCAAGAAGTCATAAGATTTATCAATATATATGTTCCCAATCAGAGAGCACCAAAATGATAAAGCAACTACTATCAGAACTAAAGAAACTGACAAAAACACAATTTTAACAGGAGACTGAAATGCTCCATTGACAGCTATGGATAGACCATTCAAACAGAAAATCAATAAGGAACTGTCAACCTTATATGACACATTAGACCAATTGGACATAATTCAACATTTACAGAGCCTTTCATCCCCAAACAACAGCTTATTCATTCTTCTCTAGTGCACATGGAACATTTTTGAGTGTAGACCGTACTTTGGGACACAAAACTAGTTTCAGCAATTTTAAAGATTGAAATCATATCAAGCACATTCTCTGAGCACAGTGCTTTGAAACTAGAGATCAACTTCAAAGAGAGGGGAAAAACCACAAATATGTGGAGATTAAACAACATGCTATTAAAGAATGATTAGGTCAAAGAAGAAATAACAGAAGAGATTAAGAGATGCATAGAAACAAGAATGAAAATACAGCATATCAAAACTTTTGGGACAAGCAAAAGTATTAACAAAAGAAAAGTTCATATCATTTACAGACCTATCTTAAGACACAAGAAAAATCCCAAATAAACAACCTAACATTACATCTTTAAAAACTAGAAAAAGAACAAATGAAGCCCAAAGTCAGCAGAAGGAAGGAAATAAGAATTTGATCAGGATTAAGTGAAATTAAGAATAAAAAGTCAATAGAAAAAAAATTAATGCAACAAAAAGTTGCTTTTTGAAAAGATCTATGAAATTGACAAACCCCGGGCTAGACTCACTAAGGAAAAAATAGAAAAGGACACAAACAAAATCAGAAATGAAAAAGGAAAAGTTAAGACAGAAATACAAAATATAATACAAGAATACTATGAAAGATCATATGTCACCAAATTCAGTAACCTAGCAGAAATGTACAAGTTCTTAGAAATATAATCTTCCTAGACTGAATTATGAGAAACTGGAAAATCTAACCAATCAACAGTAAGAAAATGGAAAACAATCACCAAAAACCTTCCAAAAAGTAAAAGTCAATGACCAGGTGGCTTCACCAGGAATTTACCAAATGTTCAAAGATTTAACACCTCTTCTTCTCAAACTTCTCCAAAAAATCGAAGAAGCGGTAATGCTTCCCAACTCATTTTATGAAGCCAAGATTATTTTGATACCAAAATATGGTAAGGATAACTAACATAAACAAAAAGAAAACACCAATAGGTATGATGAATACAGATGCAGAAATCTTAAAAAAATACTAGCAAATGAATACAACATATATTAAAAAGATTATACATCATTATCAAGTGGGATTTATTTCAGTGGCACAAGATCATTCAACATAGACAAATTGACTAATGTGACACACCAGATAAATAAAGAATAAAAATCATATGATCATATCAATAGATTCAGAAAAAGCATTTGGCAAGATACAGCATCCATTAAAACACTTAATAAATTGGGTGTAGAAGGAAGTACCTCAACATAATAAAAGCTATGTATGACAAACCCTCAGCTAATATCATACTCAATGGTGAAAAGCTAAAAGTTTACCTCTAAGATGAGGAACAAGACAAAGTTGTCCACTCTCATGGTTCTTATTCAGCATAGTGTTGGAAGTCTTAGCTAGAGCAATCAGACAAGGGAATGAAAGAAAAGGCATCCAGGCTGCGAAAGAAGTCAAATTGTCACTTTTTTTCAGATAACGTGATTCTCTATATAGAAAATTCTAAAGATTCCACCAAAAAAACTATCAGAAAACAATAAATATGGTAAAGTTGTATGATACAAAATTAATATACAGAAATGCATAGTGTTTCTATACACTAACAATGAAATTTCAGAAAAAAAATGAAACAAAATAATTCCCTTTACAATTGCAACACAAAAGAGTAAAATACCTAGGAATAACTTCACAGAAATGTGAAGGACCTATACATTGAAAAACTATAAGACATTATTAAAAGAAATTGAAGAAGATGCAAATAAATGGAAAGATATTTCGTGTTCATAGATTTGGAAGAATCAATAGTTAAAGAATGATTATGTCTACATTACCCAAAGCAATATACAAATTAATGCAATCCCTCTCAAAATCTCAATTTTAAATAAATAGAAAAAAAATCATATTTGTATGGAATCACAAAAGATCACAAATTAGCCAAAGCATTCTCAAAAAAGAACACAGCCAGAGGTATCACATTGCCTAACTTCATATATATACTATAAAGTGACAATAATTAAAACAGCATGGTATTGGCAGAGAAAGACATATAGACCAATGAAAAATAATTGAGAGCCCAGAAATAAACCTAGATATATGTGGGCAAATAATTTTCAACAAAGGAGCCAAAAATATGCAATGGAGAAAAGAAAGCCTCAATAAATGGTGCTTGGAAAATTGGAAAGCCACATGCAAAAGAACAAAACTAGACAGTTGTCTATCAAACATGCAAAAAATTAACTCAAAATGGATCAAAGACCTAAAAAAGACCTAAAACAATAAAAATCATAGAAAGAAAACATAGGTAGAAACTCATGGACTTTGGATTTTAATAAGATTTTACAAATTTGACTCAAAGGCAAGGAAGTAAAAGCAGAAAAGTAAATGAATGGGACTATGTCAAATTAAAAAGCTTCTGCACAGCAAAAGAAACTATCAATAAGACAAAGAGGCAACAAACTGAATGAGAGAAATATTTGCAAACAATGCATCGATAAGGGGACTAATATCCAAACTGTGAAGAACTCGTACAGCTCGACAACAAAAAAGCAACAATCCAATTAAAAACTGAGCAGAGGACCTAAACAGACACTTCTTCCAAGAGGACATACAGATGGCCAACAGACATGTGAAAAGATGCTCAACTCACTGGTTACTAGGAAAATACAAATCAAAACCACGGTGAGATACCACCTCACACTTGTTAGAGTGACTGTTATCAAAAAGACAAGTAACAAGTGTTGGAGAGGTTGTAGGGAAAAAGCAACCTTCATACCCTACTGGTGGCAATGTAAATTGGCACAAACACTATGGAAAACAGTATAGAGATTCCTTAAAAAAATTAATACAATTACCATATGACCTAGCAATCCCTCTTCTGGGTATCTACCACCAAAATTTGAAAACATTTGTCTGTAAAGATATACACACCCTGTTGTTCATTGGGCATTAATAATGGTGGCTAAGACATGGAAACAACCAAAGGTGCCCTTCCATAGATGATTAGATAAAGAAGATGTGACACACACACACACACACACACACACACACAATGGGATATTGCTCAGCCATAAGAAAAGATGAAATACTTCCATTATCACAATATGGATGGATCTTGAGATTATCATGCTAAGTAAAGTAAGTCAGACAGAAAAAGTTGAGAACCATATGATTTCACTCATATGTGGGATATTAAACTGAAAGCAACAAATGAATAAGACTAACAAAGACTCATAGACACAGACAACAGTTTAGTAGTTACCAGAGAGAAAGGGAGTAGCAGGAGAGGTAGGTAAGATGTATTATTGAATCGTACACTTGAAATCTATATAATTTTATTAACCAATGTCATCCCAATAAATTTAATTAAAACATTTAAATAAATTATAAATATCATTTTAAAAATCTTAAAAATATATTATAGTCTTTAAGTTTCAATAAATTAAGAAGATTGAAATCATCTCTGCTATCTTCTCTGATCATAAGGTATGAAACTAGATACTGACTACAAGAAAAAAAACTGGGAAATATACAAACACATGGAGGCTAAATAACATGCTACTAAACAATGAATGCGTTATTAATGAGATCAAGGACAAAATCAAAAGAGACCTAGAGACAAATGAAAATGAAAACACGGTGACTCAAAATTTATGGATACAGCAAAAGCACTCCCTAAGAGTGATGTTCATAGCAATACAGGTCTACCTCAAAAACTAAGAAAAAGCTCAAATAAACATTCTAACCTTACAATTAAAAGAACTAGAAAAAGAACAGCAAACAAAGCCCAAAGTGAATAGAAGGAAGGAAATAATAAAGATCAGAGTGGAAATAAATGAAAGAGAGTCTAGAAAAAACAATACAAAAGATTAATGAAACTGAGACCTGGTTCTTTGCAAAGGATAAACAAAATTGACATTCTTAGCCAGACTATTCAAGGTAAAAAGGGAGAGGTCTCAAATAAATATAATCAGAAACGAAAGAGGAGAAATTACCACAGACTCCACAGAAATACAATTAATCATAAGAAAATACTGTGAGCAATTATATGCCAACAAATTGGATAATCTGGAAGAAGTGAACACATTCTTAGAAACATACAATCTCCCAAGACTGAGTCAAGAAGAAACATAAATTTGGACGCTAATTACCACCAATGACATAGAATCAGTAATCAAAAACCTCCCTGGACCAGATGGCTTCACAGGCAAATTTTACTAAACATTCAAAGAAGAATTTTAACCTATTCCCAATCTATTCCAAAAAATTTAAGAAGGAAGGCTTCCTGACTCATTTTATGAGCCACCATTACCTTGATTCCAAAACCAGGCAAAGACATTACAAAATAAGAAACTATAGGCTGATATCTCTTATGAACATTGATGCAAAAATCCTCAACGAAATATTAGAAACCAAATTCAGCAATACATTAAAAATGTCATACACCATGATCAAGTTGGATTTATTCCTGGGATGAAAGGTTGGTACAATATCTGCAAATCAATTAACGTGATACACCACATAACAAATAAAAGATGAAAACCATATGATCATATCAATGGATGAAAAAAAAGCATTTGACAAAATCCAGCATCCATTTATGATAAAAACTCTCAGCAAAGTGGGAATAGAGGGAACATACTTCAACATAATAAAGGCCATATATGACAAACCTACAGCTAACATCATACTCAATGGGGAAAGGCTGAAAGAATTTTCCTTAAGATCAGGAACAGACGATACCCACTTTCACCACTCCTTCAACATTGTTGGAAGTCTTTGCCACAGCAATAAGACAAGAAAGAGAAATAAAAGCATCTGAATTGGAAAGGAAGAAGTAAAACTCTCATTATTTGCTGATGACATGATACTATATAGAGAACCCTAAAGATTCCACCAAAAAAACTGTTAGAACTGATCGATGAATTCAGTAAAAGTAGCAGTTACAAAATAAATATTCAGAAGTCAGTGGCATTTTTATACACTAATGATGAACTTTCAGAAAGAGAAATTAAAAAAATCCCATTTACAATTGTGTTGAAAACTAAAATACCTGGGAATCAAATTAACAAGAAAGTAGAAGACCTGTTTTCAGAAAATTATAAGTCATTGAAAAAAGAAATTGAAGATACAAATAAATGGAAGCATATACCTTTCATGGGTAGGAAGAATCAACATCATTAAAATGGCCATCTACCAAAGCAATCTATAGATTCAATGCAATCCCTATCAAAATACCAATGGCATTTTTCAGAGAGCTAGAAAAAATAATCCTAAAATTTATATGGAGCCATAAAAACCTGAATAGCCATGGCAATCTTGAGAAAGAAGAACAAAGTTGGAGGTATCACACTACCTGATATCAAACTATACTACAAGGCTACAGTAATCAAAACAGCATGGTACTGGCATAAAAACAGATACATTGATCAATGGAACAGAATAGAGAGCCCAGAAATAAATCCATGCCTATATGCTTACTTAATATATGACTAAGGAAGTAAGAATATACAATGGTAAAGACAGTCTCTCAATAAATGGTGTTGGGAAAATTGGACAGTGCATGCAAAAAAAAAAAAGTTGGACCTCTTCTTACACCATATACAAGAATAGACTCAAAATGGATTAAAGACTTAAATTGAAACTGAAAACCATAAAACTTCTAGAAGAAAATGTAGGCAGTAAACTCTCTGATATTACTAACAGGAATTTCTTTTCAGATATATCTCCTCAGGCAAGGGAAACAAAAGAAAAAATAAACATGGACTATATCAAACTAAAAAGTTTTTGTGCAGCAAAGGAAACCATAACAAAACAAAATGACAGTGGAGAGAAGATATTCACTAATGATACATCTGATAAGGGGTTAATATCAAAATAATAAAAGCTTATACTCTCAACAACAAAAAAACAATCCAATTAAAAAATGGGCAGAAGACCTGAACAATACTTCTCAAAGAGGAAATACAGATGGCTAACAGACATATGAAAAGATGCTCAAGGTCAGTAATCATCAGAGAAATGCAAATTAAAACCACAATGAGCTATTCACCTCACACCTGCCAGAATGGCTATCATCAAAAATCAAAAAACAAGTGTTGGTGAGGATGTGGAGAAAAGGAAACCCTCATACATTGTTGGTAGGATTGCAAATTGGTACAGCCACTATGGAGGTTTCTCAAAAAATTAAAAATGGATATACCTTTTGCCTAGCAATTGCACTTCTGGGTATTTATCCAAAGAAAACCAAAACAATAATTCATAAAGATCTATGCCTAATATTCATGGCAGCACAATTTACAATAGCAAGATATGGAAGCAACCTAAATGCCCATAACATATGATTGGATAAAGAAATTATGGTTCATATATACAATGGAATATTAAGCCATTAAAAAAATGAAATCTACCATTTGCAATGACATGGATGGACCTAGAGGTTATTATGCTGAGTGAATAAGTCAGAGAAAGATAAATACCATATGATTTCACTTATATGTGGAATCTAAGGAACAAAAAGAACAAACTAATCAAAACAGACTCAAAATATAGTGGACAATTTGGTGACGGACAGAGGGGGAGGGGTTTGGGGCAGGAGAATGGGGTGAAGGGTTAAAGAAGTACAACTTAGTAGTTGATAGTTGGTCACAGAGATGGGGACGGCATAGGGAATGCAGTTAGCATTAATATGATGGCTAAGTGGAGGGCCAGGGGAGGGAGGAAGCAACTGGGGGAATCATTTTATGAACTATATAGATGTCTGACCAATGTGCTATATACTTAAAACTAATTTAAATAAATTTAAATACACACACACACACACACACACATGTGTGTGTGTGTGTATAATAGTCTTTGACCCAACAATTTCACTTTAGAAAGCTGATATAAGGAAACTATTACTGGCAAACTTACAAAGATATTAATCACAGCAGTGCTTCTAATAGAGGAAATTAATTAGAAATGAAGTAGACAGTACTCTTTATGAAGCACCTCCTTATAATTCTCTCTTGTGTGACACTTGCCAGCTACATTGGTCTTTCACTTTCCTGAGCTGGACATGCTCCTCTTTATTCCAAAGCCCTACTGTCTGTCTCCTTCACATATCACCTTAAATGAGATGGTTCTGTGTTTTTCTGTTTCATATAATTATTTATATGTACACTTTGTTGACTTATGTATATCCGTGTTTACCTCTAGAGCATCATCTATATAAGCATAGTAGTCATGTCTGCTCATTCAGCAGGTGTCACACAGAGTCCATCACTTAGTGAGCAATAAGTATTTACTAAATGGTTCAGTGATAAATTTCTTTCTAGATTTTGTTTTATAAAATTTATTTTTCTGAATTCTATAATACCTCTAGAATATTTGCTGTGAATAATGCCACATATTATCTGATGCTAGATGACTGTACAATTGCTGTTTTCTAGGAACCATGTTATTAAGTTCTGATTTTCTAGAAGTGATTCAATTACTTCTCTGCTTTAAAAAACAAAATATGACTTAATAGATAGGCTGAACTGAAACCTCTATCTGCCTGTTAAATTTTCATCAACCTCACTATTCAAAGAGAATGTAGAAATTATCTTCCAAGCATAAATCTTTTAAAAAATTCAAGTGAAAAAGTGGAAATGAGGCAAAGCATTATATGCATTTTTTGGGTGAATTCCTTAGCTGTTGACTACTTGCATGGACTAGAATTTATTTCACCATATACTAGAAAACTGTTAATTAATTGAAAAATTAAAAAAATGAACACTGAATAAAGAAATAGAGGATTCTGGGAAACCTGGCAGAGTGAGAGATGTCCTCAGATCTTTCCCCTTGAAACAACAATAAGCTGAACATATAAAACTCAACAAAAACACACACAAACTGCAAACCAGCAACATCTGAGTGTGGGATCTGCACATAAGAACTACTGCAGGTAAGAACCCCAGGTGTCAGGCAGTAGACTGGGAGAAATAAAGAAGCTGCCACTTGTAGCTGCTGGAGCTCCCTGCAGGAAGAGGGTAAAGGGAGAAGGTGTGGTGACTTCCCTGAACAACACTGCCTGGATGTGCCAGGAGTTCCGTGCAGCCAGCAGTAGGGTCAAGTCATCAGGGCAGAAAGCAGAGAAGCAGGATGGGGCTGCAGAGAAACAACAGTTGATTTTTGCTGGCCATGATGGCAGAACCGAGGCTGAGCTGCAACCCCAACTCCCAACCTAGAGGGTCCCTCCTGCCATATCCCTCTGAGAGCCATCACTGCGAGCCCCAATAGAATCTGAGCAAACGCTACCGAAATTTTTTTGCTAACACTGACAGGGACTGAAACTGAGAGTTGTGAGTAAGATTAAATTTCTCTGAGAAATAAAAAAAAAAAAAAAACATTATTTAGGCTTTATATAAAGCAAGGATCTATCAGGCTTAGATACCACCTACTGGAAACCAAAAGAAAAGCGCTTCTTTGTAAGCAGATTAAAGAGAGGCCTTTATATAAATAAATCTTCTTTCTGGAAAAACAACAGAATACACTTCCATTAATGCCCAGGTGATAAATAGTCCATTAAACACCATAAACAACCAAAGTGACCAAGGCATCTCAGAAAGAAAGAAAGAAATCTCCAGAAAATAAGCTTACTGATATAGAAATATGCAACTTAAATAACAGAGAATTCAGATGGTACCTCTGAAAAAACTCATTGAGCTCTGAAATGAGTCATATCAACAATTTCAGGAATTGAAAAAACAACCAGATGAGCAGAGCAAGGAGATTGAAACCCTCAAGAAGAACAGAATAGATCTTCTAGAGATACAAAAAACCAAAAACAAACAAAAACACTGCAAGAGTTGAAAAATAAAATAGCAAGCTTGGGAAATAGAATCGACCAAATGGAGGAAAGGATCAGTGATATCAAAGACAGAAATGTAGAAATAAATCAGAAGAAAGAAGAGAGAAATAATGAAAGAAATACAAGAACTAACTGATACTATTCAGGAGAGGAAACATGAGAATAATGGACATTATCAAAGGCCAAGTTAAGGAGCATTTTCAGACAAATAGCTGATAAGAATTTCCCAAATCTAAGGAATGAGCTGGAACTTGGAATTCAGGAAGTCGACAGAACATCCAATTATCTCGACCCACAAAGCCTTCACCAAGACACACTGATTAAAATTATCAAAAATCAATGAAAATGACAGAATTCTCAGAGAGCCAGGGGAAAGAAGACAATAAACCTATAAAGGAAAAGCCTTTAGATTATCCTCAGATTTCTCAGCACAAACCTTACAGGCCAGAAAGGAATGAAATCAAATATTTAAACTATTAAGTGAAAGGAACAACCAACTAGAATAATGTATCCAGCTAAGCTCTCCTTTAGATATGAAGGAGAAATTGAGACCTCTCAAGACATACAAAAATTGAAGGAATTCTCCACTATGAGGTCTGCACTACAGGAAATACTGAAAGGAGTCAGCTCACCTAAAACAAAATGACAAAAACAAAACAAAACAAAAACATAATTAGGAGTAAAGTGACTATCAGGAAAATAGAAGCAGAGGAGTGCAATCCTTATAGGGCATTATAAGCTTAAATAATAAGAGAATTGCTACAGCAAGATAGTAATGAGAGTTCAGCATACGTAGGGACAAATTGAGACAACAATGACTGAAAAGGGGAGGATTCAAAAGATCCAAATTCACAAAGGAAAATGGAGATGAATAAATATATATATATACACACACACACACTATCCTTTTCAATTCATAACTATACACCGAAGATTCAGAACTGAAGTGTAAACATAAAACGAGAAGGACTAGAGGAAAAAACATACACAAGCCAACCAAAATAAAGAAAATGGAAACATGAGGACAAGGAAGCAAGGGAAACACTGAGCTACCAGAAAGCAAAAGATAAA
Source organism: Eonycteris spelaea (assembly GCA_003508835.1). Lineage (NCBI taxonomy): Eukaryota > Metazoa > Chordata > Mammalia > Chiroptera > Pteropodidae > Eonycteris > Eonycteris spelaea. The sequence goes on from PUFA01000168.1 coordinate 1,445,491, forward strand.
ATGGATATAAGAAGACCTCATGTTTCAATAATCACCCTAAATGTAAGTGGACTGAACTCACCAATAAAAAGGCACAGAGTTGCAAAATGGATCAAAAAACAAAACCCAACCTTATGCTGACTCCAGGAGACCATTTCGGCCCCAAAGGCAAATATAGACTCAAAGGGTTGGAAAAATGGTATTTCAAGCAAATGGCATTCAAAGAAAAGCGGGAGTAGTGGTACTAATATCAGACAAAATAGATTTTGAAATAAAAAAGGTAAATAAAGATACTGAGGGACACTTCATAATGATAAAGGGAATCATGCACCAAGAAGCATAACACTTATTAATATCTATGCTCCCAATCAGGGAGCCCCAAAATATGTAAAGCAATTACTAACAGAACTAAAGGGAGAAACAGACCAAAACACTATCGTAATAGGGAACCTAAATGCCCCACTGTTGGATATGGCAGATCATCCAAACAGAAAATCAGTAAGGAAATAACATCCTTAAATGACACATTGGACCAACTGGACATAATTTACATTTACAGAGCCTTCCATCCCCAAAACTGATGATTATACATTCTTCTCTAGTGTGCACTTGGAACATTCTCAAGAATCGACCACATACTACACACAGAGATAGTCTCAACAAATATAAAGAGTTGAAATCATTCCAACCGTATTCTCTGATCATAATACTTTGAAACTAGAGATCACTGCAAAAAGAAATCAGGAAGAACCACAAATACATGGAGATTAAACAACAGCTACGAGAATAACGGCAAGAGAAGAAATAAAAGAGAGATCAAGAGAACATAGAAATAAATGATAATGATAGTACAACATATCAAAACTTTTGGACATGGCAAAAGTGGTCATAAGAGGAAATTCATATTACAGCCTATGTCCAAAAACAAGAATGAGCCCAATAAACAACCTAACGCTTCATCTTAAAAAACTAGAAAAGGAAGAACAAATGGGGCCTAAAGTCAGCAAAGGAAAGAAATAATCAAAATTAGAGTAGAAATAAATGAAATTGAAAACAAAAAGAATAGAAAAAAATAAGCAACAAAAGCTAGTTCTTTGAAAGTTTAATAAAATTGACAAACCCCTGGGTAGCTACTAAAGAAAAAGAGAAAGGACATAAATAAACAAAATCAGGGATGAAAAAGGGAAATTACAGCTGATATTGCAGAAATACAAGGTCATACAAGAATACTATGAAAAAAGTATATAATACCAAATTTAATAACCTAGAAGAAATGGACCAGTACTTAGAAAAATACAATCTTCCTAGATGAATCAAGATCTGGAAAATCTAAATAGACCTGTCAGCAGTATGGAAATTGAAACAATCATCAAAACCTACCAAAAATAAAAGTCCACCACCAGAGCTTTCACCAGTGAATTCTACCAAACATTCAAAGGAGATTTAATACCTATTCTCTTCAAACTCTTCCAAAAAATCAAAGAAGAGGCAATACTTCCTAACTCATTTATGAGGCCAATATTCTCTGATACCAAAACCTGGAAGGTAACACAAAGAAAAACTATAGACCAGTATCTTTCATGAACACAGATGCAAAAATCCTAAATAAGATACTAGCAAACCAAATATCACAAACATATTAAAAGATTATATACCACGATCAAGTGAGCTTCATCCAGGGGCACAGAGATGGTTCAACATATGCAAATCAATTAATGTGATACACCACGTAAACAAATTAAAAATAAGAATCATATGATCATATAAAACCTTCAACAACATAGAGCATCCATTTATGACCAAAACACTTAAACAAAATCATATAGAAGGAAAGTAACTTAACATAATAAAGGCCATATGTGACAAACCCTCAGCCAACATTATACTTAAAGGTTGAAAAAACGAAAAAGCTTCCCTCTAAGATCAGGAACAAGGCAAGGCTGTCCACTATTGCCACTATTATTCAATATAACATTGGAAGTCCTAGCAAGTGCAATCAAGCAAGAGAAAGATATAAAAGACATCCAAAATAGGAAACAAAGAAGTCAAACTGTCACATTTGTGGATGACATGATTATATAGAAAACCCTAAAGACTCCATAAGAACACTACTGAAAACAATAAGAAAATAGTAAAGTCTTTGGATACAAAATCAACTTTTGAAAAATCCATAACATTCTTATACTCTACTAATGAAGCATCAGAAAAAGTGGAAAAAAATAATTCCTTTTGCAATTGCAACAATAAGAATAAAATACCTAGGAATAAAATTTAACAAAACATTGAAGACCTACATAATGAAAAACTATAAGACCCTATTTAAAAGAAATCAAAGAAGATACAAAGAAATGGCAAGATATTCCCATGTTCATAGATTGGAAGAATCAACAGTTAAAATGACCATAATACCTAAAGCATTATACGGATTTAATGCAAATCTCCATCAAAATCTAATTGGCATATTTTTAGAAAAAATAGAACAAAAAATCATCAGATTTGTATGGAAGCACAAAAGACTTGAATTGCCAAAGCCATCCTAAGAAAGAAGAACGAGCTGGAGGCATCACTGTGCCTGACTTCCAATTATACTGCAAGCGATAGTAATCAAACAGCATGGTATGGCCCCCAAAACAGACACACGGACCAGTGGAAAAGCATCTAGAATCCAAAAGTAAACCCATATTTATATAGACAAATAATTTTGAGCAAAAAAGCCAAAAACATACAGTGGAGAAAGGAAAGCCTCTTCAATAAATGGTGCTGAGAAATCTGGAAAATCACCTGTAAAAGAATGAAACTAGACTGTTCTCTATTAACACACACCAAAATTAACTCAAAATGGATTAAGAACCTGAATATAAGACTGAAGCGAATGTATAGAAGAAAACTTTGGAACTAAGTCAAGAACCTTGGACTTAAAGAGGATTTATGAATCTGAACTCAAAGGCAAAGGAAATAAAAGCAAAAATAAATGAATGGGACTATACCAAACAAAAATCTTCTGCTCAGCAAAAGAAATCATCAACAAGGTAAAGAGACAACCATCTCAATGGGAAGCTATATTTGCAAGCAATGCCCTTCGATAAGGGCCTAATATCCAAAATGTATGAAGAATTCATATGACTCTATGACAATGAAAATACAAACAATCCAATAAAAAAATGGGCAGAGGACCTGGACACTTCTCCCTAGAGGACATAGCTCAACATTGCTAGCCATTAGAGAAATGCAAATCAAAACCACAATGAGATACCATCTCACACCTGTTTAAAATAGCTATAATCAACAGGACAAGTAATAACAAATGTTGGAGAGGATACGGAAAAAATAGGAACCCTCATACACTGCTGGTGGGACTGCAAATTGGTACAGCCACTATGAAAAACAGTATGGAGGTTCCTCAATAAACTAAGAATGGATCTACCATAATGATCCAGCAATCTCTCTACTGGGTATTTACCCCAAAGACTTGAAGACCCATATCCAAAAAGATATTTGCACACCGATGTTCACAGCATTTTTCACAGTGGCCAGGACATGGAAGCATCTGAAGTGTCCTATGATAGATGATTGGCTAAAGAAGCTGTGGTACATATATACGATGGAATGTTACTCTGGGTCATGAGGTGAAGCTGTAGTCCAGGATCTGACTTTCTTTTACAGGGAAGCCTCAGTTTTTTCTTAATTGGATCTGGCCCATCTCCATTATCCAGGATAATCTCTCTTACTTAAAATGAATTTATTCTGAACATTATCTATGAAATATTTCATAGAAACAGCAGCTTAGTTTTGATTAACTTGGTACTACAGAGTTAAGTGGATACATAAAGCTATCACACTAGTCTTCTTATGAAAACCAAAAATAACTTGTGCTTTGCAACAAGAATTTTTTAACTATAAAGTGAGATAGTGAAAAAGATATTTCTTCCAAATTCCCTCTCAGCTCTACGTTATGAAAACCAATAATTACCCAAATGGAAAATACCAAGAAACTCTCCCCACATTACAGGGTTGATGGCTAGAAAGGAAGATGTGTTTCAGAATTATGGTAAGAGTTTTAAGGACTCTTGGAAAAAAACATTTTTTAGACATATTTACAGTTTGGTAAAACTTCATTGGAAAATAGCAACACCTTGAAAAATAGAGGGAAACAAAGAATTTATATGGATGTTTTCAACCATATTCTTATGAAAAATGTCTGGTTTTGATCTAAATATGTCAACACCAAATATTTCAGTAGTCTTTGAATCCATGAATATTTTTATGAAAAAATTTTGAGTAATTGAAAAACTTGAACTAGAGTAAGAAGAGAAAGAGGATTGATGATGAAGAAGGGGAAAGGGAAGGAGATGAAGAGGAGGAGGAGCGAGGAAGAAGAAAATTTCTTGTTAGAAAATGACAAGTTGCTTTAAATATTCTCTCTGCTTAACTGTTCTCTTCTTACATGTTAGTTTAAGATTTAGGAGGTGTTTAGTTTGTCTCAAAGCAGAATTCAATGTGTCAGATTACATTCAGATTCTATCTGCACAAAGGAGACTTGAAAGACAAAACCAGATAATTCAGCAATGTAGACAAATTGCTTATAATGAGAATTTCTGACCTTTTTTAAATGAATTCAATTTTTTTAAAAAAAACCTTTGTAGAAATATAGCTAACATACAATATTATATTATTTTCAAGTGTACACCATAGTTATTCAACATTTATATATCAAAGAAGTGATCACCATGATAAATCTAGCAACCATCTGACACTGCTACAACATTATTACCATATTATTGACTATAATTTTCTATGCTGTTTATTATACCCTCCTGAGTTCTTTATTTAGTACCTGGAAATTTGAACCTATTACTCCCTTTTCATTTTTTTTCTTAAAAAAATTTTCAATTACAGTTTGATATTCCATATTAGTTTCAGATGTATAGCGTAGTGGTTAGACATTTATATAATTTACTAAGTGATCCCCCAATTAGTACTCACCTGACAACTATGTATAATTATTATTAATATTATCCAACTTATCCCCTATACTGTACTTTACATCCCCAGGACTATTGTGTAACTACCAATTTGTACTTCTAATTCCTTCAATTTTTTCACCCAGCCCTCAGGTCCCCTCCCAGCAATTATCAGTTTGATTCCAAAGCTAGACGAAGACATTAAAAAAAATATAATATTATAGGTTTATATCCCTGATGAACATAGATGCAAAAATTCTCAACAAAGTATTAGCAAACCAAATTCAGCAATACATTAAAAAAAAATCATACCACATGATCAAGTGGGATTTATTCCTGGGATGCAGGTTTGATTCAATTTCTTCAAATCAACTGATGCGATATACCATCTAAACAAAATGAAGGATAAAAGTCATATGATCATATCAATAGGTCCAGAAAAAGCATTTGATAAAATTCTGCATCCATTTATGATAAAAAAAAAAAAAAAACTCAGCAAAATCGGAATAGAAGGAACATACCTCAATATAATAAAGGCCATATATGACAAACCCACAGCTACATCGTACTCTTTGGCGAAAAGCTAGGAGTGTTTTCCTTAAGATCAGGAACAAGGATGTCCATTTTTACCACTTTTATTCAACATAGTATTGGAAGAGCTAGCCACAGTAATCATACAAGAAAAAGAAATAACAGGCATCCAAATTTGAAAGGGAGAAATAAAACTGTCATTATTTACAGATGATATGATACTATATAGAGAGAACCCTAACGATTCCACAACACACACACATACCCTCGTTAAGACTAATTAATGAATTCAGTAAGGTAGCAGTAGTTCAGTAAATTAGTGAAAAGGTTTTGAGCCACACAATCCTAAATTCAGACCCTAGTTCTACCCATTTGTAACACTTTACCTTATTCACATTGTATATCAACTTTGTGAGATTCATTCCTTATTATCTATAACATGAGACAATGATATGATATTGGTAAAGTGCTTGGCACACAGTAGGTACTTGGTAAGCATTAGTGCTCATAAAAGCAATTTTCATAATTGTTTATCTTAGCCCACAGCCATTAAAGTCCTGCTGCTCGTGTGGTCAGGAATCCTTAGAAGCTAGTTAAAAATACAGTCTCTAGGCCCACTCCAGACCCACCAGATCAGAATCTGATTTTGTATAAGAATCCTAGGTGATTCTCCCATTGAAATCTGAGAACCACTCTGTCTAGATTTTACTTGTTTCAATTATTTTGCATAATTTTTGGGATATACCTAAAGATGTTTTATTTGTTATCTGATCTAATTTGATTAAATGGAAAGGAGGCTGAGAATCCTTCCATTATTAATGAGTCTTACTTTGTCTTAGACCGCTATTCTTTATTAAAAGTACCTGTGCCTAAAAATGACCTGTTGTGTAATGGCCAAGTAACTTGTGGTCCTGTAGCTAGCTTCCTGGCTGAGGAATGTGAACTTTCTAAGAACATTTGTACCTAACATTCTTTGAAAGAAGTGGAAGCCTTTTACAGTAATGTGTCTATAAGAGTAATGTCAAGCAATGCAGCCCAAGCAAATTTCATCACTAGCTAAACTCCTTGTGGGATTACTGCCTAAATCAATAGTGTAGGTAACACAATTACCGCTTAACAAATTGTATCCAAGTTTCCCTGAGATGATATAACAGAGATTTCATTGTTGTGATAGAAACAATATTGTGAAAGAATGAGACCCAAGTGTCTGGAGATTAAGGGAGATTGTCAGAGAAATTTAGTAGTGTGTAGGGATGGAGCACATTTTTCTTATATTCAACTAAGTGTCGTATAGTAATTTGTTCCAGTTTTTATCTCAAAGGCATTGGCCTGCATCTTGCTTAGCATCCCTGCCGAGCTGAACCAAGAACTAAAGTCCCTTTGAAGCTAATGGGAGCTTTGTGCTCTGATTAGCCCTACAGGATTCTTGCAGTAAAGCAAGAAGCAGGCCCTTTGTTTATATTGGTGTTTGTGTAATCATGGGGAAATGACTGTTTCTCAGAAGGATAGCTCATACAGCAGTGGAGATATTTGCAGTTTCAAATCTGCTTTAGTTTTATTTTTTTCCCGTTATTAGTCATTACTCAGTGCTAGCAATGTGTCCTTAGAATCTGAAGACTTACCTTATTTGAAATAGCATTAAATAACCAGGAGACTTGCTTTCTCGTCCCAACCCTGGTACTTACTATCAGTGTATCCTTGGGGAAACCACCTTACCTTTCTGGGCTTTAAGGAAACTAGATTAGTTAATCTCTAAAGTCCTTTCCAGAGGAAATTTCTATGAGTTAATATATTAATTAAAAAGGAACTCCTTTAAAAAGGAAGCAAAAGTGTCAAGAGAATACCAAGAATATAAAGAAATGCCAGAGATGGCATTCATAGAGCCTGTGAAAGAACTGTAGTTATGTATAAAATTGTCTGTATTTGCTTATATGAATTCATGGAGAAGGTCCATAGCTTTCATCAGATTCTTGAGTGAATCTGTGACCCAAAAATTGCAGAAAGGATATGACAGAAACACAAATTAAGAGCTAAGAGCTCCTATTTGAAAGGTTATTTCATATATTCACTAAAGATAATATTTTTCTTAATTAAAATTTGTAAAACCTATTTCTAACATTTTAATAATGATTAGGTTCTGATAACACCACAAACATACATGCTACATAACACACATCCACCACCACCCCCCCAACCACACACAAACCTGGGATAATTTATCCTGTGCTTGGCTAATCCTGTGAATTGCTTTTTATTCAAGCCAATTACTTTAGAAGTAACTCAGCAGTCAGGGAAAATTAGAGAAATATTAAAAAAAACAATCAGCCTGTACAAGGGAACTCCATGTAAGTTTTAAAGGATCGTACTGCTATTCTGGAAAAGAATAATTTAAAGGTGTACTTTTGTATAACTGAAGGATCTTGACACTGCTTTAGATTTCTTTCATGTTCTTCCAAAATTAAATTCTATCAAGTGCCATACATGTTCTTGAAGAAATTGTGATTTACCACAGCAAAATCTCTTTTATTTACCTATCAATAGAGAAAGAATATCTGACTACAAACATGTCTATGCAAGTTAATTTGCTTTCCTATCTTTCTGATACTATTATCTGAGATTAGAATCAGCACTTTGAATAATTTTTGAGCCACATAATTATTTGATAGCGTTTGGCACATTTAAAATATTTTTTTTTCAAGTAAAGTGACACTAACATTGTCTTTTTGGCTTGTTTTTAATCTGTATTTTACATAGATGATAAGTAGAGATTATTTTGTTCTTTCAATAAACATTGCCTTGTGGTTTTATTTTAAAACTGCATCTTAAACCAAGATGGAACAGATGGAAGCTTCATTGCTTAAACAAACAACTATACTTCAGGGCGAAAAACTCAAATTAATAGTCTTGACAAAGAACTTAAGAAACTTCTAGAAAATCTAAATTTTCTTCACAGGTTTGCTTTATAAAATAAAATGGTAGTTATCACATGTCTGCTTTCCACCTTTTTTATTTCCTGTAATGTAAAAGCAAACCCTCACCATCTTTTTGGCGTCAAAATGATTATTCTAATCTATCTGCTGAGAGATAGATTTCAATGGTTGCTGATGGTTAGAATTTTCATTTCAGTTGCCCAACCAGTTTTAGTATGTAAGAGATGGTTTCTAACTCCAAGAAAGCCATGAACAAACATGACTATTCTCCTGGGACAAACAATACTAGTGACTGATGGACTCCAGAGCTAAATATTTTAGAAGCAGGAAATGCACACTCTTTTCCAAGGACACTTCATTCTTTTAGAGATGAATGTAAATAAGCCTATATAGCCTCTAAGGAAACAGGAATAGAACCCCACCATTATCTACTAATACACGTTGAAGTAAATTTTATTCCACCCATTTACTCAATATCTCAGCTGAATCAGGTTCTAAACCTGTTCATTTCATTGGAGACAAAGAAGACAATTGAAATCTTTTCTTAGCTGGTTCAATTCAGAATTCAGACTTTGGCTATAATTTTTCTTGGGCTGATAATGAATGTTGCTGGCACATTGCCCGCCTAGATAGTTATTTATAAATAAATAAAGTCGTATGCAGTTTGGTCAGAAAGAACATAATATGACAGCCTGCAGCAGATTGGTTGATATGCCTACTGGGACAGATCTATGCTACTGTAAGAAATTGAGCAGTTAGAGGTTCTGCAGTGCAGCTTTGGGTTAGTGATGTGCCCAAATTAAAGTCCATTATGTCATATGTATTTTATAATATCCTCTTTCAAGGTACTCCTTCTTCTAAATACTTCTTTAATTAGCTTTGGTTACAGATTTTCATACCTATTTTATCAATTGATGGGTTGTAATGTAATTTAACAGGAATTAACTCCTATTTTCTGAATATATACTTAGTGTTTGGAATAGAAAGCATCATTGAGTTTATAGTTTTAAGGATTGTGTGTATGTATATGTGTGCATGTATGTGTGTGTACATGTACGTATGTTTTGGGAAAGGGATCAGGGCCAGAAACAGGCATCATGCAAATAATGAAAATACAAACATTGTGAGTGTTTGTAGAGATAGAGTATAGGAACTCTTGGACTACTTCTCTCTTCTGTAACTATTTCCTGTTCTCTTTGCTTGACTGAATTCTACTCAGCTGTCAGGTTCCAGGGTAAATGTCACTTTCTCGGCAAAGCCCTTATCTACATTTGATAGCCCTATCAATGACTTCACGTAGCCTGCATTTTATTTCATAGCAGTTAACACATTAGTATTATATCATTATTTATGTGGTTTTTAAATATCTCTTTTATTTCACCAGATTGTAAGTAAAGTTCTGTAAGATCAAAAATCTGCCTATTTTGTCCTCCACCACAGCTGACTGCCTTGTACTGTGTCTGACAGAGTAATAATATTAAAAAGCTAACATTTCATGTACTGTTGGGCCACTTGTTTTTGTATTCAAACTTATCTATCAACACTTCAAATCTCTTTGAGGCAAGTACCTCAAAGATGGAGAAATTGAGGTAAAAGAGAATTAAATACCTTCAAAAGCTTCTACATCTAATAAGGGGCTATGAGTTTGTGTGTTTTTGAGTTTGTGCTCTTAACCATTTTTGTCATGCTGTCTTTATAGTGACTCTATATTGAATGAATGAATGAATGAATGAATGAATGATTTAGACCAAACCACGAGTGCCAGAGACTATTTTAGCAGTCATGAATGGCCTTTTGAAGAAATGAGAGATGAAATGAGCCCCAAAAGTAAGAAATAGAAGTGAAATTTAGCCCAGGAGATATGGGGTACAATTCTGGGCAAGGAGGGTAGAGGTGCAGGAAAGTATGTTCCAGGTAAAACAAACCTAATGGATAAAATTTTGGAGAAGGATGAGTTACAGATATTTCTGAAAATGAATACAGACACCTAGAAATTAGTGGAAGTTTATTTAATCTGGCATGCATACCAAGTGTGAGAAGAGCTCGCTAAAATGTGAGGCCATTGATGCAGGCAGGGCCTAAATCATGGAGTCTTTATAAAAACTTTAAAGGAGACTTTATGGGATTTGACTGAAGGGATTTTGAAGAGATTTGCATTTTGAAAAAATTGTTGTCTATAGAAAGTATTTCAAGGGAACACGTTTGAAAGCAAGGTGGGGAGTACTTGCTTTCAAACGTGTACTTGAGATGAAAAAATCTGGTGGCCTAAACTAGCATGGTGGAGAGAATTGTTTGGATGTAAACTATATTCAGGATTTAGAGACAAGAGTATTTGGTGATTGGATACAGGAGCCGAAGGAATAAGGAGAGGTTAAACGTCCCCAGTTATTCAAATAGGAAGCTGGAATAGGAGGTGAGGAAGAAAAGATCAGTGCAAAGTCTGAAGGACCAGTGTGGTATTCCAGTGATTGTGATCGTTAACAGTTAAGTATGTTTTTCTTGAGCTTAAAAGATAGGTCTAGGCTGGAAAAATAAATTTGGAATAGTTTAATAAGCAACTGAAGCCATGGGAGCCAAAGTAAAGCAAAGAATGACTAGAACAGATGGTCCAGGACTTGCCCAAGTGAACTACGAGTTTGTTAATATTTCTTAGCCTCAGAATCCTTTGCTATAAAATGCGAATGCATAGAATGTACTCCACAGTGTTGATGTTAGGGTGTTAGGAAACAACTTTGAAAACCTCCGGCTTGTGGGGAATATTTACTAAAGTTTAGTTTCTACCCTTTGTGCTTATATATTTAATATGATTCTTTAAAGTAATCTCATAAATGAAAGATAACATTTAAGAGGAGATGTTAAGTCTAAGGTTCAAATAAAGGATTAGCTGTGTTTAACCAACCTATTGCATTTTTTAACTTAATTGACTTTATATTTTATTTCTAAAACTCTACTTTTTTTCAGAATGGTTTTTACTTCATTATTTTTCTTATACTTCTTTTTATTGTTCTTTAAACATTATAAATGAGTTTATTGTTGACTATCCAACAGAGAGTAGATACTAAATTTTTAAGGATTAAGATAGGAGTTGGTAAGAAAATGATGGTTTCGTTTTTCTAATTAAATTAAGATTCTATTCAAACTCCCCAAAATGAGAGACTAGAATTTGAAACAAAAAAACAAAAAGTACTTAAAAAATTCATTTAAGGTTGAATTTCCTTTCAACTAATTTTGTTTGTTTTTCAGGCCTAAAATACATGCATTTCCTCATTTAGCATTGAGGAAATATAGATTCCAATTCCAGTTGGATTGGAACCTGTATATTGTATGATTGAATAGCCAAAGTTGGCGTAGTAACAGAATGGAGGCATCTTTCCTAGTTATAAGGATTAGGATTAGAGATGATAGAATGGACTTTAGAAGAGTTTTTTCTTAAAAAAAAAAAAATAAAAGAATAGATATTTTTGACTAGATTTTTTAATGATAATATCTTTAAGTCAGCTATTGAATATGGAACTTAAAATGAACTGCAGATAATTACAAAGATGCAATTGTCCCAAATACAGAGTCTGGTATTTAATATAGCCTATGCTTTTATAAGGTTTCAGTGAGCTCTTTGATGGATAAACATGTTAAAAATCTCTTTTCACAAAATTTGCTGGGAAAAAGACAACACATTTACTGCTTTGATAATTTTTCTAAACACACACACACACACACACACACACACACACACACACACACATTGCTGCTTTCTAAAGATTCTTTATGCTAGCTCAAACCCAAAGGTTTTATCAGTAGCTCAAATGAAATTTTTACAGACTTATGGTTATAATTCATATGCTTCTGATTTAGTGAAAGTGTTCATCATTCTAAAGTGCTTAGCTATAATGAAAAATTATTGTGTAATTTTTCTTAAGAATTCCTCTTTAGTTCACTTGGACATATAGCTTCATCCTTCTCTGCCCATTTTAGAGCAGTTCTGAAAAAGTCACATATAAATTCACACCAAGAAAGAAAATGTCAAGTACAGTTAAATTTTATGTTTGACAATTGAAAGGCAGATTCTTTCACTCAATTTCTTCATTTTATTTCTTTAGATGTGAAGGCCTCTCCTCAGATTAATGTGCAGACATCCATTAAATAGACCAGATTTTGAGACTTCGTTGTGATAAAGGGGTATTTGGGATTCTGAATTCTCTATTCCCTTTAAGTCACCAGATGATTATTTCCTGTCCTGTCTTTTTCACAGCCATCACAGCACTCTTCTAGCTATTCCTGTTTTAGGGATCCTAATGTTGTGTCTCAAACGATTCTGATTCTGTCCTGTTATCCACTCCTATTTCAGTTTTTGTCTACTAGATTGTTCTCAAAATAAGCACTTTTGATGCTCAAGCAGCTCACAATCTGGCCATGTAAGACTTAAATACAACCAGCTATCACAGAATAGCTATGTGTGACTATAAAAATGTCCTTTGGTGTCATAGAGGATAGTTTGACTTGACCAAGGATGTGGTGATATCTATATTTTATGGAGATCATTTGGCTGGGCATTGAGTAAAAGAGAAAGAGACGAACACAGATAATCAAAGAAGTAATGTAGTGGAATTTGTGAAACAAGCAAAGCACATACTGTGGGAAAGGGGACAAGCAGTTTGGTGTATTTAAACTTTAGAACACAATGTAGAGAGAGGAGCAGCAGCAAGTAATTATGATGCTAAGAATGAGGCAGAGGAGGCAGTCTGGAGCCAGTTGAAATAAATGCTAAAGAGTTTGAGAGAAACTAAATATTTTTCATAAGTAATAAAAGGAGGGTTCACTTTTTCAAGTGTATATTATAGAAAATTAAAGTTGGTAGCAGAAATTGTATTGCAAGTGTTTTAAGTGAGATGGTCTCAAAACTTCAAGGCATCTAATGGTCATTTGGTAAATATATTAAAATGAAGCTGCTAGATTCTCAATCACTCTGTGGAGTGGGGCTAGAGATTTGAATTTTCAATGAGCACCCAAGGTGATGCAGTAAGTACATCAGGAGATTCTGTTGGAGGAGCTTATAAACCATACTTGGAGAAAAAGTGGGGCAAGGCATTGTGTAGAACATAAGTGAAGACAGTTAAGAGTAGAAAACAATTTTTTTCCAAGAAGTTAAGGATGAAGGAAAGAAGTGAGAATGGTAAGAATATGAACTTCAGATTCATACCTTGTAGTTTTGCAACCTGGTTCTGCACTCATTTCTGTTGGTGTCTTGGGCAAATTCATTCTGCACTTCAGTGACTCCACATGTAGGACTGGAGTAATCATAGCATCTAACTCAGAGGATTTTATGAGGCTTACATAATTGTTAGATATAAAGTGCTTTGACCAATTCCTGAGCATAAATAGATTTTCAGTATATTTTAGCAATTATTATTATTGCTGACATTATTATTCGAGGAAGCAGTAGGATAAGGGAAATGTTATTTTTAAATATGCAGAGTTTCTGCTGGAGGATGAAGAAAAAATACCACAATGCAAAATATCCATTCCTGACTCTGGATCTCAGAGTTTGAGGGATAAATGGAATAGATGGCACAGTGGGTTACACCTTGCTGAGAAAGAGAGATGGATATATTTTAGAAGCAAAGCAAGCAAGAAAGAATTTGAATTCAAAATTTGTTCCCGTTGTTCCAAATCTCTTGTACTAAGGTCTGAGAAAAAAATGACAAAAGTTTTTGTAGAATTTACCCTCAGCTTTCTTTGTAATTGTAAAAATAAAATAAAAATAAAATAAATAATTTGCCCCTGCAGGTTTCTAAGTTTGTCCTTTTTTATTACGTAAGTTCTTTAATTTCAGCAGTTGTCTTTTCATATTTCACTGAAAGACCAAGAGGTATCTGAATTCCATGTGCGCTCAACTTTATACATTCTTTATGATACCTCTGGGTTGCAGGGATTCTCCTCTACTCTTCCTGTCATGATAGAAGTTGTCTCCCTTTCTCAAGCTAAGCTCAATTCCTTTTGTCTTAGCCTTGATCCCCTCCCTTTTCTTCTCCTCCGAGACCCCTTGCTCTATCAGTTTCTCCTACTTTCTTGCATCTTTATCTATTTATCTCTCCTCTTCTTCTCATACATTATTACATATATGCAACAATTTAACTGAAAACATTTTTTCAATAATTTTTTACAAGTTTCTATATTTTTTTTCCTTCTTTGACCACAAATATTTTTGTCAATAACTCTGCCTCTGATGATAACTAATGATTTCTCAAATCATTTAATCCAAATACTTTTATTGAATCTTCTATATAGTTTGACATTCTTGGGCCCTTTGTCCTAGTGAAATTCTCTAATCCGAGATTTCTGTGTTCTTTGACCTATCCTTTTGTTTTATTTTCTTGTCCTTTATAGTTTTTTAAAGCTTGAACATAAAACATTACAGATTTTTTTTTTTTTGCTTTTGTTTTTCTTTTACTGTGTTTCTCTCTTTTTTAAGCTCACTCATTCTTTTGGGCCTGGGGCTACAATATGACCTTCACTCAGGTGATTTTTTAAACCTGCAATTTCTATTAGGTATCTCCACTATCATTCCTGACTAAGTAAGCTGTTCTGTTTTTATAGGACCTCATTGCTGTCATTCTCCAAGTTACCTTGGATTTAAAATTTAAGATGTAACTGTGTCCCTTCTCAATATGCCAATATCAAATTTCTAAATGCTTTTAGTACCTTTAAATCTTATCCCAGTAAAATCTTTCATATCTTTTCTCTCTTTTAAATATCTTGGCTACCACTCTACTCATTACTCTATGAAATGTCACATATAGTTGAGGAAGTTGTGTATTGTACAATTTTAAGGGTTTCATTCACATAGCACACATGAATAGTGTTCTCTAGTGTTTTGTAGTGCAAAATCTGCAGAAATGCATGCAACTTTCCTATAAACCTTCACTACATGAACCATTGACATAGACTCATAGCCAGTCTTCCAATTTGTAGTTTTCTATTTGAACTAAACTATACTACCAAGTACCTTTCCTTAAATTTAATTTCAATCATACCATTCTCTTACTTTAAAGTCTTCAGTGGCTTTGTCACATTTTACTAAAGGAAGCATCAAATCCTTAGTGTTATAATAAAGGTCTTTGTCAAAAAACCCCAAATTTCATTTGAGCCACAAAAATCTATCTTGTGCCCTTTTGAAATGCAACTATTTTTTAATTGTCATTAATTAGGATCTGTTTGCTATTTAAGATATAAATTGGTTGCTGTTTCAAACTCAAATTAGAATTAATTTAAACATAAAAGACTATCCCAGGTATCTAAGAAAGTGTAAAATTAACACAACATGAAACAAAAATTAACAAAAAATAAATAAAATGTCATAAAGTTTGGGAACCAATCCAATACAAAGAATTCATGATGTTTCACTTCTTAAAGTAAAAAGTATTCATATTAAAAAATTATTCATGACCTTTGTTGAATGGAAAGGAAGAATTTATTCCAGGGAACTACTACAATGGGGTTTTGTGGTAAGGAAGAGAGATTCAACAAGGAGAAATGGAGATTTATAGCCAAGAAGTTGGGTGGGGGTCAATGGATGGAAAATTACTGAGAGGAAACATCAAGGCCAGAGGGATTCTTGCTAGACCTACTCAAGAAATTTCTTATTGCAGGCAGACCAGAGGAGGAAGACAGCCAAGATGGTAGATGAGGAATCCTATCAGATATCAAGATTGGGGGTGGGGAGTTGTAAAGTGCTCCAGCAGAATTCTTGTTAAAACTAGACCAAAGTGTCTAAAGATAGAGCCCAAGGTCAGGACTTTTATGGTTTAGAGGACCCTGGCCAGAGTTAGGTGAAGGTGAGAGCTTTTGTCACCCTCTACGCTGTTAATTCTGGACTTGGCTAGAAACAGCTCCATGAGTCTGTGCAACTGAGTTAAAAATACTATAATCTGAGAAGAAAGAATCTGTTATAATTTCTCTAGTATTTTAGAACCACTTCACAATTATTTCCTTCACTGAATTTTCCTTGATCCCCTTAAGTGATTGTGGCCCTCTTTTCTCAGAATCTCCTGGAATATGAATACATTTTGTCAAACATTATATTTACTTATTTTTATATACTTATCTATATCAACAGTACATATCCCCACGAACTCATTAGCTTTTTCAGGGACTGTCCTATTGCCTTACTTGTCCTTGTAATATCCCTTCCAGATAGCAGATATGGCCATATATGCCTTAGTATTAGTTCTCAATAAATAATTATTACAGTAAAATTTTAACTTGAGTTATTGTATTATAAGCCCCTTCAAATTACAGAAGAAGAAATTCATCCTGATCTTAAGATTATTCCCTCCTCCTCCACACTGCCATTCTTCTTTCTTCCCTTGACTGCCTCACACTCAGAACACTTTTTATAAAGTCCTACATCAGAATATTTTAGAGACAAAAAGCAGCATGATCAGGCATCCTTTTATTTTCTCCTTAAATATATACCTCTACATTTTCAATCTGATGTGATTCTAACAGTACACTCCATATGCATGATTGATGCCTAGAGTCTGAGGTATAACATTTTGAGTTAAAACCAGCCACTTAATTACACTATTTGGCTCCTGATTATCCAAGACAGTGATTTTTGTTTCTATTGGACTGAACATTTTTTGAAGCCTGAGGTGCAGTATTTCTACCTGCTGTCTCTGTCTCATGGGCAAATTTATATATTTGACTAAATGTTATTCACATTTTAATGGAATTTAAGTCAATTATACCTACTAAAATCTTATTTCAACATGTCCAGTTGCCTGGCCCTTTGGAAGAATTACCACTAGAGTTCAATTTAGGTAAGAAAAAGGAAAAAAGAAAGAATGAAACCTAAGTGTCCTTACAAAACAAATTTATTATTTTATGCAGTAAAATTTGCCACAGAGTTAGACAGACATAGATAATAAAATGCATTACTGAGAATGGACTGCATGGTAATTGCATTAAAAAGGTAGAGAATTCATGTTAGTTATTATAATTAATAATTTTCCTACACCAACCTAAATGTATCTGAGGTTGTCATAGAGAAAAGAGAAATTAAGTCATGCCAAGATCGCTTGTGGCTACGATCACATTGTCGTGCTCCCAATTAAACATAAGAAGTAAATTCAAAAGAAAAGCAGGGCCTGTGTTCCACAGAGCTAGCTTGTAATGTGCCAGAAGTCTGTTCTCATGTTCAAGAGTTTTGGGAACTGACCTGGCAGCAACACCAAGCTGCTAAACCAACTTTTAACGGTTTCATTTTGTGGCAAGAAATGCCCAGTAAATTATTGCTATGTATTAGTGCTTATGTTGTTAAAATGCACAAGTAAATGTTAAGGAAGTATAAAATACTCCAGTAAGTAGTTCGTTCTACTTACATAATAAATTTTTTCATTAAGCGTTTTGATGTTAAGTGAATACCATCTGTAACGCTCTTGGAAACCTGGAGTTACTATGGAAACAGATGATGGGGAGACCTCATGGGAGAGCCCCCATAACAAACTGTGAGATTTTTTCCCATTAATTCTCTCTTGCTTTACCCAGTTTCTTGGGTTTAGTCTGTCATTAATGTTCTATGAGTGAAATTTCCAAAGTGCTTTGCAGGGCTTATTTTTCTATCACTACCCCAAGAATTTAAAATGGAGTAAACACCATCAGGCCCCATTCACTTATGCAAGGACTCATGATTCTAATTGCTGTTCCTTAAGTATTATATATTGTTTGTAGAAAATAGCAATGCTTTGCTTTCAGATAATCAGTTCAATAACAGCTGCAATGAGTCTTCCTCCTACTATTCAGTGTCAGGTGCATCCTCACAGCTTTCCTGTTTCCCTTTTGTGAGTGCTAATTATCTCAGTCTTCTAGCTTAATATTTATGCTGAATCTTCTGTATTCTGTAAGACTAGGATGCAGAAAGGAATCTGAATTTCTTCTGTTAAAGTGGGGCCCTGATTTTCTCCTTTATTACCACCTTTTCTTCTCCAATATCATGGCTAAAGGAAGTAAGGCTAATTTCCGTGTACATTTTAGAGCAATATTAGTGAGGTAACAAATGAACTACAAAGTTTCAGTGGTTTGACATAACAGACATTTGTTTCTCACTCATGAGTTCATGTATACATTTATTCATCATTCATTCTTTTATTTGCTTAATCAGAATTATTGATTGCATTACTACCATGTTAGCTACTGGAGGTGGGGAAGGAGAAGATTCAGTCAGGTGTGCTTCTTTCACAGTTTAGTGGGAAAAAATAAGTACAAATAGTAGTACTTAAAGTTCTTTACAAATCCAGCAGAAATATCTATGATGTGCCAAGAACAGTGCTATATCATTCCAGATATTATCTCAAGTAATTAAATTAGAGACAATGAATTTATTTACATTCTCTTTCTTTAAGAAATAAAAGCACATATAGTAATTATGAGTTCTGAGTGGTATTTCCTTGATTTCCCACTTTCAAGACAAAGTAGTTCTTTAACGCAGCTAAAAGGCCTACACATCTCCATACTACTACTACTTAAAATCGAAGGAGCACCATTTTCTAAGGTCATGTTTATGCCTCAAGGCTAGTACCTGCAGGTGTTTTTGAAAGAGCATTACTGAAAATTACTGTCCATCATGGCAGTGTGCCCAGTCCTGCACATTAACCTTCTATAACCTTGCAGATATATTTTAGCTTTTTGGCTTTTGAAACCTTGCAGTTTATGACACTGCATCCATTTTTCAGATATTGGATTGCATCTTTGAGATCTTTTTTTTCCCCCTGCTCATGCATTTAACTCAGCACATATTGTTTTTTATTGCTCTTTCTGTATTCTATAAGAAATTATATATATACCTATATATATATATATATAGGTATACATATATGTATACGTATATATAGGTATACATGTATGTATATGTATATATAGGTATACATATATACATACATATATATGTATACATATACTTATATGTATACGTATATATACATACATACACGTGTATACGTACATATATACGTATGTATGGCAGCTCAATATTTTAAACAATATTAATATATGTTTATTTATTGGACTGGACTTTGTACTATTTGGAATAATCAGTATATTTTATAATGAATCTGGAGATTACTAGTTCTAAACCATTCAAAATACATCTAACTGAATTTATTCACTCTCTTGGGACAGATGAATTGCTGAGGTGAAATGTTAATGGGATATGTGTTTCACATACAGAATACAGGGGAATTAGTAATAAATATAAATAATAAACCTTTTTACCTAAACTCAGCTGACTTAAGAACAATTTTATCTGAATTTGATTATTGAAAACATTTTACTAAAATGTTCACATGAAAATATTTCACTGATTAATTCACTTAAATTTAACCTAATTTGAGGGGGTTAGTATTATGTAACATTTTTATGTACTAGTGATTATATGAATTTAATAATCAAAAAAAATAATTTTTTTTTCTCAAGGGCCTTCAAACTTACGTATTTTAAACTGTATTTCATATATTCACAGTGCTATATGAGTACCAGGGCTTATAGGTATTCTTGCCACTGTTCTTATAAAAATGGACTTCCTATCATAATATCTTGAGAACTTTTGATGGGAATATGACTTTGAAGAAGAGTCTGTATCAATCAGGATAGTCTAGGTTGTGCTGTTGAGATGATCCAATATCTTAGTGTCTTAAAATACCAAAGGTGTGTTTTTAAATCTTGCTATATATATGGCATACATCCTTGGTGTTCCGTGTTGTCCTCATCTGGAGACCTAGTGTGAGGGAAGCCTCATTATCTGGAATTGGTGGTTGTTACTGCTACGTGGAAAGATGAGGAATTGTGTACCAGCTCATAAAGGCATCTGCCTGGAAGATGCGCTCACTTTTTGCACATGTTTTATTGGGCAACACAAGTCATATGGCCATGCTTAACTTCCAGGGACAGAGAAGTAATTGTAGTTCTACCATGTGTCCAGAATGAAGAGAACCAGAAATATCAGTGATAAGTGTCAACATCTATTGCAAGATGATTAAAGAAGAAAAGAAAGACAGAGGAAGGAGGAAAGGAGAAATAATAGAAAAAGAAGGAAGGAAGGAAGGAAGGAAGGAAGGAAGGAAGGAAGGAAGGAAGGAAGGAAGGAAGGAAGGAAGGAAGGAAAAAACCTGCTTTAAACCCTTAAAACATGTACATGTGTGTGTGTGTGTGTGTGTGTGTGTGTGCGCGCACGCACGTGCACATATGTCCTTTAATAACAATACATATAAATGTCACTTTATATACAAAATTTACAAGGTGGGTTAGAAAAGGCTTTGCAGATGAGGCAATATTTGAGCATGATATTGCAGAAGAGATAGGAATTTATCAGGCAGAAAGAATGATTAAAAGGATTCCAGGTATAAGATAAGCATGGGAACAATATAGAGTCAGCAAAAAATACAATGATTCATAAACTAGAGATGACTTTTGTTTATTTATTTAGTTTTTTTTTTAATGAGTGGATGTGATAGCTTGGATTATTGGTTTTCAAACATTTACTCTTTTTCTTCAGCTGAGGAACAAATATACATTTCTGCCTTATTGATATATTTCAGGCTTGACCTTGTGACTTTTCTGGTCAATGAAATGTAGATGGAATTGATAAGGTGCTAATTCTGAACTTTGCTGTTCAGAGGTGTCAGATGTTTCTGTTTGCCCCTGGCAGCATCTGATCCCTTACGTAAAATAGATAGATAGATGATAGATAGATAGATAGATAGATAGATAGATAGATAGATAGATAGATGATAGATAGATAGATAGATAGATAGATAGATAGATAGATGATAGATAGATAGATAGATAGATAGATAGATAGATAGATAGATAGATAGATATGCCCAGACAGCTGATATCCCCAGACTGTGCCCGTGAATGAGCCATGTGAAGCAAAGCCATCCTAGCTAAACAGACACACAGCAAACCTCCAGATCTGTAAAGGGCATAATAGATGCTTATTATTATTTTCCTGAATTTTATCATGGTCTCTTTTTTACATCATTTTGTCAACAGCTGACTAATACAATAGAAAACTTACCAATATTTAAAATTTTTTAAGATAGTTGAGTGAAAAATGTGATTTTTTTTTTTTAAGTCAGATATGTTAAATAAGAAAACTGGGTCTGGTTTTATTCTTTTGCATGTGGCTTTCCAATTTTCCCGGCACCATTTATTGAAGAGGCGTCTTTTCTTTACCATATGTTTTTGGTTCCTTTGTTTAAAATTAGTTGCCTATATACATATGAGTTTATTTGGGGGCTCTCAATGCTGTTCCATCGGTCTGTAGGTCTGTTTTTTCACCAATACCATTCTGTTTTTGATTATCGTAGCTTTATGGTATAATCTGAAGTCAGGGAGTGTGATACCTCCAGCTTTATTCTTTTTTTACCCCAGAATTGCTTTGGCTATTCAGGATCTTTTGTGTTTCCATACAAACTTGATGATTTTTTGTTCTATTTCTTTGAAAAATGCCATTGAGATTTTGATAGAGATTGCATTAAATTTGTATATTGCTTTAGGTAATATAGTCATTTTAATCATGTTCATTCTTCCAATCCATGAATAAGGAATATCTTTTCATTTCTTTGTGTCTTCTTCAATTTCTTTCAATCCTATCTTATAGTTTTCCATGTATAAGTTCTTTACATCTTTTGTTTAGTTTATTCCTGGATATTTTATACTTTTTATTGCAATTGCAAATGGAATTTTGCAATTGGAATTTTGCAATTTCTTTTCTTTTTTTGAAATTTCATTGTTAGTGTACAGGAATGCAGTGGATTTTTGTACATTGGTTTTCGATCCTGTGACTGTACTGATATATTTTTATTCTTTCTAATAGTTTTTTTGTTTGTATATGTGGAGTCCCTAAAATTTTCTAAGTAGAGAATCATGTTATCTGAAAGAAGTGACAGTTTTACTTCTTTGTTCCCAATTTGATTGCCTTTATTTCTTCTTTCTCTTGCCCCATTGCCCTGACTCGGACTTCCAACACTGTATTTAATAGAGTGGTGAGATTAGGCAACTTTGTCTTGCTTCAGAACTTACAGGAAAAGCTTTCAGTTTTTCACCGTTAACTGAAAGTTTGTCATATGTGGCTTTTATTATGTTGAAGTATTTTTCTTATATATCCATTTTATTGAGTGTTTTCATAGATGCCATATCTTGGCACATGCTTAATCTGTATCTATTGATATGATCATGTGATTTTTATCCTTTGTTTTATTAATGTGTATCACATTTGAGTATGTTGAACCATCCTTGTGTCCTTGGAATGAACCCCACTTGTTTGTGATGTTATTTTTAATATAATATCATATTCAATTTTGTTTAGGACATTCGCATCTATAATTATTAGAGATATTGGTGTGTAATTTTCTTTTTGTGTGTGTTGTCTTTGCCAGTTTTGGTATCAGAGTGATGTTGGTCTCATATAATGAGTTAGGCAGTATTGCCTCTTTTTCAATATTAAGTCTTCTTTAGATGTTTGGTAGAATTCACTGATAAAGCCATCTCATCTGGTTCTGGACATTCACTTTTTGGGGGGGGTTGAAGGTTGTTTCGATTTCTTTGCTGTTGATTCGTTCATTTAGATTTTCCAGTTCCTCACGATTTAGTCTAGGAAGGTTATATTTTTCTAAGACCTTGTCAATTTCTCTTAGGTTATCAAATTTAGTGGTGTATATAGCCTTTTGTGGTGTTCTTGATTAGTCCTTTATATTTCTGTGTAACTTCATTGTAACTTCTCCACTTTATGAATTTGACCCCGAAGGTAAGGGAAGTGAAAGCAAAAACAAATGAATGGGACTACATCAAACTAAAAGCTTCTGCATAGGAAAAGAAACAATCAACCAAATGGGAAAAGATATTTGCAAACAATACCTCTGATAAGGGGCTAATATCCAAAAAATATAAAGAATTCATATAACTCAACAATAAAAAATAATCCAATTTAAAAAATGGGCAGAAGACCTGAGCAGACATATTTCTCAAGAAAACATACAAATGGCCAATAGATATATGAAAAGATGCTCAACTTCACTAGCTATAAGGAAAATACAAATCAATACCACAATCAGATACCACCTCATACCTATTATAATGGCTGTTATAAATATGACAAGTAATAATAAGTGTTGGAGAGGATGTGAAGGAAAAGGAACCCTCATGCACTGCTGGTGAGAGTGTCAGTTGGCACAGCCACCACGGAAAGCAGTATGGAGTTTTCTCAGAAAATTAGGAATAAAGCTACCATATGACTCAGCAATCCCTCTTCTGGGTATCTACCTGAAAAATTTGAAAACATTTATTTGTAATGATATTTGTATCTATATGTTCACTGCAGCATTATTCACAATAGCCAAGGCATGGAAACAACCTAAGTGTACTTCATGGGTGACTGGATAAAGAAAATGTGGTACATATATATAATGGAATACTACTCAGCTATTTTTTTAAAAAAGTACAAAATACTGCCATTGGTGACAACTTTATAGTATCATGCTAAGTAAAATATATCAGACAGAAAAGGACAAGAACCATATGATTTCACTCATATGTGGAGCATAAAACAGAAAGCAACAAATAAGCAAACAAAACAAAACAAAAAACTCATAAAGTCAATAGTGTGGTGGTTACCAGAGGGGAAGGAGGTTCAGGGTAGGTTGATGAGGGTAAAGGGGGTGAAATATAAGGTGACAAATAGAAACTAGACTTTGGGTGGTGAGTACACACAATGCAATATACAGATGATGTGTTATAGAATTGTACATCTAAAACTTATATAATCTTATTAACGAATGTCACCCCAATAAATTTAATAAAAAAAAGAACTGGATATGTAATTGTTTTCACTTATATGTAAGATATGTGTTGGTGAGGAAGGGGAAGACATATATTTGACTTCTTGAAAAAATCCAGAAATGGTATCTTTTTGTTTGTTGTTACACTCAGCTTCTGCTAGGACAAAAAGGAATTCTTGCTTCTTGCTTCTCTAATCTCTCTGAATATGGAGTATTAACAGGTTAGTGAAAGTTGATAGTCCTTTATGCTTTAAATCAAAACGTATCTGAGTTACATCTAGAAGAAACTTCATATCTGTAGATGACGTATTCCTTGTTTTAAATACAGATTTAAAACTGTAATGTGATCGTTAAAACCTTGGTTCTGGAGAAAAAAAAAATAGCATTAAGCTTAAAACTTGACTACCATTTACTAGCTGTGTTGCTTTAGATCAATTATTGAACATATTCAACCTGGAGTTTTGTCATATAAAAAATGAGAATAATAACATTACCTATCATACCTGGTTGTTTTAAGCTAATGTGTATAAAAGTATTTAGCACAATGTCTGGCACAAAAGAGTGACCTCAGCATATGCTGATGATGACAACAAGGCTGACTGGTCATTTTGTGATAATCTGAATCCAGGAAAGCAAATACTTGTTTATGTTGTCACTTTACCCTCAAATTCTAAACTTTTCATTTGTTGAGTTTTGTTTAACCTAGAGGGACTAGAGGGAAAAATGTCATATGAATAGTTTTTTCAGGTGCTTGTTATTCTAAAACATCACATGAAAAGAGTATTCCAAGCTGTCAATACTATATAATTTTCCAAATTTCAATACTATGTAATATCCAAATTTAAATCTACTGGATAAATATTTTCCATTGAGTCTTTTAACAACTCAAAGCTTAATTGTATTCTATTCTTCATCCACAAAAATACATCATCACATTTCACTGGACAGACAGTTTATTGAAACTCTAATCACATTTTGCTCAAACCCTTATAGCAGTAAACTTACATGTTGCCAAATAGACCATTTGGAAAATTGCACAAGAATACATCAGAGAACAAAATATCTTTTTAAAAAAAATAGCTTTAGAAATGAGGACTTTCTGAGTATAAATGGTCACACTTTGACAGATTTTTATTTTTAAATCTCTTCATCAGATTCATTACCTGCATGAATAGGTTAGATATTCATAGAAATTTTTCACTGCCATTTCTCTTTGATTTCTTCTTTCTTTCCCTTTTCTTTAAGTTCTTTTCAGTTCAGCTTTAAGCATAGCGACTCTGTCCATCTCTTACAGTGCAGGTCTTCAGGGGAGTGTGTGTGTGTGTGTGTGTGTGTGTGTGTGTGTGTGTGTGTGTGTGTGTGTGTGTGTGTACATTATGAGGTACATGTGCCAGGTTCTGTTCTGGGTGTCATGAAGTCTCACATAAGAATAGACACAGATTTCTAAAAGTGTTTTAAATCAATTGCTAGAGGGAAAATAACTTTTATTAGGCAATGTTCTTGATTGTAAGTGTAACTTGCTTAGGTGAAAAGGGAATTAATAGACCCTGGAGGCGAAGAGTCTCAAAAGTTGCTGGATTTGGGCACAGCTGGTTAAAGGGTCAACAATAGGTCTTTCAGATACTGTTCTTTTTCTGCGCTCAGCTCTGCTCTTCTTTGTGTGGGCTACATTTCCATGGATACTCACTGGGCACTATGGCTCCTGGCAGCTCTATGTAATTATCTGCCTTTCTGTTAGCAAGCTCACATGTATTTATATCTGTACAAGCTGTTCATATTTTTCATCTTCCTTTATGACTTTATATGCTATTTCTCCCTAACATATCCTCTCTCCTTCCTTCAACTTATCAATAACTAATATTTATTAAAATTAGTTTAGCTTTTACCTCCTACAGGGAGTCTTCCCTGATCATCTGCTCCTTGTATTTCTTGCTTATGTTCTAATTATACCATCTGTTTCAGCCTCTTCTTGCATTTATTACATGATCGAAAATGTATGGCTTTTACTTCTATGTCCTCAATGTGAAACATAACACCTGTTAACAGTGCATCTCTGATTTTCCTAGGCATTTCTCTCCAGATTAAATATGAAATAAAGTATTTATATTTTAATAATTTGAAAATGCCTTTTCTGTTCTTCCCCTCTTTCTGAGCTCCCTACCTCATATCTATTTGTATTATTAGCATACAAATCTTTTGCTCCCACCAAAAGGTAAGTCTATGTGGGAACGTTAATCCATTTAAGCAGTTTACATCTGGAAAGAAATATTGACACTCGTCTAAAATTGTATATCAGATGAGATTTCTTAGAAAAGACCAATAGAATATTTAATAATGAAAGACTGTACTCTAATAGGTATTTTATTCATATTATTATTATAAACTATAACTTATTCTCCACCTTTACCTCCCTTTTTTCTTCTTTTATATCCTTTTCTCCTCTCTACCTCTTCTACTTCCTCCTTGTTTCACCTCCTCCTGCATCATCATCATCAACATCTACACAAGGATAACCTTGGATTGCAAACTTGAGTGCTTAAACAGGTTAGGCTGGGAACATAAATGCATGAAGTCAGTTTATATATATGTATAAGGTTATAGTGGTAAAGTTCTTGGTAAGGTGCTAAACATAATGGCTGTTGAGTTATATTACATTATAAAGCTCTGAGCATACTAAAATAAGCCAATTTTTAATAAATAGAAAAAAATTAAAATGAAAAATACAATAAAAAATGTCAAGGTATGTTCTGCTCCCTGGTTGCCAGTTTGCTTTTTATGCTTTGCAGCCTACCATGGGCTCCAGGTATAGGGTAAATAAACTGAATAACAGAAAGTGGAAGACCTGACTATACTAATCTTCCATTAACTGCTATCTCACCAGAAGCAATATCTTACAGTGGCTGAGAGTGCATAGTCACTCTTATATCATCAGTGCTATCTCCTTCCCTCAACTGTGTGAATTTGGTTAAGTCACATGACCTCTCTTTGTCTATTTTCTTAAAAGGTTATAGTGAGAATTACGTGAGGTAATAATATAAATTACTACTAGTACTGGGTCAGGTATACAGTAATATCTGAGTGCACATTAGGCTTCAGTTCTTTAGCTATACAGTAAAGAGATGGACCTAGATAATTGCTAACATATATTTTAGCTCTGATCCTTTATGCCCCAAATAATTTTCACTCATTTTTTCCTACAAAATTACTCTAAGAATGCCTGAAAGGTATTAAAAGTCTCAGTCACAATAAATAAAATTGAGTCTCTTAAAGGTTAAAGTGATTTACTTGGTCAATATGTGTGAAGTTGAATTCATATCTTTCTGTAGTGGTTGCTGTTGTTTGTCAGTGTGATGTCTCACCTTCAAGACCAAGGCACTCATTCCTCTATTTTCTGGAAATGTTGGCAGATGACAGGTCTCAACTGAGTCATTCTTCAGAATTTCCATCTGCTAAAGAGAGTCACCTCACCCAAAGTCCTGCTTTCTTCCATTGGTAGCATATATACAATGTCTGGACAGTGTAGAGCTAGAATGCCCAGCCCTGTTTCCACAGCTTCGAAGAACTCTACGTCTTCTTGTCTCCAGAGCTTCCAATGGATTCAACTAAGGTGACTGTTGTGACCACATCTCAGTTCTGCTGCTGCTATTGCTTCATACTCCTTTCTCTCTTGCCCCACAAGGTTAATATAGTAAACTTCCTGCACACAAATTTCCCTGTCAAAAATTTTTTCTGAGGAAATCCATCCTGTAATATTTTGAAATCTTTATTCTTTCTTTGAAGAATAAAAATGAGAAGGCAGATATATAAAGAGCGCAAAGTGGTGATAAGCTTACATTTAATATTTTTATATTCTTATCAAAGTAGAGTTTCATTTTAAGATCATATTTTAAGCACATTTATAATCATAGATATAAATAAAATTTTAATATTAAAAACTAAAAACTAACTTTCATAGAAATAAGATGACTTGAAATCCATGGATTTTAAGACTTTATATTTAAAATTACTGCTCCAGATATTGCTTATAGCAAGAAATGGTCAACATGGATGTCAGCTCCAATAGTAGGTATATTTTGCTTCTGCTTAAATTAGTCTTGATGTTTCGAGTGTTTATACAAATCCTCAAAGCACAAGTTGTAGCCTTGGGAAGAAAAAATATCTCTGCACATTTCTAATCTACATAATGACTCTTTATTTCAAGAAGAAAGTGGACAATCAGTCAAACAATTTCTACTCTGTCTAGTCTAGATTTTGAATAAGCCCAGGAAAGGAGTATTAATTTTTTGCTAAGCATCTGTGGTAGGTTAGGGGCATTTTAATTCAAAGGAATACAAAACACTGAAGTAATTTAATTTTTGCTTCTAAAGAAAAAAGAATTAAATATAATAGTAAGCAAAATTTAATGATGTGAATTTAACGTACCGAATACATTTCTATTTCACTTTATATGCTGATTTTCGGATGACATTTGGATACACGGCTTAGCTATTTAGAATCATGTAGATATTTTTTAAAACACATGATTTGTGCCCACTAAATCAGATGTTACTTACTCATCTTCAACATTTGATTGACAACAGTATGTTGTCATATTGACACTTAGTTATGTTAACATTTGAGTTTCATAGGACCTCATAAATAAATATTATATATAAATAATTATGAAAAGTGTATTGGTGTGCTAGGGCTGCCATAACAGATACCATAGACTGGGTGGCATTAACAAACAAGATTTATTTCTTTACAGTCCTGGAATCTAGAAGTCAAAGATTAAGGTATAGACAGGATTGGTTTGATTCTCAGGTGTTTCTCCTTCTCTTACAGATGGTCACCTCACTATGTTTTCACATGGTTGCTCCTCAGTCTTTGTGTTGTTTGTGTCCTAATTTTTCTTATAAAGACACCAGTCAGATTAGATCTGGGTCTAACCATAAGACCTTATTTTTTCCTTTATTATCTTTTTAAAGGCCCTATTTCCAAATACAGTCATAGTCTAAGGTATTGGAGGTTACAACTTTATCATATGAATATTGCGGAGACACAATTCAACCCACAACACAAAGTAACATATACTTCAGCACCAAATTAATTCATTGAATATATTAAATAAGTTGGTCTGTAGAATAATGAAAATAGAATGTACTTGGTTTGAATCACAGCTCTGATATTCAGTAGTAGATGCTCAACAGAAATGAGAGCCGTTCAACCTCTCTGCTCTAAAGGATATAAGACATATATAATATTTACATGGTAGCACCATAAATAATAAATTAAAAAATAAAGTTTAGTGAAATCTTATATGACTATTGACTACGGAAAGTCTTCCAGAGAAAATGGACCTCAGCTGAGAACAAAAGATAAGTAATGTGTAAATAGATGAAGAGAAAAGGAAAGGGCAGTTCAGGAGAGTGAAATATGTAACCGATAGCATACATACTGATAAAGTGTATAGCATGTTTAAGATACAATGAATAAATGAGTCTGGTTAGAGTAGAAGGTCACTAAAGATTTCTGCAGTGAAAAACTATATTAAGAAGAATAAATGCAACAGAGTGCCAAATGAATTGCAGAGGGAGAGAACAGAGACCTATCCGAATGTTAATGAAACAAGTCAAAGTGATATTAATCTCAGACGATGATGTTGCAACTTAGGGATAGCACAGATGCAGTTATTATGAATGAAGTGGTGAATCAGCAATTGCTTTTGAGTATGAAAAATGCACAAGAACTCTCAGAATATTCTAAGATGACCAGTGCAAAGGTAAAACACTTAATAGAGAATTTCTAAATAAAGGTCCTCTTTTGGAGGGGGTTTGAGTTAAACCTTGGCTATATAAAAGCACCACAGATTATCAAGTGGAAATATTCAATATGTTTAGAATATGGAAATGAAACATGGGAGGAAATGTACAATGGAGATATATGTGTATAAGTGAAATAGACCTATTTTAAGGGTTAATGAATAAAAGATTGTGAAAGAGGTAGATATTGAGGGTATTGTGGTGTGAGACATTGAAAACTAATTTGAAACCTTAGAAATAGCATAATATCATTGGATGGCAAGGTCTACTCATATAGGATTATATAGGGATTAAGACATATGGATAGTCAGTGGGATCATGGAAGTTAGTAATTGCAAATGATATTGACAAAAATATTAAAATTATCAAGCAGTGGTTGAAAGTAAGCCAAACCCTACATTTAATTTAGAAAATAAAGGTGGGTACTGATAGTGAGTGAGGTAATAGCAATATTTGAAAAAGGAAATCCCAATTAGTATAGATTTCTATTGACAAGATACACGTGTCATGAATCAGTGCTGATTTTTGCTATGCATTTCCACATGGCTCTAACAGTAGTGATACTAGTGAGATTATGACAACATACTTAAACTTTTAAATGTTACTTATGGGAGCACATGTGGTTTGTCATCTGCCTATATAGTAATACTTGGAGGAAGCTCCTCATTATATTTCTTTATAGAAATTAGTACAATTTTTTTCTGCACATAGTAGTTCTAAGCGTGAACTTTTTTAAAATTTTAAATACTTGAACACTGTAACCAAACCAAAATTAATTTAAGCTGATGGGCAAGCATGAACACATGCATGCATATAAGCATATGTATAAACAAATGAATAAAATATATTTAGAACAATAAAATATTAAATTTAGGAGGCAAATAGAGATTATGTAATAAGCAGACCTTTATTTTGCATGTAATTTAACAAAGTCATAGAAATTTAAAATTAAATATATATTATAATTAAATGGATAAATATGTTAAATAAAGCCACTAGAATAGTGCAGAGACCAAAGAAGTGCTCAATAAACATTGACAATAGTTAATAATTTAATTATTATTACATTCATATTCTCTTATACATAAAGATATGTGGGGGATATTTGTGGAAAAAGCCCTTAAGTACCAAATACCCATACAAATATTTGTATATAATTGTATATCACTAGAAAATATTATTTATTTATTTATTTATTTTATTCATTCATTCATTTATTCATTTATTTATATTGTTCAATTAGAGTTGACATTCAATATTTTAGTTTCAGGTATACAGCATAGTGGTTAGACATTTATATGATTTATGAAATGATCCCCCCAATTAGTTTAGTACCCACCTGGTCTATTAAAATATTATTGACTATATTCCCTATGCTATACTTCTCATCCCCATGACTATTTTGTAACTACCAGTTTGTACTCCTTAGTCTTTTCACCTTTTTCACCCCCTCCCCCAACCCTCCTCCTATCTGACAATCACCAGTTCATTTTCTATATGTATGAGTTGCAGGAACATTTTTGAGTAGTGCTAAGAAACTGAAACTTTCAAAAACTCAGATTTATGAAAATAACAGTCTCTATTTTCTTAGTTAGCATTCGCTTTATTTCACACATAAAGATTGTGAGTATATTATACACTATAAAGTTGAGTAAATTTCGAAAAATATTATCACCATTATTGTTATATTCTTTGCAGATAATATTATTTAGATGGAAGCTTGGGATTAATGCACCTTTGAATAACTTCTATTTTATTTATGATAGCAAGTTCTCAATGCTTTGCCCATGCTCAGAAGCAATGCCTTAAAATCCTACAGTATATCAGGACCCAAGTGTGGTTTCCAGGAAAAGGAGGGTTTTGAGAAGTTTACATAACCTAGGAGATTCCTCTTAAATAAATAACTGATGATAATGTGTTGGGAGTAAGGCCTGGAATATTCTGCTCAGCTTTTGGCTGTGAAGGGTAGCTGACTACAGGTAGCTACATATGTTTTTCATCAGTTGAACAAGCAGCCAAATCGTTTGATTCAACTTTCCTCAATGTGCTCAGAGGCATCCAAATTTTGTTGAAAAATTTTAAGAATGTTCCATAATAGTTATAGTACCTCCACAAGGTGGGCATGCCACTTTGCATAGTGCTATAGATTTTATAGGCTCGAATTAGCAATTTTGAAGCAATTACACTAATATTAATTCTATGAAATATTAATTTTAAAAGCCAAATTGGCTTATACATGTTAGACTGCTTGGGAACTTGTCAGATGCCTTGTCTGACCTATTGTCAACCTTCGATGTAATGGGTCAGGTTATATAAGAGATTTTGTTCTGTTCAACCTATTCTATGCCACGCTACTTAAGGATAGAACACTTAATACATGATAGCTTGGCTATACTTTCTAAATTCAGTCAATAAACGTTAGCACATTTAAGAAGTCATGTGTCGTATGCTGCTGACCTTGATTCTGATACATATATAGACACATTTTGCAGAGCACCAGGTTGGGTACCAGCTGGCATCAGGAGACCTTGCATAGTCAGACACAACTGACACTAGCTATGGCATTTGGTCTTTCTGTTTAATGCATTGTAGAAAAGAAACCAGAAATAAAGGGTACTCACATTTTTTTATAGCGCCTTGATACACACTGAGGATGTCTACTTCAAAGTATGTGTGCATGGAGATGAAACAGATGCCACCTGTATCCTACAGCTCAACATGTACCAGGTATGCCCTACTGACCATTAGAGTATAAGATCTTTGGATCACAAGGAACTGTATCATTGACTGCATGTGTGTGTGTGTGCAGATATTACTGTACATTACTCCTGAACAGGAATGTATTTTAATTCCTTTTAGGAGGAATCATCTAGAAAGGAAAAAAAATTTACAATTTTATCTAGTATACAATTAGAGGTAGGCATTAAGCTATAATAATTTCTGAACTTTTAACATGAGACTCATACCTACAATTTATGAAGTGTCTTTCTTAAACAGATTTAATAATAATTAACTTTCAATATTAAGACAAGATCACCAAAAAAAATGAGGTCAGACAGTGACGCTTGACTGGCAATGACATGAAAGGCTTTAAGAATATCTCACCTGTCACTTTCATAGAATTTCAGAATACACTTTCGAAGTGCAATGTCTTTTAGCCTCTGATGACTCTGTGAAGTGTTAGTACACTGAATTGTACAAAAGACAACTGAGACTAAGAAAAAGGTCATATAGAGGTAGTGGGTGGCAAAGCCAAGCCAGGAAGTAAACATCCACCTGATCATAGGAGCCTCTTACCTCTTTCTATATGTGTCTCTTGGATAGGATTTGAGCAGAGAAAGTATGGTTGCAAAACATAAAATTAGTTGCTAAGTGCTATAATGGAATAATATGAAGATAGGGAAGTGGATGAATTATATAAGATGTACAGGAAGAATGTAAATCATTAATAGTAAGAGAACTGAAGATCTGAATTTATTTGAATGAACGCACCAGAGTAACACTAAATATAGGGTCTGCGTAAATGAGAAAATTAAAATTATTTCAGTGGCATTAATCTCTGTGTCTATGTATGTGTCTATGTATGTATGTATGTATGTATGTATAAGATTGAACTTCTGAGAAATTCCTCGTCACACCATGCAATCAAGTGTTTTTCTCACCATTGATTTGTTGTGATTACTTTATGAAAAATATTTTAAACAAAAAATAACTTATTTAAAGGGAAAATAATAGGTTTTTTTGTGAGTAGATCTCTAAACAAAATATATATTCAGAGGCAAATGAATATTTTTATGAATGGAACATCTAATGCTTAAATTATTTGCTCTGGACCTGAACCTTGAGCTCTCAAATGCTTATAAATAGAGATTGAATGAAACAGGCAAACAAAGCACAGCATCCTAATAAGTAATCTCATCTATCTCCTCATCACGTCATTAACTACATGCCACTTGGTGGAGTTTTCCATACTTAGCTACAATCAATCTGCCAGAGTATTCCAGCTTCTGTCAATCCAGGGGCCATAGACATTGAAGCCTGTGGTAGGAAAAAAGTAAAATATAATTAAACCAGATTATTTACCTCAGGTGATTCCATTTAACACAAATTCATTTTTATTTAACAGACATTCCTATTCCTAACATTCTTGGTGAGAACATGCATTCCTTTTTTTACTCATATTGTCCATTTAAGAAATATTACTCTCAGATATTTTGTGGTTAAAGTGTATGTACCAAGCAACTTCAGCTGCTCTCTCTATAACTCTGAGGGTAGGAATTGGACTCTGTATTTGACACCTGTTATGGCCTGAATTGTGCACGCCCCACAATTTATGTTGAAGCCCTAACCCCTATAGTGCTTCAGAAGGTGACTAAATTGCAAATAGGGCCTTTAAAAAAGTGATTAAGTTAAAATCAAGCCATCACAGTGGGCACTAATCCAATCTGATTGTTGTCTCTATAAGAAGACGAAATTCAGTCATATAAAGGGACACTAGGGGTATGAGTACACAGAGGGACAGTCATGTGAAGATCCAACAAAAGGGCAGCCATCTGTAAGGCAAGGAGAGAGGCCTAAAACGGATCCTTCTGAGATGGCTCTCAGAGAATCTTGATCTCGGACTTCCAGCCTCCAGAACTGTGAGAAAATTAATTTCTGTTGTTTAAGCTACCCAATTTTTGGTACTTTGTTATGGCAGGCCTAGTAAAGTAATACAATTCCTGAGCACCCAGCATAGGGCTTTGCACATTGTTATTTCATGGCTTGAAGAATAAAGGTTTTTGGAGGAAATACCCTCCTCTTCACCCAATTCGAAGCATTTAAAGACAGTCCTGTACAGCTTCCCTTTCCTCGCTCTTGCCGCAGAACAAACTGATTGAATTTAAGGAGTAGTTGGGAGTAAGACATAAACCTTTGGCTAATGGTATGAACATGTAGATTTCTTATACTTTTATTTGCCATTTACATTAACAAATTCTGAGAGAGGTTCCATCTCCAGATATTATTTTCCTCTTGAAATGTTTTTGGTGTAATGTCCACACCAGAAAAACTACAGAGATTGTACAAACTAATGGAAACATGACAAGCATTATAAATTATTTTTCTGTGGTTATGCTTTTCTCTTTTGGAAAGGAGAACTTGGAAAGGACTTGGGGGTGGAAATGAGCTTTGGTTCTCAAACATGTTCCTCAGGAAAAATATTGTCAGCCTTCACCTTTAGGTTTTGTGGTGTGCTCCCAGGGAAGAGCATTTTTTTCATCCCACAAAGTAAGCTTTTTGATTTCTGGAGAGTAAAAATTTCTATCTGGTATTCACTATAACTAATCATTCACCTCACTTGAGAAAACTAACATTTTAACATTTAAAATGATGGCTTGAAACTCATATTTTGCAGACCATATTGATCTTTAAGACAAACTGGTGAGGATTTCTGTAAATCTGCAAAATATAATTATCTAATTATATTTTATTGTGGGTATGACTATTCCTGACAGTTGTAACAGAAAGAAGAAATTCAGGGCATGAACAAACAATTGCACTCCTTTTTAAGAGGTTGGCTACAAATACTACTTTCAAATCATTAAAATCATTTTTTTCTGCAGTTTTTAATCTAGAAAAAAAGGATTTACTCTATTTTATATTGAATAAAGCCAAAGCTCAAGTTCAGATAAAAAATTTGCACATTAAGCTTTAATTATGAACGGTTAGCCTAGTAACTATTGTTAATTCTGTTTTTGCAGTGACTTCCACATCTGCCCATCACATTGGTTCAGATATCTATCTTCTTCCTGCACTAACACAAAAACTTCATCATCCTGACTATCCTATCTGAATGATATGTCCTTCCTTGAGCTGCCAGATTGATCTTACAAAAATATTACCATCATCAAAAAGTAAGAATGCACTCCCTAGCGGTAAAAGTTTAACAACTAAAGTGCATGACAAAATGAATTATATCTTCTCATCACAGTACCACTAATTCTTTCATTGAAAAATCTTCTTCATAATTGCTTTTTATGGCTACAAACTATAAAAATGTTTAAGTAAAGGAACTAATTACTTTTAATATAACTTGATGGTAATTGAGAGGAAAGCACTCCTACTGGCAAACAATTTGCATTTAAAATTCTCTCCTAATTACTCCCAACTCTGTAATTCTACATGTTTCCACAGATTGCTGGTTGAGTATGTGCTGTCACCACTGCACTTAATTATACCATCTACATTTGAACAAATACCTTCTCCTGAGTTTAACTAGAGCAAGTAGGATGATTTAAAAAATTACTAGAAAAATTAAGAAAAAAGAAAAGCATAAAATAAATTACATATAGAAATAGAATACTTATTCAAATTAAAATTAAGATAGGAGCTCTCTGGGCTAAAAGACTCTTTTGGTTAACAATGCTTCATCTATTTTGAACTCCAGACCCAGGTCCTCAGATAATACAGGCTGGCACTCTTGAGATCAATGAGTCTCAATCCCACTAGATCCCACCTTTCTGGTCTCCTCTGCATATGTGGATTCCGAAGTTATTCTCTTTGAAATCATAAGTCGTACTACCTTTCAGCTTTTCTGGTCATGTCAGTCTACCAGATTAGAGTTTCCTGAGTGAGAAAGGGAATTTTTATGATATGCCCTTAACACATATTCCTAATGTTAAATAGCAGAAGTATCTGATTTCTGGCTCCTTGTAGTTACAACTTTTGATGGGTGTCATTGCAATTCCTGCCTCCAACTCTGATTCTGGGCTTCAATCCTAAAAATGCTAT
Organism: Eonycteris spelaea; assembly: GCA_003508835.1. NCBI lineage: Eukaryota > Metazoa > Chordata > Mammalia > Chiroptera > Pteropodidae > Eonycteris > Eonycteris spelaea. The sequence continues at coordinate 1,482,297 of PUFA01000168.1, forward strand.
GGCCGTTGGTCTTTTAGCAAACATGATGCAAGCAGAAGACAGAAAAGTGCATGTGAAATTGAGCTTGCTCTTCCTCTCTCTCTTGTACCCCTTTTATTCCCATGGAACTTGTCTAGGTTGTCCCACTAGAGGATGAGAGACAAATGGAGCAGATCTCAGTTATTCTGTTTGTCTTCATCTACTTGAGTGGGCTCATCTAAGATCAATAGAACTACTTCTCTGACCAATCTAGACATGTGTTATATATAAATGCTGATGTTGCTTGCTACTGAAGTTTTGGATCATTATAAAGCATTATTGTAGCAAAAGATAGCTCAAATGACCACCTTGAATTTCTCTGGCTTCAAATCAGCCAGGACTTAAGACTTATATGTTAAAACTTATGCAATAATGTAATGTATAGATTAAGTAAATTTGGGAATTTTTGTGGAATATAATATCCAGAATGTAACTTTTTTCTTTTCATGCATTCCCCCACCTCCTTCCCCTTTGGCAGTCATCAGTTTATTCTCTGTGTCTGTGGATCACTTTCTATTTTCTTTTGTTTATTCATTTGTTTTCCTCTTTTAGATTCCACATATACATGAAATTATGCAATATTTGTCTTTCTTTGTCTTATTTCATTTAGCATAATACCCTCTTGGTCTATCTGTATTGTTGCAAATGACAGAATTTTGTTCATTTTTATTGCTGAGTAATATTCCATTGTGTGTGTGTAAATATATAAAACACATCTTTATCCATTCATCTATCCCAAAAGTGATATTGCTGAATCATATGGAAGCTCTTTTTTAAATTTTTTGAGGAATCTTCCTATTGTTTCTATAATGGTTGCACCAATTTACAATCTCACAAACAGTGTATGGGGGTTCCCTTTTCTGTTATTTGTTGATTCTTTTATGCTAGCCATTCTAACTGTATGGTGAAATCTCATTGTAATTTTGATTCACATTTCTCTGATGCTTAATGATGGTGAATATATTTTCATATGTCAAGATGTAACTCATATCTGGAAAATAAAGTAAACAAAGTAAAAATTGCCCTGTATATCAGTTAACATTTTTAATGGCTAATTTTGCTCCAAGAATTGGGAGATACTGAAAGGAGATTCCATACAAAGTAAGAATTTTTCATAATGGCCAATATGCAAAGTACCTGATATTATGCTGGAAGAAGTCTATATAGTAAATTAGAATCAGCCCTCGCCCTCTAAGAACTAATATTCAGGTAGGTAGTATCAACTATATACAGAATTCTTCATTCTCAAGATCTTTAACACATTATGCTTCTTTAAATCCTCACTGCCATTACCTTGGTTCAAGACACCATTACCTCATATTTTGAAAGTGCAAACAGCCTCCTCTAATCCATTCTTCACTGTGACAGAGTGATCTTTATAAACCATAAATCCGACTAGGAAAGTTGCTGGGCACTAACTGGAAGTGGACAGCTATAGTGTTGCAGCCCCAATCAGGAGTATTTCTAAAGGACGGTGCTGAAGAGAAACCTCTCAGGAGGAGAATGTTTAACATTATATTTGATTGTCTTTGTCTGGACTGAGAGGTTGTGCGGAGACTGGTTTAAGGACAGTGGCTAGGTTTGGCCAGATGGCCAGGAACTTGTAAAACACAGAATTATAAGATTGATAGCCAGAAGGTCTAGGGAAAAGGTGTGCAAATAACCTCTTTGTGTAGATTTCACACAAAGCATGAAAGTATTTTTGACCTATATAAAGCTTCTTCATACAGAAATAATTGCAGGCAGAGGGGATTCTCAGTAATCAGTGGACAAGATGACAGGTATACAGATCTCAATTTCTTCCACAGACTTTCTGATTACAGAACTTGAGAAATATACATGGTTTCAATAATGGAATTTCTCTAACTGAGGCTGACCAGGCTTCTACTACTGCCCAGTGCCTGATCAAAACCAACGAGGTAGGCCCTAAATGGTACCAGTTCCTGATCAGGCCAATTGAGTATATTAGACCTCTTTCTTTGTGGGGAGGCAGCAATTTACCCTCCTTGGAACAAATATATATTCTGAGTTTGGACTATTCCTGCCTGAAATGCTTCTGCCAGCTCTGACATCTCTGCACTTACACGGTGCCTTACTTGCTGTTATGTTACCACTTGGATTATAGCTTCAGACCAAAAAATGCATGTTCAATATTAAAAAAAATAAATGAACCACAAACAATCAAAACACAGGGCCACAGAGGATTCAAACCTCTCAGAAGTATGTATTTGAGTCACCAAACTAGGTAGTAAGCACTGACAAGCTAAGAAGCTGGTGGAGGCCAAACAGCACATGAAATGGATAATGGAAGAAGTTTATAAACTGTGGCCTGTGACCATTCTGCAGAAATCAAGACAGTAACAATCGAATAGTTTTACTACTTCTTAGAAATTTACACACACACACACACACACACATCTCATCATTTCATATAAATATTGCTTTTGTAACTACATAACATAAATTAACATTTAGGTTAAATTAACCTTTAGTTTAGTGACACTTCAGATGGGATTGTGATAGTAAAAGAGAAATTAATGCCATCCAGAGATGGATGCTATAATGGTTGGGACTTAGTCTTCCTGTGTAGCATATTAGATGGCTGAGTGGGCTGCGCCAGTTATTAAGTTGTCTCTCAGCACCAAATCCATCCTTCTGTATTCCTCTTTATAATGCAGGATTTGGAGAATCTGCAAACTGCATATCTATCTCCTTTGCTAGCTGACTCCTGTTATTAAGTTCTGCCTACAGAGAAGTGGTAGAGGAAGATGGGAATGTAGGAATTCACTGCTAGTCTTGACAGGATTGTTCCAGCAACAGTATTTTATTCTATTAGCGGATGTCTGCTTCTTCTAGTCTTCATCTTCTTTCCACATCTTAGTATCTTGCCCATTGTGCCCACTTAAAAGTATAGGAGCATCTGGCACATTCTCTCTTCCAGAGTTCTGTACCTCAGATTAAATACCCCAACCAACTTTGAATTCCTGCAGTCTAACTTCTTCTATTTATTCTGAAAGCTATACCGATGGTAGCTTCTTCCTGTAGTTATTATCCCTGGAGTGTACTTGTTTTTATCTTTGAATTACTTTAGTGTTCACACTTAATTATCTACCTCTGTAACATCTGTGAAACCAATTCCCTATGTTAAATTCTCCATGTCGAAATACCTAGGGTAGCTTCTGTTTTAATATATATTCACTAGGATATTTTTCCTATTTATCACTATCTCTCACTTAAAATACTCTTTTAGAACTCGTGTCTTATCCTCTACTGACTTCAAAGATCACATTTTTGGCACAAAGATATACATACCAAATGTATAAACACATACCAAATATCACTTTCCACAAATCTACATTAGATGCCTCATATTTATCGCTTATTTAATACTTAACCAAGAAATGAATTCACAATTTGTCTCTCCCACTATCACAGTATTAATTCTTAGTAGAAGTCCAGTAAATAGTTGTTAGATAATTTAGATAAATAAATGTACTATATGAGATAGATGAGAAAAATACCAAATAGAAAATTGGGAGATGTTCTCTTGAATAAGGGGAAAAACAACAACAACAACAACAAAACAAAACAAGAAAGTAGAAAACTTCATGTTTAATGTAAATCTGTTGTGAATTTATTGGGTCCACCTGGATAATCAAGGATGCTCTCCTATCTTAAAGTCATCTGATTAGCAGTTTTAATTCCAACTACAATCTGAAAACCCTTTGCCAGGTAATGAGACATGTTAACAAGTTCTGAAAATGAAGGCATGAATATCTTTGGGGGACTGTTAATATACTACTTCAATCACTACTGAACCGCTAGAAAAAGAGCTTATAAGTTAGGTTATTATAAAACACCATCCAGGTTTTATGCCAATCTATTTTTTTTTCACAATTTCATTACGGTCTGATAAAGTAAATTTTCTTTATTTACCACTAGCTTTGCCTAATGTGAATGGATGTGTTAGTGGATTCTCCCTTATGTTATAGCTTTATTCATTTCTTATTTTATAGCTTATGTGTAATAATTAATGCAAATGGAGTTTAGAAGCAATTAGAGATCAGGTGAATGCACAACATGATTGTCAGCCAAAAGCTGGGAGGTTGCCTGCCTCCCAATCTCCCAATTACTTCTTCTGTGTTTAACCATCCCCCCCCCCACACCACCCCGCACCCGCTACTCCCAAGATTGAAAGAGAAGAATGTTTAATGAAACAGGAAGGCTGTAGTAACAAAATTTAACTGCCCACATTTATGACCTCTGAGATTTCAGAAAATAAAGAGAAGACTAGGCAACAAATAATATTAATTTTATGGTTCATTCAGTATTTGTCTTGACTTTTGTAAATGGCCATCATAAGTATAGGAAAATATTTCAGATTAAACATACTAAACTTAATATAAGCTTTCAATTTTTAAATAGCATATGTAAAAGTAGAGGTTTGTAATTTAGAGTACTATTATTAATTAGCTGTTTCTCAGAGTTTTTTTTTAATTTGTGTTTGATTAAGTTCCATAGATATATGATTGTAATTTTGGCAACAGCTCAGGAGAGTAATTAGTTAATTATACTTTACTTTGTTATGGAGTTTAATTTAATGTCATCTAGAAAATAGCAAGATATCTATTTTTAACATGTAAGTCAGCGAAAAAGCTATATGCCTCTTATCACTTAGCATGCATTTCATAACATGTGATGCTTCTTTCTTTCCCAATTCAAAGTGTTTTTCTTTTGAAAGTAATTAATTTGGTACTATCCACACTTAGATTTTCTTTTCTTTTCATGAAATAAAGTAATCTGATTAGCAGTCTTAATTCCAACAGAATACATTAGTAAAAATTGACGTAAATTTTTCTGAAATTCTAAAAACTATGATGAAACCTCTGGATATTTAGCAGGCAAACATTTTGAGAGAGCAGCATTTTCAGGTTATCTTGGAAACTACTTCCCTTGCTCATTGTTCCTCCATCAACCTTCCTCTCCTCATCAGTGTGGGCTGAGTCATGGCATCTTCAAGCAGCCTTTCCCACCTTATTCACAGGCCAACCCTTGATTGACATCCATTTATTCACATCTAGATTACTTGAAGCTCTCCATTTTCTCCATTAAACACACAGATGTACTGGCCCCAAATATACTGAAAGCTCAGAGTTATTCGATGACTCTCTGGTGTGCCTTCTGCTCACTTGACTCTGTTCAGCTGAGTTGTTTTTAACCAGGTAACATCTTTTGATTTGTATTTGTGAGTAAACAATAAAACACTAGGCAAAAAGGAAGAGAGCTATTATTTTTATGATTACCTAAGAGGTTGCTTTGGAATGATTCAATAAAGATAAGATGCTAAAAAACTTGTTGCCAAATTATATCTGGGTGAGACAATTAAAATTTGAGAAAAAAATAACGTCATGGTATTTTTTCTAATATTACTTTACACAGGTATGGACACTGTAGAATATATATTATAATTGAGATTTATATAAGACAATGCTAATTACTAACTAAATAATATATACCTTATGAAAAGGCCACATCTCTACACTAAAAATTAATAAATTTATTTCTTAAATTTTTATTCATTTTTTTAAACTGAAAAAAACAAGTTTACCTATTAGCAAGTTATTAGCAAATTTATATACATATAAATATTTTAAGATAATTAGTTTTTAGCTATATAAAGTATTTTGTGCTCTTTTTAACAACTTCTTATATTAACAGGCTAATTCTAGCTTCAGTTGTTCTTAATAAGATTTTTGCTATAATGAGGATTTAGTTATCCTGAAATTATGCTTTTTTGGAGCTTAGGTTTGTGCCACTCAGTGACACTCCTTTGCAAATGAATCAAGAAGTAGATTGTCCTTCAAGCTTGCAATGGGCATTCTAAAATAATATTTTCTAGAGTTTAAATAGACTGTTTGGATCTTCATACAAGTGAAGATGCTGAGTTTAATGAGGCTGCATACTGTAGTGATTAAAGGCATGGATTTGATGTCTGACTGCCTTTCCTTGAGTTTGACATAGTCTGGTTATATAAACTTGGGCAAGTTGGCCTCAGTTTCCACATCGAGACAATGAAATATATTTTAAAGATAGGACTTAATATAAAGTTAAATAAATTAATATATTTAGACTAAATAGAATGGTGGCTTGCATATACTATATTCATGCTATCTTTTATTAACAATAAGATGACTTTTCTGAGGCCTTTTGCATTATTAGTAAGTAAAAAAATAGAACACATATCTCAACTATGCAATATTAATAAAATAACTATATGTAGCATCATCATAATCGATATTGAGTAAATATAATAACTATTACTAAACTATTTATATTTCTAAAGTTGTTATAAAATTTTGTTATTTTAAGAAGTGCAGGTTATGGAATGGAGATAGAAGTGGGGAGTGGTGAGACGCATATAAAATATTTACATGACCGTCTGAAGAGAGAACCAAAACTTGAAGTTTTTCTACTTTTGTGCAATAGTTTGGGAATCCTTGTTTTACAAATGCATAGTGCCAAGCTCAGTACTCTTAAAATCAAAGAGGGTTTGTGTCTTCAAGAAGCTTATAGGTAGTAAAAGTGAAAGTAAATATACATATAGACGCAAACATATCCATATACATAAATAGATAGGGTATAATTGAGAATTTCAAATGGATGGTCTCTTTTTAGATCTAGTGTTTGTGAAAGATCTTTCTGTTTATTATTTTAAAAATCTAAACAGGTAGCTTTGAAACTAAAATGAAAAATTTCAAAGATGTGCAATTTCAACATGATCTGTAACTGGTAAAGTATATGGTAGTGAATATCATAACATAAAGGTACACAAAAATTTGTTTCTCACTCAGTAATCTATACATGACAGAAAATATGTCTTGACTGTGTAATCAAATAATTGGTATATCGAGGATTAGATGACTGATTCATAAATAAAAATCTATTCTATATTACTTTTCCCAACTAGTTTAAATTTATCCTTTTCTTCAACAGCTGTAAAAATAGTTGTAACAAAAGATTTATCTCAGTTTTATGCTCTATGACCATTCCAGTATAAATTTTATAGAATATCTTCTATTGAGTAAGTAAAATGTGACTGATAGATATAGTCAATCCATAATTCTCCTAACAAAATGAAATGTAGAATTTCTCTCAATTAGTGCTTGTCAGAAAATTCTGCTTTGGAGAGTACTTAAGGATTTTGTGTCATTATGAACCTGGCATTCCTATTCTATTTAACACAAGAGCATCTAGCAAAACTTCCCGTTCAGTGATTAAAACAATGGCAAACAGAGGCTACGTAGGGTGAGTTGCTGAATATTATGGGCCATATTTGCTGAACCATGTGCAATAACTGGATCCTTAGTTAGCTTTGTTGGAATCTTAGGAATATAGGCTATCCTGGATTTCTTCCAATTGATTTAGACTTTTTTTTTTTTTTTTTTTTGGAATGCTTTTCCTCAGACCAAGGGTAATAAATTTAATTGCTGGGAACGATTGCACTAAATCCCTTAACTAAACTTCCTAAATTTTCCAATGTTTGCCACAATTTTCTCATCAAAGAATGAATTATTTTTCAATAAATAAAATGAATGAATCAATCAATAAATCTCCTTTCAAAGGCTTTATTTTGAGGGTCAAAGTGGCAAATTAAAAAAAAATGTAATTGTCAAAAATGTGCAATTTCATCGGAGCTGTTGCCAGCCACACAGACTAAGAAATCTTGTGCTGCTCATGGGTGAATTATTATAACAAAGTTCTGTCAAATAACACGTGGTCATATTATAAGAATACTTTGTAGGTAAATGGAAGAGAGTAACAATGAAACATTGTTATAAGTAGTGAGCATCCATTCTGTTCCAGGCAATTAATATTCATCATATTTAATCTTTGCAACATTCCTCAATATTGGCATTTTTTAGTTTTTTCACAAATTACAAATTACATTAAAAAAAAGATGTTAAATTACATACCTAAGTTCAACTAATAGATATTTGTGGTATATATATATATTTTTATTTTAATCCATATTCAGTGTTTCTTTTGAGGTGCTGGAGAATTATACATCTCATCTGTAAAACTCAGGCACAACCGCACGTCTTTGCTTCGTCTAGTGAAATGTAAATAAAAGTAATGTATGTCACTTTTGAGCAGAAGCTTTAATAGCCAGCATGTGGTTCACTATTTTGCTCTGTCATGAGAACTAGCAATGTTCAAGATAGAGCCTCCATAAGTCAGGGTTTAATGGTAAAATGATAAGAAGCAGAGTTGCACTCAACTTGCTATAGATGTATAATATATGCTAGAAATAAACCTTCATTGTCAGCCGCTGACGTATTGGGGCCATTTGTTACGATAGCGTAGTAATTGGCTGACACAGAATCAAAGGCAGACATGCACTCAAGTTATTCTCAAGGGCAAAGCTTGTACTGATGTTTTTTCTTAAATAAATAAATAAACTTCAGCATTATGCTTATTCATCAATGTTTTCTTCTTGATCATTTACCTTATATTTGTACATTTAGATTTCTCTTAACTTATTTACTTAGTAATCTTTCTTCTATTCTTGGATTTTTATGATTTCTTGTTTTTGTGCCTTTATTATTTATTCCCATAAACCAATAGACAATAGAGAATTATTTAATCCTCCTTCCTGTTTATCTAAAAGTCTTCACAATTCTCAAGACCTGGATTATAATTCCCCCACTTTAGAAAACATTTCCTGGATAACTGAATACCTTTCACTGAATCAATACAGTGAAAGCAATTAAACCTATTTTGTATCTAAATTTAGTTATCATGGTCTCACCAATTCATAGAGCTCTTTTTGTCACTAATGTGCTCTAACTGCATTTTGGCTCTTTATCCATGATCAAGAAAAGCTCATATTCAATGGGACCAATGTGTTGTTCTTACTACAAACAGAATGTAATTTAATACAAGCCCTTATAGGTGCCCCAAAGGAAGTCATGTTTTAAGAATTATTGCTCAGCAAACCTCTCCATTATTGTCTAAAAAGACCAGAATTGCTAACTTCCTCATGTGCTAATCGTCTTATCATTTTATTTGGTGAAGCTGGGTGACATTTTAGGTAGAAAACAACTCGGGAACTTTATTCAAGGACTGGACAATCTGGTCCTCATCAATGGTCTAAATGTGCAGGTGTTTCCCTGATGGGAAATATTTTCACTCAGAAATAAATAGAACATTCCTAAGAATGAAAGCAGCATCAAAAAAAAAAAAAAAAAAAAAAAAAAGACATTGGCTCAGATTTTGGTCTAGCTTGTTATATAGCCCCAAAGGCCAAATGAAAATCATAGTTTTTTTAAAAATTATTTTTAGTCTTGCTATCAGTTTAATTAATGTTTTGCTGTGTGTGTGTGTGTGTGTGTGTGTGTGTGTGTGTGTGTGTGTGTGTGTGTTATCTGGGGTGTGATTTTTTAAAATAGCAATATTGTATTAGAGAAGATACTAACAATGACATATGAATATATATGCCTTTTTAAAACAAAACTCTTAAAGTGTTCTAGCTATCTTTTTAAAGAGTAAGTCATAAGATTTGATTAAATATTAAGTTAAAGAAAAGTTTACCTTAATTATAGGGCAAAAGGTAGAGAAAAGGCTATTTCAAATACAAATGACTCAGAATCTTTATAGTCACTGGTTATATAGCTATGATTTTGTTCTTATCTCAGAATAAGTGGTGGTGGCCTTTTCTTTCTAGTATTTGACTGAACCTAGTATACATGCATGTAGAGTCAAAAGGAAGGCAACTTATTAATAGTGCCAATCTTTGCTAATAATTTTATCATTAAGTTTACTCAAATCAAAATCTTATTTTATGTTTATAATAATATAATACCAGATAACCTTACAACTCTCAAATAATTCTTGCTGAGAAACTTCAGAAAGGACCTCAACTAAGATACATCGTCTTTAAAATTTACTTAATTTCAATTCTACCCAATTTAATTTTTTTATACTCTGACTCTGTTCTTACTGATTCATTACCACAATTACACATACATACACACAACTATCTAAAGCCATAGACAAATATATAAATGTAGGCAGAAACTAAAGTTGACATTTGAAAGAAAAAAAGGGAATAAATGAGTTTACCCCTTTTACATCTTTTAGTCAGAGGACACCAGTCTGTATTATGAGGACCAGCTAAAAATCCTGTAGAAACTTTTAGTATTTCTGGACTGAAGAACCAGGGAATAAGTTGTGGGACAACCACAATCACTGAAATTATGAGTAAATACTAGAAAGTATAGCACTAAAGGGGGACATCCCAAGTTTGTTGTAGAAACCTCTCCCTGAGCTTTGAACTATACATGTACAGTACAGACTAAGCAGACCAACTAAGCAAAAGAGCAAATAAAATATTTAAACTTCCATCCACCACAGTAATTCCAGTGTTTGTGGTTTTGGTTGAGCCATGTTAATAGCCTGCTTTAAAAAAAAAAATAATAATATAATAATAATAATAATAATAATAATAATAATACTTTTTGGAGAAACATAAAAGAATCAGGAATTTTCTACAATATACAATTCACTCTGTCCACAATATCAATTAAAATTAATAAATACATGAATAAGAAAATATTTTCTCAAAAGAAAAGACAATCAATAGACACAAACTTAGAGATAGCCTAGGCATTAGAATTAGCACGCAAGGATTTTAAAGCAGTTGTTATATTTATGCTCAAGGGCATGAAGGAAAATATGCTTGTAATGAATAAAAGAGAAAACTCAGCAAAGAAATAGAAACAATAAAAGTGAACCAAATCCTAGATTTAATAAATCAATATCTGAAATAAAAAAAATATATATGAGATGTACTTAATGGTAGAATAGAGATGACAGAGAAATTTTTAGTGAACTTGAGGATGAATCAAACAAAATTATCCTATTTCATTGCCAAGAGAAAAAAAAATGAAAAGAAAATTAACAGATATTCGGGGACATGTGGGATCCTACCAAAAAGTAGAGCATACTTGTAATTGGATGTCCAAAGTAGATTGGAGAGGAAATAGGTCAGGAATTTTTTTGAAGAAATAAAGTCTAAAAATTTCCCAAATTTAATGAAAACATCAGCCTACAGACCCAAGAAGCTCAATGAAGACAGGGCAGGATTAATACAGATATAAGTTCACAATTAGACTGCTGATAGCTAACAGTAAAGATCAAATCTTGAAAGGAGCCAGGAAAAAATGTTGCCTTGCCTACAGTACAACAATTTGCATTACTATGGAATTGTCATTAAAAAAAATGAAGGCCATGGACAGTGGACAAATGTCTTTAAAGTGAAGAAAGAAAAAACAAAATATTGTCAATCCAGAACTCTATGTTCAGCAAAAATATCTCCCAACAATAAAGAAAAAATAAGAGATTTTTAGACAAATAAAATAAAGGCCTTTGCTACAAGAAATGCTCAAGGAAGTTTTCAGGCTAAAGGGAAATAAATTCAGATGGAAAATGAGTCTTCAGAAAGGACCAAAGACCTTCGAAAACAGTAAATATATATGTAAATATAAAAGGTTAATTTCCTTATAATGCATATAATGTCCAAAGAAAAACATTATAACATTTCATTTTATTTTGGGTTTTAAGACAGCTGTAAATATTATCTATCTATCTATCTATACACACACACATATTATATATATATATGTATATATATATTATATACATATATATATGTGTGTGTGTGTGTGAGTGTGTGCATGTATGTGTGTGTGAGATATATATATATGTCATATATATACATATATGTCTATATATGTATATATATATGACAACTGTAAAAGAAAATTGGGTGATATAATGATAACAAAGTTTCTATATTTTACTTGAAGTGACACTAAGTAACCGTAATTTTTTTTTAGCAATCATTAACATAGTGTGCAAAGAAATATAGCTAAAAAGCCAATATATAAAATGAAATCATCTCTATCCCTCCCATAAACAAATAATACAACAACAAAACAAACAAAAAAACAGTTAATATGGTAGAATGTTAGGAAAGGAAAGAAAGGGGAAAATAGTAGATAGAAACAGAAAACAAATAATAAAATGGTAAAACTATATTTAAACATATCAATAATTACATCAAATGTTAGCAGAGGTTAATGGACCAATACCTATAATTCAAAGGCAGAAATTATAAAAATAGATCAAACAATCTCAAACTACATGACATTAATCAGGGAGGCACATTAAATATAAAGGCACAGATAAGTAAATGAAAAAAAGACATGTAAATGGTAAGCATAGAAAGACTGAAATGACTATATTAATATCAAATGAATTAGGTTCTCAACAGAAGTATTATTGAATATAAAAATGGACATTACCTAATAAAAATAGGGTCAATGTCCCATGAAAGCATATCACTTTCCCTCTAACATCCACATGCATACAAATAGCTTCGAGTTCAGGTTATGTATGAACATTTATTCTCAAGGTTTATTTCCCAATGGGTAAGAAATATCTTACAACATTAATTCATATAAATATACTGATATGCAAAGTTCCATAGGATTCATGCTCTTATGTTCTACAAGATAAATTTCTTAAAGTAAATTAGAAATCCTGTGCCTTCTTCTAATATTTCTCAATTGTGGGCAGATATCTTTCCAATTGTTAGCATCTTTATCATTCCGTCAGCCCAGAGATACAAAATATCTGTGGGATTTTCATAGCTTTTTTTGTTATAAGAAAGATTATTTTAATGAACAATCTTTGCAAGGTTTGTACAAAGAAACCTTAAGAAACGAAGATGGACCTCCTGAAATCGATGCAATCTTCCACACAATGTATTTTCATGCTGAGATTATGCATCTGAGAAAAGCATGGTGTTTTGCAGCTAATGTTATTACTTATAATTGCAAATTTCCCATTCTGTACCTGAGTTTAGATTTTGCAGAAAATAATGAGAAAATCTATTTGCTTTCTTTCAAGGATGACTATTCAGATACATAAATAAATATAAAATTATCATGAGAGAATATCAAAATCATAGAAAATTCCACATACTATTTTTAGGAATTCATTTCAGAGCAAAGAGCAAGAAGGGGAAGAAATACAGAATACCAGTTGAGGATATTCAGGTACACTGAATAGTCTGTAAGGCCTAGAACTTTATTCATTCTATGTAATGCCCACTTAAGCCGAGTCAAAGCCCTTTTCTATAGGGAACTTTCAAAATTAACTGTTGCTTGGGGCCTGTCTCCCACATGGGAGAAAGGTGTGGGTCATTGATAGTTTAGATAAGTATTCCAAATGATCCTAACATGGTGCTATGGTCTAGAACTATTGCTCTAGCAATTCTATGAGACTCTACTCAATTTTATTTGGCTATGGATGTATGAATTTAAGTAACATTGGATTCTATTTTGTGCTCCTTATGTAACATTAACATTGCTGCTTTTTAGAGCCATCACAAGTAGCAGGCACTCCCATATTTTTGGTAGGATTTCAAATACCATTAAATGAGCACTGTACATAAAGTAGGTGAAGGTTGGGGTGGGAACTGGCAACATTGCTTAGCCTTCCTGCATTTCTTCCTGAGTAGTTAGCCCTAGTGAGAGTTCACAGCTGTCCTCCTTTCCTCAAAGGAAACACCAGAGGCTAATCCAGGAATCCTTTAATACTATCGCCCCCAAAATCTTACCCCATATTAAAGCTTTAGATTAATCCATGGGGGGAAGGGACACTCAGGTTAAGTTTTCTGCCACCTACTTGCTCTAGCCAAATTATTCTTTCACATTTAAGTTAGTCATTTTTCAACAGTCCACAAAAAGGCAACTCATAACTAGCACATTGCTCAGTTTTATCATTTCCCAAAATAAATAAATGCAAATGTTGCAAACCTCTAAATGAATGATTCTAAATATTTGCAACCTTAAACAAAATACTTTCAGGGAACGTTTACATCTCCAGTCTCCCTTTTTCTTGCTGCCAGGCAACTTGGCTATCCAGATCTTCACAATCTGCAGTCTGTTGCTAATGACCTCTGAAATAAAGTTTCTAATGCTGTAGAATCAACTCTGAGATCATGTAACGTGTTTCAGCTTGTGTGGAAAGAGCTGTTAAATCTAAATCCTATCAAAACTAAACCTTTTTAATTCACTCTCATAAATGTGAGACTCTTTAGCTATTGAGTTTCCATACTGCACCATGGCAGAGTTTAGAGGTGTTAACAACTGAGGTCTTCCTAGGTTTATTGTGATTTGTGGAACATAGAACAGAAAATGCTGACTGAAACTTAGCTGCATGACAATTACCCATTAGGCATTTTGACTTTTCAATAACTTATGCAAATGTACACTCAGGCTGAATGAGATCTCATAAACACCATTTTGATAAAAATGTATTCATTTCATGCATCTCTGAGTAAAGCTTCCCAGGGTAATCCATTATGCTGCTTAAAGGTTTAGACTCATAGAACATAAGAAAGCGTTTTCTTTAAAAATAAGGTGGATTTTTTGTGTGAGTGCTGTGGTAACTGAACAGATTTCTGGATTAATTATTTACAAGCCATTCGCAAGTTGGGATTTTCAAATTTCAGAGAAAAGACTTAGAAAATATAATTGTATCAATTACTTGGTGTGATTTTGATGTTTTCACAAGAACATTATCATGCAAGTCATGCTGTTTTTCTATTCATGATACTCTTCAGTATTGTGACAGAAGATGTAAACTCACTATAAAGAAGTAATTGCAACTTCATTTTTATTCAGTGTGAGCACCTAAGGTTCTTTTAACGTAAACATATCCTGTATAATTAACAATAGTTCAACTCTGTAGAGTGTTCCATTGAGAAAGGAATATGATGCTTGAAATGCTATTGCTCAGTATTTCCTGAGTTAAAAAATATGTTTCTAATTTGGTAAAAGCCAAATGATTCAGCTTTATTTAAGGATTATTTACATTCCAAATATTGTAAAATTTTTGACAGGATTATTTTTTTCCAGTTCCTAAAAGTTGATTTTGAGATGGTTTATTTTCATGCTTTTCTGATTTGAACAGAGCTTTTAAACAATTTGCAAATACATAAATAGATAATTTCAGTCAATTGTGTTCATTAAAAACAATTGCTTTGGACTCTTAGGATTCTGACATCCTTTCATTAACAGAGAGAAAGTCTGTTTATAGACATAATCACCTGTATTTAATGAAAAGAAATAATTATAAGCCATTCATATGGGCTTAATACTGTCTATAGGAAGGAAGATGACAATTAAGTGCCCTCTTCAGTGTAAATGAGTGTTGAGTATATTGCATTTTCTAGTCTATTTTCCCCTTTGGTTAAATGTGTTGTATATACTGTACATAGTGGCAGATAAAGAAATCATTATAAGACTTATAGTTTCAAAGGAAATGCATATGAAAAAGGAAAAATGTGTATCTTGGCTTAATTGTATCTTTCTCTTACTTTGTGAATACATTTCTTCCTTAATCACACACTTATAAAGTTCCTGGCCCAACACTGTTTGTATCTGAAGACATGATAGAGTAGGAGGCCTACTCTTGAATCTTTAGAATTATGACCATTGGTTGGAATAGAACCATATAAACAATTTATGCACAAGTGGGTAGATTTTGGAGTAGATACCCCACCGGTATTTTTTGTTCACTAGAAAACAGTCTACTCAAACTGAATGCCTTACCCACTTCATACTGGCCAAAGCACGGGAAAGCCTGTAGAATTCTTTCTCAGTAATATTTTTATGCATTATGTCATATTTATAAAATTATGCAAGTTTTAGATTTATATGCAAATTTATTTCTGCATTCAAGTAGACCAACATAAATATACCAATAGTACGTGGAGTATTTTCTTATATGTATGTGTGTGTATAATATATTTGACTATTAATAAAATGAACAACTCTCTTTTAAACCACAAGCTTAATAATAGGAACTAGAGTTTTAAATATTACTACTGTAATATAATTATTAAAATGTAGAATGCTGCTGAATAAACAAGTTATGCTCATCCATTAGAGCATTCCCTCTCAATTTCCTGGTAATAATTTTTCAACATTTATTTTAAATTCATATTACAAAATCTAAAAGTTATATAGCTTTTTAGAAAGGCAGAGACTCTAAAGATATGTGGCCAAAGTAATAAAGGAATATAGTCATTGAAAACAAATACATTAGTCTTCCAGTGGTCATCTGCCTATAGTCTATGAAGCCCTCAATTTGCTATTTACCTTCTCCAACACTGTTCACCCATATAGCTTGTCTTTTTTTTTTTTTTTAATCTCCTTGGTTTAAGTATACCCTAATATGCCTATGTTTCTGACTCTGAGATAGCAACCTGATATAGATTCCTAATAATGCCCATCTTAGGTAGCTCAATTTTGGTATCCTCCATCTTTAGCTGATTTCTGACTATGGATAATCTATAAGAAAAAATATATAAAAAATGCTGATAATGGTGATGGTAATGATAATGATGATGGTGTTGATAGAAGAGACCCATTTTGACCCAGAGACTATAATGAGTTATATACAATATTTAATTTTTACAGTGACTCAGTGAAGCTGGCATTATTTGTACCATTAAAACATTAGGTAAATTAAATAAATTGCCCAATTATTTAATTAATAAATGTTGAGACTGAGATTTGATCCTAGTCTCACTCATAATCCTGTACTTCTATCTGCTATGAAATCCTCCATAAATAGAATTTATTGGGTGACAACTGCATGTCAGTCATGTGTGATATGTTTCATACGTTAACATTTGTATATAGAGAGATTATCATGCATAAACCAGTGTAAGTGGATCATCCTCATTCCTTTCTTTTTTCAAACTTCTTGTGTCTCTTTGGGATTGAATTTCCTGTATACAGCTTTGCCCATTTGTGACACAGTCTCAGATAGTAGGACCTTTTCAGATATTGCTGAAATTGTACTCCATTGGCATTCAATGCCGTCTAACTCCTGACAGCTAAGTTAGATTCCCAAATACCTTCTTACTTATTTATACTTCACTGATGTTGAGATTTTAAACTTAGAGATACAACAATGCATACTAAATTTAGTAAATTAAAGATATAACAGATAATTATAGTTTAAGGGCTTTAGATGAACACACTATGCATAAGTATATGTATGTGCATATGAAAGCGTGTGCATATACATAAAGACACAAAGTCTTCATCCAAGTATTACATAACCCACTAAAAGTGTTACTGATGGTTAGGATTTTCTGTCACTTAAAAAATGTCTTGTTTGCCTGGCATGTATTATATATGAATGTTTTTGACATGTTATTCATCATGACAATTAGTAACACATAAATCACTGCAATGCGCAAACATTCCTTTAAAAAAAGCACATAAGAGAATTTATTGAAATTTTAAAAATAAGACATTAATCAACATCTGATTCAAATGAACACAGTTCAAGGGAAAGTAATGCCCAAACTCTGGTAGGCAGCTACAGATAGGAAAAAATAATACAAGATATTCTCTCTCTCTCTTCAAGAATAAAATGTGAAACCTTTCACTAAGTTATAAACAGACTCCACTGTAACCATCTACCCAATTTCCTGGAACAATTTTCCTCTATAAATAAGAGCTCACCCCACTGACCCTATTATGGGGAAAGGAAAAGAGAATAGCCAAGTATATTTCTTCCAGGCAGCTAGGCTGGAGACTTCCAGCAAACTCGCCTAACAGGTTTTTCCCCAGAGGACGCAGCCCTAGCTGCTCTAGTGTCTCTAGCTGTCTATATGTCTTTCTCTCTCTAGCTCACTCATTTTCCCTCTCTCCTTCTCTTACTCTGTCTCTTTCTGTTTCCACTCCAACCATGAGTGTGTGTGTGTCCAAACACATTGTCTACATTGCATTTATCTAGCAATGAGTCTTTCTCAGTCATTGATGTAAAAAAAAAAAAAAAAAAAAAAAAAAAAAAAACTCTAGGGACAAATAATCTCAACAGTCATTCACACTCAACAGTGCACACATAGAAACTTAGATTCCTAGATTTCTATGTATGCACATTCACAAACTGACTAACTGAAGAATGAAAGAGAAGAGATAAAATAGAGAAAGGGGAGAGAAGAGAGAAAAGGAGGGGGTAGGGAAGGAGGTGGGGGGAGTATGAAGGGAGAAAGGGAGAATTAACCCAAATCATAATCAACCTGTGTGTAATTGATGTATCGTATGCTCTATGTATCTGGTATGTCCCTTTCAAACTCATTTAATATCTAAATTCTGTCTGAGAGATTATTTCACATGCTTTTAAAACTATAAATAACAAATACATTTCAATGGAAATTCCTGTTTAATAAAATTAATTAGAAGTCCTAGTAGGAGGCCAACTTATTTCAACAAATATTAGGTACAACACTGGCCCAGTGCAATGAGAAAATTTAACCACATTCTTGATTAATTTATGCTCACTTCTCTACTTAAAAAACTCATGCTTTTCAACACATAACATAAGTTTAAAATTGAAATAAGTAATTTTCAGTTAGGATGTAAGTAGAATATAATGTTCTTCTTGTTGGTGCAGGAGATATTTTCTTCTGATTTTAAATTATTTTCCCAGCAGCTCTGTATTGGTGAGGTTAAGAATATCAGCTTTGGGGTCAAAATGATCTGAGGTTATAATTGGTCATGTGATCTTCAGCAAATTTCTTAATTACACTTATATTTTATATTCCTGATTTGCAAAATAGGGATAATAATTGTACATAGTGCATTAGGTTGTTATAAGGATTACTATTAAGTTAGCATCATTTAGCTGAGAAATTAAGATAGGCTTGCAAGGTTTTATACTTGTAAAAGTTTTATTAGTTATGCCATGTTTTTATCATCCCTGTATTATAAATTAACAATTAAAACTTAAAATGATTCCTAACTTGAATTTACAAAGCTAATAACTATAGACTTGTGATTTAGACCCAAGGAGTCTCACCGTGGTGAGGATTTTATCTTACCACTACGATACACTCCATCTTGAGATCTACATGTATGTATGATAAATACTAGTTATAATCTTTGAAGCCATCTGTCCACCATTTTCAGACATCTATTATTACTAATAAGAGGTTCTCTTTCGATCTTATGTTTATTTACTTAATAAATATGTGTTGAGTGCCTACTATATGCCAAGAATTTTTCTTGGTTTTGAGAATTCAGAATCAAACAAAACCAAGAAAATTCCTTACCAGGTAGCTTATGTTACATTCTAAGGGTGTGTGTGTGTGTGTGTGTGTGTGTGTGTGTGTGTGTGTGTGTGTGTTGGGGAGATATACAAAAATAAGATATAGTTTAGTAAATGATGACAAATAATAAGGAAACAATAAAGGAAATATAAGGAATGTAAATAATAAAAAATAATTCAGGATAGGGAATAGAAAATATCAGGTGTACAAATTTAGTAGAACTGTGGAATGCTTTTAATTATTGACATGAGTCTTTATGAGCCTCATTTTCTTCATTCAGAACAAAAATAGAACCATATTCCCTGACAGTCTTAAGAAATTATATAAGAATCAAAAAAGGTAGATATGAACATGCTTTGAAAATTATATGCTGCTGCTAAAACTATTAAAACTATTAAAACTATTAAATACCTCAACAGTTCATAACCTTCAGGTTAACTATATGTCTTTTAATAAAAATATATGACATATCAAGTGTTGAATAAATGTTGCATCTGGCATTTAATTTGGAACAAAATTTAGGAAGAGGAACACCAGGAAAGCCAGCCATTTTTAAGAAAAACTAAAATTGATGGCCAAAAAAAAGTTAAAGTGATGTTTCAGTTAGAAGTTAATATCCTGCATTGCACATATGTTCAGTAAAATTTTATAATTTAACTAGTAATACAGTATAATATACATCCACGGGTGACTCTGGTGATGTTACTATATCAAATCAAACTTCTGGTTTTCATGACATTCTGCATTTTATATTTGCAGTTTTATCAATTTAGCTTGAACTTCTCTCAACTTATACCATAACTCCTGCTGATAATTTCTTTTAAATGCAATGGATTTCTTTGTTTTGTAATTATATGTTTTAAAAAATGAAGTAGAACTGAATACTTACTTTCATGGTGAAAAGCGAAATTGAAAGTTAGTCACCCAAAGGAAATTCTGGCTCCAGTAACTAACTTTTTGTATCTATATTTTCATTCTTCACCACCACCTAGTTTTACCTTCTGTTATAGTTGCTATAGTCAGCAGTGAAGGGTGGGGCTTGAGTGGAAAACTGGCTTAGTGAGGGCTTGTCTGTTCACGCAATACCTGAGTGTTAAGGTGGAGGTCAGGTATAGGTGAGTATTTAAACAGATGTTCGTTAGGTCAGATCGAAGAAGGATGGCATGGTGTAAAGCACACAAACCCAGAGAAATAAAGCAGAAAGAAAAACATCTGGATATTCATAGAAACTGAAAGAGCAGAAAACAGCAAGAGGAGCAAGGACCTAGATTTGCAGCAAGGAGATGCTGGCTGGCAACTTAGGTCACGATAACTAGCGACTGGCTTGGAAAAAGATGTTTTAATCAAGGTGACCATCTGCCCAAGCAAATTGCTTATCGGCTTTCTACTTGGGAGAGGACCAAATCCTATAGTAGTCTAGCTTCCAGAGCAGCAGTGTACCTGCTGAAACTTGATATGGAGCTATCATAGCATCATGTCTTATGCTTAATAAATCATGATACCCCTGCCCAGAGCTTCAGCAGGTACTGGTAGATGAAATTAGAAGAAATGGATGAATAGAATGTCTAGTGATGTTTCCCCTTCTCCAACTTGAAAAAAGTGCTTTTGAAAATCACTTTCCAATGTGCTATTGTGTTTTCTTGCTTCAGCCATTCAATAGCATTGGAACTGAAGCCATATAACAAGGTTCACCTCTACATTGGTATGCTAAACTGAACAAAGAGGAGAATATAAACATATCAGAGAGGAGACTGAAATAGAGATCTTCTGTAAGAGTTTAAGGATACATGTTTAATCCAGATTTTGCATCTGTTCTTCAGAATTGTATAGAGCTTGGCATATAGCAGGTTCTAGGTGATTATATAAGGAGTGTTGAAAGACATAACTCTAGATTTCTTTGATTCCATTATTAAAGACAAATTATGTCACTGAATGTATATGATTTTATTGACTGTAATATGTGTTCTACCAATCGTACTGTGAATAATATTGTTTCAAATGAATAAAATTATTTTTCTCATGTTCAAATATCCAAACTAATTTTAAAAGTTGAGAGTACTCACTTCATAACATGTATATGTGTATGTGTATATATATGTGTGTGTGTATTCTGAAAAAAAGTTTTTTTATTTCCTATAGAAATGAAAAAAAGGCCATTTTTTCTTGAAATTTCAAGGTCATCAGAAACAAACAAACAAACAAAAATGAAAAACCATCACAGCCAAGAGGACACTAAGGAGGTATGACAACTAAATGCAAGGTGCTGTCCTGGAATGAATCCTGAAATCAACCTTTGCCAATATAGACTTGAACATGACACTAATACAGTTAGTTTCTAACAGATCAAGGCTTCATCCCTAGGATGACCCTAGACCCCTCAAAACACCTGCCTAAGAAAACTCAAGGTTACCAAAAGAATTTACAGCTTAGTCTAACCAACACCTGAAGATTAGGCCCCTGTCTCCCAGCCTTTGTGGGTGGGTGAGAACTTAACTTTCGTAAGTGCCAGTTAGCAAACCCGGATGGGTGTCGTGTGGACCAACCCTTCCTACCTGCTTTTTGTGATTTTTTTCATTTCTTTGACTCTACTGAGGCCCTGTTTACTGACCCCTTTTCCTTTATCCTCCTTCTAAAATCCAGTCACCTCTCTACAAATCAGAATTGAGTGCAGTTCACACTGGACTCCTTTCTCTATTGCAATAGTATATTACCTATTTAAATCTGTCCTTGCCATTTTGTGTCTGGCTTCATTTATCTTTGACACTGGTCCAGCCTGACACTGGGCAGAGATCTGAAGGAAGTAAGTAGAGCATGTTATCTGGGGAAAGCATTCCAGGCAGAGAGGGGAGAGCAAATGTACAGGCACAATGGTGGGGGTGAGCGTGTTGTGAGACAAGAAGAGTGAAGCTGAGGGAGATGGGAGAGGTTGAGGTCATTGTATCAATTTTGGCTGTAACTTGATGAACACTGGAGCCATTTGAGGTTTTTAAGTAAATCAGCATCATCTGGCTAAATTTTAAAAGAATAAATAGTATTCTTGTAACTGATTTGAAAGTAGACTACAGTGGGGAATGGAGTTAGAAGCAGAATGAAACAAATTGCAAAAGCCCTGGAGAGAAATGTTTTTGTTTTGGACCAGATATGTAGAAGTAGAGGAAATAAGAATGGTTCATATTTTGGATATATTTTTAAAGTCAGGTTGTTCATAGATTAGATGTAAAGTTGAGAGAAATTTTGAGGTCAAGGATGTTTCCATGGAATCACCTGTACCAAATGATGGATCAAGTTGTTATTTACTAAGTGGGTTTCCCTGAGGGGAGCGTAGAGGAAACAGCAAAAACTTGTAAATATGTTAAGTTCAAAACTTCTCTTAAATATAAAAGTACAGATGTTAAATATACAGTTTATATTATACAAGTCAGGAGTTCAGAGGTAGAGATATAAATTAGAGAGTCATAGTCATGTATATGTATATGTATAGCATATAAACTATAAGAGTAAATAACATAACCAATCTAGAAATACAAGCAAAAAGAAGCTCTGAGACCTGTATCATCTTAAAATTTAGTAGACAGGGAGGTGGAGAAGACTCAGCTAGAGGGCTGCTGAAAAGATAACGAAGGCCTGGAATCTAAGTGGAATGAAGAAAGTATTTAAAAGAAGGTGGAATCAGCTGTGTCATATGCTGTTTCTAGGTCAGGGAAGATGAGGCTTGGCAATTCAACAGTGGATTCGGTAAGGTGGAGGTCACTGTTAAAATAGACAAGAGCATTTTGGTTGAGTGGTAGGGAAGAGAGCCTGATGTAAGGGAGTTTATAAGAAAATAGGATAAGAGATTATATGTAATAAATATAATTTATTATTTCATTTATAAAAGGAAGGAGAGAAGCAAAGCATTTAACATAGAGCTTGTCTCATGAATGATCAATATGCTATAGTGATTATGTAATTTTCAACTAGAATAAAATGTTTTACTATATGATAAGCTTATCAAATTCATGGACTGCTAATGTGTTTTAATACTCAATTCCTTATATAAGTCCTTGCATTTGATAGATGATCAATTGGCATTTGATAATTTAATAATTATAAAAAAATTTGAAGGCATAAGATAAATTAAACAGTACAGTTCAAACTTTTACAAAAAATGGAAGACACATGTAGAGAATGGCATTTATTTATATTCACATACATAACATGAATTGGAGGGAATTAAAGCACTAATGGATAATTCAGGTATATTCTGCTGACATATTTATTTTCAGTCACATTGGCTGTCTAATAAGTCATATTTTAATCTAAAGAGATGTTAGGTTTTAGGTTTTAGACAAAATTATGCTAGGAATAAGATAAATTTGCTATTATTTTTATTGTGTAAGTTATGGTTCATAGTAGTTAAAATGTGTTGCACTAGGCATTTTCTGAGTGTTAATAATTAATGTTCAAATAGGAGTAATTTTAAAGTGTCTTTGACAACGGCTCCAAATTCCCCTGCATTAATTCTCATGTTTTTCAAATTGATGACTTACGCAAGTTTTGCAAACTCATTGGGGATAATTGAATCCTATTTGCATGGATACCAAAACAGAGTGTCCTTGACTTGTTTTTGACAAGCTACCTACACTGATCAACAGGAAGAAGTGATAATTGAACAGAAAATAAAACATCTCTTTTTATAAGAAGGACAATGCAAGCTATGCAAAATAAAGCAATTAATTAGGGAATAATGTTTAACTTTTAAAATGTTGACTATTAGTTTTAAATTCAGCTAAAATGTAAGTTTTTTAATTATATTAATATTAAACATTATAAATCAAAGTGAAAATATTTTGCTTGCATATTTATATCCATTGGTGTCTGGGAAAGTGAAAGCCCTTTTGTCAAGGTAGGAAACTTAACCACCCTTTATAATATCATTAAAAAATCATTTTGACAGAGGACCTTTATTTTAAACTGTTTACTGAATCTGCCTCTATGTAGAAAGAATGAAATGAAGATTCTCTTCAGAAAATATATTGCCTGAATTCATCATAATGTGTTAGAAGTTGTGTATTTTGTTTGACAAACATACCACTTCACACTCCTGAAAGATCGATATTCTTAAGGAATGCTTTTGTTCATCCAGCTAGAGCTAGATAAAAGGAGATACTTCAAACAAAGCAGTGATTTTTAGGAAGAGGAACACAACAATTGACAGGTCTACCAAACTATCCCCCTGTCATCTTGCTGGATAGTTCAAAATATCCCTTAAGAAGAACACCTTTAATCTGTGCTATTTACTTCACCCACACAGAGTTAGCTCATAATTAAAGGAGTGATAAAATATATGATTTTCTGAGTTCAATCTACTTATACCTACAACACAGCAAGGGACATATCTTATTTATCTGTTCATCTCGAGCCCTCTGCACTTAGTAGGAATTTAGTAAATATTGGATATAAAAACTTTTCACTATAAGAAAGACAAAAATAGAGACTGTGTTTTATTCTTCACTGTATCCTGTTTCTAGGATTACCCTACATTTAATAAGTAATAAACTTTCCTGTTTAAAATCAATTGTGTACCTTTTTTTTTTTTTAATGAAACTTCTTTAGAGCATGCAAAGTTATCAATATCTAGACCTAACCTATTTCATGGTCTTTTCTACCACCCTTTTTTTATTATACTTATGTCCCAGAAAAACTAAGCCAAATCCCTCTGTTCACACACTCTCAGTATTTTGTTTTCATCCATTTCTATCTAAACCCTACTCATCCAATAAGACTCATCTCAAATGCTACTCCCTATGCCCATACCAAAAGAGGAACACAGGTACAAAATATCTTGTTAATCATACTCATTAGCTACTAGTCTACTATCATCACTGGTTCATATGAGGCCTTTTTTTATCTGGTTGCATATTCCCTTTACTCCTGCAACCCACCACCATCACCATTTCTATTCTGCCTTTCAAAAGCAGTCATTTTAAGGGTTTAATACATAGTCTTTTATTATATATGTTCTGGTCAGGCCTTCATTGTATAAGTGGCATTATGCTATGGAATTCATTCTGTCATTTCTTTTTTCATTCAGGACTATGGTTTTTACAGATCTAGCTACATTTCAGTATGTACATTCTAGTCTGTTGCTTCTAACTGCTGCATCTTATTCTACTTATCCACTATGTACACTGATCATGACATTCGTCACTTAATATTCTTCAGTGATTTTTCATTTCACTTGGATAAGTTACAAAATTCTTATGTGTATATGGCCTTAGACAATCTGGGCTGTATCTAGTTCTTACATTTTATCCTTTTCTCTTCTTCCCTTTGATCTTTGAGGAACTGACCTCAAGTTACGCTTCCCCTTTTGCTCTTTACACATAGTGTTTTCCTTTGAATATCGCTTAAATTTTGCTTCCTAATATAAGCTTTCTAGGACTAGTGTAATGAATCAGAGGCCCAAATTTAAAATATTTTTTTTACATCAAATGCTTTTTTTTTTTTTCACTTTACATGGTATTTATTTCTGGGTTCAATTTTTTAATTCTGTCTCTTTTACTCTAATATCAGCCCCAAAATGCTGGGGCCGGTCTGTTTCCTCCTCAGTCCATCTTGTTTCCAGCCTATGTCTCATGGAAAGCCCTTATCAAAAAAAAAGTGTTTAATGATGGATGACATAGGAAAAGTGATATACCCAAGGTCAGAAAACTAATTAAAGTCAAGTTCAGGACAGGAAAGTTTTACCTTTTCCCTTCTTGGACTTGGTATTTGAATGGAGAGCCATGGTATATTCTTATGTTTATTCCTAGATCAATGTCTTGCACATAATAGATACTAAATAACTACTGTAGGACTATGTAGAAATAGTAAGGAATAGAACCATTGATTATGTGACTGCTGACTATTATGCTAAATCTTCAAATCTTAGAATTTATGGTAAAAAAATAGTTATCATTGCCACTCTCTTGAATTCACAAGCAGACATTACATTTTCTTTTTACCAGGTTGAAATTGTTTCCTTTGATGTCAAAAGGTCCCACATTCTGAAGGTGTTGCCAGGAGATTCTGACTCAGAAAATAAATGTCTGTTAAAATGTGTAGAAAGCTAAGTTTCAAACTACAACTAAATAGAATCAATTTATGAATATTCAATCTGTGCTCATTTTAATAAAGGATAAAAGACTAATGACCTATCTATCTGCTTAGAAGAGGATGGATGGATTCAAGTTTCTAAGGATATTTCCTTTACTTCAGGAGAACTAGAATAAAAAACTGTCATTCTCCCCAACATGGTTTCTGCCTGAGCGGGTTTTATCAATGGGCCTGTCACAATGCTGAAATTGGGAGCTCTTGCTATGTTGTTTCATCAGTCTAATTATCTTGAATCCTTGCCATATCAGAAAAAAAAAAAACAAAAAAAAAACAAAAAAAAAACACCTCTTAAAGAAGGCTCAGAGTAGCATTTTTTTTTTAATTTAATTTTTATCAGTATCAGTGCAATTGCCATGTCTTCACCAAATGGTGTATTTATATTACTTATTGAATCTAAGCCTTGAAAACCAGGAATGATGCTTTTTCCTCTATCCTCAAAAAGTTAACTTACTTGCAAAGTAGTACTGTTTTAATTTTTGGCTATGCTGATAGGTAAGTAAATAAAAATTATAGCCCCTGTTAGGGAGGGAGGTAAAAGAGTCTCTAGTCCCCCTAGTCTGTCTTAGCATCTGATGTTCCACCATCTGAGACTTACTCTTTTGGTTTAAGGTATTATGTTTAGAGGATTTTCTTACTTACAAAATTTTATACAATTTTCAGAGTTTACACATTAATTAGTTGTTTCATTTTCATACCATAACTATGATATAGCCAGGTAGTTATTAATACCTCATAATAGAAAAGAAAACTTAAAATCAGCAAGGTTAATTATCTGTCGAAGGAATCAGTGCAGACACCCAGCCTTCTGACTGGATTATTTTACCAATATCACAATGTGCTAATGATTATTGACTGTAATTTTGGGGGGCTATTATGAGTTAATTGCCATAGGCTGATTTCTTCTTCTTTTCCTATAATCTTTTGTTGGACAACTTCTTGTTTATCTGTTTTCAGAAGCATTTTTTTCCCACCAGAGACTGGCTTTGTCCAACAAGATTTATTTCTCTCTGGTGCCGTTATGATCTCTCAGGGTTCTTCGAAGTTCCAGTTGTTGAACTCTAAAGCTCTTGACAGTCTACCTGTTGAGATTCAAAAACAAACAAACATACAAACAAGTGAGGCAAACCTTATATAAGACAAAAATGAAATAAAGGAAGGAAAAAGAGTATGCTGAGCCACTGACTCTGACCTCAGGATTCTTTCAAAGAATAGTCCAGGGATAAAGCTGCATTTAAGGATATGAAGCAGGTCTTCAAATAGGTAACAAGAAAGGACTAAAGCCAGGGAGAGAAATGGCAGTTTGCATTAGTTAAAACTCTTTAGTCACAAGTGACTATACTGCCAATACAGTGGTTTAAGCTGAAACAGGAAATTCATTAGATTATGTTATGAGATGGAAATGCGGAGAATGATAGAGCAGATGGAAACATTAGAGACAACTGTAGCCAGGGACTTGAACTATCAGAATGGTATAAGCTTTCATTTTTACTCTTCTCAGTGCAATTTCTTCTTTCTCTGCTACTTCATAAGACTGATGTGGAGGACTGGGTCTTTGAAAGTGGATCTCAGTTCCATTCTCAAATTCTTTAACTACATGATCAAAGATAACAGTGTTATCTTCCTAGCTGGATTAGAAATTTTTAGGCGAGAGCTCTGATAAACTCACTTTGGGTCATATGCCAACTCCTTTACCAATTAACATGGATGGGCACAATGAGTTTTATCATAGCCCAGTGTGGGTTATGTACCTACAGTTGTAGCCAGGGAAGCAAGGTTGGTTGCTAGAAGAAAGAAGAGTGGTATATTTATTGCCTGTTAGACCAGAAATAAATCATAGAGAGCTTGGTATGCCCTGACAAACAGTATGAAATTTATCCTATATTCATGGCTTATCCATTGGAGGACTTAAAGTAGGAAAAACATAATAACTTTTACATTTTAGAAAGATAGTCATACAGCAACGTAAAGCATGAAATAGCGTTCCCCCCTTCCGCTATATTGGGGCACATTTTTTCCACCTTTATTGAGATATAATTGACATATAACATTAGTAAGTTTAAGGTGTACCGCGTATTGATTCAGTATAGGTATATGTTGTTACAACAATAACACATCCATCACCTTACATAGTTACCTTTCTTGTGTGTGTGGTGAGAACATTTAAGATATATTCTCAGCAACTTTAAAGTGTACAATACAGTATTGTTAGCCATACTCACCATGCTGTGAGGATCCCAATAACTTATCTATTGTCTAACTGGAAGTTTCTACCCTTTGACCAACATCTCCTCATTTCCCCTACTTTCCAGCCTCTGGCAACTACCAATCTATTCTTTGTTTTCATGAGTTTGGTTTTTTTAGATTCCCATACAGTATTTGTCTTCCTCTGCCTGATTTATTTAGCACAATGTCTTCAAGTTTCATCCATGTTATTATAAATGGCAGAATTTCCCTATTTTTTCATAGCTGAGTACTCTTGTATACAATCACTACATTTTCTTTATCCATTGATCTGTCAGTGAACACTTAGGTTGTTTCCATGTCTTAGCTATTGTGAATAATGCTGCAGTGAACATGGAGGTGAAGATATTACTTTGAGACAGTGATTTAATTCCTTCAAATATATACCCAGAAGTGATATTGCTGGATCATATGGTAGATATATATTTTTTAATTTTTTGAGAAAACTTCATATTGTTTTCCATAATGACTGTACCAGTTTACATTCCCACCAACAGGGTAAAAAGATTCTCTTTTCTCCACATCCTCATCAATGCTTATTTTACCCACCAACAGGGTAAAAAGATTCTCTTTTCTCCACATTCTCATCAATATATATATATCTCAGGTATGAGGTGATATCTCATTGTGGCTTTTATCATCATGAAATAGATATTTTAAATATAAGAGAGAGGTGTCATAGAATACTATTCTAAAATTCTAGCTAAGTTGCAGTGATGCAGTGAGGAAAGCAGTAGCAATAGGCATACAGAGGTGGGGTCAGGCTTGAGAAGTGATATGAAAATAGAATCTACAGAATTGTCAGGGCTTGGAAATGGAGAGTAGGAGATTATGAGATAGAAATTTAACTCTGATATTTCTAGCTTGCATGATTTCATAAATGACGCTATAGCTGTGGAAAATGGGGGAAAGCAGACTTCACAGCAGATTTTATAAATTCATTGTAAGATCTGCCCGATTTTCATCTCTGGGTTACTGAGCAGTGACCACAGCCTTTCCTATGCTCAGAGAAAGAATGGCTATTACTCTTAACTTTCTTTGCTTTGATATAATTGAGCTTGTTCAGAAGATGACATATGGTCAAGGAATAGGTAAAAACCTTTCAAAAGTGTTTGTGATCAGAGTCAACATGGAGAATACTTCAACAAATGGCCTTTTCTCTTTCTACTCAGTGAACATCAAATCGGTACCCTCCATGGTTCCTTTGTGCATAGAGGTGCTAGTTCTTCAAATAGTGTATTTTTTTCTTTTTATGTATGTGTATGTATAGGTGTGTATGCATTGCAAATGACTATATACTACTTTTCAAATCTTCCACCAATGTTGGAGCAAAGGAATAGCAAAGGTAGGTATGGGACATGTGTCCATAAGGACCTCAGTAAAGAGCTTAGAGATTGTCCATGATAACTTTGCGATTCCGAAATGGTCTCAAATCTAATTAATATATCTCTATGTGAATACGTTTTCTTGTGAAGGTCTTCTGCTCCTGGTGTCACAGAATCTTTAATAATCGCTCAAGCTCACTAGCTATATGATGACATTGTCTTGACTTTGTTAAAAACTTCTCATTTTAATTGGATCTCACTGCCTCAAGCTGTAGAATACATTTTTTTTCTGCATTTATGCCCATAAATAAATTTGAAGTACGTTAACTCTTACTTCCTTGTAATCATTTTGACAAGCTATCCGATGTGATCCTTTAAGATTCCATCATTAGTTGCAGGGTTTTGTTTTTGTTTTTATTTTTGTTTTTATTAGGAGAATGGAGAATTTGTGTTCCTGAATCTCTGGCTTCTAGACCAGGGATGTCAAACTATGGCCTTCAAGCCAGTTTTTGTTTTTGTTTTCATTTTAATCCAGTTTATGAAACACAGCTATTCTAATTTATTTATGTATGCTTTTTGTGCTTCAGTTGCAGAGTTGAATAGTTGTAACAGATCAACTAGCTTGC
The DNA here is from genome assembly GCA_003508835.1 of Eonycteris spelaea. Lineage (NCBI taxonomy): Eukaryota > Metazoa > Chordata > Mammalia > Chiroptera > Pteropodidae > Eonycteris > Eonycteris spelaea. The sequence goes on from PUFA01000168.1 coordinate 1,512,845, forward strand.
AAAGCCTAAAATATTAAGTATCTCACACTTTGTAGAAAAGTGTTACCAACCTTTGTTGTAAACTATGATTTCTTGATAATGGGAGATCTTGATTACAGCTAACATTCTCATTAAAAGCATGCAAGGATTAAATGGTGACATGTTCTTTAAAAACTCTCCCTCCTTTTCTCTGTTAGCTTCTTTTTCTTCATGCAACTGATATTTTTCTTTTACAAATAAATAATTTTCAATCGAGTAATATTCAGCATAATCTGTTTTAATTTGCTACATTATCCCCACAAACAGTGGTATATGTCAACTAGCAATGTCATTGTACATTTTTTTAAGAGGTTGATTTTTTTCCCTACTGTTCTGCTATTCTAACCACATTGGAGAATTACTTTCTTTCAGATTATTTTTTAGAGAAGCTAACAAAATTCAAACATTTATGTCTAAAAGGTAACGCCTATTGCTATTCTCTGTGCTTTCTAATCTCAATTTATTTCCGGGGAACAGAGATGTCCCAATTATTTCACCCTAAAAAGCTGAATCTTTACCATTTTTTCTGTGTCTGGCTACGTATGATTCATAAGATCTCTAGACAGAAAGCACATTTCGTGATATGATTTATGACACCTCCTATAAGTTGCTTACCTTTATGTAGTCCTGATCCTCCTTTAGGCAAAATGAGGTCTCTTTTTGAAGGAAATACAAGTTAAAATAAAACAAAAAAACAAACTAACTAAAAACATATTCCTTTGCTAAAACAGAAAAGACAGGCAGTTAGAATCCCAAAACATAGGAAGCACTTTTACATAGTGTTCTAGAATTACTTTGAGTCTCAATTCAATGACTTATAGCTGTGTGACCTGAGAATTATTCCTTCCTTATCTGTAATGTGGGGATAATAATAGATCCTATTTTATAGTGTTTTAATGTGTATTTAAAAAATAATCACACGTAAAGCATTTAGCACAGAGCCTGACATTTAATGACTGTTCAATAAATGTTAACTCCGGTAATGGTAGTAATAATATTTCCTTGTAAGACTTTCGTCCTGTCTTAGTCAGCTCAGGCTACTATAACAAAATATATTCTGGATGTTAACTTTGGTTTGTTATAAAGGTTTTCAAATTATCATATTCCTTTTAGTTTTGACTATGGCACTTTTCCTCCTACAGAAGTTTATTTTATGTGTCTTTCGTCCTTATGGCTTTTAGTATTTATATCTAGTTCAGTAAGTCCTCCATTCTAAAGGATAAGAATATTTTCCTATACTGGCTATGAATGTTTTTACTTTTAAATACCTCTAAAATTGTTTTTATTTATAGTAGGAAAGAGTAATATAACTTCATAAATATTTTTCCACTTGGTTGGTCACTTACTTGTTTCAATTTTGTTTTTTCTCCACTGATTTGAAAATTATTCTTTGTTTAAAAGGATTTGATTATAGACTCCTTATTTAGTTCTGTTGACTTATTTGTGTTTTCCTGTAATAATCGCATAATTTGTATAGCTTTGTCATTGCCCTTCACTTTCATTGTTTTCTGTGTTCTTAAGCATTTTATTTTCTAGATGAACTTTAAAATCTGCTGAAGTTCTATAAGCACTCTTAGAAATTTCCATCGGTACTGTAGTGAATTTATAGGTACATATTTGGACATTTTACTTGTAATTTATTATCACTGGGCCATCTTTATCTTCTTCAGTAAAGCTTTTTCACGTTATACACATCATAACCATTTCCTGTTATAGTTATCCCTAGATGTTCATATTAGCATTCTAGGTTGCAAAGCATCAAAACTCTCTGGACGAAATAGGCAATAAAGACTTTTTCTAAGGATATTGGAGGCTCACAAAAACAATAGGAGCCTGGAAGCATCAATGGACAATATCATAACTATTTTAGGAGTGCTAAGAGAAAGTAAATACAGTGACACTGACTCAGCCAAGCAACATCTAATGTGTACTCTGCTGCTAGTCATTACCTCTGAACTTAAGCCATGAATTGAACAGTCAAAATTTTAGAGAGTTCAGTAGGCTGAGCTGAGATGGAATACACAACCCCTCTATATTCCAAGGGGTTAAAAAGTGTTTTAGGTCCTTTGGATTTCCACAGGTGAAGTTGGACTCCTAGGATTATTTCCCCACAAAAACTACATTGTATAAGAAGTACTTCTCTCAGATGAAATGAGGGTGCCAGTAGGAAATGGGAGTGGGTTATAGAGGAAAAGTAGCCAATTTATCACGATATTTCCTGGTACATAGGAAAGTTACTAAATTTTATATGCACATCTTATTTTTGCTTACTTCACTTACTGCTTTTATGAATTCTAAGAATGTTTTACTTTATGGCTTTTTTAGATAAGCTATCATATTTATAAATATAAATATAAGTGTTTCTTCATGTCTAATATTGTTGTGGTGCAATCAAATTTAAGACCCACGGAGCCAAATGAGATTAATTATGAGCCTTTATTAGCCGGCCAGCGACTGACTCTCCCCACTAAAGAATCAGCCCAAGCCTCAAGAAGGAATAGCTTTAAAAAAACCCCAAACCCCCTCTAGCAAGCAAGCAGGTTTACAGAAGCAGAGGTTAACATTAGCATATCTTTGCCAGGATAACTACACCCTTAACATTAAACAATGGAACAGAAGTTGGCCATTTGAAAAATTTCCACCCTTAACAATATTGCATCTTATTTTTTTTTATTTTATTGCAATTTTTGGCTTTTCTGAGTTTGTTTGTGTTTCCTTTTATAATTATTATTTTCCAGGCAATAATACTATATTGTTTGTAAAAATCAAATAGTTCTATAAGCCTCATATTCAAAAAGAGATTTTTCCCAAGCCCACCCCCTTCTTTGCCTTCTAATCACTCTCTCTCTCTCTAATGACAGCCACCTTTGATTTTTTTAGTCTGTTTTTCCAATATTTACATCCATATTTATGGACAATATAGCTTTAGAACTTTTGGATTTTCAATTTTAGGAAGAGATTATTGATTCCCCATTTTCGTAGCTGAGGCTTTAACTCCCTTATGTAATTTATTCTTTATTTCCCTCTTCTTATCCTCCCAACATATTTAAAGTGTAATTAAGTAAATGAGTAGCGGGCTCTTACACTATTCTGCCTAAGTGAATACATTTTTCTTTTCATTGATGAGGGCAACAATATAGATTATATTTATTTTTTACTCATATTCTTCTTTCTCAGATTTAATCATTGCCTCATTGCTTTTATTTATAGAAGTAGATATTTATCTACCATTACTTTTCCCAAAAGCAATAATTTTCCATACAAGCCATAATTTTTCTAGTGCTACAATACACCACATAATATATCTGTTTTGTTTGTTTGTTTATTTTGTTTGTTTAATTCCTGGTTCTCTTTCTCTCTCAGCAATTTTCCGTTCTGCTTATGTCTGGACTGGCCGCTCCTTAGGTCTGCGGCAGAATAGTTATCAGGACTTTTAAAATCATCCTTCTACACTTGAAGCCTTCCTTTCTGGATTCCATATCTTCCTCTTGTTCTTCTTTCCACAAGCATATTTCCTAAAACTTCCTAGGAAAGGGTATTTGGAACAGTAAATGTTAAAGTCTTTGATTATTAAAAAAAAATTCTCTATTTTCCATTTGTAAATGGCAGAGGAAGATAAATTAAAAAATAATTTTCCTCAGAATTTAGAAGACATAGCTTCATTTTACTATAGGAACTAGAATTCCTACTGAGCAGTTCAGTGTCATTTGATTCCCACTGCTATGATATGCCCATTCCCGACCCCATCGCCACATGCTTTCAAGATTTTTCTCTTTATCCACAAGATTTTATAAGCATGTGTTACAAGGTGCATGGATAAAATTTTATATGTTTTACTGATTATTCAATAAACCCTTTCAATATTAAGATTTCATATGTGCTTTTTTACTTCTAGGAAATTTTCTTGCTTTAAATAATAAATAAATTGTATATTATATATGTTAATTTTATATATGTTAATGTACATTTTTATCTCTTCTTTTATACTTGTTTTCCTTTAGTTGGGTTTCTTAGCCATGCCTAATGGGTATTACCAGCTCCCCTACCTCCCAACTTTGCTCCACAACCATCTTTTACTAGATTTCATTTGTTGTTAGTTTTGTCACTTTCTTTGCTTCTGTAACCCAGACCTGGTGTGTTCCTGAGGCTTGACTTTATTATTTCTGTCAAAAAATAACTTACTTTCTTAAAAAAATAACTTTCTCATCTGGGAATGTATACTCAATAATTAGAAGCATATGTTATTACAACAATCTTATTAAACTTTGGATTTTACAAGCAAATATGGATAAAGGGGAAAGAAATTGCGGTCTTTGTCTTTTCTGCATTTATGATATCTTATGTTCTTCATAACATGAAGAGTAATGTTATGATTCTGAGATGAATCTTACTCTAAGAAGTAATGAAAGTCCATTATCGCATAGCAATTTATTATTTTTTTATTCTTTTTTAAAGAAAATGAACATGTACTATGGTAAACATTAGTAGGCACTGACTTAGGGTAAACAAAAATTGAGACATGTTCTCTGCGTTTGAGGAGCTCTCAGTATGTTAAAGGATAAGATATATAAACAAAGTAGAATAATATATGTTAAATATAATGGCACAATTGGTTAATGTTGCCTGAATTAGAAGATTAGATTTTAAGATTTTAAAAGTAACTAAACTTTACAGTTTGTTTTGTACTGAAAGGAAAAAAATAAAACAATGAATACTCACTATGTAAGAGTTTCTTTAGATATTTTCATTAAAACTTCACATGAAATGGATACAATATTCAACTTGCAGGTGAGAAAATGTATTCAGTGTTTCATTTAATCATTCATTCATTCATTCATTCCATCCATCCATTATTTATTCAACAAATAATTACTATCTCTGCACAATCAGAAGTAAAAATAATTGTCTCTCATACCATGGAGCTTAGTTCAGCAGAGGTGAAATATACCAGAAAAATAATCACAAAACCAAATAAAATGTGTAACTGTTTAAGAAGCATGTTACATGCTGCTGTCAGCATATGTAATAGTGGGTTTTAGCCTTGTCATTCATTTAAGAACTATTTTAGAGCTTTGGCTCACTGCCATGCATTGTTCTAGCTGCTGGAAATACCACACAAACAAGTCAGACTCAATTCTTACCCTCATGAAAATTACAAACTAGCAGATGCTCTGAAGGGATAAGAAATATGTTGGAGGTTATATATTTAGGAAACTGAGGACTCAGAATTCACATGTAGCTCAATCTGATGACAAAGTCCATCATCCACTGTAGCATGTAGCCTACCCCAGTTCTAACTATAAGCAGTTTAGTGAGTATTTGTCTCTTTTCTTGTTTGATTTTCTGCCCAACGAATGGTCATCCTTCCCATGTTGGAACATTCCCCACACACTATGTGAGTCTTAATGGTGGACAAAAACTGCCTGTCCCTGTGGACAATGTATAGCCAGATATTTGTTTTCTGGGTCACTCAGGGAAAGGATGGGCACCAATTCAGTATACTTACCCTGCATTTTAATTAGATTAAGGTGTCTCAAAAAAGAAGGCGATAGCTATTAAAGAAGCGGCAGAGAAAACGCCTGGTGTTCACAGCCTTGGGAGGGAGTCCGTGCACTCAATATTTAGCAGTGGCAATAGCGACCATCGCAGGATGATATGATTTTGGCTCCAGCCCTCTCTCTCTCTCTCTCTCTCTCTTTTTTTTTTTTTTTTTTACTATTTTCTGATTCTGATTCTCCCACCTTTCTGGTGACTGATTAAATCATGTTAATTTTTTTTTTGGAGAGGGGGATTGCTTGCAACTAAAAACCCAGGCTAATTCATTTGGATTATTTGTTTCATCATGAGCACTGAAGTTGTCTGACCAATAGCAGATTGGATGATAATGAAATGATATTATCATGTGCTTATGCAGACATCTGTATAAATTCTTCCATTTTCACTGTAGGGAAATGTAAATTAACAAAAATTAGAATATTGATAATTCTTTTACAACCATTAACTGTTGTGATGACAAAGATAATTCAGTTAAATAATTTGGCTTATTGAAATTTATAAATTGATTCAGCCAAAATAAATATAATTAAAGGCCAGATATTTATAGATATTCATTTTGTCTGAATAAGTTTATGTTTCAATAAGCCATATTATTTAACTGTATATAATTATAGAATAAATTAACAGTTCTACAAAGGGAAAATGATTCAGCTGTCCACATTTTTTCATTCTATCAACCTTTGAAAATTTTTAAGGATATTAGAGAGCTTGGTCATTGGGCACATAATAGATATTAATATGTATAACCACTACATATTAGTCACCGGTTGTGAACTCTATGTTTAGTAATCTGGATATTTCAAAAGATGTGGATATTGATGTTTGGCAAATGGATATCTAAGCTGTTTTTTAACCCAGTTCCTGTTTGCCCCAAGAATACGCGGCTGCACTTGTGGCTGCAACATTTACCCTGAGATAATTCGCAGATTAAAGTCCTAACCTTACCCCCAAAGTTTGTCATGAAATATATTGCTTTTGTTATTACTTTTGCATCACTATAGTATATCGATAGTCTTTGGAAAGATATGACATTATTTTGTTTACAGCATTCTGGTTTTAGTAATTCAGTTGCTGAAAATGTCAAATCCTAGAAATGTAGCCCTCCTATGCGAGATGTTAATATCGTTCTCAAATAGTTGGTAGCCGAAGATTCATTTGATGGATCCGATTTATGTATACATTCTGTTACGTTAGAAATAGAGACAAGTTCTGTTTAGAAATAACTGCAGGAAGTTTTTATATTTTATTTTCACATTCAAAACCAGTCAGATTTGCTTTAGCCTAGAAGAGGGAATTTATGTAAAATTAAATTAACACGCATCAAGCTGCACTTTTTTTTCTAAACTGGAAATGTGTTAAAAATTCCAAATAGATATTTATTTTCGAAACTTATATTACTATGAACTGATGCCTTTAATGGATTATTCAAATTTTATTGAGAAGCAAAAGCATTTTTATATCTATATAAACAAAAATATAATACATTGTAAAGTAACAAAAAGATATATTAAAGTGTCTAAATCTGAATGTAATTAAATGTCTATGTAAAAGATAATATATATTTATTTATATTTTTATTCTAGTTAGTATACCAAAAATATATTATATATTATATTATATCATATTATATATATTATGTTATGCTATATTTTTATTCTAGTTAGTATACCAAAAATATATTATATATTATATTATATCATATTATATTATATTATGTTATGCTATATTAATTATAATATATCGATCCTTAATCCTGAGTGACTTTCTGTGTTACAGTTAATATTTTATAAGCCAAAGATATTTACAGTAAATTGTTTGGGCTATTACGCAAAAGGCTTAGTGAAATCTTTTTAATCCAAATGTGGAGTGGGACAAAAGAATTCCAGATAACTTGAGAAGAGGAACAATGGGATAGCTAGCGTTTTCACTCTTGACCTTTATCTAATTACTACCTTCATTCTTTCTTATAAGATATTTAAGTGAATGAAAGGCCTTTTGTTTTTATGTCATTGGGAATGCCTTACTTTCATTTTCTTCCAGAATGGGAGGAAATAGTTTTTTTCTCTTTCAGAATGGGAGGAAATAGTGATACCTTGCCTTGCCTTCCTGTTTTGTTACAGACAGTAGTACTGCTGTAATTTTATATTTGTCTGCATCGTTATAGATTGCAAATATACATATTTATCACTCTCTATGTTCAATTTAGTCCAAAAAAGTATCAGTTCTTTCATTTTATAGACAAGGACACGAGGACCAAAAAATTAGGTAACACATGACAGCTTGTTATAGGGTCCACAGTTGAGAAGAGTTACCTCTGACCCCAAATAGAGTGACCTTTCTAGTACACCGTGACATCTCACTATCAGTTATTATGCTTATTATAAATACTTATTTAGCCAAATGCCTTTCAGGACCATGATAAAACCTATGGTCATTTTTATTATACTGTGCCATCAGATAATATGGATTTAAGTTTGATAGTCAAGTATCAAAAATGTTACTTTTTAGATATTTAGGATGTGGTAAATGCAAGCTAGAAACATTTTTTTTTTGTTGTTATATTACAAGCTGGGAATCCAATTCGCTTGTGTATTAGAGAATTAAATCTCCAAGATCCCTTAACCTGAGTCAATGACTAACTCTTTAAGATTACTTACTTATAGCTTTTCCCTAAATTAGCGTCTTATGTATAGGGGCCAATTTCAGCCTTTCTCAATCATCTTAAGAGTAAATATGGGAATCTGGAATAAGGATATTATTCATTTGACCTGCATTTTAGAAGTTTAACAAACTTAATCTGATAAAAATCCCATGAAGTTGATGGATCAGATTTTATAATTCTTGTTTTAGAAATGAAAAACTGGGACTAAGGGACTCTGGGTCCCAGATCTGGCTGTGATCCAGGCTCGCAGCTAGGGATAGGACTCCAGATTTATTATTTTTTAATTACATTTATTGGGATAACATTGGTTAATACAATCATATAATTTTCAGGTGTACATTATCATTTGACATCTGTGTATTCTATTGTGTGTTCACCACCCAAAGTCCAGTTTCCTTCAACTGCTATCGATCCCCTTTACCCACTTTACCCTCCCCCAACCCCCTTATATTTGACCCCCTTTACCCTATCTACCTCCCCCCACCTTGCCCACCTTGATGGGCTAAAGAAGCTGTGGACTCCAGATTAAAATGTTATATTAATGTAGTAGGGCGCCTGCGCCTGACTTAATGTAAGTATGACTCAGCTTATTATTTATTACGCATGTGGGGCAGAACGCCACTATTGTTCTCTGATATATATAAAGCCCATGCAGTCCCCTAGCACAGAAATGCGAGCTCCCAGCAATAAAGTTGGTATCTGCCATTTCATTCTCATGTCGGCTCCTCGTGCATTTTTTCAACTGGGCATTTCACCACTGAAACCTTTCCTTCTCAATCAGCTGTGTCGACAGGGACCAACTCAAGTACACGATGATCCTGAACAACAGATTTAAGGCCAGAACTCAGTTTTCTTGACAGTTAGGACCGCATTACTTTACTGCCTCACTCTGCCCCAACTCTGCTAGTACTTAGGAGCCATCACAATGCTCCTGACAGATGGCAATTTGTAATAGTGGAGTGGCAGCAACAGTGTTTTGCTTTGTTTTGTTTTTTCAATTCTTTTCAAGAAAGGATACATTTTCTGTACACTTTTAGAAGGCTTCCCTCTGTTCTTCACTTGGCATTGTGTAATCAAGCATTCAAAATTCTGTACAATAAAAACTTAAATCCTAATTCCAAGGTAACACACAAAATAAATGCTTTCTGGGAAATGAATGTTCAGAAAAGTAAGAGAACATTTATACTTCAAGGGCCCAGGTGTTGCTTTGTGCCATTACTGAATTTAACCTTTGCTTTTGGTTAAGTTATGGGTCTGTTGGTTAAATCACTGGACTTGGGTGTCATCATTGGACTATTCCAAATAGTAAAGTAAAAACTACCATCATCAAGGAAACAGAACACTTAGGTCTAAACAAGAATCTGCAAGCAGGGAAAAAATGCTGACACTGGCTGTATCTACATTCAAAATAGTCTGTTCATGAGTGAATTGCCTATATGAGTTGACAGTGAGTGAATCAAGTCTTTTTCATGAGGCAGACATATGGAAAATAGGACAATCCTGTACTCATACAAGAAGAAAGAAGCATAAGGAGAGGACAAAATGACAAGCTATGACGGGGACCTCAAATTATTATGCAATGCATTAATGAAAACAAATAGATATCGTATTGCTAAAGAATCTTCAGAGACGATTAACATCTCCAAATGGAATTTGGATATGATAAAAAAGAATGATTGTTGAATTGCATGTTATGTAAACGTAAATTATATGTTAGATTGTCAGCAAAATATTGTTTAAAACAAGACGTTACTTCGGATGTGTTAGTCTCCAAGGTTCTAAAACCTGAATGTATATACCACATTGTATAATCAACCAAGTACTTTGTAATCATGGACAGCCTTTGACTTTATTAGTTCTCTTTTATATAAAATATTAACATATGCATGGGCATTTCTTTCATATTTTTAAAATTTTTGTGACAAAATGCACTATGAAGCTATATTGGGCCTTTGAATTTTTAAAAGAAATTCTAATCTAAAAAGTAACACACTGCTAAGGAAATCAGTTTATTCTGCACTAGAAAAACTCATAATTGGGTTCAGTTGTAGGAACTGCAAGTTCCTTTTTTGTCCATTTCAAATATCATATTTCAATGTCACCTCACTATCCAATTAGCTGTGTTTATGCTTCGTGGCTGGACATTCATGACCCTCCAAACTTTACCCCAGCCTACTTTTCTTATTTAACTTCTCATCAATTTTTACTTTATATTCTCTGTTTTCTGTTAATAGCTACATTTTTCTCTTCCAAGTCTTCATTTATGCTCTTCCCGTGGCTTAAATGCCTTATCTCTGCTCTGGACCCTATACTTTATTCCTTCTTTAAGTTCCCACTCAAAAGCATCCTCTTTCTTAAAGTATTTTCTACTTCCAAATAAGCATGGGGTCACCCATTTAACCCTAATTACAGACATCTGCAGGAGGTTACAGCTAACAAGAATCTTTTGTGAGCAATTTCTCTTATTTCCCGTGTCTTACTGTGAACTAGAATAGGCGATGACTCTAGGTATTGGCGCCTACAGAAGCAGTCATTTTGTCAGACTTAAAGCAACTAACTGATAGTGCTTTCTTTATGTTCACAGAGTAATTTTTGAGAGCCCAAGTAGCATTGAAGTAAAGATTTAAAGAGGCAGGTTCTTTATGTTCTTATAGTTACAGTATTTATTTTGGAAAGATACAGGTTGACAATCCATTTACTATATTAGCAGTATCTTTTATATTTAATGATGACTAAATCATTAACTTCTCTTTTAAATGTCCAGGGTTTCTTGTGGTCTCCGTCTCAAAGTCTTTGTCAGTATTAATGTCCCAAAAATCTGATGATCCTCAGAACACATTTTTCACCTCTCAGGAGACATCATTCTAATTGTCTTTCCTATTTTGAACTCCAGAGGTTCTAAATAAACTTTAAAATGTAGCTTTATTAAAATTGCAGGAGATATTTGGCTGTTTTGATTTGGGAATGCTAGGACATATATGCATTTGTTAAGCAAATAAATAGTGATTGAGCAATCACTATTCTTGATATATTACATACTGTGAAAACTCAGGAAAGTTTACTTTACCTGGGGAATTTCTATTTAAAATAATTATTATTTTATCTTTCTATTTAGAAAATTATATATTTTTAAATAAAATCTCTGATATTAGTTTCATGCAAAGTGATTTATAATCTTGTTAGTACATACAAAATTTTCTGAGCCTTGTGCTAATATTTGGCCCTAAAGAGTTTATTTATGTTCTATTTACTAGAACTTTTTTTTTTATCTATAAAATAAGAAAGAGTGAAAGGAAATATTGCAGCTGTTATTGCTTATTTTTCCAACAGGCTTCAGTGAAAACTTACTTCTATGTTTTAGAATTGCTAACCTCTTAGATACAAAGAAAAGTAATATTAATTGCTATCCTCTAAAGGCTCATAGTCTAGTGGAGGGAAAATAATATCTAAAATCTAATTAATGCCTTATTGATTTTATATCTTGTTATTAGTGCATTTTATAGGGGATAAAATTGAGTTTCATGAGTCATTGTTCAAAGTTTCGCAGTAAGGCAGTGGCAAAACTTACTTCTAAACCAAGATCTTATGACAGTGAGTCAGAGATATCACCTATTACAGATATGATCATACATTAATGGGCAGTGAAAGCCCTAAGGGCATTAAAACCTGTCTTCTCTCTGATTCTTGAATTTAGGAATGTTTACTGCAATGATGACAACTTCCTATTCAATAAATAATTACTGTCTTCAAATTTTCTCTTTATTCATCTTTTCAACATTATGTATTGACTATTTCATAACTTTTCAGGTGGGAGATAAACAAAATCAATGTGTGTTAACCTAATAATCTATAAAAACAGCAGGGAGTTATTGGAAAGCCCAGAGTTAACTGTAAAGGGAGTCCCAAATCAGAGGAGTAAACAGGATTCATTAGTAAATAATGCATAATCCTCTGCTTTCTGGAATGGCTGTGGTTAAGTGTTAACCAGACTTTCTAGTTGATACAAAAGATTTCCAGTTTGTTTGTTTCCCCCCAATGGATCTACGTTACTCAGAATCTTGTAGGACCCAGAATACCATTTACCTCTCAATGACAATGACTGATGGTTACACTAAAAACAAGAAAAATTCTAGTTTTCAAAACTTATGACTGATGGAAAGACACGTAAACTGATTTGGGGCAGTAAAGTTCCTATACTCAACCAGACAATATATGCTAACTGCCTAAGTTTAGAGAGCGACAAATAAATTTCAACTCGCTATAAGAAAGTTTTCTAATTATTTAAATGATCATAAGGTGACTCTCAAGTAGTGAGGTTCTCACAATTGAATGTTTGAATAAATATACAGAAATGTTTTAGGTTTTGGCAGGTATTACTTTTGTATGGTGTAGGTTGAAATAGATGACTTGAATTTTCCTTCTACCCACTTTTCTAAAACTCTTCTTTGGTTAATTCTTTGCTTGTTCTCCTTGAAAAGGCTGGTAATTTTGAAAAAAAGTGAAAGAGACAAGGAAGAAAATAAAAAAAAGATAAAGATGGAGGAGGGTGAGGGAAAGAGAACAGTAGAAGAGGATAACAGGTAGGCGCTATGAAGAGATGGAAAATTAGGAAAGGGGATGCATAGTAAGTCTAAAGAGTTTGTTTTTCTGTAGCGGGAATGAGCTAGTTCAAAATGACTAACCTGCTAAATAAATTTTGTTTGTGTTTAAGCAGCATTCAAACAACTATATCTCCTTAATGTTAGGTAACTCCATGATGCCAGGATAACCGTTGACCTTCATTCTGACCCCTTGCACATATACTTCGCCTCCGTGGCCTGCATAGAGCACAGTGGAGAAGCAATGCTTCAGTAAAATGGCTTGTTTGTGAATAAAACTGCAAGTTCTATACACAGATTGTGGTGTGTTCCTTGCCTACCCTGCTTTCAACTCTCTATTGTCCCTCATCCTCCTGTTTTCTCCATCCCCCATCCCTTTCTTTGTTTTATGCAAAGGTTTCCTTCGGATTCTAACTCCACTTTTTTTCAGGGAAATTCTGCCTCTCTATTTTGGCATTATCTACAGTGAAAATCATCTTACACCCCCTTCACACTTGATGTAGCGCTTTCAACTCTTTTCTTGGGTAAAACATGTTCTAATGACCCATCCTCATTGCTCCAAATTCAAACTGTTTTTATTTCTCGTAGGCCTACAGAAATTTGCTGATATCTGCCTAGGTTCATCAAACTCTAATAGGGATGCATACCGTACTGGCCCAAACTTTTCTTTGGGACAAGAAAGGCGAAGTAATTCTATCATTAAGAAATTAAACACTGAATAAAAACCCATTTGCCGCCTTCTGTTTCTAAAAATAATGATAATATGTTGACTTTAAGGTAGTGAGTCTAAGGGAATTATGAAATAAATAAAAGAACATCTAGCTTCTACTAGACTTTCCAGTCACATCAGTTTACTTATCTTTCATTGTAAATCATTAAAATAACTTACTTAACTCACATACATATAAGTGCCATGCAGTTGGAATGAGTTTTAAAGATTACACAGAGATGTTGGAAGGCTCTGTTTTATATTGCAGCCAACACAGGAATTATTTCAGCATTGTTTCTGAAATTATATTTCTGCTTATGGCTTTTCGTTTTAACCTTTCCTCATTGGGCAATAATAGCTGAGATATCTCTTCAGGGGTCATAAAATATGAAAGATTGCTCTGGCATATTGCTGCAACCACAAAACAAAATGTGGACAGTTTTAAAACCTCACAATTTCTTTGAAATTTGATATTTTGATAACAAAACACAAAATTTGCAAATATGTCTAGACTTACTAAGATATTTAATTAGAAGCAAACATCTTACAGGTTATGCCTTTAAAACCAGAATTGAGAATTTTGCTTCTGTTTTTCTGACCTGGACAAAAATCTCAATGATTTTGATAGATGATAGATAATAAAATTTTTATCAAAGAAGCCTGGTGTGGCTAAATTAATGTCAATATACAACTTGGACTTAAAGACAAGACTATTAAAATGGACATTTCATCAAAATAAAATTTTCAATCCATCAGAAAGTTATAACAATTATAAATTTGTATGCAGAAATAACATCGACTCAAACTATGTAAAAGAAAACCTAGAAAATGTAGAATTATGTTAGAAACTATCTAAAATTATACCAAGCCAAAAGTCAAAGTTTAAAAAATCAGCACTCATAAATGTTGACATAAATAAAATAAACACTGTATTAAAAAACTGAATAATATTCTTTTTAAATATGCATAAAACAGAAAGCAAATCTTAACACATTTTATAGGAGTGAAACTCTTCAGAGTATGTTCTTGTCCTAAGTGAAATTTTGCAAAAGGTATTACAAAAAAAGATTACTTGAAAAGATTTAAATATTTATAATTAAGCCATAAACTTCTAAATAATCAATTAGTCGAGGAATATTAAGTTTTAAACCTATAGCAAGCAATTAAGTCTGTTCTTAGTGGGAAATTTGTGTCTAAATGTTTCTCATAGATAAAGAGGAGAACTTTAATATTAGTGACTTATGTTCATCTCATGAAGCTAGAAAAAGAACAGCAAATTAAATGTAAGTAATTAACAGAGAAGATGTAACATAAGAGCAGAAGTCAGTGAAATGAACAATAGAGAAAAACCAATGAAGTTAAAAAAATTGTTTTTTTGTTTTTTTGTTTTTTAAAAAACAGCAATGTAGTAGACATAGAAATATGTAGTGGGAATTCTTCAAAGGACTTCTGTTAGCTATAAGGAGTATGGTGAGTAGAAAGCATCCAACTGTTACCTCCTTCAGGATCTGCTCAGATGTAGAAAGCTATCTGCTTTAAATCATGATTTTTCAGGAGCAGCCCATATCTGAGCAAGGCAGACATATAAATGTCTACAATTTCAACCTGACATGGCGTAACTCTTGGGAAATTCTTATTTAGTGCTATCTGCATGTTGGTGAAGGTTTTGGAGGCCAGTATCATCACAATTATGATCCTTAGTAAACTGTGATTATTGGTATTGGGAGTGGTTCAAGAAAGCAGGTGAGAAGATAAATCACTTTTTTCTATCATTGTGAACAAACTTCTTTTTTTTTGAATTTTTATTTTAGTGGTTTCAAGTATACAGTACATGGGTTAGATATTTATATAGTTTCTAAAATGATCCCCTGCATTGCTCTTCTCTCCTCTGGCTGTCCACCTTGTCATTACATTGCTAACTGCATTTCCTATTCCATGCTCCCCATTCCTGTGACCATCTATCAACTTAAAAACAGACTTACAAATATGGAGAAGATAAATCATTTTTGAAGTCAGGTTTTGAAGTTGGATCCTTCACTACCTGTCTGATAATAAGTATCCCAATACTGAAGATAGATGGAGTGCAGACAACCCTACCATTAGGTGGTAGTCCAACTGTTAAAACCTTTCAGCAATAGTGAATCAGGAAGGGGTACTGGAGAAAGGAAATGTACTAGTTAATCGTATGCATTAAGTCTTTGAAATGTTTAGAGGAAATGGTAGCTATGAGGATAACATGCTTGCCTGAATGTGGCCAAATGCCTATCCATGTTTCACAAAAAAATATAATAATGAAGACCTGAGGGGAGTACTAGGCAATTGAAAGCCAAGTGTAAAAGCTTTTCCTAACTGAAAGGTAGAAATAGCCAAGGACCAAGTCAGAAGTTTAACAGTCAGAGTGGCCAACTTCAAAGATGGTTGAATACTCACCAAGGCGCTTCTATTATGTCAAGATCATATATATATATTTTTTTCCTAGCAGGAAAATTCTGGGGTTTTGACACATTGGATGAAGACAAAAGGGTGGATGCCATTGAACTTTTCACCTTCTCAGAAACTTTCTGAGCCTATAAAAGTAGCACCCACCAAGAGCCAGCATGCCTCATTGCCCACTTCTTGTTTTGGAAGATAACTCAGAGGCTCTTTCCTGTCAGTTATCAGGTGTCCCAGTCAAAATATGCTCACAACTTCCATTGCGTCTACTACTTGTAGGCCAGGATTAAGTTGTAGCATAATCTAGGTGGTTCTAAAGTCCAAAAGGGTTGCAATAAATAAATTTCATATTAATAAATACTGGGGAATATGATTGGGATTGTATTATGAGGGTGCTTTATCAAGGGGCAGTAATATAAAATAGTATGAGTTTGTTGACTTGGAAATGCTCTCATATGATGTAATATTTATCATTGAGGAAAACATCCCAGGAGACAGGGCAAACTTGCTACTAAAATGTCTTCTAGAAGCATGTAAAAAAAAAGTGACCTATACAGAATGAAGTTAAAAGCCAGAATTACCATGGCAAAAATGGGGAAAATAAATCAAAATGTTCATGGAAGTGGGCATCCAGAAACGGGCATAACATGTATGATCAGAAGGTCTACCTGATGATTGTGTTCAATGGGAAGGCCCTGATGACAAACCATTTACAAGGGCTGTGCAGAGTGATCTTAATGAGAATGACAATGACACTAAAACTTTCAATGGTAGCATTACTATAAGCCATGGCTGTTAGCAAGAGAAACTATTATGAAATGTGGCTTACTGACAATAATTGGAATGATGGAACTCCCCCCAAAATAGACAGGGGTGTAGTCAGTTACTAAGTTTAATAGGCCACAAATGACTTAATACCTAGCAAATAAAAGTGGAAGCCAAAGGAACTGACCTACAAGAGTTTTGAACATGGGATTCCTATGCACAAAACAGATAGGCAGTCAAGAAGAGTTCTACTCAGCTGTACCAGCAGAAGAAAGCAAGAATGGATGGATAACTGGGAAGCTGAGGGAAGTTAACTCAATTAAAAGCCGTTATCCCCAGCACAGTTTCCCATCTTGACCTGTTTTCAGATTCGAAATCCATTGATTGAAGAGGAGACCAGGTCCCTAAGACAAAGGAGTCTGTAAGAACACAGTATATTCAATAATTCCGTTAGTCCTTCTCCTAAGAGAAGAAGGACTATAGCCAGTTATTCAGGTTAAGAAATAGACTGCAAAAACAGTGTTATTGAAACATTTCAAGGACTATTGGCCCCATCTGAATTGATATGTATCCCTGGAGACCAAAGTATCAATACATACATGAATGAATCAATGATTGTGAAAGTTCCTAGCCCACTTTATGAATAAGAATCAACAATGTCTATTTAAATCTGTTAGTTTGAGTGCTACCAGGAGGCATAGTGGAGGGAGCTACCAGAGCAATGTTTGCTTTAGTGATGCAGGATTGATTTATTGCTTTTTGTAGAATTTATTTGCTTTCATAATTAATTTTTAGCCTAGGCTAACATTAAAATTAGTTGTCGTTCCCAAGGGCATGAGGAATGCCAGTAAATGATGTCAGGGATAATTTTCTCAGAGCAGAAAATACAATAATACTGCAGTTAATAATTCATATGCAGATATTGTAGAGTTGGCTATCATAGCAATGCTGATCAATAATAAAAAGGCATGCTGAGTTCTTCTGCTTTTCTGTGCAAATGACAGCTGCCCATAAATTTCAGAGAACATATATATAACCCTAGTCTAATTTCTAAGCACAGAGATTAGAATAACCACTTAACACTCTGCTATGCAGTGAGATTTTCAGAACAGGTAGATTTGCAGCAATCATTGAGCTTTATTCACAAATTTTTATAAGAATTACATATTAGAAATAGAAAGGTTTTTAATATTCTGATTTGATCCTGTCATTTTATAGTTCAGTAATGTAGGTCTATAGATGTTTCTGGAACTCTACACAAAAGCTCACAATCAGGTAGCATGCAGAGCTTTCTTCTAGCATTTTCTTTTCACTGAACGATCCTTCTCTGAATGGCATTGCCTTATAATGTCTTCACAAGATCTGATAGGTAACCACAAGGTTGTAAAAGTTGACCATAGAGGTAAAACTCTAGGAAGCAGCCCAATTCAAGTATATTTGTGCTCCTCAATTCAGCCAGAATTTGTGTAAAAGTGGGTATTATAGATTGTTTTTTGGAACATTTTTTTTTCTTTAATTTAAAGTGTTTTTATTTTCTTACTGGAAGTAGAATCAGATGCTCATTTAAAGGGCTTTGTTAAAAATTGCAATCTATTGAGTTTCAGAGAAAGAGAATCCATTTTTATATGCTTCTGTGGCTAAATTTTGGGGAGTAATGAAAACAACACCATTCTCAAAGTATACTGAAAATTCATTTGATAACATGTTTTAATCTGTGGAAAGCAAAATAAGTTTAATTAGAATTATAAAATAATAATAAAATTTCAGTACTAAAATGGTTTCTTGTCAACGAATATTTAAAAGCCCACTATATCCTTGGAAATATTTTTAATCTATAATTAATCTAAAAGGATATTTTAATTTTAATGATATTCCATAAGTGAATTTTATTAAAGTATTTGTAAAGTAATAATTTTGTCTATGGTAAATAATTTGGCAACTGTAAAGATCAACAAACTGAGGACCTAAACTGAGGACCTTAAAATTTATCATTCATCTTCTTTTGCCTCCTAGCATTCTCTAGGTAGTACTGATTTTGTTTCGAGAGACAGCAACTACCATCAACTACCCTCTCCATACAATTGCAATGAGCAAAATTCTTGGAATGTACTGATACAGAAAAATTAATTTCTTCTCTCCTTTTATCTGCAACTGTGGTCAGGTCAGTGTGTTAAGTTTCTGGACTCTCTTCTAGGGATACTCTGAGATTCTGAAAGCTAGAGACTATTTTAGAAGTCTCGACTCTTCAATTTTTGTATTCTTCAAGATTTGTCTTTAAAAAAAACTAAAATCTTTACATACACTGAAGAACTACCTGATCTTGCCCTCCAGACTTCTTAAGACTTATCGACATCTTCAAATAGTTTCCCAAAGAATCCACACACTGAGTTCATGATGTTTCATGTGGAAAAAAGTGTGAAAGCAAGTTGACAAATCTGTAAAATATTTATACCCTCAAAACTTCTGTGTCCCTGCTCCTTCCCATCCTAACAAGACAAGTTTACTGCCCAGAAGATTTGAGGTCACCGAGTGCAGTTGAATGCAGAAAAGAAGTACCTTACCAAACAGGGGCATCAACTGGAAGTTTATAGGTAAGAACTGAAGAAGGAAAAATGGAAAGAATTTAAGATTAGTTGTACTTTTAATGAATCATTGCACCAGCTCCGGAATCCCGACTTTGAGATTTCTTGTATATTCAAAATCATTAAATGTCTCTAATGCTTAAAATACTATTTTCTTTCATTTCTGAACTTCTGGAAAGTCTGCCTACCACATTTATAATACTCTAGTTAGGTAAATAAAGAACTGTTACCTTGAAATCATTCCAATAGAAAAATCCTCTGTGATTTGCCTACTCTCCCTCCCTTCCTCCACCACAATCTGTCAACCACTGATCTTTTTACTATCTTCATAGTTTGCTTTTTCCAGAATGTTATGTAGTTGGAATCTTACACTATATATAGCCTTTTCACATTGGCTTCTCTCACTTAGTAATATATATTTAAGGTCCTTTTATGTCTTTTCATGGCTCAATGGCTCGTGTGTGTGTGTGTGTGTGTGTGTGTGTGTGTGTGTGTGTGTGTGTTGCATAATATCTGATTGAAGGCTTTAGCTCTGACAGGGAGGAACTACAAAGTGACATTGTGAAATGCATGAATGCAATAAAGGGAATAATTGGGACCATTTTCTTTGCAAATATTTTACCAAGCCCAGTCAATTCATCTCCTGATACTCATTGCTTTGCTTTTTTAAAAAGTATAATTAACATTACAGTAAACTGTTTAGAAAGTATAAAATTTTATACACTTAGACATATTATACACTCATGAAACCATCACCACAATCAGGATACTGAATATGCCTGTCACCCTCAAAAGTGTCCTTTGTCCCTTGTAATTTCTCTTTCCTATACACCCTACTACCATACCAATTTCCAGATAACTACTGACCTACTTTCTATCATTTTGGATTAGTGTGCATTTTCTAAAATTTTATATGAATGTAATCATACGATGCCTATTCATTTTTCTCATGCTTATTTTACTCAGCACAGTTATTTTGAGATTCATTCATATTATATCCTGTATCATTCGTTCATTCTTTTTATTCTTGAATAATAGTTTATTTTGCTACTATTTGTTTACTCATTCACCTACTGCTGAAAATCTGTATTGTTACCAGGTTTTGCCTATTGCATATAACATTGCTATGAACAACATTTTCTATGAGCATATTCTTTCATTTATCTGTGTAAATTCCTAGGAGTGAAATAGATGGCTCCACATCCTCTAACATTTGGTTGAGTTGGTCTTTTAAGTGTAAATATTGTAATTGGTATGGAGAGATATTTCATTACAGTCTGTATTTCCCTGATGATTAATAACTTGAGCACCTTTTCCTTAGTGTGTACTTTTTTCCTCCTAAACAACAGAAATTTATTTCTAACAGTTTTGGAGGCTGAGAAGTCCAAGATGATCAAGGTGCTGGCAAGGTAAATTTCACCCTGAGGCCTCTTCTCTTAACTTGTTGGTGTTTTCCATCTCACTATGTGCTCACATGAATTCTTCTTTGTGTATTAGGATGGGAATGGAGAGGAAGGGAGTGAGCTCATTCATACATGTTTTGTGGAGAGTCTGTTGAAAATTTTTGCACAAGTTTTAGTATGTTTTTTTTTAAGTGTTTTATATATTCCAGATATAAATTCTTTACCAACTATATGAATTTCAGGTACTGCCCCCTCTTCTGTGGCTTTTCTTTTACTGTCGTAAAAGTGTCTTTTGGCTAACAAATGTACTTAATTTTGATCACATAGAACTTATTTTTTTCTTGTATATGTTTGTGCTTTCAGTTTTTTTTTTTTTTTTTTTATTTGTTATTTTTTTTGTTTTTTTAACCCAAGATAACAATGATTGTCTCCTATTTTCTTTTAGGAATTTTAATAGTTTAAAGTTTACATTTAGGTCTATGATACATTTTGAGTTAATTTTTATAGATATATATGAGGTACGGATTAATTTCATTATTCTTTTTGCATGTGGATAGCCAATTGTTCCAGTATACTTTTTTTTTTGAAAAAATTATTCTTTCTCCACTGAATTATCTTTGCACTTTTGTTGAAAATCAACTTCTGTATTCTTTAATCTGTTCTATTCATCTATTTGTCTATCTTGATGCTAGTATTATACTGTCTTGATTACTGTAACTTCTATCATCTGTACTGGTCAGGCCGTATAATTGGTCAACTATGTTCTTTTTCAGAGTTATTTTGACTTTTGTAAATCCCTTGAATTTCCATATGAATACTTAGAATTATATTTCCAAGTTCCATAGAACAGCCTCCTGAGTTTTGATTGAAATTGGATTACTATAGTTCAATTTGTGAAGAATTAATATCAGAACAACCTTGAGTCTTCTGATCTATAAACATGGATTGACTGTCTCAATTTATTTTTGTCTTCTTTAATTTCTCTCATGAATGCTTTATAGTTTAGTGTCAAAGTCTTCACATCTTCATCACATTTATCCATAAGCACTTTATATTTTTATATTATAACAAGCATTATTTTCAAATTTCTGATTGTTTGTTGCTGATATATATAAAAAACATTTATTTATTCTATATTTATCTTGCATCCTGCAAATTTCCTGAACTTACTTATTAGTTCAATAGCTTTTTTTTTTTTGTAGATGCCAATAGATTTTCTGCATATAAAATCATGTTGTTTGCAAAGAGAGTTTGACTTTTTTCCTTCCAGTATGAATATGGTTTATTTTTCTTGTCATTGGACATTGGCTAGAACATCCGGTACGAAGTTGAATAGAAGTAATGAGATTTCCTTGTCCCTGTTCTTAAAATAAAAGCAATCAATCTTGTAACGCCAGGCATGATGTTATATGTAGGTTTTTTTAGATGCTTTTTTATCAAGTATTTTCCTCATATACTGAGAGTTTTGTCGGAAATAGATATTGAATTTCATCAAGCATTTTTCTTCATTTATGTAGATTATACATTTTGTTGTTGTTGTTGTTGATGTGGTAAATTATTGATGAAGTTTCAAATGTTAAACCAGCCTTGCATTTCTTGGGATAATCTCTACTTGATAATGATATCATTCTTCCTTTTTTATATCATTGGATCCCATTTACCTATTATATTATTCCTGGCCCTGTGTGAACTACAATTGTTCTCCCTAATCCTTCCAGGGTTTTTTTTTTTTTACCTCAGCTTCAGGAAGATTTCTCATGCAAATGTACAGATCAGTCCTCTACAGAAAAACATGTGCCATTCCTTCTGCGTATTGCCAGAGGCTTTTTTCTTTGCACCTCTTTACCCTTTGGTAATTGCTATGTGACCCCCCCGCCCCCCGCCCCCAGCTGCTTTCACCTCCAATTTCTCAACTGTCTCCTCAACTCAGCCGGAGTGCTACACACTGACTCTTTCTTCTGGCTAACCTAGGCTAGAAAATAGCTGACTGTATAATTTTCTACTCAAAATAAATCATGCAGATTTATAAGGCCTGATATCTTATTTGGAATTACTTTTCTACGACTTTGTAATTCTGTGACCATCTAAAATACAATGATAGAAAAAAGTAAAATGATAAATAACAGGAAATGTAAATAACACTATTGAACTAATTCACCTTTCTGGTGTCAGGGAAATAAGGTTTCTACAGGCATGTTTAAAACCTAACAACTCTTCTACTGTGATCTGTTGTCACCATGTTATGTTGTAAAGAGAAACAAGTATAACCATTTAGTAAAAGGTTGTTTACAAATGCATCTGCTTTCAATAGAACAAAGCTAAAGAACATTTTGTTCTTGTTACTGCTTCTCAAGAAGTCTGGTGGGTCAGTTTAGCTAGATAAAACCTCCAAATATCTGCTATCTCGTCCAAGCTCATACCAAAAATATTCATTCAAATGCCTTGGCATCTCCTATTTCTTCCCTCTCTCCCCATCACCTCTTGTCTTCTCATTTTCCATCTAAATGTTCCCTGACCTCACTCTTACCTTCCAACATCTGTTAGGCCTTCAATTAGGACTCTACATGTGAAGGCCAGATTTCTGGGCTAGACTTTTCTCTCTATAGACTTACAATTAAAATTCCACAATTTTCTGGTTTTACTGGGTCAGTAAAATTTCCCAATGTTTCTATTTTTAATATATCTCTATTCTTACTCCCCACCACTTTGTGACTTTTGACATCCTCTTGATATTCAAAAAATATGAAAACCACAGTATTTCTCATTTCTGCCTAAGATGACCCCTAAATGAGATATTTCTGTAAATATCTGGATGGACAAATTTAGATATTCATTCCAAATTAAATGAATGGTCTTTTTCATATTAAATTTCAAACTGTGAACTTCAAAGGATAACTTCTGTTTGACTGATTATAAAGACCAATAAAATTCTTTCATGAAAACAATTAAATTGTCATAAACATAAGCTGGAAGAATAGAAGTAAGTTCTGTATTCAGCATTTCTTAACCATGAAGTCTGTGAATCACCATCACAGAAAAGAAATTTTTCTTAAGGTCTTAAAGCAGGATACAGATAGGTATCCGGGATGGCATAGGCATAGATGCCTCTCTGCTACTGTTTGAGTTGTTCTTGTATTGTTGATTCTGATATTAAGATATTAATATTATTCAATTTTTCTTATCAAAAAGAATATATTTCAACTATTTAAAGAACTTTTATTCTGAGTGGCAATGAACTAAGTATAATGATCAGGAACACAGAGACAAACATCATAACTTTAACTCAGCTACTTTAATGAGATTAAAACAATAGTTGTGTTCACCATAACTCAATTAAGTCTGGAAAATGTTATTTTATCTTACAGAGAATGCAGGCAGGCCATAAGGGGTTGATAGGGAAAAAGAAGACACTAACAGAGGTTTTGGGAAATGAACTTGGCTTTGAACAGAGGGAACTCTTGTCAAAATGTATTTAGGATCCAGTTCTCTTATCGTTAGAGCCCCTTTAGGACATTTCATGGTATCTTCTATAAGCACAGGGCTGTGGCTATTTAGGCTGGTCTCTTATTCCTTTCTTGGTGTCATGTAGAATAACTAGCACATCATATAGGGCACTGGTAAAAGACGATACATACAACACAAAAATGCCATGGCATTCCTCAAACTGTTTTATATGGAACAAAAAGCGTGTTTTAAACTATCCAAATCCTTAGAAGAGTATGTCAAAACAAGGGCATAGAGAAGAATAGATGATTTCAGGATGTTCCACGTACAAACAACATAGTGTATTGTTGCATTGTTATATAAATATTAAGATTGTAAGTATAAAATCTCTTGATGCAGTAGTAAATATCCTAAATTAATTTCCATCTTTTAACACTCTCCTACAGTCTGGTAGACACAGTTGATTGGCATTCCGGAGATGGTATTCTGAAGGGAAAGCAGTACATTCCTTGATGGGCCAGTAGATGGCAGTGTGTCTGAATCTAGCCTTGTAGTAGGGGAAAGCTTTTGAGCATTTGTCAAGAAGATGAAGGTTTTGAAAACTGCCTTCTCTAAGGCAGCATGGGCCTGGTACATGGGCCAGAAGACTTGATCTTTATTTCTGGCTCTACTCCTGAATAAATTGATTTGAATAAGTGGCGACCAGCCACTTAACTTTTGTGTGCCTTACTTTCTTGAACTTGAAATTAAAGAAAATATTCTGCCACTTTCCATCTCCCTCACAAGGACACTGTGAGTTTAATCAGACTTCAAAATCATTTCCGTTCTTTGAAGAAAGATGTCTTTATGAGTTTGCTATGCTATTTATAACGTGGATGGCATAGCTGATCTGGGTTGTTCATCTGGTACTTGATGTAAATAAACATAAAGTCAATTGGCAAGGAGGGTCTTCTGTATTTCAGTGCCAGAAATATTGGCGTATTTTGGTTTTAAGTAGCAGCATTGGATCTGAGGATGCAAAATAACTCCTGTTACTTGGAATTAAAATAACTTCCTCAATGTCATGAAACTTGACAATTATGGAATGAAGCCAAAGGCTCCTGGCAGCTTCCCAATTTAAATATCAACTCTTCACTACAAGTACAGATTCAGTCAGATACAATAATTTTCACTTGTGCCTGCTATGAACATGAGAATTTTCACTTTGGCATTTTACTCTAAGGCTGGAACTATGACAAATGTGAAATGAAATTATAAATTTGAAATAGCATAGAGTGATTAAACAATTATTCTTTCTTTCTTTTTCACTGTGACCTGGCTGTGCATGGGAGTACCGCTTTTATTTGAAATTAGAATCCTCGACCATGCCATACCTGCAGATGCATAACACCAAAATCAGTCATGACAAGATTATGGGGCAAAGCAAACTATTGCATCTGAACTGCCAACCTGGCTCTGGCAATGTTCACAGGCAAACTTCTCTGCAGGAGCCCTGCTAATGTGAAGCTGACAATGTGAATCAAAAAGGAATAAGATCAGTAATACTTTTCTGGACAGGCAAGTTCCGATAGCGAGAGGAAAGGGTGTACAGTACAGACTCCTATCTCATCCAGTTTTCCTGGAAGCAAGAAAATGTATTGTGTGAGATAACGCAAACCTACCTGCTGTACAGAAAGTAATCATAACACCAAATGATGTCATGACTTGAATACACACCACACCATCATTTATAGCCAGCAGCTATTTAGTATATAGACAAATATCCGAAGCAAGTTCTTGCTGTATAATCAGTCAGAAAAACTGTGCTAATATCAGAATCTACTGTCACAATGTTAGCAAACAACTAGGGTTTTTTTTTTTTTGGAAATCCCTTGTGCAATACTCAGATTCAAAACAAGTGATTTTTGATCTGTGTCATCTTATTTGGCAGACATGCCTCTGTAGTTGGATGGTGAATGGCTTGGTGGTTTGAATGTCAGGAGGTTAAAATTTTAAATTAAATATGCATAAGCATTAAAATATGTTCAAGAGAATGTCACATCAACCTCAACCTCAAAGTACCAATTATGTTGTTTGGGTTCCATATTTGACACTGTTCTGACTAAACTGATATCTTCAGCTCAGAATTTCTAAAAATGCTCAGATCTCAGTTTCATAATACATTCTATTTAAAGTAGAAACATTAAGAAGAACTGAATTATAGAAGCATTGCTTCGTAGTTTCAAGGATATAAAAGTCAAAGCATACTGCTTGCAACTAATGAACAATTATAAAGATGTACAAGCCAGCATACTATCTATTAGCATTAAGATAGAAAAAATATACTTGGACAATTCTGTACCCACTCAACACAATGAATTCAAAACAAGGAAAATTTTAAGTTTGGAGTTTAATTAGAAACACTAATTTATAAGTTGGATGAGAACATGAAACTGATTTTTAATCTATGGCCAGGAAGTTTCATTTTTCCCAGATGCCACTCATTGAAGAAAATGAATGATGCAGGAAATAGAAGGGGAATAAATATTAACTAAAATTTTATGTATATTCATATAGAGACTTAAGTGAAAAAAAAACTGGATTGTAGCGCAGTCAATTTAAATATGATAAAACTTTACTTATCTATTAGGCAGTCAACCAGAATTCCCTCTTAAGAATCCTATTATAAATTAACAATAAAATGCTAATTGGTGTTAATTGATGACCCCGAAGCGCTTTCTGATACAGGAAAAAAAAAGAAGTTAAATTATGCACGATGTGTTTTGAATGTTACTATACTCGATTATATTTTACTATTTTGAATATTGGTTATTCATACACAATTTTGGGCAATCTTATGATTCTTATCATTGGTAAATTGTAATACTCTTTTCCAGGTCATTATATTTTAACAATTTCTATATTAAAATACTTTTAAACTTTGGTACAATGATGTTTAGAGATGATTGTTCTTACAAACTATGAATCAGTTTAATGGTTATGTAAAAATATAAGGAAATATAAGAATGTGTTTTTGCAGGTTAGTTTGACACATCCATAAAATAAATCTAGAATAAATGTAGTTAAAATAAACTAACATAAGAAACTGAGGACTGAAAGGCCTGGAAATTGACTTTCTGAACCAGAGAGGAAAATTAGTAAAATGGAGGGAAAAATGAAGATGGCAACAGACATCAGAAAACATTGCTCTTAAATTCTCTCTGTTACACAGATTATGATTCCTAGATTGTCCTGCTTTTGTGAAATAGGGGACAGTTTATAAAAATAGGCTTTCTACAAACTGGAAGGATCTCGAAATTTGGGAAGTCAAAGATCTCAGACATAAACTAATGAAGAATCGAAACTAGTTGACAAAAAAAAAAATGTTGGGATCTATCAGTCAGGATTCTTTCTGGTCTAAATAATCAACTATTCAACTTAAATTGGAGTAACAAACTTTAAGTATTATTGGCTAATGTAAACAGTCCAGCTTAATTAGAAACTAGAATTCTAATGATTAGAATTTCTTTTTTATTCTATCCCCTGCTCCCTGGGCTAGCTTAACACTCAGAATTGAGAGTTGGTGCCTTCCATGGATATAAATGGCAGCAGCAGCAGCAGCCCTAACATTCTCCTACCCATTGCAGAGAGAGTATTGTTGTCTAGCATGCTTAACAGTTATTCTGAGGCTGAATCAAATTACTGGCCAGTGCTTGAAGCAATTCTGATGGCCAAGAAAATATTATGTGCCTATGCGCTAAAGTCTGTATTCATCCATTAATTTATGAACTCCAATTAATAACTCAATATGTTGAAACCCTTCCTTGACCTCAGTCACTATGTCCAAGGGAAAAAGCTGTATCAATAAAATCCTAGGAAATAACACTAACATTGCATAACCAATAATGAGAAAGTCGTCATTTCCCAAAAGCACATGGGATGTTATTGTTTGAACAAAAGAAAATAGATGCTGAGAAGCAAGCAACTACAGAGGGATTCATAGCAACTTCCATTATTCAATATATACATAAGGTAGGTAAGCTTCAAGGAGGCTGAACATAGAAAGAGAATGCATTCCAATATTTGTAATGCTGGCTCAGGAAAAGGGAATATGTAACAGATTACCAATAAGGTGAACTAGTTTTATAAACAAGATCACACCAATATTTTTTAGTCTATTCACTGTCAGAGCACTCATTTATGTATTCTGTATCATTTATGGTCCATTAGGACTCCATATAAAACTGAGGTATTCCTGTATTTCAGATGCATCCATGTCTGTTTGTTTATATCTGAAAACTACTGCATATTCTCTAAGAGCCAGGCAAGTGTCACTTTTTCTGTCATGACAGCTGAACTACCTTCATGTCAATCAGAAGTATACTTTATACACATACTGATTTGTGTACAACACAGTCTGTTATAATTATTTGTTTCACTTCCTATCTTTCCTTCTTAGCTTTGAGCTGTTGGGTGACATGATTATTCATTTTATCTCGGGGTATGGCACAACAGAATATGATCTTACCTAATGTTTGGTTAAAAAATAAAAGGATAATTTAACTTTCTCTGTTATAATTTACTCAAATCTCAGCAGTTTATGTAGGAAAAACTCTCAGATGAGGAGTCTAATGCATATAATATGTGACAATTATAAATAATTTGCATCAACTTAATCCCAGTAAGATGTCAATTATATGCTTTACATATATTATATCATTTAGTCCTCCCATTAAACTTACTCGGTAGATGTTGCTATCTCCTTTGCATGAATATGGGCCCGAGGATGAATAACTTGCAACAGACTTCAAGTGAGTAATTTGTGAAAGTTGGATTTAGCTCATACCCTGTCTGATTTATATGCCCACACATTTTCTACAGCTCCTAAAATTTCCTGCCTTGAAATTTTGCTAAGAGGGGTCAAATTCCATAGTGCAGCAAACAAACAAAACAAAACCCAAAACACTTTTACTTTGATACTACTAAGAAAAGTGACAAACACAAATGAAAAATAAGATGTGAATCTAGAAGCTCATCATATAAATAAAGGGAGCTTTAAAAACTCAACAAACACTGAAAGGGTATTTATAGTTTGTATTATAGATGTTTTTTCTTCATGATTTTGCCTATGTGAGCTGTCAACTACTCATGTTTACACTGGCCCTGGCATTGCTCAGAAGGCCTGGCCTATGGCTTCCAGTATGAAAAAAGAAGAGGCGGTCTAATAAAAATTGCCAGAAAATAAGCAGTAAGGGAATTGTGAAACAATTTTCCTTTGAGAACCCCACAGAAGACATGAGATACTGTAGAGGTGGTACTACTGAGGTACTTTGCACCATACTCCCTTCTATGTATATTAACATAGATAAATAGAAATATAGAGATATACATGATATATGTATAATATACAGTGTTTAATTACACAAGTCAGTGTGAAAACTGAAGCTGTTTAATTTATTTTATAACCTAGAAGTTTTGTTGATTTCTTAGGGTTTATTTCAAAAGTGACTTTTTGAGAAGAAAGCAAAAAGTTTTGTGGATTTTTTGTTTTTGTTTTTGTTTTGGAGGGAGGGACTATATTTATATATGAAAGACCATATCTGAACTGGGTATAAATGACAGCTTGTGAAGCAGTAATAATAGAATTTGGTCCGTTAGGACCCCTGGCCACCTCTATAGTATTCCATGTCTTCTTTAGGGTTCTCAAAGTGAGCTCTTGCTAACTGTTTTAGTGTCCCTTTTCTTCCTAAGGCATGGCTTTCCTCCAGATCTGCTTTTTTTTTTTTCAGTGAATCTTCCTTCCAGAATAAGTTAACCCAGCTCTCAATTTGATGTTGGGTCTCAAAATGATTGGTCATATATTAACCCCTGACTCACAATAAACTTTATAAAATCACATATTTGTAATTGTTTTATTTTCTTTAAAAAATGGTAAAATTATTAAAACTGCTAAGTTGCTGATGTTTTCTTCTCTTTATTAATCTAACAAAGCAGCTTGCTTTTTTTGTTTTGCATGAATCTAATTTTGCACAATGGAAATGGAACAGAGAGCCAAACCATTAGGAAATGTTAAAAAGCTTGACCCTAGAATAGATTTGGGAACTTTTACTTGATTACCAGTTTCTTATTGTTTAGATAGGAGAAGAAGGTGATAGAGGATGACAGCCAGCCTGATGGCCCCTTTGCTACATCAATTTTTATGACAGTAATTCTACTTGTGTGGATTGAGTGGATTTACTGATTTTTTTTGTCAACATCAGGGTAAGCCTTCTCCTCAGTTTCTGCTCTAGTGCATTTATTTACTGCTCCTCTATTGCTGTATTACTCCCAATGTGAAATATTGTGTTATTGCCTCAGTTTGAAGTACACTAGGCAATGTTACAATTGCAAATTAGTGCTGGGGCCATCGAGAGGGAAGAAAGGAATCAAGCTGTGAGAATGAAGGCAAATGCAGGGTAAGAGTAGCTTGGGCTAAATTTCAGAAAATATGGGATGATGTGACCGAAAGGGACACCTTGTTTTTTTTTTTTTTTTTTAATTTTTCTGTACCCTCATATCTTCTAGTTTTGTTCACCAGCTTAACTGCCAATTAGACAATCACACACAAGCCAATCAAGTGAACTCTCGATCCATGCCAAGGCTGTCAGCTTACAGGCTCACAGCTTTATGACAATATCTTATGACACTGAAAATTGGCTAAAGGATGAAGAAAATTAGAAAGCACATCCATGAGGGAGCTAAAAATTATACATCTAGAAGAACAAGGTAAAGACTAGGTTCTTTGGATCAAGGAAGAGCTAACTAGATCAAGGTATATCACATGAGAAAGAAGATAGAACTTGACAGAGGACAATGCCAGAAACCTGATGGGGAAAGAGGGAGAGAAAGAGAATTCACCTAAGTCTTAAGAGTTAGCTTGGATAAGAGTTAGAGGGGAGTGCCCTGAAATTACTGAGCAAGAACAGGCAACATCACTATTTTTCACTGATAAGAGAGGTTGCAGTTGGCCTTGAGATAAACAGATGTCTGATATTTTGATAGGAATGGTCATTGCAAATATATTATTGCTATAGCAAATTAGGAATTAGAAGGAAAGCATAATTATATTTGTATGTTTGTATTCCTAGAGAATGCCATTGGGGCCATTAGAATAGTATACAAAACTTCTTTAAGTTATATAACAATGCATTAAGTGTGGAGGAGGTGAGAGGTAGAAAAAAAAATATTCTGTGTGTATAAGTGAATGACTGGAGGGAGAACTGGTTCAACAAAGTATATTTATACTTCCTCAAATAGCAGATCCTTTCCAGAAGGAGGAGAAAGGGTTACACTTAGCAAGAGGGTATTGCTGAAGCTCTTCCTTACTCTCACCCAGTGGAATCTTTCCTGGGGAGATTGCATGCCTACCAGTACATAAAGCCTTTGTAAGCAGTACATTTTATACAAATAATCTATGTCTGATCTGCTCGCATGTCCCAGGACTTCCACCTGTTGAGTCAGGGAGGAGAAGCTGGGAGTCCAAGACATGTTACGCATCTCAGTATCCCTGATTCCAGAATAGGAAACGAGTATGAGCAAGAAAGGGAGAGTGAGCATTTGAAGAAGGAAGAGATAGGGAATTATTCTAACATCTGGTGCAGCAGTAAGACACTGTAACAGATAGAGTTGGTAACAGCCTTTGTTAAGAATGGTTCAAATACAGAAAACAGAATAAATTCTGGCTGTCAAAGTGAGCTTCCCCATCCACACCAGATGTTTATGAATCTATCAAAGACGTGATTCATTTTCTCTTGGCAGCAGCCTATGAAAATGGGGCGGGGGGGGGGAGAAAGTTTCCAATGACTATTTTTTTATATTACGATCATAAAAAAAAGTTATTTTCATAAATTTTAAAGAAGTATGTTTGTTAAATGTCCTCCCTATTATTTTCAGGGGCCTATAATTCAAAGAAAAATACTGCAATTTCATAGTTATAAAAAACATATTAAATACATTTTAGAACTATAAAAAGTTTAACACTGTCAGCTTTAAAAACTACCAGTTTGCTCTGCTGTCACTGAACCAGTTTATGTAACTAAAATGTTCTGTTACTATTATTCATGGAGAATTGATAAGATACATCTCATTTCACTATGGATTTGTGGCTCTGCTGCCTTTTGAGGACACTTTTTTTTTTTTTTTTTACCAAGGAATGTCTTCAATCATTGTGGTTTTTATTAGTCTTTCTAATAGTCTTTATTGCACCTCTTTGTCAGAGAGTGCAAGTGCATGGATCAAAAAGCATATTAGGGTTTAAGGCTAGATTAAGTCTATGAATAATGTTATCCCAAGATGATTTTATGTTCAGAGAGAAGTGGATGCTAAATGTATTAGACATTAAAAATTCAGCATGGCACTATTAGGGGAGTTTCCTGAGTGAAATAAGTCAACAGAGTTAACCAGCCAGATTTTTCCCATAGAGCTAATATTACTTGGAGCTGTTGAGGCAAATTCTAAGACTTTTCTATAACCAGTATTAGCTCAGAAAGAAGGGAATTTGATACCAGCATCCATCATGTATAAATGAGCACAATCTCTTAAACTGTATCACCTCATTTCAACATATCTTATAACCTGCTGCCAGATATATCTCTCAAGAACACAGTTCTAATGCTGTCATTCATCTCACCAAAAACTTTTAATGGAAGATTCTCAGCTAAGAGGAAACCTCTCTGGGAGACCTTGACATGTCCATTTTTTAGTCTAGCATTAAAATATCTACAATGGCTCAGAAAACAGGAATGGTCACAATATTGTCCATCAAGACCAATGGTCAAATGATTGCCTTATTTAGAAAGAAACTTTTATGTATTCTCATGGCCATGCCGTTGGACTGAGACAAAGATTATGTAGCCCATTCTGTTTCATTCTAAGAAATGCAGCAGCAAACCCTGGGCATCTGGAAAAAGGTAAGATGACAGTCCATTTCTTTTTATCTGCCCAGTGACTCAGAGATTTGGGAGAGCATCTAGCTCTCTCCTAGCTTGTTAGAAACCTAACGAGCACAGCATGATAGGTATAAATGGGCAGTCACGTGTAAATGGCTACAAAGTTCTCATCTAAAACTTGAGTGTTTTCTACTCTCTCCCCCAGCCCTTTTTGAGACTGGCTGTACAGGAGGCCGTGACTCTAATATTTACTAGCTCCATTACCTTGAGTCTCTGTGGCTTAGTCACTATGTCTAAAATGGAATAATGAGAGTGATAGTACTATCTCATGGAACTATTGAGAACTAAATGAATTAATTTTATTTTTAGCTAAAGGCTTTTTTAACCAGAGGGGATATTTTTTTGTAGTGCTTTGAAGGATGGTTTTCTAAGGCCAGCTTAAAGTACTTCCTTTCACCTCACCCTATATCAAAGGTCACAGTAATTTAAATAACCCCAATTATGCTATCTCAGTGGAGAGGCACAAAGCAATTTCACACAGCTGTGACAGGGATTTGGGCAGAGGACACGCTGAAGGAGAGTTAATATTGTTAAGTTCTGGTATTATAGACATCTATGCGGGGTGGAAGCAAATCCAAGTAAATAGCTAGAAGGATAGAAATACAGTCCATGAAGAGGGTAATTTAAAGTCTGAACCTAAGTTACAGCATACAGAGATGCTTATTTTTTTGTATTCACTCTAGTATGGGAAGTCAGCAGGTCATAGAGCGATGTGGGCCACAGGATCCCTATGCGATCTAAAACCAGGAAGTAATCAGCACAGTGATACCAGCAAGGGCAGGACCAGGATATATCAGTATACTGCAAAGTGATATTGCAATAAAATGTAACCTTTAGAATAATAAGTTTTGTGTGAGTTATAGATGGATTACCTAATGTAATTTGCTCTTCTGAATTATTTACCTTGTCTGGAGGTGGATATTCATTTAGGAAAAGGAACTAGTTTTCACAATAATAATTTTACAAATTAAGTTTAAAGCATGAATAATCTCTCCTTTATATATTTATGTGACTCTCTAACTCTCTGATTTGATACTCAAAATGATAAATTAATATTTAAGATACTTCAAAGATCATTATTTGATTTTCATAAATCTAATATAATCCTTAATTTTTAAAAATTTAAATATTTATTTATAAAGCATGAGTATTTATAAGATTTATATAGCAAAGAGAAAAGTAAATTAGTTTGAAAATGACAATTTACTTGAGATATCAAGCTAAATAATCGAATTGGTATCTTAATAAGCTAATAAAAATATTTCTCAAACGTTTCACAATCAGTCTAGGCACATACACAAATCTACACCTTCACTCTCTTGATTCTTCCCTTTGCTCTTTTTTCTTAAGTATCTGTCAAGTTCTCTATTCCTCTTCACTTCCTCAAACCTCTTAAGAAGAATGTCCTTCACCCGCTGATCTACCTACTCCCATGCTGTCCTTGGGAAATCTCATCTACTCTCAAGTTTTTAACTATTGTCTACATACTTAGATTCCCAAATCCAACCTTGATCTTTCCCTAAACTTATGACTTTTTTTATGTAGCTGAACATGTCCACCTGGAAGTTCCATGTGTGATTCAAAGTCAACATGTCTGACAGTGAATAAGATATGTTTTTTGGTCAGGCTTTCTCTTCCCTATTTCCTAGTTAATGGAACCACACTGAGCTTCTGAAATTCAAGCTATCAATCTTGCATTTACTCCCTACTATTTGCTAGCCCATATATCTTGATTTGACTCCCTTTTCATAATTCTGAATGTGCTTATCTCCCACCCATAGCTCTTCTCCTTTTCCATTTGAATGGCATTGGTTTAACAAACAACTCTTTTCTTGAGTCTAAGATGTGTTCAGTTTATCAAGACAACTGGTTCCCAAGATTTGGGTTTTTTTTGGCCTCTTTCAAGGATTAAAAGATCAATGGTCTGAAACATGGTCTCCAAGTTTTTTCAGATCCCTTGATCCCCATGGCTTTCAGCCACATCTGTTCTTTGAATCTTCAACTCAAGAATTATTCCTGTACACTAAACCTACCCTATTTAAGAAAAGTATATCAATATGCTGATTGGATTCATTGAAAACTACCCAGTGTAGATGGATCTTTAAAGTGCACAGTGTTATTTTATGTGTCACCTTTTCCTCATTCCCTAATAGTTACTATAAAATATTAGTTCTTAACTTAAGCTGGTATCTCCATCCCCAGTATAATCTTGACTTTTATTTCCCACAGAAACAGCATCTAATGCATACCAATTCTGTTGATTTTGTCTTTCCCCCTCAAAACCTTTATTCATCCTTATGTATATTATAGGAATATTGAGTGAAATTTTCCCGTTGTCTTAAAATTGGTGTTAAAGACCAAAGTTAAGAACAGAAATTCCTAAGTACACTACATTCTAAACTCAGAGATCTATCAACTGTTGGACTGACTTTCTTCTGTAGAGCTTACTAAAAGATGCCATGAGAGAACCCATCCTATATTGTCTCATAAAACCTCGTTCATAAAATAAGAAGACTAAGAAGAGAGGTGTGGGTCTTTTCAGAGTGTAATGGTCTTTAAAAGAAGCTACTTCCTTCACTCCCTTGCCTATGGAGAGACAGAGTCTGCTTCTTCCCAGACAGAGAAAGGATACACAAAATCACTTGTAAAATTGAGTCCTGCAAAAATAGGACACTAGTATTTTGTTCCCAAGTAGAAATTGTATTTAATCTTTGGACATGATGACTTGCCTTTTGATGCTGGAACAGGGAACAAAAGCCCTGGAGAGACAAGGCATGAAGAATAATGAGGAGTGCAAGCAGTTTCCTTCTATATCCTAGTTTTCAAGAGATCTAAAGATATATGACAAACTTGCCTTTTGGTCCTGAAGTTGAAAGTCTTGGAAGCCATACGAAATTTTGGGCTTGATAATAACATAAGTTAGAGCCAGTTCTGGACAAACAAGGAGAGAACTGAATCTTGACCACAAATATTCAAGCCAAAGGATAGAGTCTTTGTCTCCTCCACCCCTCTTTATCAACCTAACACCGGAGGTGGAGTTCAGGGTAGAGGGGAAGATAGTCAAAATAAACCATACCCAACTTACAAGCTGATAGAGCTACCAGAAATTCTTCTGTTGAAGAAAGAATATACAAATAAAAATAAAACTTAATAAATCAGAGTAATGATTTCGAATGATCAGTTATCAAAATTAAAATGAAAAGTTTCAATAAATTAACTCAAGAGGGCTTAGAATTTAGTTAATTTTTTAAAGGAACTATCACCAAATAGTTGAAAGCAGAGATTCAGAAATTTTAAAACTGTCACATGTTTATGTGAGTTAAAATATCCCCCAAAATCCTATTTTTTTTTTTAATACAAGGAGAATGTTTTCTATTCCAGGTATCCAGGTTAATTATGACATTTGTGATCACCACCTGAAGATGTTCTTTCCAAACTGCATTCTTTCTGTGGGCTTCCTCTCATTAGCCAAACTTCTTTAAGCTTCTCTCCTAAAATGAATGCAACACAACACAGTACAATACAATACAATACAATACAATACAACACAACACAACATAACACAACACAACACAACACAACAACTGCCCTTCAACTCCTTCCAATCAAACTATTCTACTATGATGGTCTTTACAATGAAATCAAAAAATAATGAAAATATCCATTTCAAGACATCTTATGCTGATAGATATCATGCTAATGTCTATCATGGGCACATCTGTTGTATTATGGAAAACTATTTTAAAGCCTGCTTCTATTTATTCATTTTGTTATTTCATTAAGGTCTGAGTCTATGGATATTTTGAATTCGTCTAATGTTCCCTGGGTAATCTCATTTATTTCTGCAATTTCTGTAACTCTTATGCTGCCATTTTCCAAATCTACATCTTTAATCTTGACCTCTGTTCCAAGCTCTATATATATACATATCTGGTTTTGTACTCATCTTCTCTACTTCAACCTTGCAAAAACAACTCACATTCAATATGTCCAAAATTGAACTTTAAACCATCTCTTTCTGAGGTCTGTGTATCAGGGAAAGGCAATAACATATATTTATTTATTTTTCTAGCTTGTTTCTTGGCATTTAACAGATGCTCAAAATCTTGGTTAAATGAACTTAATAGATTAGTGAATGTTAATTTTAAAAAGAAACCATAAATAGCATGAGGGACTGTAGATGTATATTTTTTTAACATTTCTCTTTACACTTCAATTTTCATTTTCTTATGCAGAAATCTGAGTCACACGTCTTTAAAAACTACATAAACCAGTATTATTTATCAATATTTAGTCTTCTATATTTCAAATAATAAACTTTGTTTTTCCTTCTTATGTCAATGCAGATTATTAATACCTATGGCCATGATGCTCTCCATATTCCCTTCTCCTTCCCAAAGTTTGTACATCTTGCAAGATCTAATTGAAATCTTTCAAACTCTCAAAAATTCTCAAACCTCCCCCCTTTGCTAACTGGCTTTTAAAATTCATATTATTTTAATGTTAAATTCAATGCTTGGCTATTGTTCTTTACTGTTTTATATGGGTTTGTCATATCTTCAATTTTTAACTCTTGGATATGATAAATATAATTTACATATCCCTTAGGACAAATCTGAATACACAAGTAGGTACTCAAAAAATGCATGGCTAAATCATGCAAATAAGATGTATCTTATTTTCCAGAATCATTTAGTGTTACATCATGCACTTTTTCTTGAAGGCTGAGAAATTGCCCTTGAAGAATTACCAGCTGTAGACCAACAAAGCCACAAGATTTATTTAAAAATGTAACTGTCACAAGATAATAAATGATACCATTGACATTCATCTGACTGACCCACTGACTCATTACTTGAGTAGAAGGAAAATAGTTCACATTCTTTACTGTAACATTATCTTAAGTACCAGAGAGCCAAAATGAGTTGTAGTGAGATGGATATATATACACAGAGCTCTTCCAGCCTCAGTCTAAAGGAGACTTACTGATAGAGAACTCTCTTATTCAACTGTGCAGTTATCTACTTAATTGAAAACCGAATTAAAATATTTTCCTGGGGGGAAAATGCCAGTTTGATGCTCTGTTAAAAAAAAAAAAAAGTCTTTCCACGTGTAAAATGAGAAAATTTTATTGTGGGGTTCAATATTTAACATGTGTTAAAATTAAGTATCTAAAGTATCTACAGGGCCTGAATAGGTATACGGAAATAAGCTGTTTTCTAAGTTAATGCCGCAGGAAATTACAGCTAAGCCAATCTTTTTTTTTTTTCACACACTTTCAGTGATGTATTTCTCTCAGGATTTCAAAAAACTAAAGATGTAGCTATCTACTTTCAACTCTAGGGTTTAGAAGCTGCAAAGCAATATTAGTCTTGGGTTCCTATATGCCTATTTGGAAGTAACTGGTAGTTTTATTTATAGGTGCTCAATTTCCATAAGTGATATGTAGGCAGATAGGCAGACTTATTAAATGGGCAATGTTTTCTCTAGCCCCTCCAGCCTTTCTACTTTCTAACTGCCTTAATATTTTCTACACATTTTACACCTTTTTCTTCCTTCTAAAGGTTCTCTCTGATACTTCATTCACACTAATCTATACATTCCAAATGTAACTTTCTTTTTCCTATAAACCCTTTTTTGGGGGTGGGGTCATTTCAATTTGTGCTTTAGAAGGAAGAGAGGGGCGTTCACTAAACTGCTTTTCACTGAATGTGGTCTTAAGAGCAACACTAGCCACCTCAGCAAACCACGCAAGCAGAAACACATCTTCACTGAATCCTGCCTAGACTGCAGAATAATGACCGAATAGCTTTTGCTGTTTTAAAACACTAGATTTTAGGGAGTTTTGTTGTGAGCAATAAATAGATCACTGGAATGCAGGAGATAACGTATTTGTTAGGATATTGGTGTAGGGTGAATATCTTCAAAAAAATACATGGGAATATTGTGTGTGTAAGGGTTGAAAAATATGTATTATCAGAGGTAATGAAAAAAATGTGGATTCTTATATCTGAAATTAACATTAGAGGTATTCTAAACCATGTTTTATCTGTGAGAAAATTGATTACAAATGAGATGAAGGGACTAAGCGTATGTCAGTAGGTTAAATTTCACAATAATTACTGATTTCTGAACTCCTGAAAATGTTCGTAATGGAGGAGAATAAGAATTAAAGCTCTAATCTTAGTGATGAATAATATAAAATTAAATAAAGATTTAAAAGGTACACGAGGATTCAAGTGTGAATTTCTATTAGGTCTATTATAGGGACATATAAATAGACATATGGCTTTTCAAAGGAAAAGGGCTGGTAGAATAATATCTTTATGCAATGGGTTTATATAGTAACACTCATGAAGTATTTTGAGGCACATCCTCATGATGCCTGAAGCATATACTCATATAATAACCACAGAGGGAAAAAAGAAAAGCTGAGCTTCATAGCACTTCTTTTATGTCTATATGTCTATACATATGAAAACATATGGACATACATCCCTATTTTACAACCGTTTTAACATCACACAGTAGGCACCGATAACATCACAGAAGACAAAACAATTTACCGAAGTGAATATGTAGATGTAATCAGCAATAAGAAATTACTATGAAAGTCTCATTACATTACTTGTATTTGATTAAGTGTTGAATTGTAGGACCAGATTTTTCATTTCCAATGTCATATTTTTAAACATAGTATATAAAACACCATTTATTACATGTAATTTCAAAAGCCGTAATTTCATTGGTAAAGGTGAATTACAAAACAAATGTATTTATTTGGATTTAAAGAATAATCTTAGGATAGAAAATAATTCACTGAGAGAACATTTAGTATAATAATCAAGAAAGTATTATGCGTATTATGCATAGGTGGTATCATATTTGAGGACAGTGCTACACACCCTGGTTCAGAAACCTGTGCTGCCAAAGCTGACCTATATCCAGTCCTTTATTCTCTTTAGTTACTCTGAACTTCTTCTATCTCCGGTACTCGACATTACTTCTCCATTACCAATTCCAAACCCTGGCACAACCTAGAACCCAGGAAGAGCTGAAGATATAATAACCATGGGGACCATGCCAGTTAAAACATGTGGGGTTTTTCAGCACTGGGCTGAATCACCCAGTGCAGGTGATTCAGTTGCTCTGGGCTCGTGTCTAGGACCTCTGTAGTAAGTACTGTTACCTATAGCATTCTAGAGAGTATAGCCAAGTCAAAGTGCATTCCAGACATGCTTTCATATTAATCCCAGCTTAATCATTCAATAGTTTTGTCTTTAGTGAGCAATATCAAAAATATTTACTCAATTTAATATAACTTATAAAATAATTGAGTAAATAATATAAAAACAAGTCTCTGAAAATAAAATCTCTAAATGGTACAAAATGCTAACTATTTTTCATGATAACTTGTTCTCATGCACAGGTAAAATTTTAATAAGGGTAATAAAGTTAATGTCCAGTTGATTAATCCATGATGAATACAATTTCTATTTACCATCAGATATTTTACTATAAATTATATAAATCATATGGAAAATATAGAGACATATAAAAACAACAGTGTACCCACTACTCAGCTTTTTAAAAAAATCTTGATATTTATACATATTAACTTCAGAGTTTGTGTTGTTCAAAAAATGAAACAATGGATACTGACAGCCTTGGGTAGAAAATACCCAGTTTCATTTTCTGCTCTCCTGATCCAATGGATATCTTGTAAGTGCATGCAGAACATTATCCTTATGTTTCTCTACCTTTAAAAATATATTAACATCAATAAACTTTGAAAATTTCTTGTACATTTTGATATATATATAGAGAGAGACTTCATTGTATAACTACTGAACACTTCTCATTTATGAATATAATCTCATTAATAAACATTTAGGTTAGTTTTAATATTTTGCTACTTTATACACACCCCTTTGTGCTTCGTTCTCTTCATTTTCAAATGAGAAATATTAATAGTAACTCCCTTATAGGATTGTTGTGGAGAATAAAATAGTAAATATAAGAATTGTGTTGGTACAAAATAAATACTATATGTATCTGCTATTATTATGAATTCTGTTGAATGAATCCTTTATGTACTCATCTATTTGATTCCAACTTTGTAAGAAGGACATCTAGAAGTGAAAATATATAGTCTTGGCTTTGTACCTCTTACACTTTTCTATAATCTTCCAATCTGTTCTCCAAAGTTATTGCACTATTTTATGTTCTCAGGATTATATAGATTTGGAAGTTATACTCCCTCCAAACTAGCTATGAACTTGGCAAGATACTTCTCTCTGACTCCTCTGTCAAATGAATATTATTGGATTGCAGTAAAGATTAAATAGATTATGTGTATAAAGCATTTCAGACAATCTCTGTAACATGTTAAGTGCATGATAAATCATCAAAACCATCACCAGCAGCACAGGAAAGTTCTAGCTTCTCTACCAGTAGCTGAAAGTTTATTTTTTTCTCCCCAAATATATGAGTGTGAAGTAGTATTTCATGTTTGCTTTAACCTGCCTGCTTTTCTCTGATTTCTAGACAGGTTAAGCTTTCTTGGAGGAGCCCAACTTCACCTTCTTCTGTTTTCTGCCTTACATGCAGTGATTTTAATTCTTGAAATCAATCCCTAGACAAACCTCCTACTTCCTGCAGGCCAGAGGCTTTATCCTTATCCACTCTCTTCTACTCCATGCAGCTATCTTCTTTACGAATTGGGGTATATTCTTTCAATGTTTTATTTTTAGATATCATATTTTTCATATGACATATTTTCATAGTCATCTCATTTTGTATGGGAATCGGAGGGTTTGCCCGCAATCACAAACTTACAGACCATTTTGACTAGGAAAAAAAAAAAAATATATATATATATATATATATATATATATATATATATATATGTGTGTGTGTGTGTGTGTGTGTGTGTATTTTTTTTTTCCCCTGTAAGAATAGTTTGTGTTCATGTTAGGAAACATGGAAATAGATGATAGGCATCAATAAAATAAGTACTATGCATGCTAGTCAGGAAACATTTCTTAACATTATATTTCCATAAAATGAGCTCTAAATAAGATTATATAGATTTTAATGGAACTACATATGAATTGCAGAAAAGCATGCTGTCAGAAAAAATTTCTATTTTAAACAATTTGCTTATATGGTGTATATAGTATTAAAATAAATTTAATCAGAAATCAAATCTAAGTTTGAAAGACAGCCACAAAACCAATATAAGGAAAATAATTGTGATGATTGAAAAATGTAAAATATATAATTATCTAAGTAGAAAATAAAATAAAAGAATAATGAGTTGGTTCTTATAAACAATAAACATATATAAAGCAATTGTTAAAATAAACAAGAAAAAAATGGAGTAATTGTACAAAATTTAGCATGAGCAAAGAGATATAAAGATACTTTGTGTTTTATGATGCTAATAAAATTGAATCAGAATGAAATGATTCTCTAGGAGATGTAAATTACCAAAATGACCACAAAATTCATTTGAATAGACAAAGAGCCTTGGGAAATTTTTAATATAATTGTCAAAAACTACTAACCAAAAAGACACTCTCATAAGTTTGAAGTTACATTTATTGTGAACTTCAAACAAATAATTCTATGCTATTTAACTCTTTCAGAACTTAAAGAAAAAAGAAAATTTCCCAGTAATTTAAAAGTATATTGCATAACTCTGATCCAAAAATGCTACACATATAGCTTATAAAACTTGAAACAAATCTCACTTAAAGATGTAAAATGTCAAAAAAAAATTTAGCAAATTATATAAAGTAGATTATCAATCGAATGATAGCCATAACCAAAAAGAGAATGGAATAATGCTTGAATTTTCAAAAAATCTAGTACTTCATATTAATAAATCGAAGAAAAACCTTGTGCTCATCTCAATAGAGGACAAAAGTAGATGTGATAAATTTCCACATCCTTAATAATGTTTTTGAAATTTAAAGTTATAAAAATAGTTTTTAATATAATAAAAGTTAATTTACTCTTCATTCTTTTTCTATTTCTGTGTACATGTATGTTCATATATTTTTGTTGACATTGAAATAAACCACCCTACTCTCAAGATTTCTTTAGATCTTGAGCAGAACTGCATTAACTAGATTGTTATTTTGAGAAATAGCTATAATTATACAATACTATATTACATATCCTAAAACTATGTTCTTTAGCATGTTGGTTCTACCAGATATTAATAGGTGGCCCTGAATAAAAGATCCCATAGCCAAATAAGTTTGAGGAACACTGGGTTGTACAGTTGAACAAATTATTTTTGCTGCAAAACTATTTGAGAGGGAGGTAAATTGTGTGAGATTTCTAAACCTATTTGGCCATTAGCTAACCCCGGCTCATATGTACACTTTCTTTTATATTTCTTCAGTGCCCACTGATGAAATGTATAAGTAAATATGTATAGCTAAGGAGAACCTGATTCTGACTATTACCCTATTGGGTTTTTAAGATTATTTGCCAATGAAGTTGAATTTTATTTTATATTAAAGAGTGGTACCCCAAGATTGCTTATATTATTTTCTTAAGCTGTATTTATGATTGAGTCTATTTAATAGTCATTTGCTTTAAAGGCTTCCTTGAAATTTTCATTCAAAATGAAATGTGAACAATGTTGGCTTCATGGATGTATAATCTTTCTTCACTGAATGAACTGTCATGGAATGTTTAATAAATGCCAGACTTCTAAAAAAGGAGTATTCAGAATTGAATAAAATAGGCAAGAAAAGTCCTAATTACCTTTGCTGTAGAGCATTAATCAAGATAGTAATTTTGCTTAATTTGCCAGAATGCCTTCCCCTTCAATAAACTTTTTGAATATGCAACTTCACAATACATACATGCTTTATTTATAGAGTAATATACATTTACTGTTGTGCAAATTTATTGATTAGATTTAAAAATTAATTTTTTAAAATGTTGATGCTGTACAATATTAAGAATCACTTTGACACAAGGTCCAATACCTAAAGAATCTTTTTTATAGGTACAGATTCTGGGGCCATAATTTCATGCTCAGAGTAAAAGCAAAATTAGATTTTATAGTAGCTCTGAAGTCACTTTGACCTACCACACTGGTCATCACCACTAACATTTGTTGAGTACTGGGGAAAAAAATAGTCTGTACTGAATAGGAACTTATCATTTGAAGGTCTCAGATAGAATCCTTAATAGTGTCCTATCAAGGGACATTAACAGTAACTGACTTTCACACCTTAGTGAAGAAATAGATACCTTTTAAACTAGTATCTTAGGGACAAAGCATGTACCCTCAAATATTATAATAATGGACATCTGCTTCTCATCCATTTCATTCATAAATTATAAAGGAACCTAATTTTATTTTCCTTCAGGGCTAACTAAATTGTATGACATACTAATTTTACAGTAAATTACTTTTTCATTTCATATTATGGAATAGAAAAATAAAAAGTATTAACAAATCAAAGTTAAAACTTTTAGGGT
The DNA here is from genome assembly GCA_003508835.1 of Eonycteris spelaea. Classification (NCBI taxonomy): domain Eukaryota; kingdom Metazoa; phylum Chordata; class Mammalia; order Chiroptera; family Pteropodidae; genus Eonycteris; species Eonycteris spelaea. Next base: position 1,557,489 of record PUFA01000168.1, read on the forward strand.
TTTATTTTTGTTTTTGCTTTTTGTAATTGTGGCACATGGGCTAGATATACATCTGTGAGTTTGGGGACTGACTCCTCAATCAAAACCAGTTGGTGGGAGAAACCTTTCATAATGACTTCCCATTTTGAAATGTACAACAGGAAGCACTGCCAATTTTATACAAAATGTAATAAAAATTCATGGAAGCAGACAAGAATCATTCCAATTCATGGGAAAATGTGGAGGATATTTCCCTTAGCAATTGATCACCCTGAGACAAAACAAGCAGTGAACATTCAGTTGTCCATGGAATTAAGGCAGAAATGCGAAGTCTTCAACATGCAGCATATTATAACCTGGCCCCAAATACCATTGCAATGTTTAAACTATCCCTATCCATTTGGAATAATATGTTAAAATGTTGCCATTCTTTTAAGTGCAGGGAAAGTCAGTGTCTGCAAAACCTCTAATGAAAATACTGTGGAGTTTTCTTCCCTCTTCTCTCATTCTCTCCAGAAAAAGTTACCAGTGATGGCAATGTATTTTTTTTCAGAGGCAGGGAAACCACGATCTCACAAAATTTTTACTCTCTGACCATATTTCAGTATTGATGCATATTTAAAGCCAGACTTAAAGCAGGGTCATCAAGAGTTCTTTCTTCGAAGTGCATTTATGACATTGAAAATTTTTATGAAGCCATTTTCTGACTTGACATTATGTCTTAGATGCAAAGTTGAGCATGGTTGAACAATTTTGCTTCTCGGAAACTCTAAAAATAAATTAGGATTTAGCAGCAACAAGTTGTTTTCAACTGCTCTAAGCATTTTGCTATTACTTATTATTATAATATTTGACCATGGGTGATGCAAACAGATGGCAAGTAGAGCAATATTATAAAACAACATACAGGACTAGTGCTATGAAGTTAGCAAAAAGTTCGTTTTAGGCATTAAATTTGGAAATCAGAAATTTTGAAATAATTCAGTTTGAAATGAAAATATTAGACTTGAGAAATTAGCACAGTAATATTAGAATCTAACTATATGAAAGAGCTAGAAAAATTCAGACAGAAGACAGTGCTTTCGCTTCAATATGAATGCATTGCACTATGCAATCTGTCTTTGCTTGGAATCAGAGACAATATTTTCTGTAACTATTATAAATTGAATGCATTTTTTTATTGAGATACATCACTTTCTTTCATATAGATATTTAATTAGCCATGAGAGAAAGCTATTGGAACATTTCCTTCATTTGAAATGGGGTTTAGTGAGTGATTCAGTCTTCATTGAATATGGCAATTTTCTGGAGTTTACTGCTACTGCTAAAAAGCTCATCTATTTTCAGCCCTTCCTCTGAAAATGAAAGAACTAAAAATTTATCCTCTGTAAGGCATCAGAAAAAATGAAACAAATAATTGACAAATCAAGTTCTAAAGAGAGAGAAATGATATATTGTGTTTATCTACTACTGTCATTTAAGTTTTCTTTCATTATCTTATAAAAAGATCTTGCTAATGGTTTTGTTTCTCTAGAGAACCCTGAATAATAGTCTTTTAAAAGAAGTTATTTAAAAAAAAAAAATTCCCAGACATTCTGTCCTTTTCCTCAATGATCCTTTGTTTGCCTACATTAAAATCATGTGTAATTATGAATTTTTTTCAGAAAAAGAAAATAAAATAGTTTTGGAGGCCAAATGTTTGTGATCTTTTCTTCTGTCACTAATGTCATTTTAATAGTCACCACACTCAGAGAATAATGAAATTCAACTTTTTCTGTCTTTCCTCAATTCCATTCCATAAGTGAATATAGGTCTATCATGATGATCATCTTCTCAGCACATTGATTCTAAGTCTGTTTCATTTAATATAGCTCCTTGTAGAAATCTAATCAGATCAACGGTTTCCACATTCACTTCTCTGAAATGGTTTTCTTTCAGATTCTTTCATTTTCAAAGTACATTGGTCTGGAACTATAGAATCGGTGCATGCTCCCTTGCTTTTTTATATGAACTTTCTTTTCATTTAATCAGATAAATGATAATTTGTCAAACCAATCATCAATTTCTATTCATTTATAAAATTTCCTAGGAAAAATGAAGAAATATAAATATATATATATGTATATACATATGCATATATGTGTGTGTGTGTGTGTGTGTGCACTTATTCATTCATTTATTTGTCTGTTTGTTTGTTTCTACCCATAATCCTACTCCTCTTTTACACAACTCAGTATTTGTGGTCACCTTCCCCCATCACCAACTTACCCCATTACCCAACAATTTAAAATGCCATGCAGATCTGGCACATATCTGAAAAAATTATTTAGCACTCTTAGAGGTGGTATCTGTTATGCTATCATCCTCTTTTGTTCTTCATGTCTGAGGCATATAGTCCTTTGACTTAGCTAGGAATGTGATACCACCACAAAGGCTTTATGCCACAGAGTTCTGCCCAGCTATAACTAAATGTCCTTTATTTCCTGAATTATTGGCTTCTAATTGTTTCTAAACCTCTTCAAAACTGGCTACCCCAAATCTGAATGCTCCTACCTCAAAATAAAACTCTTCTAAGAAGTTGATTTAAAATATTTGAGTAAAAAAACAACATTTTTTGATTTATATGAACACGCAATTACTAGATATTTAGTATGCATATCTTAAATATGCTATAAATGTATTTGAAATTAGTGACTTGAGCATTAGGAGTATTCTGGTTTGTCCCATTATATGTTCCCTATCGTCCCTAGGGTACCATGAACCCTTTAGGGTAATACACTGAATTTTCTATTTCTTTGTCAGCTTAAGCTACCTTGCAAGTGCTATAATAGTAAAGGAGAAAGTTACAAACAGGTGTTGAATCTTTGTCTTATTAAGCTGTGTGTAGGGCATGTGTATGTGTGTGTGAAAGGACATCTTCATAAACATCATAAATCTTGGTTAAATTGCTGTATAAATAATATTTAATATCACTTTATGAGGATTTTAAAATCCTGATTAGCAAGTATAATTATTTTTTGTGAGTGAAAATAATTAAAATAGCCATTCACACTTACTTAGATGATTTACCAATCACTTATCATGTGCCAGGCACTGTAATAGTCATGGTCCTTTGTGGAGAGCTATGATACAATAAGCATCGGCTGACTTAAGAGTTCGCCTAGTTGTTCTTATCTACTAATCAGACATTAGTCTAAGTTTTGTATTGTATTACAAGACTTATGCTACATATCAAAAGCAAGAGGATTAGAGCCCGCATTTTCTTACCTCTTTGTGCTAGTAAACTGCAATGCCATTGCCTTCATTGACTCTTTCATCCAATGGGCAGTGACTGACATGTAATACTAACTTCTATTTAGTATGCTTTTTCTAATGAAGGGTAATGAGATTCTGTAATGCAGCAAGTATAATTTATGAACCGGCATAAAATAAAGCTTTGCAAGCAAACTAAAGACAAATCTAAACAAGTTAGCTATTCATAGCCTGCCTCTGGAATCAAACCAAAGCAACAAACAGAGGAGCATCTAAAGATTGTGGGCCAATTGTCTTTTACAGCTGAAGAGATGTTTGGCACTATCATGCAAATCAAAAATTATTTCATCATTTATCACTTGCTTTGGTTTTGCAAGATTGTGCAGAACATCTGAAAAGGAACACCTATATACCATTACAAGGGAGTATTTTTAGACAACAGATCCTTTTATTGTCAAGTGTTTCTCTTGCTTTTAAAAATGTGTAACTGAAATACATACATACATACATACATACATATATAATATACATATATATATAATATACATATATATATAATTAAAATGCCTACTGAGTAACTGACTATAAATATAGTCTTGAATTTTACATGAAGGTCCTTAAAAGTTAATAATTCTTATTCTAACATCTACTGTATATTTTCATCTGTACACCACAAACTAAACTCATGATCTTTCTCCACCCAAAAACTTGCTTTTTATTCAGAATTTTGTTTTTCTGGTTTCCTCTCTCACACCCCTCAGCATAATCTACCTACCCTATATTCAAGAGATCATAAGCAAAGATAATTCTACTTCCTAAAAATGGCACTAAACTGTCCTCTTTTCTCCATTTATCGTGTCATCATTTTATTTCAATTTATCTATTAATCTGGACCAAGGAAGGAGGCTATGTATAGGGAGGAGGGGACAGGACGATGTCAGCACTGCTGGAATAAAAGATATAAGTGGAGGACTAGTACAAGTTAATGATAGAAATAGAGATTGAGAAGGGTCCTTCCTGGTAAAATCTTCAATTTTATAATAAAATTGATGAGAATTATTGAAGGATATTAATAAGTGATTAATGTAATTATCAGAAAAAAATATTTTAGTGGTAATGGATAGTTTAGAAGGAAGTCATGGTAGACAGAATCATAGTCCTCTCCGAAGATGTCAATGTCCTAATTTCTGAAACTTGTGAATATGTTACCTTATATGACAAAAGGTTAAGGAGTTTGGAATGGAGAGATTATCCTGGATTATCCAGGAAGGTTCAGTGTAACTCCTTATAAAGGAAAGAATGAGGCAGGAGTCAGAGGGGCTCTGTGTGTTGTGTGTGTGTGTGTGTGTGTGTGTGTGTGCGCGCGCGCGCGCGCGTGTGTATGCCTCAAGAAAGAGAGTGAGCGAACAAGAGATTTGAAGATGCTATTTTTCTGGCTTAAAGTTGGAGAAAAAGGCCATTTATTAGCCAAGGAATAAAAGAGACTTCTAGAAACTTTTAAAGGTAAGGAATTGGATTTTCCCCTAAGGGTCCAGAAGGAATGCAGTCCTATTGACACCTTGATTTTAGCCCAGTGAGACCCGTTCTGGACTTCTGCCTTCCAGAACTATAAGACAGTACATTTATATTATTTTAAGCCCCTAAGTCTGTGGTCATTTGTTACATAGGAAACTAACACAGAAGGCATAAAAGCTTGAAGTAGAGAAGACAGTTTCTTCGGGTTGCCATGAATGTGTATTCCCATCAATTGTAGCAGTCCAGAAAACTCAAGTTTAGAAGGTAAAGAGAAGATTAAGCATAATGCTTGAATCAGAGTACCTTAGAAAAGAAGGGAATACTTGACATATTTGGAATAATTATGCAATTAGGATAGACTAGACTCTATGTATGAGCCCTTTTCCTTTACAAGATATTTTTCTCATTTTGTGGGAGGAATGTAAACACAGTGAAAAGACAATTTAATACTATTAATATAAGCATGCATTTGAAATGTAATAATAAATTAAATCATTTTCAGAATTTAAAAGATTTTTTCTTGTTAAACCCAGTATCACCAATGTTTGCATAATCCAGGATAGTAATACAACTGAAATGACTTTTGCTTCAGTCTAGATCCCAAATATATGGTGAAGAGTAACAAAATGCAGTGAGTATATAAATTTTAAGCACCACTTCATTACTTCATATTTCAGTGGCTAGGTATTGCAAACTAGAAACAAAACAGAGCCAAGGTGTAGTTTTCATGTTGGGGAGAAGTAGTTTTTTGTGGGATTTTTTTTTTTTTTGGTTGTATCTAACATTGAAATAAAACTCTTTAATTATATATTAAGCATCCAAAACCATTTCACTTAACAAGCTGTTTTGTGCTTGACAAAACTTAGACTCAGAAATACTAAACAACTAGATGACATATCTGTAAGTAATGAAACAAAGACTAAGTGGCTGATATGCAGACATCAAGGCCGGATCCTATTCTGAACATCTTCACTATGCAATCATATGTCATATATCATTGACATATCTATTCTTTTGCATTTGTGAATACTACCCAAGTGAATAAATATAAGGCTAGTCAATATCTTAATGGCCAAATAGTATTCAATGCAGTGTTAGTTATTGAACATTTGGTTTATTGCACTTTCTTTCTAATGAACAGTGCTGCAAGAACCATTGCTCTAAGCAAATCTTTAGACCTACCTTTATTTATTTACCTACAATTCCTAGAAATGGAATTTGTAAATAAATCATTTGTATGGTTTTAGACTTTTAACTAAATAGTACTTAATCGACCTAAAGAATTTATTTATTATACTTATATTTAAATTTTTTCTTCAGTAATGATTCTATAATATAGATGGCTTTATAATTACCTGTAATGATGGTTTATCAATACATTCATATGTCTATCTTTTCTCTGATCACCTGGATGCATTTCTGACATTGCTAAATGTATTGGTGAATACAGTCTGTGAACACTACATTTGAAATGAACCAGTGGCATCTCATTTTTCACTAAATTCTGAGAAATACTGAAGTTTCAAAGAGGGGAACTTTCTGCTATTCCCTAGTAATTATTGAAATGCTTGGCATGTTAAGGTCAGAGCCTACTCAAATTAACGAGGTGTTAACATGCTCTAAAAATAGTCTAATTAGAAGTACTGTTGGCTTAAGTTTTCATGCCTTCTGGGAGCTGGTCCTGCACTGATTTAAGTCTATTTCTCTCTTCTTGTCAGAAAGTATTCAAAATACTCATTCTTCTTTTTCCTCTTTCTTCTATCTTGTTTTGCATAAGATTTAGAGGTTGGAAATGACATTTTAAAAAAGACCCATATGCCTAACTATAATGATAAATGCATTTTCTAAATGCAAATTCTTTCAGTTTTATTTTGCATTACTACAGCTACTGATTTTCCATTATTTTTAAAAGATTTGGGATATTGCTTTTAGTTATTAAAATGGCTTAACTGCCTATTAATTATTATACAATTATTTATATGATAGGCTTAACTGAAATCTTCACTGTATTACCTATTTTTAATGGCTCAGACAATGCAAGATGGAATATCCATAATTAACTAACAGCAATCAACTTAGTATATACACATACATTCACACTCACATGCACACGCGTGCACACACACTAACCACTCATTTATCATTCACTTATTAATTCATTTTTCACGCAACAAAACTATATCACCAGTGATTGCAACAAGATAATATGGGAAATAAAAATTAATAACACATAGTCTTTGCTTTTCAACTAATCTAATAGGGAAATGAGAAAATTAAGCTTAGTGAAATAAAATTGAATGTAAGATTGCCTATGCTCTTTTCTAAGTGCAAATTTTATATATTTAAATAATGAAAAATATTAAGGGCATAAGGGATGCATAAGCAAAGATGTGGGGACAGAGATGGGAATGAGGTATGTAAGGAACAAGGAGTGATTATTTCAACTTGACTGTAGTACACGTTATAAAAAAAAAAAAAAACAACTTTCAAATAACATGCAAAATGAATTACTTCCAGATACTTGAAGTTTACTCAGCTGGCAATGAGAATTGTTTGAAAATTTCCAGAACGGAAGTAAAGTTGTCAATGAGTTACTTTCTCAAGAAGAATGTGAAATCAGATGAAGGACAGAAATAAAAAGGAGACATATTAACAGTTATTATTATAAAGTGTTAACTCATTTAACAAACATTTAATGAGTTTCTACTATATTCCAGACAGATACAAAGCTATATAGAAAATTAAGGCAATAGTCCCTGTCCACAGGAGCTCAGTCTATTGGAAAGACTACTAATAAAACTAACAATTGAAGTCCAGAGTGAAGATAGAGATATGCTTGGGTGCTGGGAATACAAAGGGAGATATTTACCTGGGATAGTTCAGAGAGGGTAAATGATTGAAAACTTCAAAAAAAGGTCCCTGAAGAAACTGATTCTAAAAATTAAGAGATGGTAACTTGTTTGAAAAGTTGAATATGCGCAAATGGAAGAAAAATATATACAATAGCACAAATAATGGCAGTTTTTTTTAAATTTCGATTAAATTCTAGTATACAGTACATTGGTTAGACATCTATAGAGTTCATAAAATGATCCCCCCAATTGCTTCATCCCTTCCCTGACCCTCACCTAGCTAACATATTAACGCTAACTGCATTCCCTATGTTGTGTTCCCCATCCCTGTGATCATCCTTCAGCTACTAATCTGTACTTCTTTAACTCTTCACCCCATCCTCCCAAGCCCCCATTGCCCCTTTCCCTCCATTCATCACCAAATTGTCCACTATAATTATGAGTCTGTTTTTGATTAGTTTGTTCTTTTTATTCCTTAGGTTCTGCATGTAAGTGAAATCATACAGTGTTTATCTTTCTGTGTTTGACTTAAAAACCTTCTGGGTCCATCAAAGCAATATATTTTTCCATCCCCTTCCTTTTAGTCTGTATGCGACTTTTAATCTGAAGTGAGTCTCTTTGTAGGCAGCATATGTATGGGTCTTGTTTTCTTATCCTTTTAGCCACTCTGTCTTTTGGTTGGAGCACTTAGTTCTTTTCCATTTAAGGTACTTATTGATAGAATGTAGTTGTTACCATCCTTTATTCCTGTTTTTGATGCATACTTTTTTCTCCTTAAAGTAGTACCTCCACATTTCCTGTAATACTGGCTTGGTGGCGATAAATTCCTTTAGCTTATTTTTGTCTGGGAAGCTCTTTATCTGTCCTTCAACTCTAAATGCTAGCTTTGCTGGTTAAATTAGTCTTGGTTATATATGCTGGGTCTTCATCCTGTTGAATATTTTTTTGCCAAGCCCTTTTGTCCTGCATAGTTTCTTTTGAGAAATCAGCTGTCAGTTGTATGGATGTTCACTTATATATAATTATCTATTTTTCTCTTGCTGCTTTTAATATTCTTCCTTTGTATTTCAACCTTTGGTATTTTAATTATGATGTGCTTGGTGTGGGCCTCTTTGGATCCCTAATTTTTGGAATTCTCTGAGCTTCCTGGGGTTTTATGTCCATTTCCTTTGCCAGGTTAGGGAAGTTTTCCATCATATTTCTTCAAATAGCTGTTCAATCTTGATTTTCTTCAGGTACGCTGATCAGATGAATATTTGGAACCTTAATAGTGTCCTATCTCCTTAAATTATTTTTATAGTCTTAGCATCTTATCTCTTGCCATTCTGCTTGAGTGTCCTCGGCTTTCCTGTCCTCTAATAGGGCATTTGATCCTTTTCTTTATTCACTTTGTTTATTCCTTTGTTTATTCCATTTAATATACTTCTCATCTCAGATAATGCGTTCTCCCCCTTTTATAATTTCCATTTCCATTTTTATATTTTTTATCTCTTTGTTGAAGTTCTCACTGAATTATCTACACTTCCCAAAATTCATTGAGCATCTTTATAACCAGTGTTTTGAACTCTGCATCTGTTAGATTACTTGATTTCATTACATCTGGATCTCTGTTCTGTTCTCACATGATGTCTTCTTCTTTGTCTTCCCATTTTGGCTGCCTTTCCGTGTCTTTTCTGTGTCCTAAGCAAGGCTCCTAAGTCTCCCGGCCTTATTAGTGTGGATTTTGAAGTAGGTATCCTGTGGCACAGTCCTGAGAGTGGTTCAGCTGCAGGCCAAATTTAGCCCCAGCCTCTACCTCTCTGGGGCCACCAGTTAAGATTCAGCAAGCAATCCACAGATGCTGTGCTTATAGTTGCCTCAAAAGGCCATGCCAGAAACCAAGGCGAGCTGCTCCAGTGTGAGTCTAGGCGCTGCTCAGCAAGGAGCACCTGACTCATCCACACCTGGATGTGGCTTGGATGGGGCTGTAAGTTGGGGTAGGAGGGGTTTCAGGTAATCCTCTGGGCAGAATGACCTTGGTTATCCAGTTTGATGATGTCTTGACTATGGTGGTGCTGTGTCCCTGCACTGGGGAAGCTCAACAGAGAACAATGGATACCTCATTCTGACAATGTCTCCCTGTAAGTCCTGGTGCCCCTGCATGCAGCCAAATAGGCACTGGTGCACGGAGGAGCAGGTCCATCACCGCAAAAATCCACTCACAGACGTGGCCCCTTTAATAAGCTTCTGCCACTGCTGCTGCCACAGCCTCGGTCTCACTCAGCTGCTGGAGATCCAGCAGCCCCACATCCTTGCCCCATCCCACCTTTTGCCATTGCAGGGTGATTTCTTGGCTTTCTCCCTTGTTGAAAGGCTTATTCATCAAGATCTGAGGCAAGTTTTCCTTGCTGCTGCTCCTTGTTTCCTTCACAATTTTGATTGTTTGCCAGAGGGATGAACAGAGCCTCTATCATCTGTGCCATTTTTTTTTCTCCTAAGAATGCATTTTTTTAAGTGCAAGTAGTCTTCAAAGTTAGGATTAGGTGTGAAGGCATGACAGGAGATAAGGGGAAGAAAGGGTGGGAGTGAGGCCATCAAACATTTAACATACCAAGTTAGAAATTCAGATATTTTCCTGAAGACAATCAACAACTATTGGAGAATTTTAGACAAGGTATGCCATTGTTATATAAATATTTATACAGGTCACTCTCACACAGAGTGTATGATTGACAGGCTGGGGCACTACTGTGATGAGGGAGACAAGTCAATTGTTACTTCAGTAGTCCACATGAAAAATAATGTGGCTTATACCAAAGCAGGTATATAAGGAGGGAAATTATGAAAAAAATTAACAAGTTCAGCAGCTTTCAGAAGCTACTTGAACTTAAAAGTGGTGTTGAGAAAACATAAAAGTAAATTAAATATTTTGCATAACAGAAAAGTCATTTTTAATCACTTCTTGATTGGTGCTCTAAATAAGGTTTTAGCATGGAGCATGGGTCTAAGGCAACAGAGTTCAGGGATCCTGAACTCAACATTAAGATATTTACATTAAATTTGTATAAAGTATGTGTTGTGATATCATCAATTAAAAAGTCCATATTATCAGTAGCTGTATTTTCTGCTTAAACTGTGTCTCATCCAGAATTAGAACACTGTCTCACCCTCAGCAGGCACCCAGGAAATACTGATTGATGACCTTGATAATGGTGAAAATTTGCTAGTTGGGCTGGGGGCCGAGGCAGTAACTCACTGTCAAATTTTTTTACCTCCTTCCTTTCCTTTGCCAACAATATAGTAAATTTTATTTGTCATTTTTTCAATACAAAGTATCTATAATAAAGAGTAAGTGTTAACCAAGTTGCAAAAGACAAAGCAGTTTTATTTTCCAATGAACAAATATCTTGACCTTATGATAAGATTATTATTCCAATGTGTTAAATTCTTCCTCCTACTGAGCAGCACAGACTCCATGCAGGTGGCTCTGGTTGGCAAAATTTTTGAAAACAAATTGTTTATTATTCTGCCAATTTACTGATTACTTTGGGTTTATTCATTTGCTCTCCAGTAAGTTGGGGGAATATTGCATAATTACTACAAATTCATCATGATTATAATTGTTCTGGTACTCTTTGGAATCTGATGATAAACCCTATTTGTCTTTTTACTTCCCCTCTGAGTTCTTATTAGAATGTGAAAAAAGTGTGAAAAATCTAAGATTTTAGATTCAGCTGATACTGAGTAAATAAACAATAAGTACATCAATGGAAGGCCTTGGCACTATGATGGTAGGTACAACAGTAAATTCGCTGATATTTTCATTGTCAAAAGGAAAATGTGAAACATTTTATTGAGGAAACTTTGAGCAAATAAAACTGTAAGGAACAGGGTGTTATGAAATCTCATTTATCCATGACACAGCTTTAATAATTATTTACCTGTAATTAATCCTCTTTCATTTTTCTCGCTACTTACTTCTGACCCTTTCCCTGATGATGTGCCTGAAGGAAATATTGCTGTTTTCTGAATAGAGCTTAACAACAAAGAAATCTTAATAGAACACCAAGCAATATATAATAATTAAGTCACTCTAGTGAAAATTTACTTTTATACACTGAGCTTTGCATTTCACGACTTCTGAGGGTTGATTGACTCCTGAGTCTAACCCTCCCTAATTTAGCTCTTGTTTCAACATCTCAGTCTTTCCTTCTAAATATGTAGTTACCCTCTATATATATCCTGCAGCTGCTGTGTCATTCATGGCAGTTCAAGTTGTTCATTTATCTGTAGTAGCTCTTGTTCTATCATTTTTCTTTGAAACATTTTACAGTTTCTAAGGTAATATTCATCCTTCAGAATAAATTGCTTGTATTAACCTTGTCAGATGTTATTTCTTCAAACCAGTCAACAAGAGTTTTGTCACTGAATGAGTGGTATAACCAAGGCTATTTCTCTCTCTATTTATTTAAAGGCAATTACTCTTTAAGAAAAATCTCTTCTTTTCCTTTGAAAGTGGAGTTTTAGACATTTCTGAAAGAAAGAAAGAAAGAAAGAGAAGAAAGAAAGAAAGAAAGAAAGAAAGAAAGAAAGAAAGAAGAAAGAAAGAAAGAAAGAAAGAATTCTGTCTAATTGGTATGGTTTAGGCATGCAATATTATAATTTTATAAAAACATTCTTTTAATTATGGTTATTTAACTACAAAATAAACTCACATATTCCTATAGATATCAGCAAGTGTTCTACATGTTTTGAGATTAAAAGAAGCAAAAACAACACATAAGAAATGTTGCAAATATTTATTGATCATATTTTATTACTAATTTGCTAGGTTTTAAATAAAAATAAACCAATGGTGCTGGGTCAAAGTCTTCATATTGTTTTATCTTGGCTTTTAGCATGCCTTTAGCATGACACCCTTTAGCATGGAGTGTCAGGTAACAAGTAAGCTTTCAGGGAGGTTTTATGCTAAGCCTGCTAGGAGTTGGGCTGTGTTTAATGTTTGCTGCAGCTGTAGGTATCAGAGGCTCAGTTCCTTCTAGTGTCCTTTGTCTCTCCCATTATTTTTGGCAAAGAAGAGCAAAGAGCTCCTTCATAAGTAGATTCTGTGTTTTGTAGCTCTTCTAGTTGTGATCCACTATTATGATAATGGAGCCCTATTATCTGGTGCCAAAGTGTGGGAGAGAAGTAATACATAATTTTATGATTAAATATGTTTTTTAATGGGCCTGGCCCCCAGGGCTGCTACCTTCACAAGTGTTTTAACAATTTTTTTCCTACTCTTAGTGAGACAGAAAGGCTAGATGAGACTTGAGTGGAACAATTGCCTAGGGTAGATAAGTTTTTTTCCTTGGAGAATGGGCCCTTGAAATGGAGAATGCTCTGAGAATATTTCAAAATGGGAATATTTCTCTTCCTGCCAGAAACTCAAATGGACTGTTTAAAAATTTTTCACTATGAGGACATGGTGGGATTCTTAATGGTAAAATGTGTTGTCCCTCAGACTCATCCCCCAGGAGTTTCTCATTCTCATGCTGGTCTACATCCAACTTCTAGCAATTCATCAAAATTACCATTTTCCCCCCTCACAGTTTATGATTACAGTGGCTTCTCCTCCAGACAAGCTAATTTCATCTTGATTCTGTGTATATTTGGTTCCCGTTTTCACAGTGACAATTCACTGATGGGTCTAAGAAAAGTCATCAGTTTTCAGTTTATTCAGCTTTTTTTCTTGTTGAAAGGACAGGAATGATGATTAACAAGCTCTTTACATGACAGAGCTGGAACTGTAAGTCCAAAATCATTATTTTAAGCATGTATTATGAAAATTTTCAAACATATACAAATTATAAAGAATAGTATACAAAACCCTTATACGCCCATTACACAATAGATCACAACAAATAGCAACATTCATTGGTCATGTTTCATCTGTGCCTCCCATGTTATTATTTTGGCTGAATATTTTAAAGCAAACATCAAACATCATGCCATTTTACTAATAAATATTTCAGCATATATCTCTAATAAATAGGGCTATTTCAGAAACATAACTACAATAATATAACACCCAACAAATATAATTCCTTAATGCCCTCTAATACTCAGTCCATGTTAAATTTTCTCTGATTGTCTCAAGATAGATTTTTACAGATATTAAAATCAAGATCCAAACAAAGTCTAGGCATTGTTCTTAATATATCTTTTAAGCTTCCTTTAAGCTAAGATTTCTCTATTTTCTTCAGGACGTTAGTTCATTAAGCAACTGGGTCATTTCTCTTCTCTGTTTCTTATAATGAGTAGTTGGCACCGGAGTCCTGATTAGATTCAAGTTCCAGTTTTTTGTTTGTTTTTATATTTGTTTGTTTGTTTTCCCCACTTTGGCTAGAATACTTCATAGGTGGTGCTGTGTATTTCCCATTGCATCGTACAGGTGTTTTATACTCTGATTTTTCTACTTTTGGTGAAAAGATTGATCAGTCCAGGTAGTGTCAGTTTAATCCATTCATTATAAATAGCAAATAAAAAGAGATCTGAACTTTACTAAGGAGAGACTTTTTGAAAAAGACTATTGCAATAGAGGATGAGACACTATTGTAAAAGGTGAGGACTGTTGTAATAGGGGAAAGGGGGTTATTATAATAAAGAGCATACTCTAACTATAAGATTTGCAAGTGCCTCAAATATCGAATGGAATGGGTTTTCTTTTATTGAGTAAACAAAGCTAGAAACACTCAGATGTATGTGTTTGGTGGCATAAACAGTTGAGCTGATTCTTCTCTTTCTAATTTTTCCTCCCTGCCTCTCCTTCCCTCCCTCCCTTACTTCCCTTCTGTACCCACCCTCCTCCCCTGACATTCTGATGCTGGCTCAGGCTGAAAGGGATGAACAAATAGCAGCATGGGAAAGAACTCTGACTAAAGTTTGGTCAAATCATGTTAGTGGTCATTTTGTCAGATATATCAATGGTGACAAACAGTTCTTCATTCATGAGACAAAGAATAGGAATTTGGAGGATCTGTATATGGCCTTGTCACAGGTACAGGTAAAGAAGGGGAACATTGTGAATTTTTCTTGTCATTTTATTGTGATTTTTTGCAATGAGCCACTTCACAAAATAAAACAGGGTTGGGAGATTTCTTAATTCTCACTGTTTTCCTGGAGCATAAGACTCAGGTCAAGTTCTACATTATTTTAAAGTTACCATAAAGCTTTCACTTATGATTTTAGTAGTATCGATGGATATTTCCTAGATCCAATATTTCATTAAGACGTAACTGTTGATTATCTCATTCAAGATTTCTAAGCAACAAACATTCAAGTTCTTAGAATTTTTTGTTTACATAAAATTTTAATTTTGAAATAGATACTAGAAAGATGGTTTATAATGTTCATATTGATACAGTATAAATTGTGGCTTGGAAGTTTTTGTGTGTCTGGGGTTTCCATTGTTTTTGTTGTTACTTTATAATTGTATTTAAAAAGGCAGAATTATTCAGAAGAATTAAAAAATAATTGACATTTTATCTTCCTATATACTTGAAATATTTCTTGCTACTGAAATAGGAACAGTATGTGAAATTTTTGTTTTCCATTACTGGTTAAATTAGCTAACTGCTTGAACAAATTAACCTCTACACTTTCCTATTCTAATGAAATTTTGTTTTATTTTTTTAACTAAGATAGTTTCGCTTCTACAAGTATGCAGGACCACCCAAATAATAGCTGGATATAGAACACTAATTTCACATTAGGCACCAAGATGGGGATGGGAAGGGCAGTAAGTGAGGTCACTTTAAGAGGATGTTATTAACCACCTAGATATTTGGAAAATATCTTGGCATATGTGTACAAAATTACCTCAAGGCAACCAAATAGTTGATAAGGGGAATTTATTATTTTTGTTAATATTCATAATAAATGAGGAAAGAAGGATAGAATTAGGACATCACCATTTTGCAACCTGTAAGGAATTAATGGATCTAGACAATAGTCATCGAAGGCTGAGGCCATCACTAAAACTGATAGCTACACTTTATGAAAGAATAAATCTATGACATAGATTTGTAGCTTGAGATAGATGATAGATGATTGATAGATGATGATGATAATGATAATGATGATGATGATGATAGACGATAGACAGATAGATAGATAGATAGATAGATAGATAGATGATAGATAGGTAGATAAATAGATAGATTGATAGATATAGATAGATAGATAATTAGACAGACAGAACTTATTTCTCAGTATTTACTACAAATCAGTGGTTTGATCAGATTTCTCTCTCTCACTCTCACTCTCTCTGTCTCATATGCAAACACAGATACATTTTATTATTTCTTACATAACCTAGGAATAATATCAATCTTTGAATTACTATAATTTATTTATTCTATATTCTTTTCTTCTTATAATGATAAATGAAACTTAAAATACAATTTGTTTACGTTATATTTTTATTGATTTTATCTGAACTAGACAAACCATATATGAATCTAAACTTGCAAATTTTTTTTTTTACAACTAACTCTCTTCACAGTTACATCATAATTTCAGTCAGCTACCTGGGATATGCATATACATACACATTGTGTTCAAAGTATCCTTTGGGAAATTATCAAATATTACTAAGCATGATAATTAATGTGAACATTGTGCCAGATCTTTCTATTTAGTTTATATACATATTCTCACTTACGTTAACATTCCCATTATATCGATAGGAAACTGAACACTAAAGATTTGTAGCTTTTCCCATGTTACATAATTAGTAAGATACTAAAACACAGTTCTATTTGATTCTCATGATCATATTTTTAGGCACTAAAATTAATTTATCCTAACATGCCTAAGTTAATTTCAATGACAAGCCAATATGACAACAATCTTGTACATCAAATATGAAAATATTTCTCCCCTTGGAACACAGTATATTTTAAGGAGATCTAGTTGTTTGAAATAATACTTACATACTTACTATATGACTCAGCTATTTCACTCCTACATATTTATCTAAGAGAAATGAAAATATATGTCCACACCAAAAACACAGACAAATCAAAATCTGTTTCAGTCTTATTATGGCTATAACAAATTATCACGAACTAGTGGCTTAAGACAACACCAGTTAATTCTTTTAAAGTTCTTGTGGAACAGAGTCTAAAATCAAGATGTTAGCAGGGCTACATTTCTTCTGGAGACTTCTGGGAAGAATCCACTTCCTTGTCTTTTTCAGCTTCAAAGGCCACTTGGTTTCTTTGGCTAATGACCTTTCCTCACAATATGCCTATTCTTGTTGCCATCATGACAGCCTCTGTTAGAGCATATCATTATTGATAATAGCTGAATTATTTAAAACATGAAAATCTCCATCAACTAATGAATGGATAAACAAATGATGGTATACCCATACTGTGGAATACTACTCAGTAATAGAAACAACCACAATGGGGATAAGTCTTGAATATATAATGCTAAATTGAGTCGGCAAAATAAAAAACAACAACAACAACAACAACAACAACAACAACAAAACTACAACTGTATGATTCCATTCATAAAAAATTCTAGAAAGTTCAAACTGTTTCAACAAATAGTAAATTATTGTTTGACCAGGACCAGTAGTTTAGTGAGGGGATCAACTGCAAACAGAAATTTTTAAAATGAGGACAATATCTTGATTATGGTAACATTTATGCATTATACAATTTTCACAACTCATCAACTGTATACTTAAAATAAATTGATTTGAGTTTATGTAAATAACTTCAATAAAATTTGAAAAATTATGATAGAATATCCAGGTTATTTTACAATTTCTTATTTGTACATCAGGAATTTTCCAATGATTAGATTTGTCAGTGATATAAACCTTGTCAGCTTATACAATACAACAGTGAGTTCCACCTTCTCAATGATATATATAAGATTAGTTAGAAGTCATCGTAAATACAAATACATCAATAAAAATTAAAACCAGACACCTTTCCTTTTAAAAAAAAAAAAACCGAGATTGAGCATTCAAAGGTTGAAAATGTCACTGATAAAATTTTAAAGCTTCTTGGATCCTTTTCTTTTCTTCTCAGCTGCCTAAATTCCTGAACAAAACAGTAAGTAAAAACTGGTCCCAGGAGAGTTATGCCAAGGGTTTAAAGTGAGAGCCAAATAATATTATTTTGATATGGGGGAGTTAATTTTGTATAGTGTTCTATACCAACATATCAAAGGGAATTCTTCTTAATTATGATTTTTATTATAACTATAAAATGTACAGATATGCCCTGTTTTGCATAATGGATAGTTCGTTTTCTCTCCATTCTGCCAAATAAACCACAGAGCAACTTTAATTCATCCTTCTGTAGAATTATCTGAACAACAGGAACAATTAATGTGAAAGTTATTTACAGATGCTCACTGAAGCACATATACTGATGATTTATGTGGCAGCTAAAGGTCTATGAAGAAGGCAATACTCACTAATCATGGGCACCAGGGACATTATCAATGTAAAGTAAGTGACATCCTGAGTGTCTTAAAAGTGTCACAGAAGAGTTTACAGTCATTAGAGGCAGCTCACGGCCTTTCTTAGAGCCCTGAGCACCAATGGCTAAAAGCATCTATTCCATCCTCAGGTAAAACATTACCTAAATATTAATATTAATTACATTACCCTGTTTCATTCATCAAGCATTATCTTAAACTCTTCCTTTAACCCTGAATTCAATCAAAGTGTTCATCTTAGAATTCTACCACATGCATGTCTCTCAACTCTATTCTTCCCTTCTGTTGTTTCTGGAATGTTATAATGACCTGCTATGTAATCTCTGTCCTTAATCTGGCCTCATTCTATATTCTCCACTACTGTGATCTATTTAAAAACAAATCCAGTCATACCACCTATCACTTAATCCTCTTCCCTACCTTATAATGCTTCCATTTCGAGGTTGCAGTATTTTGGCCTGACATGTGAAAACTCAGATGATCTGACTCCTACCCATCTTTTTAGTTTCATTACCTATCAACCTTCCCTTGTGTCTACTGCTATAGGTGCACATAAGTGTGTTACCATTCAGAAGTACTAACACACTTTCTCTATAAATATATCATTCTATTTCATGTCTCAAATGTTTGCCAGTCCCACATTTTGCTCTGTCTTCCTGGTAAACTCGTATACTTCTATGCCCACATTAGTTTTACCTTCCCCAAGATACCTTCTCTGATGTATTACAATTATTCATTCCTTCCTCTGTGGTATTGCTGTATTACTAGAAAAGAAATTTTATTATTACCTACAAGGTATTTATTTCCCTGATCTTTTTACTTTTACTGTAATTTTTCTTGATAAGAAACACATTATATTTACCTTTGCAAATATAATATGCATAGGTGACTGGTGCATACATAGCATGTAGTTATTATAGATTGAAATGGATGTTATAGAGAAAATTCTGTATTAGTGACAGGTTAGATTAGATTTTCTAATGTCCTTTACAAAAGAAGAATTCTTATATCTCCTGCATCTTTGTAATATCATTCTAGAGCTCCAATTTGACAAACCTTGTCCCTTTCTAGTTTGATTCTCTTTGTTAGGAACACTTTGTACATTATAAAATACAACTACTTATACATGAGGTAGGGCAAATTTAACATTCTCTTCTATTTTCTTAGAAGATATAAAT
The DNA here is from genome assembly GCA_003508835.1 of Eonycteris spelaea. Taxonomy (NCBI): domain Eukaryota; kingdom Metazoa; phylum Chordata; class Mammalia; order Chiroptera; family Pteropodidae; genus Eonycteris; species Eonycteris spelaea. The sequence continues at coordinate 1,576,750 of PUFA01000168.1, forward strand.
ATTGTATAATGTTCTTTCCCAATACTTCTAGCTCTCTCAGGGCATTCATGATACAAAGGTAAATATTAACTTAAGTTCACTTAATTTCCATGTATTTATTTTTCATCTTATTTTTTTTTTTAGTTCAAAAATTGTCACAAAACACAGAGTACTGACTCATGTAAACCTACATACTTGCCACTCTGTAGTTCAGCAATATTACTTGAATCAATTGCCTTTTGAGAAAGGTATAATTCCAGTGGCTTTTAACTGAAGTATATTTTTTAATGTCTTTTCCTCAATTTCTTTTTGTAAAGGTTAAACATCACTGTGCTGTGGAGATCTTACTAATACGTTTTGGGAACACTGATTCATTTGATTTTCTATATGGATAGCAGACTGAGGAATCTTGCCACCATAAAAACCATTAAAAAGATGTTAAGCTAAAAAAAAAAAAAGTTCTAATGCCTTTTCTGTTCATTTAGATAAACATTTAGAGTTCTGTTGAAACAAGTTGATTTTTCATGATTCTGTCACTCATCAAATTGGCACTTTATACTATTTACATTGATATTCATGATTCTTTCTGAAGTAATTCATTGGTGGAAAAAGAAGTTTATAAGTACTGTTAAAAGTTGTATATGAATTCCTTAAAAACAGACTCTTACCCTTAAAAATATAGATATCAGTTGTATCAAAATGTTCTCAAATCAACTTGAAATATAAAAAGATTTGTATTTTAAAATATCTAGATTTTTACTCTGGTGACCAGTTCAATCTACCGATTAAATGGTAGATTCAAACGAATGATCTACCATTCTTTTTGTAATATCATTTCCTCACGGTGTGCCCTTGTTCCTCCCCTCTGAGAACTTGTTCTACTTTGCTTTACTTTCTCTTGAATCTTTTAAATTCTTTCTCTCTTGTGCCTTTTAATATCTTTCTTACCACTTGTTTTTTTCCTTCTCTGCTCGACAAACTATCCTCAGTCTTTTCTTTAACTGTCAGAAATCATAAAAAAAATAATTTAGTCTTACTTTCTTTCACCACCCACCTTAATTTTTTGCAAAGTGGTTCATACTCAATTCCTATAAGAACTTTTCTTAGCCCTCGCTGTTCTCAAATGCTCTGCTGGAATTGCTATGTTGAAATTATAAATCCCATTCTCTTTTTTTCTAGAAAGTCTTCCTCCCCTAAATTGCATTCAGCTATACTCTTTTGGTTATTGTCTTACATGATTAAATCTTGGACAGGCATAGGATTCTGACTGCTTAGGTCAAATCCTTACTCCTTATCAACTGCTGTGGGACTTATAAAGGCTACTTCCCTTCCTCATCCTTAAGTTTGCTCATTCAGATGAAGGTCTTATCTTTGGAACCGATAATCTTTCACTGTCGTTAAGGAAAAAGCAATTTGCATTCACCTAATGAGTCTTCCCTAATCAAGAAATTTCTGAAATTTCTCAAGCATCAAAGTTAAATTTATAGCTATTTTTGAAAATCGATATTGCACCACACATAATGTGCTGCAATAAACCTAAAAGGGGTTTGATGACCAAATAAGATAATGTATGTGAAAATAAAATATAATTAATAGGTATGTTTTATTCAGTACTTAACAAATATTTGATCATCGGTTAAGTACCATTAACTTTACCAGGTGCCTGAATTTAAAATAGTGATTAAACATGTCAGAATAGGTATTAACATTAGATTTATTTATTCTGTAATTTAATTTTGCCACCTAAAATTTAAGCATTTGAAACTTTCACTTGGAGATTGTGAATATGAAGTTTATCAAGACATAGAATTTCCTGTTGCAATGCAGAAATCCTTTCAAATCCCAAATGTGAATATTTTCAAAGTCTGAAATTTACTCTGACTAATAATATTTTACATCATTTTCCCATTTGTCCCAGGGTCTCTGAAGTTACTTTATCAGTATATGAAGACATTTAGAATGTAAGCTCAAACCTAAAAATGTATGTTTCCATGTTAGAGAAGTATATATGTTGACGTTGGTCATATTACAGACCGAAGATCTTAAGTCATACAATTTCTTGAGAGCAGCCTGTGGGCAGGAGAAAGGTCCTAAGCATCACCAGCATTAGCATAGAAAATACCAATGTGTTTGCTATTAATACTGAAACACCATTACTGAAAATATGTTTCAAATGTGCAAATGGGAAGTTGAAGGTTGGAGTGAAGGGAGCCATACTTTTGTTAACCAACAGAAAAGAGAACAGGAGGAAAGAGGTCTCCTATTATGTGAACTAGTCTGTAATGCATTTATTGTGTGTAGTAATTTTGATGACAATGTAAATATATGTTTTAATATATAGAATGTGTTCTGAGAAATACATTGCAATAAGTGCTATTGCTTCTATAGCATTACCTTGTTCTTTTTATGTAAGTCATATTCTCATGTGTCTTACTTTAATATCAGTTCACAGTATTTATTAATTTGCTTAAAATTGCCTGCTGGCTGGCAATATTGGAATATTCTATATGGTTTATAATATAATTTCCTGTTCTTCTGTATTCTCTACATTTAGTCATTATCCAGAAAAGGTATTACATTTTTGCCAGAATTTCAATACAACCTCTGATAACTGTGAGGACATCAGACAAATTTCCTGTTGTGTTGACATCGACATTTATTTCGTTTTATTTATTTTATTATTAATATATTTTTTAGTAATGAGTATTTCAGCTCTTTCTTTAGTCTGTTTAATTCAGTATCTCTGTTTTTAGGTAGAATAAACCTCTCAGATACAACCTTTTTTTTTTTTTTCCTTATTCTTTCCTAGTCTCCTTTTCTCCTTTTCTATCCCCACCTAGATGAGGTGGGTTTATGGGGTACAATAAACTTAACAAAAAAGAAATAATCTGCATGATAAATCAATTAAAATGGATAAGGTAAATTAATTCCATTTCCCTCTCTTATTTCCATGTGTCAAGATTTTAATTTATTGTCTAACTACAGAATATCACTTAAGGTTACTATTTTTGTTTTACATTTCAAACACACACATGTACACAAACCACCCTTTAACAGATTTGGGTAACAATTTCCCTTGATTCATCCTGCAAAAGTGGAATTTGATGTCCTTTTGTCTACAAAACAAAATCCCCAGCCTTGGGAACACAAGCCAGCGCAGTGGTTTTTCAAACTTAAGTTGGAAAAACAACCACGTGGGTTTCCTGTGAAAGATGGAAATTATTCAGAGATACCCTCAAAGACATGGATTTAGGGAATCTGAGTGGACTCAGGAAACATTTTTATAAATATTTCATGGGGTTATGGTTTAGATAATTCAAGGACAATGATTTGAGAAAGTTTAGCCTTTATTTTGGTTTTCTACACTTTTTTAAAAACTCCAAACTGCTGTTATTCAAGTAATTGTATTAAGATCTAAACCTACAAGGTTATGAAATTATTGAAAGAGTCAGTATCAGCTTTCTTGTCATGTCTTTTGTGGATCCAGCAGTTGACTAAGCACTCTAGTGATATGTATGGAGCCAAGTAAATAGTTCAGGGACATTCCGTCACTGTCTACCAATTCAAGGAGAGTGGAACAAATACAGTAACACCCCCCCCCCATCTATTGTTTCATTTTCTGCACTTTTAGTTACCCTCTTTGATTTAGTTACCCCAATCAAACTGCGACTAAAAATATTAAATGGAAAAATTGCAGAAATAATTAGTAAGTTTTAAATTGCACTCTATTCTGAGTAACTGGATGAAATCTCATGGATGTGAATCATCCCTTTGTCCAGTGTCTCCAAGATGTGGATTTTCTCTGCCTATTAGTCGCTTAGTAGCCACCATCTTGGTTATCAGCGCTACTGTTATGGTATCACAGTGCTTGTGATTAATTAACCTTTATTTTACTTAATAAAGGCCCCAAAGCACAAAGAGTAGTGATGTTGGCAGTTTTGGATAGGCTGAAGAGAAGCTGTTAAATGCTTCTTTGGAGTGAAAAGGTGAGTACAATACAAAAGCTATTTTGAGGGAGCACATTCACATATCTTTTCTTATATTGTTATAATTGTTCTATTTATTATTATATTATTAATCTCTTAATATGTCTTAATTATAAGTTAAACTTTATCATAGGTGTATGTGTATAGGACAAAACATAGTATATATTACATTCAGTACTTTCCAAGGTTCAGGCATCCGCTGAGGGTGTTGTAATGTATCCCCCATGACAAGGTGGAGACTACTGTATTGTTAAGAGCTAAAACATCGTGTAGGATGAGGGACATAGTGGGATTCAGATTTTTAACAGATTTTCCAGAGGGTTTTAACCAGTTATTAGGAGACAATGTTTGATGAGTATTTTAGGACATACTGAAAAGCTGGCACAAAATACCCCTTAATTCAGTAGGAAATAGGATACTGTTGAAGGTTCAGCCATAGACTTTTCCAGATTTCCCAAAGGCATCCAGATAAGTGAAGTCTGTGACTAGAAGAAACTAAAACCAATGTTCAGGACTAGTTGAGTGATCATATTTTTCTGAAATAATTTCTCAATATTTAACTAAGAAATATAATAGATTATCTGTGTTAGCACACACATTGCATCATTATTTTGTCTGTTTTATAATAAAACTGTTAAGATCAAAGTACCATTTGTGTTATTAAATGATGATAGATCAAGTGACATCAGAAACATGACAGAGTGAGAGACATCTCCAGATTTCTCTCCCTTGAAACAATAATCAGATGAACATCTAAAACTCAACAAAATCACCTAAACTGCACACGAGCATGTCTGAGTGTGAGATCTATGCATAAGAGCCCGGGTGTCAGGTGGTGGACGGGGAGAAATAAAGAAGTGGGCTATCAAGATTCCGGAGCTACCTGTAGGAGGAGGGGGAGGGAAGAAGGTGCAGTGAGTTCCCTGAACAGCTGTGCCTCGGAGAGTTGTGAGTTCCAAGCAGCTGACAACAGGGCCCAGTCATCAGGGCAGAAAGCAGAGAAGTGGGACAGCAGAGAAACAGCTGTTGATTTTACTAGCTACAGTTGCAAAACCAAGGCTGAGCTGCAACCCCCAACCCCCAACCAACCCAGAGAGCACCTGTCCACATACCATCCAAGACCTATCACTGCAGAACCCAGGGTAATCTGAGTAAACACTACTGAAACTGTTACTAACACTGACAGGGACTGATCATGAGGGTAGCGAACATGATTAAATATCTACAAGAAAATAAAAGGCATTATTAAGGCTTTAAATAAAGCAGAGATCCAAGAGGCTTAGACACCAAGTACTGGAAACCAAAAGAAAAGTGCCTTCTTTGCAGCAGGCTAAAGAGAGATCTTTAAAATAATAATCTTCTTTCTGGTAAAAAAGTAGAATACATTTCCATTAGTGACCAAGTGGCAAAATAGTCCATTAAACACCATGAACAACCAAGGTGACAAGGCATCTCAGAAAGAAAAAAAATCTCTGGAAAATAAGCTTACGGATGTACAAATATTCAAATTAAATGATAGAGAATTCAGGATGGTACTTCTAAAAAAAACTCAGTGAGTTCCAAATAAGTCATATCAACAATTTCAGGAATTGAAAAAACGAAATGAGCAGAATGAGTTCTTTAGCAAGGAGATTGAAACCCTCAAAAAGACAGAACAGATCTTCTGGAGATTAAAACACACTGTGAGAGCTGAAAAAATGGAAATAGGAAGCTTGGGAAATAAAGTCGACCAAATTGAAGAAAGGATCAGTGATATTGAAGACAGAAATCTAGAAATAAATCAGAAGGAAGAAAGAGGAACTAAAGAAAAAAATAATGAAACAGAAATACAAGAACTAGCTAAACCATCAAGAGAGGAAACATAAGAATAATGAGCATTATCAAAAGTGAGGAAAAGGATCAGGTACTAGAAAGCATTTTCAGACAAATAGTGGACGAGAATTTCCCAATCTAAGGAATGAGCTGGAGCTTGGGATTCAATAAGTCAACAGAACACCCAATCAACCTCAACCCAAAAGGCCTCTTTAAGACACATTGTATTAAAATTATCAAAATCAATGACAAAGACAGAATTCTCAGGGTAGCCAGGGAGAAGAAAAGGGTAATTTGTAAAGGAAACCCCATTAGCTTATCATCAGACTTCTCACACAAACCTTAAAGCCAGAAAGGAATGGAATCAAATATTCAAACTATTAAGTGAAAGGAACTACAACCTAGAATAATGTATTCAGCTAGATCTGCCTTTAGATATGAAGGAGAAATTAAGACTTTTAAAGACATATAAAAATTGAGGGAATTCTCCTCATAAGCCTGTACTATAGGAAATACTGAAGGAGTGGCTCGCTCACCTAAAACAAAATGACAAAAAAAAAAAAAAACATAATTAGAGTAATGTACTATCAGGCAAATAGAAGCAGAGGAGTGCAACCTTTACTAAGAATAGGGCATTATAAGCTTAAACATTAAGAAGAGAATTGTTATAGCAAGATAGTAATGAATGTTCAGCATACATAGGGACAACTTGAGATACAATGAATGAAAAGCGGAGTATTCAAAGACCCAAATTCACAAAGGGGAATGAAGATAAGGTACACGCAGGAGAAAATGGATGACTGTATACATATACCTATCTTTCACATATTTGTAATGGTAACTACACACCAAAGATTTAGAACTGAAGTATATAATATAAAACAAGAATCAGAGGGAAAATCCACAAAAGCCAACCAAAATAAAGAAAACAGAAACACAAGGACAAGGAAGTGATGGAAACACTGACTACCAGAAAGCAAAATATAAAATGGCTATAATAAGACCTCATATTTCAATAATCACCCTAAATGTAAATAGATTGGACATACTAATAAAAGACACAGAATTGCTGAATGGACCAAAAAACAAAACCCAGCTATATGCTGTCTCCAGGAGACACATCTCAACTCCAAAGACAACTATAGATCAAAGTGAAATGGTATAAAAATGATATTTCAAGCAAATGGCATTCAGAGAGAAGCGGGAGTAGTAGTTCTATGTTCAGACAAAATAGATTTCAAATAAAAAAGATTAAGAAGGTACTGAGGGACACTTCATAATGTTAAAGGGAATCATGCACCAAGAAGATATAACACATTGATATCTATGCTACAGATCAGGGAGCCCTGAAATATGTAAAGCAATTACAAATAGAACTAGAGGGAGAAACCAACCAAAACACTATCATAATAGGAGACCTAAATACCCCACAGTTGAATATGGATAGATCATCCAAGCAGAAAGTCAATAGGAAATAAAATCCTTAAATCACATTAGAAACTGAACATAATTGACATATAGAGCCTTCCATCCCAACACAGCTGCTTATATATTCTTCTCTAGTGCACATGGAACATTCTCAAGAATTGACCACATACTGGGACACAGAGATAGCCTCAACAATATAAGAGGGTTGAAATCCTACCAACCATATTCTCTATCATAATGCTTTGAAACTAGAGATCAACTGCAAAAAGAAATCTGGAAAACCACAAATACATAGAGATTAAACAACATGCTACTGAAGAATATGAATCAGGGAAGAAATAAAAAGAGAAATCAAGAGATACATAGAAACAATATAATAATAGTACAACATATCAAAACTTTTGGGACATGGCAAAAGCGGTCATAAGAGGAAAGTTCATATCATTACAGGCATTCTGAAAACAAGAAATGAGCCCAAATAAACAACCTAATGCTTCATCTTAAAAACTAGAAAAGGAAGAACAAATGAAGCCTAAGTCAGCAAAAGAAAGAATAATCAAAATTAGAGCAAAATAAATGAAATTGAAAACAAAAAACAATAGAAAAAATAAACAAGAGCTGGTTTTTTGAGAAGTTAATAAAATTGACAAACTCCTGGCTAGACTCACTAAAGAAAAAGAGAAAGGACAATAACAAAATCAGGGATGAAAGAGGGGAAATTGCAACTGACTTTACAGAAAAACTAAGATCATATGAAAATATTATGAAAAAATATATAACACCAAATCTAATAACCTAAAAGAAATGGACAGTACTTAAAAATACAATTCCCAGACTGAATCAAGAACTGGAAAATCTAAATAGACTGATCAGCAGTATGGAAATTGAAACAATCATTAAAAAACCTACCAAAAATAAAATTCAGGGCCAGATGGCTTCACCAGTGAATTCTACCAAACATTCAAAGAAGAGTTAATACCTATTATCCTCAACTCTTCCAACAAATCGAAGAGGGGCAATAACTTCCCAACAGATTTTATGGGATAGCTCAGGAGGTATGTGCACTGTGATAACAATCCCAGTTTAAAGACGAACTGGAAACTTCCTCAAAAGATTGTTCATATGATGGCCTGGCAGGAAGAGGAAGTTGAGATCAAGAAACAAATAAACAGAGTCAAGGCTGGTGGTTTAGAATGGACGGATTAGTCATTCAAGTGTGAGATACTGAATATAAAGTGAAAGAGTAAATGTTTTAACCAGCCAAAGTCCTCAAAAGAACAGAGTAAGATTATCTTAGCATGGTAGCATTGTGTAGCATCTATGTTAGTGTCGGCTGCTTCTCTAGCGACAAACATGTTGGGCCAGCCAACAGTCCTAACAGAGGCAAAATATGAAAACACCTTCTTCTTGTACTGCAGATTCTTCTAGAACCTTGGAGAGTCTTGTTCTAATGATATTTACCACCAGTCTTGATACAATTTATTTATAAATTATTAATAAGCCAATTCCTCATGTCGCTGTGACTTTGGAAATCCAATATTAAGCCAAATAATCTTTTATAAAAAAACCTACGATTTTTAAACCATTAAGGAAATTTCATGATTCTAGTCAGGTAAACATCTAGTCTATCCATTTAAGCAATTTTGAAAGATGTCTAGGCAAAATGTGCCTAAAACCATATTTTTTGTTCGGTCAATAAATGAATATTCTAGTAATAAGCATATTTAACTTACATCTAAGAAACTTCTTAGAGAAATCTATTTCCCATTTTATGTTCTTCAAATGAATCTCAATTGTTCAGCATTTAACTTATTAAACAAAGCCTTAATATACTTTTGGATAGTTAATAAGTAACCCTTGTCTTTTAGTTAGATAGTTAGTTAATTAGTTGACACTTCTTACTGAACTAATGTTTTCTCCACATGGGCTAATTCTATCCATTTAATTTTTTTTATTGCTTGTTTCATGATCCACTTAAGTTTTGTTCTGTTTTAATTTTCAAATATAATTTTTAAATGTGAGAGTCTGGACTATGCTCTATTTGATCCTTGCCATTCACAGAGGCTGGATGTCAACCATCCATTGGTAACAGTTCAGTACCATTTTTCTAATTATAAGAAATTGATTCCCATTTGTACTGCATCCAAAAATTCCTTTTTCAAGAGAACTTTAAGAATAATGTAAATCAAACCTATTATGCAGTGCCTGAAATAAAACTAAGAAAGAAAATGGGAGTTAGATCATGAGAAAATGGTCATTCTAAGTTTATTTATTTTAATGTATTGTCTTTGGTAACATTTCAAAATATACTAAATACAGATATTTTTAATCCTGAGGTAGTTGATTGGATATTATTCTTATGAAACAAAAATTATAATTCCCTAACCACTTTTTATTCCATCTTGTAGACCAGTTAACTTTATTCTAGATTGACTTTTACCAAAGACCCATTTATTAGGCATCTATTATGTATAAAGTATTCAGGAAGGTGCGTGACCTGAAAAGCCCATAATTTATTGAGAGAGATAAGAGGCAACAGCTTTAACATAAAGCAGGCACATAGAGGAATAAATAGTACTATGGAAGTACTGATACGGGAAATAATCCATCCTATCTAGGATATTAGAAAATGAACACAGAATAAGGGCAATGAGATAAACAAGTCATAAAAAAAACTATCAGAGCAAAGATGTGAAAGAGTGGAAGCATGTGATATATTTGGAAAAGGGAGAATAACTTAAATAGAAGCAGAGTTGAGTTTATAAGCCCCAAACAAATATAATAAGGAAGGCAAGGATGTAACAGGCAAAGATTGAGCAAAGCTATGGAAAATAACATAAGCATGGATGTGCTTTAAACCTTTAAATATTCACATTTCCCTAAACTTTCTGGGTCTACAGGCACAAGTGGGTCATGTGGCTGTTGGCATGCCTCCGGTACTTGCTGGCTATTGACCAGAGATCTCAGTTCTATGCCACATGGACCTCTCAACAGGAAAACTCACAAGATGGCAGCTTATTTTCTCACATAAACTTTCACATGCTAAATGTTATTTTAAGCTGCTAAATTTTGGAGTAATTTGTTACCAACACTAGAAAAACTAATATAGTGCTCAAAAGAAAGCAAGTACTTTAGAGGAAGTACTGAACAACAAATGGATATAATACATGTTTCAGTGACAGGCAACCTTTGTCTTTGGCTACTTTATTTTAAAATAGTCCAATGAATGGGGTAGTTATAGTGCAGGGATAAAGACTGTGCCTTGGAATAACAGCATGTGCTTCTTCTCACCTAGATTTCCTATGGGTGTGCCTGTTGAAAATAATGAATACAGGAGGTGTCCGATTAGACACTAACACTGCATCCTCAGTGTGGCATAATTCCTTGAAGACAATAACCAACTACTTAATGGCAAGTTGATGTGATGTCGTTGCAGGTTCGGAGGGAAAGCGCTTCTACCAGGGAACGCCTTAGTGTTCCATTAAGCCTAAAGGTCTATTTGCCACTGGATGTTTTTTTCTGCTCCTATGGCAGTGGACTAGCAGGGAGCTAAAGGACTTAACTTTTCTAGCATACATGATTGACTTGTATTGAGGTTAAAGTATTGCTGCTGTGTTATTGGGGTAGAAAGGAATGTCTGAAATCAGGGATATACTGAGGGATATTCCTCTTGATTCTCTATTTCTGGTGAAAAAATGTAGGTAAGTACTTGTAGTAAGTATGGTCTGAAAGGCATGGCAAACCAGGATGAAAATCTGAGTTATCCCACCAGGGATGAAGATCTGGCCCCTAGATCAGAAGAATCGTTGGCTGAAGATGAGTAGCATATAAAATAGTCAGTGGCAGAAGGAGATTATGTATATCAGTTATAACCTTGGACCAATTGCTGCAGAGAAAATAATAGTGAATACAAGAAAACTTTAGATAAATGAAAGTAATATCTAAGCAATATTCCCAATGGTATCTATAGACATCTTAGAGATTAAAATTTTGGCAAAGACAAACGTGTTCATTTTTTGTTTGTTATATCAAATATTGTTTTATTTTCCTTTTTCCAAATCCATTTCCTAAACTCCCTAGCATTTAGATTGAGTTACTGGGCTACAAACAATAGGATGTGAGTGAAAACTATGTGGGCTTGGTTCTTAATGGTATTCAGTGCATTAAATCAGTCCTCTCCCCCTTGCTATGATGACCTTGAAAGCTACATGTTTCTGATTTTATATCCCCCGAATGAAGGAATAATGTCCTGACTGTCATCATTTATTGAGTCAACAATAAATTATTACTCTGTTAAGCCATAAAATATCAGGTTAACTTGTTACCACAACATAGCATAGCTTAATCTAGGAGGGGAGGTAGGAGGAGGAGAAGAGGAAGGAGGAGGAGAAGAAATTCCTGAATAGATAGACAATAGAATAAATCCAGCAGAAAATTTAATGAGCCAATAGAAAATTGACCTTAGCAATCCTTTCAAACGAAAATGCAAAAGGAAAAAAATATATATGATGTAAAGGAAAAGAGTTGAGATATACAGAGAATTGATCCAGAGTTTCAAATAATGTCTAATAGGTATTTAGGAGAAAGGATGGAAATAAAAATTCTACAAGCAAAGAAAGAAAAGAAATTTCTGTGCTGAATGCTGCCTCAATCTTTGAGTTGAAAAGGACTACAGAATAGCAAATAGACTGTATCTTACAGGAAACAAATAATGGAGTGAGAAGGGAAATCAACCAGTTTACCGGACCTGAGATGAAGTCAATCTAGATTTCAGCAATGAGTTGCTCATTTTAAGAATATATCAAAAATAGTAACTATGCAACGAGAGTGTCTTTCAAAAGAGAATAGTGGAATAAATACAGGAAAAAGCAGGAATAGAGACCATGTGGTCAGTGAACACTAAAGAGAACCACATATTTCTGTGAGATTTCTAGTACAGATGAAGTCTGGCTGTATTGTGTTTCTGTTCTTTCATTTCTTTCCCTCAGTTTGTCTACTTAGGGTTCTCTAATGCCTTGGAACAAAAGAGCAATGTCTAGAATAAAAATACAACATTTCTAAATTTAATCTATATCTAATTCTTCAGTCTTGTATCTATAACTTTTCTCAATGCATTCCTCTTTAGTTATTCCTAGTATTTCACTGTTTTTTCTAGCACATCATGTCCTTTCCCATATACTTGCTTTTACATATTACTGTTTCTTCAGCTTGAATACCTTTTCTCTTTCTCGGGCAAATTCATACTTATTAATACTTAGATCAATTGGATCTAACCTTTATGAAACTTTTCCCAATGCCTTGAAGAAGATTTCGTTACCCTTTTTGTGTGTTGGTAGCCTATTATTCACATATCTATAAAACTTCATCAGACAACAATGCATCAATATGATGTATTTGTCTTACCTAATAGATTTTCAGTTTTTGAACACAGGGTGCATGCCTTGTTCATTGATGTATACTTAGTGCTTACCACAATGGCAAGCATACAAGTGCTTGCTCAATAAATGAGCAATGAAGAAATGGCCTTAATTACATTAAATAGCAAAACAAATGGTTCGCTTTCAGTTATTTGGCTCTCTGACACACCAATCAAAAAGATATCAAATCTGAAAATGGTTATCATTTAATTTCAAGAGACTACTGAAATCATTAAATCATTTTATTTTATTTCATTTTTACTCATTTATTCATTTAACTTGATAACCTAAGCAAACTAAAGAATTTGGGGTCAGGGTTGTTGAGAGGGCCACTAATTGAACAACCACCAAGGCATATGACAGCCCTTGAGGCAGTTTAGGAGCTGCTAGTCTCACCAACTGTTCTGGAAGAGTCTGCCAAGTAAGTCAGATATTGTGGAAGAGCAATTGCACCCATATGACATCTGTGATTTCAGGTGGACTACAGTGTTCCTTTGTGCCAGGCAAGGGACAAAGATTCACTATTTTTGTCAGTGTTTGAACAGAAAGCACATAATTTAAATCTTTTTTTTTTTTTCTCACTTTATAGCAATAGGCCTAGTACATTGCTTCATGCAAATATAAATCAAGAAAAAAAGTATAAATGACATATTGCATCTTTTGTGAGGAGGCCACAGGCACTGCGCATATTTGCATTTCATGGCAATTTTAACTGGTAGTAGAGATATCGTCCCAGTAAGCGCTTATGAAAATGTAAGCTAATCACACACACACACACACACACAACACACACACACCACACGCTCACACACACATGCATACACACATATACAGAAAACGTTTTTTGGCTTGAAATTTACATTATTTTATTGGAATGAAAATATTTTCTAAATTACATGGTAGTAGCATTTATTCAAGGTGTAAGACTTGTCCTAAAAATAGCAGGCTGATTAAAAAAAATAGTATAGAATTTTTTATTCCTTTTGCTGTAAACAATATGCAATATTGCATATTTTATTTAGAGAATTTTTAGAGTATTGATGCAAATAAAGCATATTGGCCTAAAATGCATTCCCAACCAATTCAACTTGCTGTTTTGAATTGAGCTTTTCAAATAGACTGTTCAGCCATTTACAGATCAGTTTTAAAGAAAAGAGAGCAAAATCGTGATGAGAATTGGTATTCGGTTTGACTCTGAAACTAAAATTCCTTTGCATGCTTCTCTTACTCATTAGAAGAGGTTTCATTATATTCTTTTTTTATTATGCTAAATTTACATCGGTAAAATTCACCTTTTTGGTGCACAATTCTATGATTTTCACAAAGGCATACATTCATGTAACCACCAATGCAATCAAAATACTGAATAGCTTAGTTTCATCTCTTCAAAAAATTGATCCATTCTTCCTTAAAGTTACAGCCTAACCCACTTCAGTCTATGGAAAAGCACTGATCTGTTTTCTATTCCCTATATTTGTACAGAATGTAATATAAATGAAATTGTTTTAGTGTGTACCTTTTTTGCTCTGCTTTCTTGAACTTATTGTGAATATAGTATTTATCCATCTTGTTAAGCATAGCAGAAGTTTGTTTATTTTTGTTACTGACTAGTATTCCATTATATGGATGCATTACAGTTTGTTTATCCATTCACTATTTGATGAATATTTAGCCTGTTTCCAGTTTTTGGTAGTTATGAATAAAACCATTATAAAGATTCACATATAGGACATTGTGTGAATAAAAGTATTCATTTCCCTTGGGTAAATACTTAGGAGCAGATTGTTTGGTTGCATTTTAAGTGCATTTAACTTTATAAGAAACTGCAAATTGGCTTTGTAGGCATGCATCACCAGGGCCTCTTGCCTGGTCCCAGTCTTTCTGATGAGCGCCCAGTGGAAATTCACGAAGAACTTGTGAATGTAAATGAAATAGTTATGTCTGTGGCTCCCAAGAGTTCCATCTTCTCATCCTCTTGTGCTAGCTTGTACTCAGCCTTTAGGAATGTGTTTAAAATGTAACTGAATTCTTATTGTTTTTTTATGACACCTGGCATAGTTTCCTCCCATGCTCTGCCACAGGTAATCCTGGGTTTATGCCCTGTCTCTTCTGAGAAACTCTTATCTTTCTTTAAGTAGCACTCCTTTTGTGGCTGTGCAACACCAGTTTTCTGATGGATTCAAGGAAACTTATGATTGTGTGGTCCGTTTTTTCTTGTTATTAGAGTGAAACAATCTTCCTTCCGGTTTTCTCCATCCATTGTGCGAGATAGCTCAACTGAGGTTTTTTGAAATTAAATAATAATTTCTTAAGCATATTTAAATGAACAGTCCTTAGGTAAGTGAGCTATATAGTGAAGGTGAGCTTTGGCAGAAAGGACTTGAATATTTGAAATGCAAATTCATCTCTTCAGCTTTATCATCTTGGAAAGCTATGAATATCCTCTGAAATTGACTTGGAGTTTTTAAAAATATAACAATGTAATAAATAGCAAAGGATTACTACTATGGTCATTGTCAGTTCACATCATAAAGACAGACTGCATGTAAACATGGAGACACTTTCACATAAATTATCACTAGGTCTTGTTAAGCTAGTGAGGAAAATCCATCCTTTCATTGGACTTGTCACCTCCTTATCACGTTATCAATTGTGTATGATTATTTGTTTTTTCTTTTCATGTTGTTTGGTTAATTCAGCATCCATGCTGTGTTGATAAACTTCGCATATTTCTTAGGACCCAAACTATCTTGTTTTAAAATCCAGTCCTTTCCCTCAAAAGAGGAAGACGTGGATTTGCTTTTGATTACAATTGACTTTACAGAAATATGTAATACAGCGAGACCCCACAAAAGACGGACAGCGCCAGGAGTTAGCCTGAGACAGCCATTCCTTTATTTTTCACGAGTCGAACACGGGCTCCCAACCACTTGAAAGGCCGAGAGCCCCGATCACCCCAGATTTTAAAATTTTATACCCTCTTGGGGGCGTCTACGTGACCTTTTTTCTCTGATTGGTTTGGCCATCTTAGAACTTTGTGGTTGTACGCATCAGCCAAGCGAGACGGTGAACAATTATTCTCTGCCGAGCTCTCATGGCTTGGTTGACCTGTTATGCACCTGGTTGCCTAGCAGTGGAAAGTCCCTATAGCTCAGAGAGCAGAATGTGCTTGGGGAGGGGGCTAAGGCATTGTTCATTGTTACAAATATGTTAGGAGTAATGGCTGATATTATTTAACGAGGCTTCACTCTCTGCCCTCTTCTAAATCACAGAACTCAAATTTTATTCAGGGTTTAATTTTCTCCAAATGTTCCCATTTATCACCTCTTAGATTCATTCCAGTCTCCTTAATTGGGAATACACGGGGCTCCACAATCTAATTTCACCTAAGCCCTTCACCTTGTCTCCTTTCATTCCCTGACTTAAACACCAAAAGGCTTATGGTGCCTTTCACAAACGATGCTATTTCTCTTATCCTTACCTTGCCTCAAAATTCCCCCTTTTCCTGCAAAGTCTTTTCCTCACTATCTAACATATTTTAAATGTAAACCTGAAGTTACGTCCTCTAAGAAGCCTTGACTGATTCTCTTAAATTTGTTATGTTGACTCTGAGTATGCTAGCTTCATCGACCTTGTCATAATATACATTACGGAATATTAATTCTTTTTTTTTTCCTACCTCTCTTGCATCCCGGTTTCTTGAATGCAAAGATTGTCTCATTCAGCATTATTCCCTTTGCACAATGCCTGACACATTCAATGAATGTTTCTGTTTGATGTTTCAATTAGTGACTGTGCTGTTCCTGAATAAAAATTAAATACATTAAGAAATTAAAAATATAATCCACAGACAGGGAGGAAATATTTGCAAAAAGCCTATCTGAAAAAGTAATATTATCCAAAATATACAAAGAACTTGAACTCAGCAGTAAGAAAACAAAAAATTCAATTTTTAAAATGGGTTAATACCTTAACAGACACTACAAAAAAGAAGATATACAAATGGGAAACAAGTATATGAACACAATGCTTACTATCATACATCATTAGGAATTGAAAATTAAAACAATAATGGATACCACAACATACCTATTAGATGGCTTAAATCCAAAATATTGATAACACCAAATGCTGACAAGGCTATAGAACAAAAGGAATTTCAATTGCTGCTGGAGGAATACTATGGAGACTTTTAAGACAGTTTAGCAGTTTGTACAGAGCTGAATATTCACTAACCATATGATTCATCAATCAATTCCCTAGGTATTTACCTGAATGTGTTATAAACTATGCCCACACACACACAAAAAAAATCTGTGTGTAGATGTTTATAGAAGCTTTATTTATTCATAATTGTCCCAAACTTAAAGCAACTAAGATGTCCTTCAATAGGTGAATGGATAAACAAACTGTTATATTCACACAATAGGATATTGCTGTGTTAAAAAGAAATGAGCTACCAAGTGACAAAATGACATAGAGGAAACTTAAATTCATGTTATTAAGTTAAAAAAAAAAAGAAAAGGAAAACATAAGAGGCTTCATACAGTATGCTTCCAACTATGTGATATTCTAGAAAAGGCAGAAGTATAGGAACAGTAAAAAGATAAGTAGTTGTGGGGATGCAGGAAAAGGGAAGGATGAATAGGTATAGAGCACAGAGAATTTTTAGGACAGTGAAACTGTCCTGTATCATGCCATAATGGTAGATACACTTTCATTATACATTTGTTAAAATTCATAGGTTTAACAACACTAAGAGTGAAGCCTAATGTAAACTATGGACCTTGGTTATTAATAATGTTTTGATATTGGTTCAGCAATTGTAGAAAGTGCACCACATTAATGTAATATACTAATAATTAGAAAAACTGGGGAAGGTATATGAGAACTTTTTAATTTCTTCTCAATTGTTCTGTAAACTTAGAGCTCCCCTCCTCAAAAAAATTAAGTGCATTATTTTTTTAAAGTCAGTGTACAGCAGCTTATAGGACATAAGTATCATTTGTGGACCCTAAAAGTGGCTAAGAAAATGATTTAAAGGCAAATATCATCGTGTCCTAAAGAGAAGGAGATGGCCTAAAACTAGCTATAGTACAACCATAGATCAAGAGGAGAGAAGGAAATACGGTAAAAGCCATAAATGTTGCTAAGACAGTCTTACTTTTTGTAAAATGTGATTCCCTATGTTTATTAGTCAGGATGAGATGAATTAGGAGAGATTGAAAACCAATGAAGTGGCTAATTGGCTTCCTCATGTCTTTGCAGTCACAAAGGCTTCTCTCATTCAATTTTATTGCACTCTAAAAATAACCTTGGGACATATGTAGGACAGAAATTATTAACAGCCTTTTAAAGATAAAGTGGCTGAGCCTATGGCCATGCTACCCTGAACAAGCCCGATCCCATCTGATCTCAGAAGCTAAACAGGATTGGACCTGGTTAGTACTTGGATGGGAGACCACTTAGGAAACCAGGTGCCATAGGTGTAAAAAATAAAAAAAAAAAAAAATTGCAAAATGACAAGGTTCTTGTAATCTGTGAGGTCAACCAAGGGTTGCCTCACCTAAAAAAAAAAAAAAAAAAAAAAAGATAAAGTGGCTGAGGCTCAGAAAAGCAGAAAAGTTCAAGTTGCGATGAGACCTTAAAATAGCTATCTAGTCTCCATGTCCTCCAGCTGACTCATTTCTGCCCTATTATCGATATATGTAAATCTATGTATCTCTTTCTCCTCTCCAGCTATTCCACTTTGGCAAAATAGGAACTATAAAATAAACTTAAAGTTCTAGAAAAATTTATATCCCATTAAAAACTGGTCATTGACTTTAATAATTTGTACTGGGCTTAATATAATTTATTTCCCATCTACATGTTTGCTCCAGTGTACAATGAGAGTTCATCTTTTTAAGGTCTTCGACTATTTCTTCTTCCTCTTTCTTTTCTTCTTTTCCCTACTTTGTCTATTTAGCTAAACTTTTGCATTGCATTTTCAAATACGCTCAACTTAGAAATATTCAGAGATATATGACTAAGTAAGTTCTTTATATAAATTTCTTTTATGTATATATAACTTGTTATAATTTCAATTTATTTTTTTTTTACTTTACAAATTATACATATTTATTGGGGGAAATGAGAAAATACAGAAGCAGAGAATACAAATTAAACAATCATATTATTTCATATATATGTTCTTAAATTCACACAGAATATTTTGTAAATATGAGGTTATTTGCTATATGTTTTGTTTTCAATTAGAGTTAACATTTAATATTTTTTATATTAGTTTCAGGTGTACAGCATAGTGGTTAGACATTTATATAACTTACGAAGTGCTCTCCTCAATTACTCTAATACCCATCTGGCATTATACATAGTTATTGCAACATTGACTATATTCCCTTTGCTGTACTTCACAGCCCCATGTCTATTTTGTAACTATGTATTTGTATTTCTTAATTTTTCACCTTTTTTTGCACAGCCTCCAACCCCACTCCCATCTAGCAATCATCAGTTTGTTCTCTGTGTCTGTCAGTCTTTTTGTTTTGTTTGTTCATTTATTTTGTTTTTTAGATTCCACATATAAATAAAACCATATGTTATTTGTCTTTCTTTCTTTGATTTATTTCACTTAGCATAATACCCATTAGCTCTAACCATGCTATTGCAAATAGTTAGTTTTTTTTTTTTTTAATGTCTGAGTGATATTCCATTGTATATATGTACCATAATTTCTTTATCCAATTTTTCTGTTGATGGGCATTTAGGTTGCTTCCATATCTTGGCTATTGTAAATAGCACTACAGAGAACATAGGAGTGCATAGATCCTCACAAGTTAGTGTTTGGATTTCTTTGGATAAATACCTGGAAGTGCAATTGCTAGGTCAAATGGTAATTCTATTTTTAATTTTTTGAGGAACCTCCAAACTTTTCTACGGTGGCTATACCATTGTGCGATCCCACCAACAGTGTACGAGGGTTCCTTTTTCTCCATATTCTTGCCAGCACTTGGTTTTTGGTTTTTGATTAGCAATTCTGACAGGTGTGAGGTGTATCTCATTGTGGTTTTCATTTGCATTTCTCTGATGATTAGTGATATTGAGGATCTTTCCAAACATTTATTGGCCATCTGTATTTCCTCTTTGGAGAAATACTTGTTAAGGTCTTCTGCTCATTTTTTAATTGAATTGTTTGTTTTTCTGTTGTTGGATGAATTATTTATAACTGTTGGGTATTAACCCTTTATCAGATGTATCATAGGCAAATATCTTCTCCCATTCAGTAGGTAATCTTTTTGTTGTGATAATGGTTTCCTTTGTTGTGCAAAACTTTTTTAGTTTGATGTAATTCTGTTTATTTATTTTTCTTTTATTTCTCTTGCCTGAGGAGATATAACAGAAAAAAATTACTAATAGCAATATCAGAGTTTACTGCCTGTTTTCTTCGAGAAGTTTTATGGTTTCAGGTCTTACATTTTAGTCTTTAATCCATTTTGAGTTTATTTTTGTACATGGTGTAAGAAGATGGTCCAGTTTCATTACGTTTGCATGTATTCATCCAGTTTTCTCAACACCATTTGTTAAAGAGAATGCCCTATAACCAGTTGTATATTCTTGGCTCCTTTGCCAGAGATTAAATGATCATGTAGATGTCAATTTATTTCTGGGCTCTCTATTCTCTTCCTTTGATCTGTGTGTCTATTTTTATGCCAGTACCAAGCTGTTTTGATTACCATAGCCTCATAGTATAGTTTTGTATCAGGTAGTGTGTTACTCCAACTTTGTTTTCTTTCTCAGATTGCCTTGGCAATTCAGGGTCTTTTATGGTTCCATATAAGTTTTGGATTATTATAGTTCTCTGAAAAATGCCATTGATGTTTTGATAGGGGTTGCATTGAATCTATAGATTGCTTTGGGTAGTATGGACATTTTAACAATGTTGATTCTTCCTATCCATGTGCACAGTATGTGCTTCCATTTATTTGAATCTTCTTCAGTTTCTATTTTCAATGACATAATTTTCTGAGAAAGGTCATTTACCTCTTCGGTTAATTTGATTCCTAGGTTTTATTTTTTTAATGCAATTGTAAATGGGATTTAAAAAAATTTATCTTTATGGTAGTTCATCATTGGTGTAAAAAATGCAATTGACTTCTGAATATTAATTTTGTATCCTGCTTCTTTAACAAATTCAGTCATCAGTTCTAACAGTTTTTTGGTGGAATCTTTAGGTTTATCTATATATAGTATCATGTCATCTGCAAATACTGGTATTTTTCTTCTTTCATTCTAATTTGGATGTCATTTTTTTCTCTTTGTTTTCTGATTGCTGTAGCTAGAACTTCCAATACTATAATGAATAGAAATGATGACAGTGGACTTCCTTGTCTTGTTTCTGATCTTAAGGAAATTGCTTTTAGCCTTTCTCCATTGAGTATGATGTTAGCTGTAGATTTATCATTTATGCCCTTTATAATGTTGAAAGTATGTTACCTTTATTCTCACTTTGCTGAGAGTTTTTATTATAAATGGAGGCTGGATTTTGTCAAACACTTTTTCTACATCTATTAATATAATATTATATTTATCTTTCAATTTGTTAATGTGATGTATCACATTAATTGAGTATGGATAGTAAACCAACCTTGCATCCCAAATAAAATCCAATTTGATCATGCTATATGATATTTTTAATGTATTGCTGAATTCAGTTTGCTAGTATTTAGTTGAAGATTTTTCATTAGTGTTCATCAAGGATATTGGCTTATAGTTTTGTTTTGTTTTGATTTTTGTAATGTCTTTGGTTTTAGAATCAGGGTAATGGTAGCCTCAAAAAGTTAGGGAGTCGTCTTCCTTTTAAAATTCTTGGAATAATTTAAGAACAGGTGTTAATTAACTATTTGGTAAAATGCATACAGGTGCATAAATGCTTACTGGGATTATGTCCTCTTGTTGTATTGATCCCTTTATCATTATAAAATGCCCTCTTTGACTCTTATTATAGCCTTTGTTTTAAAGCCTATTTTGTCTGATAATAAGTATTGCTACCCCAGCTTTTTTTAGCCCATTTGTGTGAAATCTTTTCCAAACCTTTACTTTCAGTCTGTGTGTTTCTTTTGATCTGAAGTAGGGCTTTATAGACAGCATATGCATGAGTCTTGTTTCTAATTCATTTAGCTACCTATGTCTTTGATTGGAATCATTTAATCCATTTACATCTAAAGTGATTATTGATAGGTACATAGGTATTGCACTTTATTCATATTTATGCCTTCCCCTCTTTTTTTAAAAAAAGTTCCTTTAACATTTCTTGTATTACTGGCTTGGTGGTGATGAATTCCTTAGTGTTTTCCTGTTAGGGAACTGTTTATCTCACCTTCAATTTTAACTGATAGCCTTGATGGGTAGAGTAGTGTTGGTTATAAGTGGTCTTTGCTTTTCATCACTTTGAATATTTCCTGCCAATCCCTTCTGGCCTGAAAAGTTTCTGTTGAGAATTAGCTGACAGTCTTATGGGAACTCCCTTGTAGGTAATGAACGGTTTTTCTTGCTGCTTTTTAAGATTTCTTTGTCTTTAAACTTTGGCATTTAATTAGGATGTGTCTTGGTGTGGATCTGTTGGATTTCTCTTGTTTTGGGACTCTCTGAGCTTCCTGGACTTGTCTGTCTATTTTCTTCTCCAGGTTAGGGAAGTTTTCTGTCATTATTTTTGCAAATAAGTTCTCAGTCACTTGCTCTCTCTCTTCTCTTCTGGCACCTCTACCATGCAGATCTTGGTGCAGTTGGTGTTATTCCAAAGGCCCCTTAAATTATCCTCATTTTAAATTTTTTTTTTTTTTTTTTTTTTGCTGTTCCAATTGGGTATTTTCTGGTACCTTGTCTTCTAACTGGATCTCCGCTTCTCTATCCCAGAAGTCCCCAACTCAGGCCGCAGACTGGCACCACTCCTGGCTTGTTAGAACTGGGCTGCACAGCAGGCAGTAAGTGGTGAGAGACAAGTGAAGCTTCATATGTGTTTGCAGTGCTCCCCAGTGCTAGCATTACCACCAGCTCCGCTTCAGATGATCAGGTATTAGATTCAATAGGAACACTGGTCCTTGTGCCAAAAAAGTTTGGGACTGCTGCTCTAATCTACTGTTGATTTTTTCTAGTGTATTTTCATTCCCTTATTATGTACTTCATTTCTGACTGCTTCTTTTTCATGGTTTCTATTTCCTTTTTTATGCTCACTATCTTCGCTGAAGTCCTCTCCACGATCATCTGTTCTCCTCCTAAATTCACTGAGCCATATAACCAGTGTTTTAAACTCTGTATCTGGTAGGTTTGCTTGCCTCCATTTTATTAGTTACTCCTGGAATTTTCTTCTGTTCTTCTATTTGAGACATATTTCGTAGTTTTCTCATTTTGGTTGTCTCTCTTGTTTGTTTTTATATATTAGGTAGATTTTCTATGTCTGCCAGTCTTGGCCAGATGGCCTTATGTAGTAGGTGCCTGTGTGGTCCAGTGGCACAGTCTCTTTGAGTACCTGTGCCATGTGCTCCAAGAATGTCCCTTGTGTGAGTTGTGTGTGCCCTCTTGTTGTAGCTAAGCCTTAATTTCTGTTAGCACATCAGTGGATGGAATTGACTTTCAGATTGAAGCTGTGAGGATTGGCCATGCCCATAGGGTATGAGCTGCTGTGTGGGGGCTGACCCCACAGGGTGGGTTTTGCCCCAGCATTCTTGTGTGACTGTTAAGCCATCTTTTGGGTGTGGACAGTTGAGGGCCTAATCTAGTGGTACTCTGTTGTGGTCTGATACAAGCCTTTGGATGTGTTGGTTCTAGGGCTCCTGTGCAGGCCAGGTCAGACTCTGCTTGTGACCAGCCAGGGTCTACCTGGTAGAAGCTATCAAGTGATCTGTGGTTGGATCTGGAGGCATGTGGGAGAGGCTGAACTGCGAACTAAAGCCAGCTTAGCAAAAGGTCCAGGGCACCCCCAGCTGAAGCTGCTTACCAACTGCTCGTAAGGCTCAAAAGTTGAAAAAACTTAGGGTGGTAAGCAAGTTGGATGGGTGGGGTATGGGGGTCACCAGGGTTAAGCGAGCAAATTCTCCCAGCCAATGCAAATTCAGATTGGGTTACAGTGCTGGGCCTGTGGCCCCTTGCAAAAATCTCTGCTCACATTGAGGCCAGCCTCAGGCCCGCAGACACTCAAGATTTATTCAAGAGATACTGAGGCTTGGGCCAGGGTTGGTTGCCTGCCACTGAAAGTTTTTCCCAAAGTGTGTGAGTCAAGGCATGTTGATTGCTGTTGAATGAACTCCTGCCGAGAGCATGGGGTGGGGCTGATTGCCAAGCAATGAATGCCAAGGCAATTTGCAATTTGGGTAAGGTGGGGTCGCAGGGAGTCACAGGTGTGGAGTAGGCAGATCTCACCAGGCAAATGCAGATTCAGCATTGGCTCTGTTGGGGGAGGGTTCACCACAGGCAAGGTAGGGCCCACCAGTAGGCTGCAAAGAAGAAGGCTCAACAAAGGGACAATGATGACTGTACCTCCAGCGCTCTCTCTGAAGTTATACAACCCATCCTTCCCTGCATGTCTCTGGCGCTTCCCAAGCTGCTGTCCCTCTGTCAGAGCCAGGGCACTTCCTGCAAGTAAGGAATTGTGCACAGACCTTTAAGGGGATGTCTGGATTCTAGTTTCCTTCCATTGACCAGGTCAGTCAGAATCCTCACTGATTTTCACAGCCATATTTTGTGGGGATTCCTCTTCCCAGATCCTGGGATAGGAAGCCTGGTGTGGTCTGGGACCCCTTGCGGGAGGTACAGAGTCAGCCAGTGTGTACCTCTGCCCCTCCTACCAGTCTCATGTTGTCTCCTCTGTATAGGCCCAATTTTAAGATTGTTTTAGCTAGTCTTTAGGAGGTTCTTCTGGTGATTTTTCTATAATTTAGTTGAAATTTTAATGTGTTAATGGGAGAAGGCAAGCACAGTGTTTACATAGTCTGCCATCTTGAATGGAATTCCCATATATTCCTATATAAACAATTTGGTAATGAGTGAAAATAAGTAATTCAAAATTTATACTGACTCATTTTAGACTTGGTATAGGACTTTGCCATATAGAGAACAACAATTAACCAAAGCAGATTTTTGTTCTGTCAACATAGAGGCATGGGAAGAATTAGAAGAGAGTCTAGAAACTAAATGGATTAACTAGCCTTGTTAAATGTCTTACATGTGCAGCATGTGTTGAAAATTTCATAAATGAAGATTTTGCTGGCTCAAACTTTTTTTTTAGAATGCATCCTCAGAGAAATTTGAAATCAAGTTTACTTGATAAATGTATCTTTACAATGTATTTGTAAGGGCAGCTGTTTTAAACTCAAACATTTACGTATAATAAAACATTCATTTTCTAATGTAAGCTTTAATTATAGGTTGAGCTAAACTGCTAAGATCTATGCAGAATATAAAATTACACTAATTTGCTCACTACATTAATATGGATTGTTAAAATTATTTCACACCAGAGATTTGTTATTTTAACAGGACTGAAATTAGAGTATAATCAATTAACTGTTATTACCCAGTAATTAATGAAACTGATAATTGAATATGTTTATCATTTTAAAAATACTTTGTAAAAGCTCCAATATAATCTATCTTGAAAGTATAACAACGTGCATTACACTTTGTTGCACATGGTCTAGAAATTGTATTCTTACTACTTGTGGTTTTACATGCCATCCATTGTGTTTCATAATGGCTCCTTTGTATACTCCATTATTAGTTAAATTAACTAGTACGCATTTTTACAACCATCTCTAAAAGAATAAAAATCTAATCTTTCCTCAGCTATCTCTGAAATACCTTTTCCTCTCCTTGTATTGACTTCCTCTCTTCAACCAGTGGCCTGAATACAAGGGAAAAAGTGGGGGTCCTGTTACTCCAGAATTAGTTCTACCAGCAATCTTTGATTGACTAGGAAATTGTGATCCCTGGTAATGAAATTTTCCTGTATCTAAGCTTTCACTTACTCATTCTTTTCAGCAAATATTTTCTGAGTACCTATTATGTGTGAGACACTGAGATGAACATTGGGAATAAACTGGTAATCAAAACCTATTGAGTCTTTGCCCTCATAGAGCTTATTATTAGTTAAAAGAAGATGAAAGAAACAGGCAAATAAGTTAAAATTATGCATGAAGTGATCAGTGCTATGAAAGGAATTATACAAGTATAGGAGTTAGGTTGCTCAAGGATGGCATCTCTGATGGGGTGACATTTTGTTAAAGAAAAAGAATGGGAGTATGTTACATAGCTTTTTAGTAAGAATGCAAAAAGTCAGAGGAAAGAAATGAACAGTGATCCTAAAAAAAAGTGTTCTTTAGTAAGCAGAAGAAAAGCAAGAAAGCCCGTGGATAGAGTAAAATGATGTGGAGAGCAGCAGGAGATAATTATGGAGCCTGAGATGATAAATATTTAGGACCTTGTTGACAGTAAAAATTTAGGGTATTTGAAAAAAATGGAAAATCTATTAAAAGTCTTATGTATAGATGGGAGACATATCTTTATCAATAGAGGTATCTTCTAGAAGTATCTCTGTTTGCTCAATTAATGAGTTTACGGCCAACCTAGAAGTGAAAACTTTGGAATGCTTAGTGGTCGAGGATTCAGTCACATAGAATGGTGTTAATAGAGGTACACTGAGCCAGACAACAGTATCTCTCAAAAGAATATATAAAACCAGAAGAGCACTATAATAAAGAAAATTCTTGATTCAGCCATAAAGAGCTAGAGAATTTGATGAGCTGGGGCAGCAGTTTTTACTCATTTAAGTAAATGAATCACAGTTCTGTAACAGAGCTATAGAAAATGGAACAGAGAAAGGCAGTTTTTATTGATTTATCTTTTTTGCTTGGCAACCTCAGAAGATGACTATGGTAAACAGGATGCTGTTCTAGCATATCTTTTTATCTTTAAAATAAAAATTCAGTCTAGTTAAATATCTCATAATTAGAGAGTTTTGAAGCTTTTTAAAGTGTCACTTTGGATGGGATAAATTACATTTCCCAAATTACTGTTTCTTTATGTTTTCAGTTGGAGTAGGTTATAAGAGATATTATTGGGAGATTTGGAAGATAGAAGGGAATCAGCAGCCATTTTGAAGTTCACACACATTGTTGTTAATAGGCTGATTAACCTTTATAGCAGAATGCTTCTTTACTCTTCCCTGGATCCCCAGTTTAGAAGCAAATAAAACCTGACAAGGGTTCAGTTTAGCCTAATAAGATTCTTGCCTGTGCTTGTAGTTCTAAGCATGTTCTTGATCTTCCTAGTTTATTTGCATCTTCTCTTCCAAGCTGCCTGCCATATAGATTTCAATTTCTATTATTAGATGAAAAGACATAGTGACTGCTTAACCAGCTCCCACAATGAAGGCCAAATTCTAATAATAAATCCATATGTGTATTGTAGTGATTTACTTCTCGTATTGAACTCTGATTGATACAGAAGGGATCAGCCTGTGTTTGCAAGAAAGGCATGGAGACCAATGCCCCTGCACAGTCCATTCACTCAGAAGGAGTAAAATGCTTAAACTTTGTGGAAAGGTAGAAATCTATGTCTTCTCCAAGGAATAGTTAAATATTCTGTTGTTGCTGGAGAAAGGGTAGGAGAAAGAATACTCTTGAACCCTGAAAAATAATATTAGAGGTCTTTTATTGTTGTAGGAACAGCAGACTCTTTCAGACTAGGTCCGCTACAGATACTAGTCAGCATTTGCCTACTTTGGAAAAGAGTGGCAGAAATACTATAGAATTCCCACCTCAAGACCCAGACACTCAGGGCTTTTATAAGACTGAGGCTGAATAATAACAGTAGAAAACTTCCCACCCCTTCACAACCAAACTAGAAAGTCTTTGTTAAGTAGTAAGTGGAATCTATTGCTCATGGAATACAAGAATATGAAGAGAGAATCCTTTAGGGCACAGGTGTTCGAGGTTGACTGAAATATGAAGGTGAAGCACAAACATTGTGAAAAACCTTCAGCACCCAGATCCCAGTATAAAAAAAGTCATTGCTGTCCATGTATTGAAGTTTAAATATTTTAGTATAGTAATAAAACCGAGAGTCACATCCACATATAAGAAATAAAAAGACATCATAGATGAAAAAGTCCTTTGACAAGCCCATTAGTAGATTCAACAGAACTGAAGAAGGAATCAAGAATTGAAGAACTATCCAAAAATTAACCAAATTGAAATACAAAGAGAAAAACAAACTCATTAAAACAGAGCTGTAGAACAATATTGTGAAGGCAGTCAGAAAAAAGACTACCATACAGATGAACACATACCAGGATTATAGTAGACTATTTGTCAGAAACTATGCAAGACAAAAGACAATGGAATAAGACCTCTAAACAGTTGAAAGAAAACAAACAACAAACAAAAACTGATAATACAAAATCCTATGTCAGTGGCAATATGTTGGAAAAGTTAAGATGAAACAAAATTTGTTCAGACTGAGAGTTTTTGTGCTACAAAAAACGTTTGAGGAAGTTTTCCATGCAGAGTAACTGTGAGACCAGAGAGAATGAAACCACAGAAATAAATTGAGTTCCACTAATAGTAAACATGAATATATATAAATGAGAGTTTTGTTATTAAATCACCAGAAATGATAACAGAGTGTTTAAAAATGAGTAACAATGTATTTTGAGTAATAAACTTCTCAATAAACTATTAAAAACTAAAACATATGATGAAAATAGCACAGAATAAGAGGGAAAAATAGAAGTACATTGTACAGCTCTTTAACTGTATAAGAAATGCAATAATGCTATTGAAATGTAAACTTATGATAAGATGTGTGTATACATATATTTATACATATTATATATACATATACATGTATATCTCACCATAGAGCAATTACTAAATTAAAGATAATTATAAAATGTGATATAATCAATAAACCAAGGGTGTAAATAAAATTAAATAATAAAAATTAACCTAATTAACTTAACCTTAAATCATATAAATACTGAAGAAGAAAGGAACAATGAGCAAAAAGACAAAAAGAAAATAACTAGGAGAATGGTATATTTTAACAAAAAAAATCACATCAATGATTACAATAAATTTAAATTATATTAACACACCAATTAAAAAATAGTCATTATTTTTTGGATTAAAACAAATCATGCTGGCTATAAAAAGTATGCTTTAAATATAAAGACATAGATAAGTAAAAGTAAGAAGATGGAAAAAATATGCCATGCAAACACAACTAAATGACCTGCTGTATTAATACTGACTCAAATAGACTTTGTAAGAAGTAATACTACCAAGAAGAAAGGTTCATTACATAATAATAAAGAGATCGATTTACTAAGAAATGCATAACGAACATAAATATCTATACACCTGACAAAAACGCTCCAAAGCATATGTTGCAAAAACTGATAGAAGTGACAGGAGAAATAAACAGATCTTCAGTTACGATCGCATACTTCAACTTTAAAGAGAAAAATCACTTAGGATATACTAGATTAAACAATGCTATCAATTAACTTGATTTAATTGACATTTATGAAATAGGCCACAAGCGAACAGTAGAAAGCATATTCTTTCAGAATATACATAAAATATCCATTTAGATGAACTACATTCTGGTCCATAAGATAAATCTTAAACAAGTCTAAGAAATTAAAATCATATAAGGTATTCCCTCTGAGCAAAATGGAATTAAATTAAAAACTAACAACAGAAAGATATATGGAAAATCCTCAACTGTTTGAAAATTAAACAACTCACTTTTACATAACCTGTGGGTCACAGCGGAAGTCAGAAGGTAAAATAGAGAATATTTTCAATTCAATGAAATTGGAAATTATATGTATAAAAATTTTGAAACATATTCAAAACAATGCCAAAAGAGAGATTTATAGCATAACTGCTATATCCAAAAACAAGATCTCATTCGATTATGTAATCTTTCACCTTAAGGAAGTGGGGAAAAAAGTGCAAACTGCATGTAAAGTAAGCTAAAGAAAGATATAATTAGGATAAGAGCAAGAACCAAAGAATGGAAAATAAACAATAGAGAAAATTAATTAAATGAAAAGCTGGTCCTCTAATAGGAGTGATAATAATTACACATCTCCAACAAGACTGGTAAAAATAGAGAATGTAAAAATAAACATTATCAGGAATGAGTGTGAGGTGTCACTACCGAATTAAAATTATTTTCACATAATATTGTGAAGAATTACATTCCGAGAAATTCAACAACTTTGATGAAATGGAAAAATGTCTTGGAAGGGGCAGATGTCTTGGAAGGCACAAACTACCAAAGCCTACTCAAGAAAAAGTAGATAATGCTGAGAGTTCTTCATCAATTAAGGAAATTAAAGTTGGAGTTAAAAATCCTTCCAAGAAGGATATTCTAAAACCAGTTGTTTCACTATGTTTATCAAACAGTAATGGAAGAATTAATACCAATTCTATGCAAACTCTTCCTGAAAATAGGAAATATTTCTAACTCATTTTATAAGGCTTGCAAAACCAGAAAAAGAATAACTAGAAAAAGAAACTGTAGACAATTATCCTTCATTAAATATTCACATTTATGATTCAATCAAGGCATGAGAAATATGCATATACTTACTTTGACTTCAGTGACTATACTATACCAACTTCAGGAAAGGTAACTGTCAGAGTTCTAAAAGTCCTTTCCTGAAAATATTTTATTAGGATGACAATATGTGTAGGTGTGGGTAGACCAAGGTCACCAAGTTGTACAATTAATGAGTGCCACTCACATGATTGTCTGTGATTGGTGCTCATAGAATTCAGCAACTACAAATGGTGGTCCATGGAATGGCATAAGAGAAGTGAGAATTTGACCAAAGATATCAAGCTAATAAAACCATTTGACCAGGGATCATGAAGAATATATTCAATTATACAGTATAAAAACATTATCTGAAATGAAGATTGTATCTAATAGAAAAGGTAGCTCAAACACTTTAAGAATAAACACAAAGTATGTCCTGATAATACCTCTTAATTTTAAGAATAAACAAAACTGTATAGCCATGCAGATGGAAAACACGAGTGATGTACAAAACAACCAGATGTCTACATAATGATATTAATGCCAGAAGAACATTTCTGCAGATTCATGAAATACAACATTATATCTCATGCATACATACATACACACATACATACATACATGAATTTCAAGTTCAAAGTCAAGAGAAAAGCACTCTTGGTTTGGGGGCGGGGGGGGAGAGAAATAATAGTATCTGTGACCTTTGTGTGAGTATGATGTGTCAATGTAAGTTCACCCTTAGTAAAAACTGTATCATTCTGGTGAGTA
Source organism: Eonycteris spelaea (assembly GCA_003508835.1). Lineage (NCBI taxonomy): Eukaryota > Metazoa > Chordata > Mammalia > Chiroptera > Pteropodidae > Eonycteris > Eonycteris spelaea. Next base: position 1,607,744 of record PUFA01000168.1, read on the forward strand.
GATGTGGTTAATGGGGAAGGCTGTGGAGCACAGGATGTATGTGGAATCTCTGTGTACCTTCCTTGCCATTTTGTTGTAAACCTGAAACTGCTCTAAAAAAAATAGAGCCTTAAACTCAACACACACACACACACACACACACACACACACACACACACACACACGGAAAAGTTATCAATAGAAATGAAAGCTAGAGTAAGAATGCAAAAGAAAGAGCTAAAAATGGAAGCTTCCTGACAATATGATAGAGTGAGATTTCTTATTTAGAAGGCCAGGCAGGGTGAGAGAGCAGCAGATGAGGACAAGTGTTTTGAGAAAGAAGGAAGTTGAATTCGAAAAGTAACAACTTTTCTTCTGAGGCAGGAAGTTAAGGATAGTTAATGGCACAGAGAATCTTGAGTCAATATAAAGATATTGGAAAGTACAGGGAGAAATATCAAAATTAAAGTTTACAAATGACCCAATTATTTTAGGAAAATATGGTGTGGAGTAGTCAGCTGGGTGCGAAGAATTGCTTTGAAGCAGACTTTTGAATGAAAGGATTTGCTATTTGCAGCGAAAGCCAGTTTGTAGTTAGCACGAACATAATATACTGGTAGCTTTGTGATCATTATTGTGAGTCCCCTTGAAATTGCTCAGATTGTATCACACAGAAGTAACTGCTCAAGAAAAGGAGAGCCTTTCTATAAAAATCCACCCTCCCGAGTTCAGCCCATTTGTTAACCAGCTGTACTTTTAAATTTGCCAGTAACTTTTGTAGAAGTCTTCTAAGTTTTTTATATTTCTTTGTTTCTTTTTACTTTGGTATTTCAAAATTTCAGAGAACTGCACGAATAAAACAAGGATTTTCTACATATATTCCCAGATGCACCAACGGTTTTACATTTGGCTGTTTGTTTCTTACTCACTATGTGTGTATGTGTAAGAATTTTTTAACCATCATGATTTTTACTACCCTGAAATACTTTTGTGCCTATTTCTTAAGATCAAGGAAACATATTTATAAAACCAGAGAACAGTTATCAAAATTAGTAAATTTAACAATTATATATTATCAAATCAACATTCTATATATATATATATAGAATACATTCTATATACATATACATTCTATATACACATACAAAACAACATTCTATATACATTCTATATACAAATTTTATTACATACAACATAAAACAATAATGTTTATAGCTCATTTTTTTCCTGGTCCAAAATTCACTTTTAGGATTTAACTGTATGTCTCTTTAGCCCTTTTTCATATAAAATAATTCCTCAGCTTATTTTTTTTATCTAAATTTTTTTAAGAGTACAGATTTTGTTTTGTTTTGTTTTAAAGAATATTCATGAATTTGGGGTTTTCCTCGTAATTAGATTAATATTATGACAGGGAGACCACTGAAGAGATGATCTGGCCTCACCGATGCATTAAATCAGAAGGTGCATGATTACAGTTCATCCTGATATTGAGCCATGTTAGTTTTATCAGTAAGTTATGGTGATGCCCCATACTAGCAATATGTAGGAAGATACTATGATATAATGTAAATACATGATTGTCATCAAATTTCCAGCCACTACTTTTAGCATCAGTTGACAAAATTCAAATTTCATTTGTCTTTATATATTAGTTGGCATTCTATTATAAAGGATATTTTTATCTCCCATTCCATTAATTAATTTATTCATTTTGATATCAATATGTACTCATTAATTCTTATTGAGTACTTTTTTGTGTGTCATTGGCCATTTTTATGTCTGTGCTTATTCAAATACAAATATTCTGTGCATTTACTTACTGGACTTTTTTTTTTTTTTACCAAGTTGTCAGAGTAATTTATATTCTGAGTTCAAGTCTTTTATGAGATATGACTATCCAATATTCTCTCCAGGTCTTTACCTTATCTGTTATTGGTGTCTTTTGATGAGAAGTTCATAATTTTGACAATCTGTTTTATCAACTTTATTTAGTTATTGGTTTCTGTGTCTTGTATAATACACATTTGTTAATCCAAGGTGATAAAAATATTGTTATTTTTCTTTAAAATCTTTATAGTTTTGACATATTCATTTAAATCTATGATCTATATCAAGTGAATGTTATATATGGTATACAGTGGGGTGATTCACCTCTTTTCTTTCACATATGGATATTCAGTTGTTTCAGCACCATTTATTGGAAGTAATTTATTTTCATATGTCAGTGAATATAATGCCTTTGCAAAGAAACAAATGTCAATGTATGTGTGGGTCTATTTCAGAATCATTATTATTATTTTTTTTAATTCATAGAATTGACTCTCTTAATGCCAATATCACAATGTCTTGAATACTGTTGTTCTGAATTATGGAGGGAAATCAGGTTTTATGAGGATTCTACCTTTATTATTCTTTTCTGTAATTTTTTTGTCTACTTGAAATTCTTTGCATTTTCATATAAGTTTTTAAATATATTTTTTGTTTCTTTAATTACAGTTGCCATATATTAGATTCAGGTGTACAACACAGTATTTAGACATTTATATTACAAAGTGATCATCTGATAAACCTAATACCCATCTAAGACAATACATAGTTATTACAATACCACTGTATCACCTGATGCTAGACTCTACATCTCCATGACTATCTTGTAACTACCAGTTTTTACCTCTTTAATACCTTTTCCCCTTCATGCATCTTCCCAACCTCCCCCATCTGGCAGCCATCAAAATGCTCTATTAGCTTGTTTCTGTTTTGTTTGTTTGTTTACCTGTTCTCTGGATTCCACATGTAAGTGAAATCATACGACATTTGTCTTTCTCTGCCTGACTTACTCTACTCAGCAAAATACCCTCTAGGTCCATCCATGTTATTGCAGATGGCAAGATTTATTTTTTTTTTATGTCTGAGTATTATTCAATCATATATATATATATATATATATATATATATATATATATATATATATATATATATATATACCACCTCTTCTTTATCCATTCATCCATCGATGGACATCTAGGTTGCCTTCATATCTTGATTATTATAAATAAGGCTACAATGAACATATGGATTCATGTGTCCTTCAAAGTAGTGTTTTAGGTTTCTTCAGGTAAACACCCAGAAGTGTGAATACTGGGTCCTTCTTTGTCTCTTGTATAGCCTTTGTTTTAAAGTCTATTTTGTTGGTATAAGTATTGCTACCCCAGTTTTTTCTTTCCGTTTCATGAAATATCTTTTTCCAAAGATATTTTAAGTCTGTGTATGTCTTTTGATTTGAAGGGAGTCTCTTGTAGGCAGTTCATATAAGGGTCTTGTTTCCTTATCCATTCGGTCACCCTATCTTTTGATTGGAGCATTTAATTCACTTACATTTGAAATAACGGTTGATAGATACGTAGTTATTGCCATTTTATTATTTATATTTTTAATCTTTTTTTTCTTCTTCTTAAGGAAGTCTCTTTAACATTTCTTGTAAGACTGGCTTTGTGGTGATAAAATCCTTTTAGCTTTTCCTTGTCTGGGAAACTCTTTGTTCTTTAGTTCTAAATTATTGCTTTGCTGAGTAGAGTAATTTTCATTGTAGGTCCTTCCTTTTCATCATTGAATATTTTGTGCTAGTCTCTCTGGCTTAAAAAGTTTCTGTTGAGAAATCAGCAGACAGTCTTATGAGAGCTCCCTTGTAGATAACTAACAGCTTTTCTCTTGATGTTTTTAAGATTCACTCTTTGTCTTTAACCTTTGACATTTTAATTATGATGTGTCTTGGTGTGGGCCTCTTTGGGTTCATCTTGTTTGGGACTCTCTGCACTTTCTGGGTTTGTATGTCTATTTCCTACACCAGGTTAGGAAAGTTTTCTATTATTATTTCCTCGGATAGGTTTTCAATTCCTTGCTCTCTCTCTGCTCCTTCTAGTACATCTATGATGTAAATGTTGGTATGCTTGATGTCATTCCAGAGGCTTCTTAAACTAGTCTCATATTTTTTACATTGTTTTTTTTTTTTTTCTGTTCTGATTGGGTGTTTTCTGTTACCTTGTCTTTCAAATCACTGATTTCTCTGCTTCATCTAATCCACTATTGATTTCCTCTAATGTGTTTTTATTTCAGTTATTGTATTCTTCATTTGACTGGTTCTTTTTTATGTTTTCTATTTTTATGATTTCTACCTCTTTGTTGAAGTTCTCACTGAGATCATTGAACATCTTTCTAACTAATGTTTTGAACTCTGATTTGGTATTTTTCTTGCCTCCATTTTATTTAGTTCTTTTTCTGAAGTTCTGTCCTGTTGTTTCATTTGGGACATAGTTTTTTTGTCTCCTCATTTTGACTGCCTCTTGAGTTTGTTTTATGTATTAGGTAGAATTCTATGTCTTCTGGTCTTGGTAGAGTGGCTTTGTGTTGTAGGTATCCCAAAAGGCCCCATGCAGTCTTCCTGGTCACCTAAGCTGAGTGCTCCAGGTGTATCCCTCATGGGTTGTGTGTGTCCTCCTGTTGCAGTTCAGCCTTGGTTGTTGTTTGCACATCAGTGAGAGAGGTTAACACTCAAGGTGATTGGTTGTGAGTACTGGTTATGACTATAGTGGAGGAGCTATCATGCTGGGGCTGGCCCTATGGAATAGAATTCACTTTAACAAGCCTCTGGTGCCTGTCAGTCTGCCCGTTGGGTGTGTTATTTGTGGAGGTGTTAGGTGGTGCTCTGGTATAGGCTAAAACTGGCCACCAGTGTATTGGTTCTAGATCTCTTGAAATGGACTGTGGAACCTCTTGAGAGGGACTGTTTTGAAGGCTATTTCTTGTGCTCTGCCTGGTGCTACTTGGCATGAGCTACAAATTGATCTACAAATGGTTGCCACTTTTGCTGTATTTGGAGGTGCCTGGGAGAGGCTAAGCCACTCACTGAGGATGGCTATCTCTAGTTTGGGGCTTGGGGCTGCTTAGGGCACACTGAAGCCTGATGCTGCGTGTTTGGGGTTGTGAACCTTTGAGAAATTTTAAGAAAGTCCATAGCATGAGCTAAGGCAGGCCATTGATATGGGAAGGCCATTGACATGGAAAGGCCACTGGAAGCAGCTTGAGTGGGCCCACAAGTTGGGAGAGGCAGGGTCTCAGGGAATCACCAAAGTGGGATGAACAGTGTAGCCGGGTTGATGGAGACTCAGATATGAAGCCTACCTTTGTCTGCATGTTAGGTAAATGGAGGGCTCATTAAAGAAACAATGGTCTCTTCCAGAACTTCTGTCAGGGAGAAAGCTCCTCCAGCCCTCGCCCTGGAGCCACATAATTCAGTTCCTCCCTGTATGTCCCTGACACCTTTTGAACTGCTTCCCAGGCACTGGAGCTCAGAGTGAGTGGGTTTGTCAGTGAGTAAGTTTGTACATGGGCCCTTTAAGAGGGATGCCTGGGACTCCAGCTGTTCTCTGTCTTACTCATCCACAATCTCTGCTGGTTTTCTCAGAAGTTATGGGGACTTCTCTTCCTGGCACTGAAACTCTGAGCTGGGCAGCCTGGTGTAGGGCTGGGACCCTCTATCCTCAGCGAGGACCTCCACAGTCCAAATATCCCTTTGGATTCTCAAGCACCACATACGGGTGTGGGTCCAGCCCATTCTGCATCTCTGACTCTCTTACTAGTCTCAAAGTGACTTCTATTAGCCAGACTTCAGGTGATTCTCATTAAAGGTTGTTCTGTAATTTAGTTGTAATTTTGATGTGGTCATGAGAAGAAGCAAACACGGCTTTTCTCTACTCTGCTGTCTTGACCAGAACTTTCATATAAGTTTTTAAATCATCTTCTTAATTGTTACAAAACCTGTTATGATTATGACTTAGTTTATTTTGAATCCATAATTAGGGGAGATTTGACTTCTTAACAAGTTGAGTATTCCAATGCAAAAACATGGTATATATATCCATCAATTAATTTCTTCATTTTATTTTTATAATTATTTATATTTATGGTATAGTTATATAGTGCTAATTTTATGTTTTTGAAGCTATTATACCTGAAATTTCTAATTTTATTCTTTAATTAGAAATATAATTGACTTTTCCCTTGTGGTATGTTAAATTCATTGATTCAAGCAGTTATTTTATATATCTCTTAAAATTTATTGCATAATCAATTGGGTCATTTGTTAATAGTGAAATTTTTCTTTTTACTATGTAGACTTTATACTTTTAATTTTTTTTTATCCATTTACACTAGGTAGAATTCTACTACATTGTTGAATAGAATTGGGGGGTACTAACATCCCTACCTTACTTAATGTTCCTGACATTAGTGAGGCACATTCACTATTTCACCAATTATTTCTATTAGCTATAATTTTTCTAATTCCCTTAATTGAAATTCCTTTTTTTTTAGTTTTCTAAAGTGTTTTTCTACCTTCTCTTTTTAAAAAAAATCCTGAAAGTACTGCATTTGGTCAAACATTTTATCCTGGGTCTATTTAGATAAATTTGAGATTTTTTTCACCTTTATTCTGTTCTGTTAGTGTGGTGATTAATCTTGAAAGGTTTTTTTATTTTTAAGAAAATCTTGCTTTTTTTTTTTTTTTTTTTTTTTTGCATTCTCGGAAACTATACTTTGTATTAATGAATTAGTCTTTTATACACTATTGTATGTTAGTTGCTAATATTTTCTTAAGAATGTTTAAATCTGTATTTTTAGAGATTTTAGTCCAAATTCCTAATTTTTTCTAATGTCCAGTTTTTATATGCCAGCCACAGAAGACTAACTGGGAAGTATTCCTTATCCTGTATAGTCTGAAAGTTTATGGGCTACTGATAATATTTTTTTCCTTAAATGTTAGACTTCACCAGGGAAACCATCTGAGCTTGGTGTTTTCTTTATGGAAAGGTTTTCAATAATTCAGTCTTTTAAAACAAACAAACCACAAATAAACAAACTGTTTTTATTTCATCTTTTCATTATTTTTTAAAGGAATTGAATTTGTCCATTTCATCTTAGTGGCCAAGTTCATTAATATAGATTGTTCATTATATTTCTTGTTCCAAGACCTCTGGAGTTTCAGTCATATCTCCTTCATTTCAGAGATTGGTAATTTGTCTTCTATCTTTTTTTTAGCCTTTCTATAGATATATCGGTTTTAAAACTTTTTTTTAATTCACTTTTGGCTTTGATTCTTTTTCTATTGACAACTTTTATTTCACTGATTTCTGCCTTTATAATGATAAATTTCTACCTTCTACTTATGTTGAGTTTAATGTAGTTATCTTTTACTATCTTTTTTTTTGGTAAAACTTAGATCATTGCCTTTAAACATTTCTTATTTTCTGATGTAGCCCCTCAAAACTATAAATTCCCTCTTTAACCACTGCTTTAATGAGATACCATAAAATAATATGTTAAACTCTTATTATTTTTTAATTTAAATATTTCATAATTCATCTTTAATATTTTGTTTATCCATCACTGTTCTTGCAGAAGTGAGTTATATAATTTTCAAATACTGGAGTGAGGGTTCTAGATATTTTGTTTTGTGACTTTTTAATTCTACTCTAGTCAGAGAATATACATTGGTGGACATTCCATATATCCTTGAAGAGAATGTATATTCTGTAATTGTTGGATGTAGTATTTTATAAATGTCAGTTAGGTCAAGACATGTATTTGGTAGGATTGTTCAAATCCTCTGTGCATGTATTTGTATTATCAGTTTCTAAAAGAGGAATATTAAATTCTCCAACTGTAATTTTGGATTTGTTTCTCTTGTTCCTTCTTGCTTTAGTTCTGTCAGTTCGACTTCACATATTTCAAAACTACTTTTCAGTGCATACACTTGGGGTTTTTGTCTTCACCTTGGATTGGTGATTTTAATTTTATGAAATATCTCTCTTTATCTCGTTATATTCTTGTATTAAAATTTATCTTGTCTAATGTTTATATAGGATGCCAGATTTCGTATACTTAATATCGGCATAGTATATGTACTTCCAACTTTTGCTTTTACCTGAAATTTTATTTACATTTAAAATTCACCTCATATAGAAAAAATGTTCAATCTTGGCTGTTAAACCAGTTGGAGGAGAGAAAAAAATGGTGCGGATGATAGAGGCTCTGTTCATCTCTCTGGCAAAAATTCAAAATTGTGACAGAAACAAGGAGCAGCAGCAAGGAAAAATTGCCTTGGATCTAGATAAACAAGCCACATAACTATGGAGAAATCCAAGAAAGCACCCTGCAAAGGCAGAAGGTAGGACAGGTGAGGAGACGGGGCTGCCCAGTCCTGAGCAGCTGAGTGAGACAGAGGCTGCCACAGTGGCAGTGGCGGATGTCTCTTAAAGGTGCTGCATCCCCAGGCGAATTTTCGCGGTGAGGGACCTACTGCTCTGAGCACCAGTGCCCATTTGGCTGCATGCAGCAGGCACCAGGGACTTATAGAAGACGTTATTGGAATAAGGGCCGGGGTGAGACTTACTCGTACAGAAGTGCCGACAGTATCCATTGTTCCCTGTTGAGCCCTCCCCCATACCAGTGTGCTGGACACAGTGCCACCATAGCTGTGATGTCATCAAACTGGATAACAAAGGTCACTCCACCCAGAGGATTCCCTGAAACCCCGCCTCCCCCAACTCACGGCCCCACCCAAGCCACATCCAGGTGTATCCTCAGCGAGTCAGGTGCTCCTTGCTGAGACACACTAGTGGAGGCAGCTGGCCTCAGTTTCTGGTGTGGCCTTTTGAGGCAACTATAAGCACAGCATCTGTGGATTGCTTGCTGAATCTTAACTGGTGGCCTCAGAGGGGTAGAGGCTGGAGCTAAATCTGGCCTGCAGCTGAACCACTCTCAGGACTGTGCCACTGGACACCTACTTCACAAATCCACACTAATAAAACCGGGAGACTTAGGATCTTTGCTTAGTACAAAGAAACAGACATGGAAAGGCAGCCAAAATGGGAAGACAGAGAAGCAGAAACCATATCACAGAACAGAACAGAGATCCAGATATAATGGAGTCAAGTAATTTAACAGATGCAAAGTTCTAAACACTAGTTATAAAGATGCTCAATGAACTTTTGGGAAATGTAGAGAACTCCAACAAATAGATAAAATTGGAAATGGAAATTATAAAAGGTAACCAGTCTGAAATAGAGAACACACTATCTGAGATGAGAAGTCTAGTAAATGGAATAAACAAAGGAATAAACAAAGTGAATAAAGAAGAGAATCACATGCACTATCTGGAGGACAGGAAAGCCAATCAGGACACTCAAACAGAATGGCAAGAAAAAGATGCCAAAACTATAAAAATAATTTAAGGAGGATATGGACACTATTAAGGCTCCAAATATTCTTCAGATTGGCATAAATGAAGAAAATTGAGGTCAAACAGCTCTTTAAAGAAATAATGATGGAAAACTTCCCTAACTTTGTGAAGAAATGGACATAAAATCCCAGGAAGCTCAGAGAATTCCAAAAATCAGAGATCCAAAGAGGCCTACACCAAGACACATCATAATTAAAATGCCAAAGATTAAATACAAAGAAAGAATATTAAAAGCAATAGAGAAAAAACAGATAATTACATAAGGGAACACCCATATGACTGCAGCTGATTTCTCAAAAGAAACTATGCAGGACAGAAGGGCTTGGCAAAAAATATTCTACCAAATAAAGACCCACCAGGATATACAACCAAGAATAATTTATCCAGCAAAGCTAGCATTTAGAGTTAAAGGACAGATAAAGAGCTTCCCAGACAAAAAATAAACTAAAGGAATTTATCACCACCAAGCCAGAATTACAGAAAATGTTGGAGGGACTACTTTAAGAAGAAAAAACATGTATCAAAAACAGAATAAAGAATGGTAACCACTACATTCCTATCAATAAGTACCTTAAATGGCAAAGAATTAAGTACTCCTACCAAAAGGTAGAATGGCTTAAAGGATAAAACAAACAAACAAACAAACAAAAACAAACAAACAAACAAAAACACAAAACCTCTACATATGAAAATAAAGGGAATGGGAATGATATTGCTTTGATGAACCTAAAAGGTATTTAAATCAGACAGAGAAAGATAAATACTATATGATTTCACTTATGTGTGAAATTTAAGGAATACAATTTCACTTAGATGTGGAATTTAAGGAACAAACAGGCTTACAAATATAGTGGCAATTTGGTGATGGACAGAGGAGAGGGAGGTTGTGGAATGGGAGAATGGAGTGAAGGGTTAAAGAAATACAAATTAGTAGCTGATGGATGGTCACGGGGATGGGAAGCACAGCATAAGGAATGCGGTTAGCGTTACTATATGAATGTCTAACCAATGTACTGTATACTTGAAACTAATTAAATTTAAAAAATAAAAATAAAAAATAGTTGTTTTGGTTTAATAAAATGTAATTGTTTTCTTACTAAAAAAAGTTGGACAATGTCTCCTTTTTAATTTGTGTGTTTAGTATATTCACAATTGATGTAATGTAAATAAAAATAATTTGATGCATTCATCATAGTGATTTTTATTTGTATTATGATCTTTTTTCTACTCTTTTTTTTTTGGTCTTTTGTATTAATTGATTATTTTTGTATTATTTTACTTTTATTCCTCTATTTTACTTTTATTCCTCTATTAGCTTTTCAAATATATGTCTTTAAATTATGTTTTGAAAAAGCTATTCTAAGGATTAAAATGTGCTTTTTTAAACTTATATTCTACATAGATTTAATATTATTTACTGCATGTAAATATAAGAATCTTGCAACAGAATATAACCCACTTAACCACTATCCTTTGTGTTAGTTCTGTTATTTTAGTATTATTTCTTCAGTAATATTTGTTTTCCTGTTTCCACCTTATATTTTGGATTTGAATATGGCCACGAAATATGGGAATAAACATATATGGCTGCAGGATGATCTTTACATTCATTCTCTGTCCTCAGTATTCTGTCTGATACCTAGAAGAGGCAGGGGGAGGGGATCTCCTTCTAAGCACATGAGAAAGATGAAGATTGATAGGGCTTTAAAATAAGCAGAAAAAATTCCAAAGAATAGAATGTGTTAGAATGGGGAAAAAAAAGAATTTGGAAGACTATCGCTTAATTCTGAATCTTGGAACTTTAAATTTTAGTGGTATTATTAAAAATCAACCAACCTCACTTATTTCTTCTCACTCTCCACTCTCTTTTCATCCCTCTCTTACTTCCTTTTTTGATCCAGCCTCTTCTTTTCTTCTTCTTTCTTCTCCTTTTCCTTCTTCTTTTTCTTCTTCTTCCTTTCTTCCTTTTTTTCTTCCCTACTTACTTTCACAAACACTCATTGAACTCCTACTATATCTTAGACATTGGGTTCACAACAAGTCTGGATCCTTGGTTTACTTATCTATAAAATTGCATTGAATAAATATCTCATCATATTCTTATGGAGATTAAATTGAAATGGAAAAAATTTGTGTGTTTTGACAGTTATAGACCCTGAACTTAGGTATGTATCAGTCACTGATATTGGCAATAATTATTCAACAAATATTAATTCTCTCCCTAGTTCCCTGATGTGGTAAAAGATGTGATGTTTACTTTGCTAAGCAAAATCCTCTGGGCAGTTGTCCTTTGCACTGTGCCACTCAGAGGTCAAGGAGTTTCCATGAAAGCTGGAAAGATCTAAGTTCTGAAACAAGTAAGCTCATTCCAGTTTAACCTTAAAATCCAAGTAGTTTAGAAATCCACAAATATCATCTTCCACAAATAACAAAGCTCCAGATGCTTGGTCAACAAACAACTCTATTGTTTTATTCTTATTTTGTTCTGACGCGTTCAATAAATATAATGCTGGCATTAACTCCTGTTAGGTTTGGCAATGATTCTTAGAAGGATTCCATTATCTTAAATTTGCAGAATATCAATATTTAAAGGCATTTAGCTTTGCACACTAAAACATAGTCAACCAAAGCATGACTAACATAGCACATTCATTAAATCTGCTGCCAGCAATTCTTTTCCCAAGCAATAGTGTTCTTACTTTTTCTGTATAATGGATTTTAGTTCACACATGACCAAAAATATTTTATATTAATGTTTTCCATAATGCAGACAAAACCAATCTTAAAGAAATGCCTAAATATATTTGACTGTGAAACCCAGCTTATTTCAGGTTTTTGAGAGACAATACATGAGAGTCCAGACTTAACATGAGACTTATCAATACACATATTAGAGAGAAAAAATCAGGCTGATTATTTGCAGTGTAGATTGCTATATAGTCTCATCCATGGAAACCAACTCTTTATTTTGTTGTGGGAAAAAAAATAAGATTGAAGAAATCACTCTCAAGGTTTATTTAATGAAAATGTTATTTACCTCAAATATGTCACCTTAGTTCTCTGTACTCAAGGTAGTCATTGTTGAAAAAATTCTTATATAGAGGATAGGTCTGATAATTTGAATTTATTTAACTTAATGTTTATATTTTATTAGCTTCCTATGTCTGTCATAACAAAATACTAAAAACTGGGTGGCTTAAAACAATATAAATCTATTCTCTCACAGTTTAGAACTTGTATGTCAGACAGGTGTAGCTCAGCAAAGCCGTGATTCATCAGAGACTCTGCATAGAATCCTTCCTTGCCTTTTTCTAGCTTTTAGTGGTGGACTGTAATCTTTGTTATCTCTTAGTTTGCAACTGCATAACTCTACTCTTTTTCCATCTTCACATGGTATTCTACCTAATGTGTCCAGGTCTGTGTGTCTGTTTTCTCTTCTTGTAAAGATACTAGTGATATTATATTATTTTCTACCCTAATAGAGAGTATTACCCCATTGTAATAAGATTATACCTCCAAATACCCCATTTCTAAATAAGTCCATATTCACAGGTACCAGAAGTTAGGACTTCAACATATCATTTTGGTGGACACATTCAACCCACAACAATATTGTCAGCTCAATTTTTATTTGAAATGAATGCCTTATGCTGAGAATCAGATAATCCAGATGGATTAAGTATCTGGAAGGACAGGGTGTAACTTCAAACATTTGGTCAAAATATTGTTTCAGTCCATACAAATGCTTGCCTAAGGATGCTTATAGCAGCTTTATTCATAATTGAAAAAACTTGGAAGCAATCAAGATGTCCTTCAGTAGTGAATAGATTAAAAACTGGTATATTCAGACAATGGAATATTATTCAGTGCTAAAATAGAAATGAGCTATCAAGCCTTGAAAAGACACAAAAGAAACAAATACATATTACTCCCTGAAAGAAGCCAGTCTAAGAAGATTACCTACAATATGATTCCAGTTATACGATATTCTTGAAAACACAAATCTCTGGGTACAATAAAAGTGGGGAAGTTCCCAGGTGGGGAAGCAGGGGAAAGATGAATAGGTGGAACACAGAGGATTTTTAGGGCAGTTAAATACTTTGTATAATACTGCGATGATGGATACACATCATTATGCATTTGTGCTAATTGCTAGAAAGTATAACACCAAGAGTGAATCCTAAGGTAAACTATTGAATTTGGGTAATTATGACAGTGTCAATGTAGGCTCATCAACTGTAACAAATATAGGCTCATCTGGCAGAGTGTTGTTGATATTGGAGTATGTTATGCATGTGTGGGGCAGTGGGTAAATGGGAAATCCCTGTACCCCACTCTCAATTTTGCTATGAATCTAAAACTGCTCTAAAAAATAAAGCCTTAAAAATATCATTTCATAACACAACTCAAAACTGCTTTTTCAGTGTATTTTAATATAGACATGATTAATCATATGCCATCCAACAAGACACTCTTGCCTCAGACAAGGATGTTTAATTTCTCTTTTTCCTCTTGGGATATTATAACCAGAGAGCCATTCCTTTGAGTCTTTGTTAAAAGGGGCACTTATGCAAGCTGCTTTCCAAGTTGATGGACTCACTAGTTTCTTCTAAGAAGTATTTCTTTTTTTCCTTCTCAGAATTTTGAATGTAAGTTTTGCTCTGTGAAAAATTCCCTTTGAGATGTGATGAAACTGGAAATATATCTAGGGTTATGTGCAAGCAACATAAGCCTGCTATCTGTTATTTTTTCTCTAGTTCCCAATAACCAGTGTTAATTATCAGAAAAGATAGTATTCTCCTCAAGAAATAGTGAATATCTTACTTCCTTTCTGAGAGATGGTAATTGATTGTCTTTTAATGTTTCATCCTCTTTGCAAGTATTGCCTTTGCCTATTTTCCAAACTTAATTTTCTTGACAAAGGTCAGTTCATATAGTACTGATCAAAATCTGTACAAGTATCACATCAAAGTGCTGACAATAGACACAGTGGTTCTCGGAATTTATGGAGAGCTTCATTTTTTAATGTTGCAGTTTCTTCTACTTAGAGTAGACATGTAAATATTTAAATTCTACTTCAGTTTGGTGCTCTATGGAGTGCAGGTATGCAAAGATCATCATCAATGCGTTATGTTTGGCATACCTGAATTATCAGGAGAGTCACTGGAAGATATAGTTTTATTTTACTGGAGCACAAACAGAAACAAAACATCAAGATAAATTTAGTAATGTCTCAGAGTGCTCAGTACTAGGCAGAATTCAATCAGAAATCTTCTGACAGGGCAAAATATTCTCACTCACTATTAGACCAAACTATGTGGTGAGAATTTTCGTTGCAGACTAAACTTACATGATTATTCCCATATTGATTCTAACAGAATTATCAGTAAATTGTATAACTGGGATTTTAAATTTGAGAGAGTTGGACGAAATCCATAAAATCACCTAGTTCAACCCACGAGTTTATGTTCATTTGTGTTTTAGCTTTTTTATAACGAAGCAGATACCTATGATGAGTAAATGTTAAAGAGCAAGTTAGTGCAGAGATGAAAAGGGAAATCAGGTATTTTGTTGCCCAGTTCAGGAGCTTTTGGACTGTCTCACTCTATCTTTGTTTTACATAATGCTACGCATAATATTGCTGTTCTTTCTGAATCTGATTAAATGTTTTTCTGGTAACATTTTGTCAAACAGAATTATTTCAATACATTTTAATTGTTCTTTTCACTTTGAAGTGTACTTCTACATTTCTGGCTAATTATTTTTGGAATGTGAGGTTTTATTATATGAAAGTTAATCTCCAAAGAATGTGCCTTTGATGTCAGAACAGTAAATTGTTTCGTGCTGGAAATAATGGTTTTATTTTAGTGCGGTTTGAATTATACACATGAAAACTCTTCATTACAGCCATGTCCTGAATTAAAAACAATGCTCTTAATAACACAATTAAAAACATAACAAGAATATTAAAGTTGCTAAATTCATATTGTAGAATAGCCTATTTACGCCAGTAGATTTCCTTTTTGTATTTACTCTGTTTTGTGGGTTCATAGATAGGAAAAAATCCATATAAATTAATTATCAGATAAATGAATAGAGCCTAATAATTTATTTACATGTACATGCATTTAACAAGACCAGTATTACTTAGGATTTAATAAGATACGCAGACACGACAGATGCTTGTATGTATTTAGCAAGGACTTAATTATGCTGTTTGACCAAATCCAGATGTGTTCACATAGCTTGTGGTGACATTCTAAAGTCATCAACTGTATAAAAAAATTATTGACCAAAGGGCTGAAGGGAATGTTGAAATGTCATTTTCCAAAAATCCACCAGGTGCCTACACAGTTCTATTTCTATGAGCCAAAATAAATTAAAAAGTAAAAAAAAAAAAAAAAAAAAAAAAAAAAAAAAAGCCTTTAGATAGCTTGAGGAATAAATAAAACCCAAGTTTATATATCTTATACAATTATTTAAGGATCTGGATAACAACACACACACACACATGCACAATTCTTAAAAAGGGTGCAGTACAATGAGACAGAGATGTACATTTTCCAGAGATGGGACTGTGTACTAAGGTTCAGATAGGACCAGTAGAACAGGGTGATTAGGGGAGCACCCACTCAAGGATTTAGAGCAGGGACTGGCAAACTTTTTTTGCAAAGGTCTAGATAGTAAACATTTTAGGCTTTTTTAGGTCTTTTGGGGAAATATGCAACTCTACCATTGCAATGTAGAGCTGCCACAGATAATACATAAATACATTTATTGGTTGTGTTTCAATAAAACATTATTTACAAAACATACAGTGGGCCAGATTTGGCTTGTGGGCTCTAGTTTGCTGATCCACTCCTGATATAAAAAGACCAGAGTAATTGAAGTCAGAAAATGTGGTTTCAAGTTGCATATCTTCAGCAGTTTTTTGACCTAGGCCAAGCATGTTATCTTTTTGAAGCTCCCTTTTTAGTTCATCAAAATATAATCAGTAGGGGACAGAATTGCTATAAAGATAAAAAATAAGGACAAAGATATCCTAGTAAGCAGGGACCATAGAACACATAATTTTTAAAAATCTGTCTTATGTTTTCCCCCACTGAAATGACAGCAAATGGAGAGTATAAATATTCACAAAGACAAAAATGGTAAGCGAGAAGGTGCCAGAGACAAGAGACATCAGCAAAATTTTTTAATTGGTAAAGCTGAGATATGAATAGCAACTGCTTTATTAGAGTTAAGAAAGCTGAAAATTAAGCATCTGCAGGAGGAAAGCTAAGAAGGGACCTGACTTGTGGTTCCAAACTTCAGAAAGCTTTGGAAATTAACAGGTAGTACATCGGAAGGTGAGGGTGAGCTGCTGTGTGATGCTAAACACAGGAAAATTGGTATGAGGGACATTTAATCTGCCAGATGCCACACACCAGTCAGTAGCATTTCTTTCTCTACCCCTTCCTCTGTTATAACAGATGGGAGATTTACTCTCCATATATGCTGATGCAATAGGCTTTGAGTTCAGGGACTCTAGGCAGACTAAATAAAGATGGGCATTTGGTCCTACTGAATAAAGAGGCTTAAGTAAAATTTGTATTCTGAATGGTGATTTCCCCTTTAGCTCTCTTCCCAAAATTCACCAGAATGTTTATGACATTCAGGCTTATAAGCATGGTAGCAATAGACCAATCTAAGAGCAAAAAACAAAACAAAGAAACAATCAAAAAAACAAACAAACAAAAAACCCTTTACATATTGATATGATAGAGCCGGTTACTCACCTGATCTCCAACTCATCAAACCCAAAGCACATACCACGCTGCCACACAGCTTGAACTATCTCGCTTTAAAAATGAACTGTCAAAATTACTAGATATTTGAAAACAACTCTAACATGAATGATAGAGACCAAAAAAAATGAACTAGATTAAGAAATTTAGAGAAATAGAGACCATGCAAGAGTAGGAGGAAAAGCTTCAAAACATATAATTATATCATGAAAGATAAAATATTATATTCATAAAATAAGGAAATAATACTATTATAAAAAGAAATATTCAGAGAACAAAAGGAACAGAAATAAAACATATGGCAGCTGAAATTTAAAAATTCCACATAATGATTGAAACACAAATTTACAGTGATTCTATAGCAGTACTTCTCAAATTTTAGTGTGCATACAAATCATTTGGGGAATTTGACAGAATACAAATTCTGATTCAATCTATCTGAAGTGGGGCCTGAGATTGTGCATTTCTAACGTGCTTGCATATGACACAGCTATTGTCAGTCTCAGACATGCTTAGGCTGTGAAGTAAACTCAGAAATAGGAAATTGAAGAGAAAATTAGAAATTAGAATATCAATATAAAGGATTTCATAACTGTTCAAGAATAGAACCAAAAAAAGTAGAAGAGAAGTTGGTGGGTGAAAATTTTTAAAAGATGAAATAAAAGAAAATTTTCTAAAATATGAATTTCCAAATTGAGGTGGCCCCTCCAAGTGTCTAGTACAGTAAGTGAAAAATTATCTACATTGAGGCATATAATAGGAAATTTTAAAAATATCAAGCAGAGACAAAAAAATCATAAAAAACTTCCAAACAATTACTTATATATGTGCTCATGCACAGATACACACACACTCCTGGACATACACACAGCCCTCATAGCAAACCTTTAAAAAAATCAAACAGACAGCTAGCAGGTATTACAGCCAGGTTTCCAAATCTAGAACTCTATACCCAGCCTGATTCACAACTGTGAAGGAGAGAATATTTCCTGTCATGACTGTAGCCTGACTGCTGCCAGACCCTCCAGTTAGATCCTAGCCAGAACAGGGATTGCTTCCCCCAAATCCCTCCAGAGATGGATTGATCCCTCCCCTATGCCCCCAAACATCTCATTGGTTAGTGCTGGTTCTGGAACAGACCATTGCCCTACTTGGCATGTAAGGTGTATTCCCCCTTACCTGGTGCAGCTCCCACCCCATTATCTCTATCCATCTTGCCCTGTCCTGTACAACACCTTAGCACCTGCCACATAGCCTGGAGCATATCCATGTCATCTCGCTGCCACTTGAAGAGAATCTGGTATATAAATTCCCTTAATAAAATCTTGATATAATGATAAGAGTTGTCAGCCCCTTCCTATAGTCTCTCAGCCCTGAAAATGTGACATAATAATCCGAAATGAGTGAAAATGAATGTTTTCATATATGGAGTAAAGAATTTAAAGAAGGTCGATACATTCTTTCTCAGATGGATATATGCCACTCAAAATAAGAAAGACATAAACTTCTTGGGATCCAAGAAACAAGAGACCCAACAAAAGAGAGAGGAAAATGGATTTTCTATACAGTAATCAAATAAAGTTAAAATTGACATCTGTTTAACAGGTATAGATAAGATAGTAACCAATTCGAGTCAAAAGAGAGAACACATGGTTCTGTAAAGAAGTTTCCAAGAATGGAGAGTGCCACTCAGTTAAACAGGCCACAGAAAGGGTCTTAGGCTATGCCACCATTGACCTGAAAATGAAGAAGAAACCCTAACCAACTCAGGAGGGGAGAAGCGCTAACTGTTTTTACCAATTTCCTGTTTGCCCCAAGAATACTCGCTGATGGTACCTGCGGCAGCAGCATTTTCCTTGAGATAACTGGCAGATTATAGTCTTAACCTTACTCCCAAAATTTGCCAAAAAATATCTCACTTTCATTATTATTATTGCATTGCTCTAGTATGTCAATAGCCTTTTGGAAATAATGACATCATTCTATTTATAGCATTCTGTTTTTTAGTGATATTTCCATGTACAAGATTTAGCAATTCTCAATTGCTGAAAATGTCAAATCCTAGAAAACATAGCATTCTTAAGCATGATATTAACACCATTCTCAAACAGTGGTTAGCCTACGATCCATTTTATGAATCCAATTTATGTACATTTCTGTTACATTAGGATTAAAGACAAGTTGTTTAGAAATAATTCCAAGAACAGTTTTTATTTTATTTTCACATTGAAAATTAATCAGATTTGCTTCAGCCTCGAAGTACATATTTTTATAAAATTAAGTTAATGCTGGCAGCGAGCTGTGCTTTCCCCCACCCCCCCCCCCAAATGGAAAATGAGTTAAGGAAAATATGAGATCCCTAGTCCCTAGTGATAAAGAACTCATGGGTAACTACAAAAGATTGGATATTTTAATAACTAAAATGAGACTGTTAGAAAAAACATAACTGAAGGACTTTTTGATGTCCAAAAGATCCCAGAGAAACCAGAAGACCTGCCTTAACCTTAAGAGTGAGATTTGAAAGATATGTGTGAGAAAAATCAAGGTACTTTCTGACCGCATCTTACAACTTGCACTTGTTTGATGTAAAATCTACAATAGAATTCCATGGGCAAAGGAGTGTTTCAAAGACATGCATGGCATTTTGGGGTCACTAAATGCCATGGAGGCAGAAGCTAGAAGCATAGCTGAGTTAGTGGAAGGGAAGGAGATGGCATCCATTTGATGCCAGGTTTTGAAGGAAATGCTGTCCCACTTCTTAAAGGGCTTAGATTCCTTTTACCTTCTTTACTTTTGAAAAGCAATGAAGTGAAGGATGCGGAATTGAAATAACATTGTATTTTAAAAATCTCAAAAGGATCCTCCATTATCAGTCCCTGCCCCAGAATCAACTAAGGTAAGTTTAAAGCAAATTTAAAAACTCAATATATATTTTATATATTAGGTAGCCAACTTGAAGATTATTACCCCAAAAGAAGTTCCAGTTTTAAGTAGAAATTGGATTTTTTTTCCCTTAGTTCTCTAGCCATAGGAGGTAATAAAGGTAAATAGGATATTCTAGGAAACTTGCTAACCTTGAAGGTTGATGTCAGGAAGACAATTACCCTCTCTTACACACCTCTTGATGTAATTTTCTGTATTAATAGATGAGGGCTACAAATAGGATTATTTGATTAATGTTTATATTAAGTATGGAATGAATTTTCTTTCTCAGAAGCTATAAAGGAATTAAGGTTATTTGAACAATCATTAATTCTCTTATTCACACAACAAAAATTTATTGAGTATCCACTATATGCCAAAGCACCTGACAGCTGCTGGCAGAAAAAAATTATCTATCTGTTTATCTAATACATAGGGGTACACATATATATTATATCTTATATTAATGTTAACATTAAATGTAATATATTATTCATATATATATATTTATTCATATGTTAACGCAAAATATATATATTATTAATATGCTATATTTGTATTACATATGCACGCACATACAACTTTTATAAATTCTATAGAAGTCTGCTATTTGTTGTTTTCATATGAAGATCAGTAATGTTGACATCAGTTGAAACAGAGATGAATCTAAAGGACCTATAAATCAACTAATGGATGAAATAAAAACTGACATAATTGCAAAAAAAACCCTATAATTAAATATATTTTTTATCTTTTAGGAAAAAGTAATGTAACAGCAGGTGTCAAGAAGAAACTACATGATAAAAATAAATAATGGATGTAAAGGACTTTATGAAGTCTTATTATATGTCCCTGCTTCCACAGAGGCCTCCTCTTCTCTTACCCAGCTTCCTTATGTCCTCAGCAGAGTCAGTCAGTAGAGCTGAAGAAACTCCTGAAGGGAGACCTTGCCTTCTCTGCCTTGGGATACATAGGTCCCTCCTGAGATGATCCCGCCATTTCGCCACTGTGACCCTCTTCTGGCACTCAGTACTCTAGGAAAGTTCTGCCTTGGGGATGTGCACATTCAACAATTACTATGGAGATGATGTAAACTTAAATGAAGTCTTTTGAGAAACTTCTAAAATGTCTTTTCCCATAGCTTACTGAAGAAAAGAGCATAACCTCTTTAGTCTTGCCTAAAGCCAGAAAGATTTCACTAATAGCTTTGGTTGACTCTACTATTCTCTGCATCTGAACTATCTTTGGAGTCCTTTCCTCTTCCCTATTTCTATTGCTTAAATCTTATGTCACACTACCCCCTCATGTGGATGACAATAGTGTCTTAACTGGTCTTCCACTTTCCAGTCTTTTCATGCTGCTTTTATGGACTCAGGTGAATAGTCTGTCAACTGGGGAAAAAAAATCAGGAAAGGTAAGACAGAAGTCTGATCATGTTACTCCACTACTAAAAATAAACATGGCTTATTGAATTAAAGGTCTTTTAAAGCTCAAGTCTCAAGATATGAGCTCTGTCTAATCTCCCACCAGTCCTTTAACCATATCCTCTGTTGCAATTGCCATAAGCAATTCAGTGTTTATCAGACATACTGAACACTCAACATCATTCCTAACAGTCTTCTCTCTGCTTAGAATTTTCTTAACTGTACTATGACCAACTGTATTTCTAAAGATGGCCTCAACATAATATATGCAGTTCTGCAATATGACCTTACAACTCCCCCATCAAGCAGTGGAGTCTATGTCACCACCCAGTCTATTTGTCTATGTGGACATGGCCAAATTTTTGATGAATAGAATATGGTAGAAATGACTCTGTGCCAATTCTTGGCATAGCCTTTCATTGGCCTGTCAGCTTCTGCTTTCTGCCTTTTGGTAGCAGTCCTCTATGTAAAAAGTGTAGTCACCCAGGGATCACTATGCCATGAGAAGATGCTGGAAGATGCAGAGCTATGAGGGGGAGAGCAAGATGGGGAGAGAAACAGAGAGATAGAGAGAGAGTGAGAGAGCGAGCGAGAGAGAGAGAGAGAGAGAGAGAGAGAGATTGAAGAACACTGAGGCACCAGACATCACATGAGTGAAGAAGCTATCTTGGAAATGGACCTTCTTCACCCAGGCACCCCAGCTGATGCCCTTTTGGTATATCAGAGACAATCACTCAGATGAATTCCTGACCCACAAGATCATGAGAAAAATAAAATGGTTGACTTATGCTATTCAGTTATAGTGTAGTTTGTTATGCGGTAACAGATAATACAAAATTCTATATAACTTTGCTTTTTACCAAACATAAATAATCTTTGCTTTCACCAAAGACATGAATAATCACCCAGACTCCAAATCAAATAACTTTCTGTTACTCACTCACTAAACTTCTGTGCAGCATTTTTCACTGCTCACTACTCTTTTTGTAAATATTATCCTGGCTAGTTTTTCCTTCTGTCTACTGGCTCTTACTCTCTGTTGTTGGGTCTCTCACTTCTGCTACTCACTCTCTGTTGTTGGGTCTCTCACTTCTGCTAATTTCCTCAATATTACTTTTTCCTCAGAATTCTCTCTTGATGGCCCACTGATCATGTCTCCAATATAACCATGTCAGACACCACATGAGATCAACTCATTGAATGATGCAGTCAGAAAACATATTTCTGCATTCAAAACTAGAAAGTTACCTCTCAATGACTATTTAAAAAAAATATTTCTGAATATTAACATTTGTCTTGTACCAAATTTTTCATTGTTTTTTAATAAAATAGGTAGGTCAAATAACAAGTATGTATAATCATTTCCTCCAATTCCATTCAACCAAAATACTTACATTTTAAATGGAAAAATCTAGCTCATAAATATTTTTTTCCTCATGATTTGGTTTTAATGCCAAAAAAAAAATTGCATGCTTTCTTCTGTGTTTCCTGATGATGTTCATTTATAAATTCTAAGGAATTGATTAAAAATTTCTCTATATTGTCATAAGAATTTTATATCTATAATTTTATAGCCGAACTTTTAATTCCAGATTAGATTTAAAATAGCTCTTGGTAATTTTTTTTTTTTGCCTTTTGCAGAAATAATAGATGTTTTCTCTTATGTATCCACATATACTCTTTCTCAACTATTAACGTAGCTTTTATCAGGGGCGATAAAAGTAAAAGCTCTGGAGTAAAGGCTGCCTGCACTCAATTTTCTCTCAGCCCTTTAGGAGCTCGGTGACCTTGGGAAAGTTACTTAATATTTTCCTGATAAATCATGAGCTCAGAGATTACAGGAAATTAGTTTTATTTATCTGATGAAAAATTGGCATCACATAAATATTTGTAAAATGAATGAATGCGTTGGCCCTTTATGACCCTGTTCCAGTGCTACCACCTTCATAAAATATTACCTCATCTCTCTAGGAACTACTCTATTTCTTTTCTAAAACCCTGTGGGATTTGTTAATCTCTTATACTATTATATTGTGGCAGATGTTACAGTTACATATATTTGTCTTATTTGTTGAAGATAATGGAAGCTTTTTGAGAACAGAAACTGTAATATATCACTTTTGCATTCTACACAGAATCTAAAATAATGCCTTGCTAATATTAGGTACTTAATGAACATTTATACATACATTAATGAATTTTGACCCATGTGATGTTGTTATTTATGTTGTATAATTGCTTCCAATTAATATATTCAGAGTTCTTTATATTTTTCTTCTCATTATATTTATATCCTTCATGAGTCACTTTATAAATGTTATTTTATTGGTTTTTAATATTTACTCACCAAATATATTAACTATTTGAAATAAGAGCTATTTTTCTTATATATGTGCCTACATTTAATATGAAATAATATCATCTCTCACTAGACCATGAAAATGAATAAAATAAATTTAACTCAAGCAAACAACTTGGATTGATTATACTTCTCTAGTGTTAAATTCATATACACTACTAAGTAAATACCAAGCGTAATGATACATGCTTCCTTTAAGAATTTCTTTAATTATATTAAATATAACATTCTGTGTTTTCATTTTAGTTTTATTTTTAGTAGTAAATTTTTCATGTGCTATCAGTCCTACTTCTGCGTTTTCATTCTTTGCTTGAATGCGGTTGTACACTCTGTCTCTGCAGCTGTTTCTCATTAAATAAAGTCTGCAGTGGATCTTTCTTTCCTTTTCCTCAAATGGTTGTGTTTTGATTATTGCACTCCTGACAGCATGAACTGAATGCTTATAAACCATATAAATGATGTACTTTTTGATAATAGTAATAAAGATTTTTAAAGCTATTTACATTTCCGTGTACAAAATCAAAGTTGGTTTTGGAAAAATATATATTTTATGCATATCAGTCAATTAATTTGCTCAGATGCAGCAGATTATTGAATATATGTTAAGTGTGTATTGAGCTAGAGTAGGGTACATAAAGACGAATCAGATATAGGTATAAACTCTTAAAGCTTACAAGACACACATCTATTACACATTTATTTTTATCAGAAGTTCAAAAGGTAGCCTGCATTGTCTGTCTGTCTGTCTGTCTGTCTGTCTAATCTAAGTTAAGAAACTACTATGAATGCACAATTAGGAAGAATTCAGACTCCTATGCTGTGCTCTAATCAAGATCCCAGCTCACATCATTTCTGGATCTTGATCTTTGATAAAAACAGGTCTATCATAGACTGTTGTTTAGTTATTGACTGTGACATTGCTGATTTATTAAAACCATATTAACAGTTATCTCATGACCTTAGAATCTTAGATGGATCTTCTTTTGCTGCAATTTCTTTTCTTTAAAGAATGGCATTTATTAGAATTCCAAGCAGAAGTCCTATAAAATTCTTTCTATAGATGACCTTATTCATCTCAGTAGTTGTGGGGTAATGATGTTATTCTATACACCAGGAAGCAGTGGGTCCAGGTGAAGGAGGTTGTTTGTATATTGAACATAAACATAAAATTCATAATATGCACCTGGTACCTGGATTGTGGTCCACACCATGGCTGGTCATGTGGTAGGTTTGTGACAAACTACCTTTAATGGCTTTCCTGGGAAAGTATGTCTCTCATGTGTCCCTGAAGTTCATAGTTGAAGAAAAAAGATGTCTTTATGCAATCCATGCAGAAGGATAAAAAATTCAATAAGTGACCTTTCTGGACTTCCCTACGTGTATCTTTTTTCCTGTTGTTTGTGCCCTGTTTTCTTTACTGTAATAAATATTAGCCATGAGTGTAGCTTTATGTTGAGCCATGTGAGTCCTTCTGGCAAATTACCAAAGCTGTAGGTGGGACTTCCAAGACAGCAATATAATGTTGTTGTTGTTGTTTTATTCACTTGGTTTTTAATGTTTTATTTTAATTCCACGTTGCTTCACAACAACACAGTGGTTTTTTTCATTCATGTGTTTTTTAATGTTTTATTTTAATTCCATGTGGCTTGGTACTTCTTAGAATGTTGAACATTAAACATCTAAGCATATTTAAGATATTTTTATTTTTGCCCCATTATTAGGATGCCAGTTTTATAGTGACTACTATCATTTTCTTCTTTTGAGACTTGTACTGCTTTTTCTCTAAGTGAATCAGTGTCTCTCATCCTATATTTGTTTATAACGAATAAAACTACTTTAAAATATACACATTTGCCAAAGCTTCTTTGAGTCTATTGATATCTGGAAAAAATAATTTATTAGAATGCTAATGAACTAGTATTACACTTTGTATCTTTTCCCAAGGTATATGTGGTAGAAGAAATAAGATGGGCTTAAAGTCCCTGAACCCAGAGTTGAACTCTCTCTCTTTCTCTTTCTAGCTGTCATTTGGAGAAATAATGTAGAAAAAAATAATTTATCTCAAAAGTTGTTTTGAAAATTAAATTAAACCATGTAAAAAGTACCACATATATGTAGATCACCAAGACAGAATGCCTGTAAACATCTATAAATAAAAAAGTCCTAAATGGTTTGTCTCATAATGCTATTGTAAATTGATTTTTATATTTTGTTGTTATTTTTGAGGTGTTTGCTTCTAGTATATTTTTTTAAAGTTGATTTTTACATATTAACCTTGTTTCCTATGACTACAATCATAGGCGTCTAATAGCTATTTTTAGGTTTCTAATAATTTTTACAGGAACGAATTTCTAGTACAATGGTGAATAGAAGTGATGAAAAGGAATCCTTGACTTCTGATCTTATCGGGAAAGAGTTCAATATTACACCATTAAGAATGATGTTAACTGTAGGTTTTTCTTAAGATGGTGTTATCAGATCGAAGAAGATCCATCTATTCACAGTCTGTAAAAAGTTATTTTCAGGAATAGGTATTGAATTTTGTCAAATGATCATATGGTATTTCTTCTTTATTCTGTTAATAGAGTAAATTATATTGATTGATTTTTTTAGTGTAATATTGCTTTTCATTCTTTAGATAAAACTTAGGATTATGTATCACCCTTTTTATACCTTATAGATGCAATTTATATGAAACTGCTCTTCTTTAAAAAAGAAGTACTTCACTTTTCTGATCATTATATGTTGAATTCAAAGTTTGAAGTGGTACCCGTTATTATCCCTTGTGTGCTCTGTTAGTAGTTTGTTCATTCTCTTGTCTTTTCCTGCTTAAAGCCCACTGACTGTCTTTTTGGCTAGGACATGAATTGGTATCTATCAGGTATCTTAAGAGCTTTCTTATATGTATGTAGAAGACTTCACTTTAAAATTTTTGTGTTGACATTAGAAATCAAGTCCATTGCAAGTGCTATTGCAGGCCAAATTATGCACATCAGGTTTACAAATATAACTATGGCTGAGTAATCACCTGGTAATGTGGATCTGTAAATGTGGCATTTGCCATTTTCATTGAGATTATGACTTATTCGTATACTCCACATTTTTCATTAAAAATGTAAGTTATTTCTTGGTGGAATCAGGAAGAAACAGAAACTATGAACAGAATGATAATTTCTAACAACATCAAATCATTAATCAAAAAACTCCCGGCAATCAAAAGCTCTAGATCAGATAGATGGCCTCACAGGTGAATTTTACCAAACATTCAAAGAAGAATATCTATCCTTTTCAACTTTCCCCCCAAAATTGAAAAGGCTGTAAAGCTTTCAAATTCATTTTATGAGACCAGCATTACTCTGATACCAAAACAAAACAAAAACAGTACAAAAAACATATTTATTTGTATATATACATAAATATGCCTGATGAACATAGATGCAAAAATCCTCAACAAAAAATTAGCAAACCAAAACCAGCAATACATTAAAAAGATTGTACAACATGATCAAGTGGGATTTATTTCTGGGATGCAAGGTTGGTTCAATGAAAATCAATTAACATGATACATCACATAAACAAAATAAAGGATAAATATATGATAATATCAATAGATGCAGAAAAAGCATTTGACACCAACATCCATTTATGATAAAATAAAAACACTTAGCAAAATGAGACTAGAGGTAACATACCTCAGTACAATAAAGGCCATATGTAATAAACCCACAGCTAACATCATACTCAATGATGAAAAGCTGAAAGCTTTTTCTTTAAGATCAGGAATAAGACAAAAATGTCCACTTTTATCACTTACATTCAATATAGTATTGGAAGTTCTAGCTACAGCATTCAGATAAGGAAAAGGAATAAAAAGACACCTAAATTAGAAAAGAAGTAAACTGTCATTATTTGCAGATGACATAATACTACATAGAGAAAAGCCTAAAGATTCCACCTCCCTCCCCCCAAAAAACAATTAGAACTGACAAATACATTCAGTTAAATACAGGATACAAGATTAATATTTATAAATCAGTTGCATTTTTATACACCAATAACAGATTATCAAAAAGAGAAACTAAGGAAACAGTACCATTTACAATTGCATCAAAAAAATAAAATACCTAAGAATACATTTAACCAAGGAGATAATAGACCTATACTCAGAAAACTATGAGAATTGGAGAAAGAAATTGAAGAAGATACAAATAAATGGAAGCATATACTGTGCTCATGTTTAGGAAGAATTAACATCATTAAAATATCCATACTGCCCAAAGCAATCTACAGATTCAGTGCAATTTCTATCAAAATACCAACACCATTTTTCACAGAAGTGTAACAAGTAATTCTAAAATTTGTGTGAAATCAGAAAAGACTCCAAATAGCCAAAGCAATCTTGAGAAAGAACAAAGTTGGAGATATTTGATATCAAACTGTGCTCCAAGGCTATAATAATCAAAACAGCCGGCATTAAAAACAGACATGTACATCAATAGAACAGAAGAGAAATCCCAGAAATAAATTAATACCTATATGGTTAATTAACAAAGAATGAGAGTATATACAATGGAGTAAAGACAGTGTGTTCAATAAATGGTGCTGGGAAAACTGGATAGATACATACAAAGAATGAAACTGATCACTTTTGTATACCATATATAAGAATAAATTCAAAATGGATTAATGACTTAAATGTTAAGACCCAGAACCAAATAACTCTTAGAAGAAAACATAAGTAGGAACTCTTTGACATCATTCTTAGTAATACTTTTTTGAATATGTTTCCTCGGGAGAGGGAAACAAACGAACAAACAAATAAATGAGTAAATGGGACTACATCAAACTAAAAAATTTTGCACAGTAAAGGAAACCATCAACAAAACGAAAGACAGCTTACTGAATGGAAGAAGACATTTGCCAATAACATGTCAAATAAGTGGTTATGTATAAGAAACACATACAACTTAACACCAAAAACAAACAAAAACAAATACTCAGCATCACTAATCATCAGAGAAATGCAAATTAAAGCCGCAATGAGATATTACATCACAACTGTCAGAATGTCTGTCATCAATAAATCAACAAACAAGCGTTGGCAAGGATGTGGAGACAAGAGAACCTCATGCACTGTTGGTGGGACTGCAAATTGGTGCAGCCACTATGAAACTGTGTGAACGTTCTTCAAAAAATTAAAAATTGAGCTATTATTTGGCCTAGAAATTCTACTTCTGGAAATTAATCCAAAGAAATCCAAAACATGAATTCAAAATGAAAACCCCTATGTTCATTGCAGCATTATTTACAATGGCCAAGATATAGAAGCAACTGAAATGCTTATCAATAGACAATTGGATAAAGAAATGTGTACGTATATACAATGAAATATTAGTCATGAGAAGAATGAAATCTTTCCATTTGTGATAACATGGATGGACCTAGAGGGTATTATGCTAAATGAAATAAGTCAGACAAAGTAAGACAAATACCATAGGATTTCACTTATATATGGAATCTGAAAAACAGTAATAAACAAACAAACTCAGATACAGAGGACAAATTAATGGTTGTCAGACAGGAGTGGGTTGGGGGGGATGCGTGGAAAGGTTAAGGGATTAAGAAGTACTAATTGCCAGTTATAAGAATTATCATGGGGATGTAAAGTATAAAACAGGGAATAGAGTCAAGAACATTGTAATAACTATGTTTGTTGTCGGATACGTTACTAGACTTATTGGGGTGATCACTTTATAAGTTATAAGATGTTTAATCAGTATTTTGTACACCCAAAATTAATGTAATATAGTATGTCAACTGTAATCAAAAAACTAAAAAATGAAATTAAAAAAAAATTTACAAGCCCCTCCCAAAATTATTTCTTGTCATCCGATAATATATAAAAAAATACACTTTATTTCCCATTTTAATCAACTTATTTGGCCATGAAAGTAACTTTAATTACTTAATGCAAAAAAAAAAAAAACCCTCCAAAATAAGTCTTATTGTTAAGGGTATGAGATTATACTCTGGTAATAAAAAGTATATATTATAGGTTTATTATTAGCCAAAATTGGATGGGCTCTTTATCGCACTTGTATTGAACATATATTATGTGCAAGACACTTGGCAAATTCCTCTAGGGGAATAAACAATGGAAAAGCCTTAAAGTACACCTAAAGGTGCTTATAACATGTCTATATTAAAGTATAATTTTCAAAAGATGATGAGTATTTCTCATTAACATAAAATGTACACATTTCAAAACTTTTGTTCTACTTATTAATTAATGAGGGAACCAGTAAAAGGTCTTAATTGGTTCAAAGAACATTTGTGAAGTAATGCTAGATAGGTAATATTACGTTGAGATCATTGGATTAGACAAAACCAGTTAATGTTCAAAGAGGAATAAAATTTGGGGGTATCTGTACCACCCATAGAGAAATTATTTTATCTTTCTAAAACTATCTGTAAGTTAAAAATCTAACTTTCTTGAGCTTGGGACTTTGGTTAAACAGTGAATTTACCATTCATATTGCTGTAGATAATGCATTCCTTTCAGATGACATTGAAAAAAAGGTGCTGCCCACTATTTTCCTTATTTTCAAGGTTGAGATAATTTTTATGACATAGGTAAAAGCAGTGAATACATATTATATAGTTCTAAGCCATGAGAAAGTTTAAAGTGAAGTTTTATAGAATGTTCAGAAGAGAAAAACACATTTAGATTTGGCCTTTAGGAATAGCAGGATACGAATTGGCAGAGATGAGAAATGGATAGAATCGAGATCAGAAAAAGGGAATGAGCTGAGTTGAAGGCACAAAAGCCAGAGAGCATGAGCATGTTTAACAGTAGCAAGGACTCTGATATGCTTAACAGCCCTGGAAGCATGGAAGAGCAGGCTATAGAGGCTGGGAAGACAGCTTGAGATTGAATTTTGTCAAGATAAAAGATTTTACTTTCCTTGACAGGTTATAAGTATTCCTAAAGGTTTTGGAGCCTGGAAAAGACAGACAAGATCTGCTCTTTAAGAAGGACAAACTAGCAATAGCATGTTTTGTAGGAATTAATAGACTAACTATACAAATGAGCATTGGCCAGACCATATAGGAAAACAGAACTCTAACCCACAATTTGCAGCTACCATTCCAGTGAGCCAATGGCTACCTATAGTAACCAGCCCAGAATGCCAACCTTGTAGGAAATCAGACTATTATCTTTAGTAATCAGTTCAGGAAGCCAAACAATAACCCCTGTAACAATAAGTCCTACATATAAGGGACTTGATTAATAACCGACAGCTTCCCTAATTTTTATCTCTGCTTCCAACTAAGGACCAACCAAAGAAAGCCAAATATACATTCCTAACCAATCAAATAAATGCCTCACTTCTGGTTATCCCTGCTGCAGGTTCACATGCTAATAGCCTCCAAGTCAGGGCACACCTAAAGCTTTCACTTTTTTCCGTTATAAAACTTTCCCGCTCCTCTTTGCCTGCCTTTAAGTATCTGCCCAAATGCAAGTGATGGTGGCTGACTCTTTTGCTATTACAAACTCCGAAAAAATAGTCCTTAATTGTTCTTATTTGGGTGATCTTTGTTTATTTCCATAAACTGAACTACAATTAAAGATTCTCCTAAAAAGGACAGTTTTATTGAAATAGCATCTGTCCTAATTTGAATTGGGTCTTTCAATGAGTCAAGTACTGTGTCAGGCAGTGAGGAGATAATGATAAACAACGCACGCTTGCCCTCAGAAAGCCTCCATCATGTATGAAAAGTAGCAGGTAAATATGAATATTATACTACTATCAAAGACAAAATTGAGCCTGAGACAAATTTAACACATAATAAAATAACAAAATTATGTTTATTCATAAATTTGCAGCAAGGGAATCTATCTATAATCACTTGTATTTCAGTAGAGATTTACAGGTGTTAGAAAGGAGAGTAAGTTTTTAGATTAAAAGAAGAAATATTGCAACAATCTCTGATTGGCAAGCAATTTATTAAGGTGGGATATGGAAGTGAAGGAGACATGTTTATGTATAGTTGATAGTCACAGTTGTCTGGAAGTGGGCAAGCCAACAATCTGAGGACATTTCAAAAGAAGTGATATTGTTCAGTAATAGGGACAGAGTTTTCTGTGGCTGGCCTATTTCTGGAACAAGCCTAATCAATGGGGTGTTTTTGTGCAGTCTGTCATAATGGGCATTAATGGGTTAGAAGCAGTAGGGAGGCTGCAATGGCAGGTGGTATCTCTCCACCACTAAGTGCTAAGTCTCTAGTAGTTTTATAGAAAGAAAGTAGAATTTAAGATAAGATGGCACTGCTGATTGGCATTACAGAATGATGAAGCTCCAAATGTGTCCATTCCCAAAATGTCTAAAGACCAGAACATTTACTTTAATTGAAAATAGTTTGTGTGCGTATTTATCTATGTGGATTGTTAAAAGATAACTGTGGTATATAAAAAAATGTTGAGTTTGAGTAAAAGTTAATTTTATTAGGGCAGCATCTAGTTGAGCAGACAAAAAGGAGCTCAAGGGAATCTTAAAAATGGAAGACTTTTATAGGCAGAAAGAAGAAGTAGATTGGTTATTACAAGGTCACTTCCCTTTAGGGAATGGAAGAAGTCTATCACCTAACTAGTACTGATTAGGCAATTCCTAATTGACTGGTTTAAGATTCCACTTCTGGTAGAACTGAAACTATAATTAAGTTATATGTAGATTTGGTGATGTGGGGTTTA
Source organism: Eonycteris spelaea (assembly GCA_003508835.1). Taxonomy (NCBI): domain Eukaryota; kingdom Metazoa; phylum Chordata; class Mammalia; order Chiroptera; family Pteropodidae; genus Eonycteris; species Eonycteris spelaea. The sequence goes on from PUFA01000168.1 coordinate 1,640,262, forward strand.
TCATAAGTGGCTCCATTTAGCTTATCATCTTGTTTTTAACTACTTCCCCCTTTTGATTACAACTCTTAGCCTGAGAGATAGGTCAAAAGTTAAGGCATCAGTGCTACTCCCAGCTACCCTCTCTTATGTTTTTTGTTTTTTGTTTTTTGTTTTTCTGAATCTCTGTGTGATATCCATAGGTTATGACGTTGGGTTCACATTATTTAAGTTGGTCATTCTTTATTTCTTTTCTGATTTCTAGCCTTAGGGAGATCATTTTCTTGGTGCTAGCAGCTATGAAAATGCATTTAAAGCTTTTGAGACAATGCAGTGTACCAGGGAAACTACTATCATTATTATAAGCAGGATAACTCCTGGTGTCTAGAGTGCACTTCAGAGTCATTGTCCCTAAGACTCAAACTAATCAGAAAAAAGTATGTCAAAGAAAGACCTCACTGAAGGAGTCACTTCCTAAACCAACTGGCTTCTTTAGTAATCTTATGTAGCTGACACATCCCTATGTGTCAGTTCAATTCCAGCAAGTACACAAACACCTCCTTGCTCAGCTAAAAGATAATAAAAGGATATCCTATTGTTAAGAACAACTTCAGCCAGAGAGTCCAGAGATTTTTGTAGGGTAGTTATAGCTTTAGCAGCAGATTCTGCAATAACTTCAAAAGTTACAGAGAGGTCCCTGATCATAGCCTCATTTGCACCTATTCCTAGGTAGAGCATTAGAGATGCGCCAAAGGGAGCTAATTTTGAATCAAGAGTGCCATCTGGTAATTCTTGTTTGATTCTGTCACTAGGGACTGGAAAAGTGACAGCCATTGAGGCCAGTAAAATTTAAGGGTCTGTAGATTGCACAGGTGGTCTTATTCTGGTTACCTCTTCCTTGTGTCCCTTTCTTTGTACAGAGCTTAGAAACACAGGGGTTCCTGGGTTTGGAGTTGTTAACCAGAGGCAGGAAAATGGACTCTCATTATTAGGGAATCTGACATAATACAGGGAGAAACATGATACAGTTCCAGAGAACCTGAGGCACTGAAAATCAGAGAGAAATTTGTGATTGGCAGAATGACAGGATCACCAGCATTGTAGCAAATCCAACAGTCATTTGGAGTTTGGATCACTACTCGCTTTGCAGTGGCCTGATATAGGTGAAAAATACCATTAGCTTTCCAGGCAAGAGAAAGATAAAAGGTGAACAAAAGAATTATAAATAACTTTATGGTGTAAGAATTCGGAAAAGGATGGCCAGAGAGAGAAAGAGGAATAAAAAGAAATATTCTGGATCTGACATCTCGGGGGAAGCAATCTACCTTGATGACAGCTACTTCTTTTTCTAGTCAATTTTATTTTGAGGTTTCCAACATTTGCACAAGATAAGATGTCAGCTGGAGCCCTTTTCAGTTGTGAAATATGCACCCAAGTTTCAACACCTTGAAATCTGGCAGTAGTGTTAGTTGTCAAGTGTACTTATTTGGATCTGTTCCACAAATCTCACTTTTACAAAGCACCAGAGCCAATTAATAATTATCTGTAAATGACAAAATACTTTAAAATGCCCATGGTTAAAGATCTGATGAGAGTTCAGTATAATAAAATTGAAAGGAAAATTCAGTTATTTTTGCAACATACATTTTAAGACCAATTGGAATTATTGCTAACATAACAGGGCATATCAGATTTTTAAGAATTCCATACAATTTCTAGAACACATATTAATAAACATACATCCATGCAAATAAACCTAAGAAGATTGATTACTACTTATTTGACAATGTTTCCCATGTAATTTAACATACCAAATGAACCTAATTAGTTTAATATCTCTTATAAGATGAGAGATAAAGCCTTTGAGATTTTCCAGGGACCGTTTGGGAAATCTCAAAGTTACTATGATATCAAAATACTCCTTTTAGAATTTGATTTGAAAGGTTTGAACTTTTTACTAAATGGAATCACAGATCATTATGAAAAATGTTTAGTTATTTAACCAAAGTGACAGTATAAAACGTTAAAGTCAAATACAGAAGGTTACACAGTTATGAACAAAACTTAGCTCTCTCAATATAGAGAAAACTGGGTATTCTTAAATAGTTAAAGACCTGATAAAGACAACATGAAGCACAGTAAATTATTTTGATAAGACACAAATTTTTTTCCAAGTAGCTTATGCAAAAGGTTTTTAAAAAATGTTTCACAGTCTCTTATTAAGAGCAGACAATAGTCCAAGAAAACTTTGTTCTTTTAACAGAGAAAAAAGTGAATTCTCATTTTGTACCAGTTTACTTATGATATTAAAATGTATTATTTAAAACACTTAAGTAAATCCATTCCAATCTTAGCCATCTTGACCACACATAAAATCATAAAATTCCTTTCCCAAGATTCATTTTTTCAATCCTACGACTTTTCTATATCTATTCGTATTTTGTCTTTTGTTTCTTCTTTTTATATATTATATTAGTTTCAGATGTACGACATAGTACTCTACATGAGATAACTATTTTGTAACTAACAATTGGTACTTCTTAATCCCTTCCCCTTATTCACGCACTCCTTTGATCTCCTCCCATCTGGCAACCATCAAAAAAAAATGTTCTCTATATTTATTGAGTTTGTTTCTGTTTTTGTTTGTTTTTTATTTTGTTCTTCAGATTCCACATGTAAGTAAAAATCAAAAGGCATTCGTCTTTCTGTCTCACTCCACTCAGCACAATACCTTCTAAGTCCATCATTGTTATTGAAGATGGCAAAATTTCATTCTTATTTTTATGCTGAGTAATACACACACATACACACACACATACACATACATACATACATACATACATACATACACACACGCACATACATACAAATACACACACACTGGGATATTATCTATTCATCCACTGATGGACACCCAGGTTGCCTTCATAGCTTGATTATTGTAAATGATGTTACAATGAACATATGGATTCACATGTCCCTTCAAAGTAGTGATTTGGGTTTCTTCAGATAAATTCCAGTGAGATATAGAAATGTTAATCCTATAGAGTTCTTTAGAGCTCTTTTCTCTTTCCCCCTTTTGTGCTATTATTGTTATACATTTTATATTTTTATATGATATAATTTCTATACTATAATTGTCTATATGTTGTGATATATAGTTGCTTTATATATCAATTAATAGAAAAAGAAGGAATATACAATAATATTGTATTTTATAATCAAATAATTACCTTTATTAAATCTCTTTCTCTTTCATGTGGACTCAGATTACTTTCTGGTTTCACTTGCTTTCAGTACAAGAGACTTCTTTGTATATTTGCTAAAAATAAATTCACTCATTTTTAATTCTTGGTTTGTTTGTTTTTATAATGTTTACCAGTTATGGTTGTTTCACTGAGATATGGATACAAAGAGCTTTTATATCACCATTCCCAAATAATACATTTTAAATATCTATATTTATTTATATTTTTTTCTGAAAGAAAATATGAAATGGCTGAGTCAAAGGATTATTATTACACACAGCAAAAACCATATTATTTCTGTACTTTCATTTCTTTCCACTTCAGGGAGATTTGATAAGAGCCAAATTGTTAAGCCCACAGATATGAGGGTTTTACTACTGGATAAGAGCCCCATAATTTTGAATCTATACATTTATAAAAATGGATGGCACAGCAGTTCTCCATTCCTGATAGGTGATAAAAAAACAACAACAACTAGTTTCCTGAAAGAAAACAGTCTCCATAGAAAGTAAAAACTAAAATCCCTTGGTTCTTGCCTTTTGGAATGAGAATAATTCTCTGCAGTAGGGTTTATAGTCTCTGAAATGTCCCCGCATTGGGGGCTTTATCCCCCTTTGAAATATAAGTATATATCTTCACAGAAGTAAATTTCTTTGGAGTTCTCTCTATACATATTCAGTCATCTTTAAACATCTAGTACTTTCTTTTGACTCAGGTTCCATTTTTAATTGCTTGAAAATCCTCACCATTCAGAAATTTGAAATTATTGACATACTTTTTAATAGCCAGTAGCATATGTTTAATTTACTGATTACTGATGTTCTTTCAGGCCAGAAAAAGACTAAGATAAAATTAGGACACAATTCTCTCTTTTCACTTTTTGTTGAAATACTTGGGTCCTAGCTGCCAAGAACCATAGCTCAGGATACAATTAGCTTTGTCATTTTGGCCCCAATGTCACATTATAACATTGTCTTGGGAAATTTACATCCTCCCTGGATCTCTGTGTCCTGATCTTGGGAATTAGATGGTTGTCTTGATGACCACAATCTCCTCTACATAAAATTGTATCAAATGTTAAATATAAAGGCAGGTTCATTAAAGCAAACAAAACAAAAAGCTTATCCACCACACCTAGCATTATTACTGTAGAGAACAAAAGTGTGTTTCAAATTTCAAATAAGCTCAGCTCAATCTTCTGTAACATATATCACAACTTATTTTTAAGTATGTCATTTAATAATTGAATTCAATGTTGTGATAGTATGAATAAAAATAAAATCTGTAGATAATTTTCTAGTATCTTCTAGTCTAACTTTGGTTAATCGGATTACCTCTCACAAAAACCTGGAGAATTACTGATAGTCAATTGTCACTTTATTCTGCTTGCCTTCTTTGAGAGGCTGAAGAGTAGCCATCTTTCCATTTGCTTTCTAGGTAAACTCATTGATAAGTAGTTATAAACAAATTATTGAACAGTCTTGAAAAAAGAATAGAAAAAGGATTATTTAGCATTGAGGAGATGAGAATAGCTCTTTTTTTTTCTAAAAATTTTTAGAGCCCAGTTAGAATGCCCTATGAGTCCCAGTTTTACTTCCTGCTTTTGGTTGTATGAAGAACCACTTAGATAATTTCTTCCTTGCATAATCTCACTTGAATGGTTTTCTGTTACAGTCAGTTCTGTTATAATACAACACATGTATCTCTAAAAATTGCTGCATTATGCATAATCATGTGATAAAAAAAACACAAAGCTAATGGTATATGTGAAATTAGGACCAAAACCCTCAAAAGAGTCATCAATGACATGCAAAGAAAAGGCAGAAACCTAAATAATAAAAAAATGACAGCCCAGTTTTATACATGTTAAATTGTTAAGAAAAGCTTAATTTTTAATAAATATTATAATAAACATTGTTTTTCATCCTGGGGAAAATGTTGTGTAAATGGACAACAGAGAGATGGAAGCTTTTGCATTATTGTGAGATGGTAGATGAAGAGTTACACAATTTGTAATCTTTTGCAGTCTTAAAACCTAGACATTTTTTTGTCTCTGAGATATAGGTCCTTCAAGGCATGTGTTGATAGTAGATAACTGTTTCGATGAAAATTGAAAATTTAATATAATTTATAACTGTCTTTAATTAACTTCTGTATCAGTTCTGGAAACTCTTTGCTGCTTTTAATCTTCATTTATGGCTTTGCTGAACAGCTGAAGCTTTGGAAATTGTATTGATTTTGGGGATCACCAAACTAGACACTAGTACTAATAGGAGCTGCTTGTGTGGAATATGGCATTTTATGTTTAAGCTCTTAATTTGTAGATTGTGATTTATATTCGATTGTAAGAAAACGTGTTCCTGATTTTTTAATGTTTGGTATTCAATGTATAAGCCCAGAATTGTTCCATTACTTCTATTTCTTTAGGCCTTATTCTTTTTGACTTTGCAGTGTTTGGAATTATTTCAGTCATAGATGTTTCTTTTGTTTTCACAGCATTGTCTCTGACGATCCCCCGATGTGGATTGCTTTATACTTGTTGCTTGAGTGCTATCATATGTTCTCCCATTTCTTTCAGATCGAGCTTTTATTCAATACTTAAAGCTTTCTTTTTTCATAAAGTTCTTCAAATTTTCAAACCAGGAGAGTTAGATATGTTTGAGATGTCAAATGAGAGTCCACAAATGCTAAGGAATAGCAAAAAACAATCTTTTAGGATAACATATGCAGTGAACAGTGAGCTGAAGAAGCTGAAGAAGAGATGTTTGCGGTGTATGCATACATGCACTTTGTGTAGTCCTGTGTAGCTCAGTTCAGCTAGGTACAGTTTTCTGTATTCACCTAGTATTTCTTGCAAAGGAAATTACGTATAAGCAAACACAATTTTGCATTGTTTTAAAATTGTTCTCTAATAGATGAATTGTATTGGGACAAATTTATTTTCTAAACTAGTATAATAGCAGAACTGACTGTACTTGCAACCCAAAGTGCTTTCATTAAAACACCTACTTTATTTTTGTAGGCAAAAATATCAAATGGCTTTAAAAATATTTTTTAATTGTAATTATATCTAAAAGTTAAATAGCCAACTTTAAGAATATTAATGGTCTAATTTAGGTTTTGAGAAGTTTTAGAATATAGCTTATTAAAATAAGTGATCATCCTGTAGGCAAAAGCATTTTTTATTCTACAGATAGGAGCCCAGACTCCAGAGATACCTTTTGTAGTTGAATCAACATGTTATTGTGTAACCTTAGGAAAGTTACACTAAATGATTGCTGTTATTATCTGTAGAGTAATCACTAACTCTTTCAACTGTCCTAATGGGAAAAAAATCATATCCTAGAAGTATCTTTTTTCCTTTAAGTAACTGAAAATTGATCAGGAGCGGCATCATTACATAATAAAATACAAACATATATAATAAATGTAGCATAAATACAAAAGAAATGTTTTGCTTATTTTAGAACTTATCCCGTTTTGTCTTGTCTCTTTTTAAGTTCACCATGTTAAAATATACCATAAAAAGAGGCAGTAGGAAGAACCAATGATAACTACTAAGACTAAATCTAATAAAATGAAAATCTCTTAGTTTGGAATAGACCAGGACTTGGCAATTTTTTTTAATGGAACAGATATTAAATATTAAGGGCTATGTGGGCCATATAGTCTCTGCTGAAAATGCTTAAATCTGCTATTGTAGCTCAAAAGCAGCCATTGACAATATAAAACTAAATGGCTATGCTTGTATTCCAATAAAACATTATTTACAAAAGCAGACGGTGATCTAGATTTAGTCCCCTGGCTGTAATTTAATGACCCCCCTCAAATAAATCATTTAAAATGAAAAATTAATTTTAGAATATCTACATCTCTCTTATAGTGTTAATCTGTACCTGAGATGAAAATATAACTTTATTTCAATGATACCCATCTAATATTAGCAGGTTACCTAGATGGATTTAATATTCCTTCAGAAATTCTGCTTTAGTGATTCTCAGATCCACCAGCCTCACCTCCACAGTAACTAATTTAATTGGTCTGGGGATATGGTTCAAGTATCTATATTAAAAAATAAAACAAGCAATCATAACAAACAAAAAAATAAAATTACCTGTGACTCAAAGATGCAAGTAGGGTTGAGAATCATGGCTATAATTATTAAGTCACATTTTGTTACAGAATAATTTGTAGATGTTTTAGACTGTGTTCACTAAAATTTTTACTCTATCACTTATTTTTGTATTTGGGGCACATTACTTAATATGTCTGTGAGGCAGATACTGGTAGGCAGTTTTCTCTTTAGTAAAATAGAGATGACTTGTCTACTGCATAGCTGGATCTATAATAATCATTCCATATAACACTTGTATTTCAGATTAAATAAACTAAATAGAGGATTATATATGTTGCTATTTTCTAAGGTTTGGGCATATTCTATTTAAAGATCAGCCCAGGCTTTAGAAATTAATATCAAATAATCTAAATAATCTTAACATTTACTAATATTTACCAGGGTTTCTTAACCTCATCACTATTGCCATGTTGAACTGGAAAATTCTTTTTTGTGGGATCCATTCTGTGAAATGTAGGATGTTTAGCAGCATTCCAGACTTCTACCCACTAGATGCCAATAGTGCCCTTCCCCCTGCAGTTGTGACAATCAAAAATGGTTCTAGACATTGATGAATATCTAGGGCAAAACACCAGTTGAGAACTACTGATATTTGTTCAAAATATGGTATTGTTACATAAATGACTGTGGTAGGCAGCTTCTAAGATGGCTACCAATGATCCTCGCCTCCCTGTCTTCATGCTTTTGTGTAATCTTTTCTCCTTGAGTGTCAGATGTACTTAATGATCTGTTTCTAACCAATTGTCTATGACAAAAGTGATGAAATACCACTTCAGAGAGAAACTTATAAAAAGATACTGTCTTCTGTCTTATTTGCTCTCTTTTGCTCTCTCATTTGCCCTCTGTTATGAAAGGCAACTCTTATATTGTAAACTGTCTGTGGAGAGAGCCAGGTGAAAAGAAACTGAGGGAAACCTTCAGCCAACAGCCAACATGGGTCTGAAGCCCCAAGTGACACCTTGTTTTCTGCCTTGTAAAAGACTCATAGTCAGAGAACCCCAGCTCCACTGTGCTTACATTCCTGAACTCAGAAACTGTAACATCAATGAAAGCTTGTGTTTCATGGGCACTGTTTTGGGGCAGTTTATTGTACAGCTGTAGATAACTAATGTAGTAATATGTCACTAAGTAAATATAATTTATTAAGAACTGTTAGACTTCCTGATTTTTTCACCATTTTATAACACAATTTCCAGAGATTGAAGTGATCTAGTGCTCACCTATCAGGTTTTGTTGTTATTGTTGTTGTTGTTGTTATTTTGTGGGTTATAATTTTTTAAAATTATTTTTATTGACATAATTGACATTTAATATCTCATTAGTTTCAGGTATATATCATAGTAATTTGACATTTATATATATTATGAAATGATTCCCACCATAAGACTAGTTACCTTCTGTAATTATGCAAAGTTATTATAATATTATTGACTATATCCTCTATGCTATACATTACCTCCCCATAACTTATTTGTTTTATAACTGGAAGTTTGTACCTCTTAATCCTTCATCTGTTTTGCCTGTACTCCCAACCCTACCCTCTTTGGTAACCATAAGTGGGCTTCCTATATCTATGAGTCTTTTTCTGTTTTATTTTTTTTGTTGTTGTTCATGTTCTTTATTTGTCAGTGGTGGGAAGCTTTTATTTCCTTTTTATAATATATTTAAAATTTCTAATTTATGCTTCACAAACACATGACCACTAACAGAGGTGTAGGAAGGGATATACAAGAAGAAACAGGATGCTTATTCAAACAGTGAAAAAGACTGGTTATTATAACAAAACATCAAGAGACAATTAGTTTTAATATATACTAAGTATTGCTTCAATACAATAACAAAATATGAATTTTAAAATAAAAGTAAACTGATGAATTTTAAGAAGAAATAGTACAAATACAAAATCTTAAAAAATCAGGAAGAAAATGCAGGACTACTCTTATGTTGCTTTTGCTTACATATTATCAAAAAGTGGAATGAATTTTGAGTTATTAAAGTTTGGAAAAATATATTTTTTAAGCAGTATTAAAGACATACAGATAGCAGGGAAAGAAATGGTTGACTCAACAGGTCTAGGTAGCGTATGCCAAATAAAGGTCTCTCTTTAGAACTGGCCCTTTCCAATATCCTGGGAAATAACTTCTGACATCTTAGAATATTCTGCTTGATGAGAATTTTTTTGTATGCCTGTGGCCTTGGGCCATGATGTACCAGACTGACCAGATAAGGTCATCCTAACAACATGGTTTATGATGAATACCTGTTTTTGCCCTGGAGGTGACTAGAGTTTGAATAGCTAAGGTTCATCCTGCAAGTTTGAATGACTACATGACTGACACCCAATAAAAACTTTGGATTCCAAGGCTTAGGAGAGCTTCCTTGGTTGGCAAAACTTTTCATGTGTTGTCACACATCATTGCTAGAATTAAGTGTGTCTCTACATGACTCTATTGGGAGGAGACACCTGAAAGCTTGTGTCTGGTTTCTCCTATACTTCATCTCATATGCCTTTTCTCTTTCTGATTTTACTCTGCATTCTTGACTGTAATAAGTATGAGTATAACAGCTTTTCTGAAACCTGTGAGTCTAGAAATCTTCAAGCTGAGGGTGGTTTTGGTGACCCCTGACACAGAGCAAATAGTAAGAATTATTATAAATGCATTTAGGGTTCAGTTTTAGATGAAGTAAACACAAAAGTACTGAAGTAACTTATAAATTATGTCATCATAGTACCACTCTTGATAGTTTTTGAGATGTCATAGAAACTAAGTACCAGAATAGATATTACCATCAATTACGATCCCAAATTTCCAAAGAATCAATGTCAGAAACTACAGATGCATGAACTTGATATCAAAGTCTAAAAACACTGTATAACATACTATGGAGCAGACAGTGAGCACATTGAGAAGAAGAGTGATAGAGTAAGATACCTTTATAACTGTAGAACCTAATATAGCAGCACATGGTACACAGTAGATATTCAATAATTATTTTTAAAACTGGGTGAGTTCTAATAATCTAAAAAAAAAGGGGTTAAAACTGGGACTTAGCATAGATACAGGGTCAATGAGGAAAAAAGCCAACCAGATTGGCTTTTTAATAAGGTGGTATCTTATAAGACTGGCCAAGCAGAGGAAGGTCACAGAAAAAGTTTAACTGGATCTCAGGAAACTGTTAAAATCTCTTACAATTTATTTGTTTACAAGTTGGAAAAAATGGGCCAGATGAGAGCAAAATCAAGTTCTGTCAGATGATTGAATGATGGTTCCCCAAGAAAGACCACACAAACTTTGTCCTAAACTTCATCCTAACATTTTTATCAGTGACTTGGATAAAGATAAAAAATATGTGCTTATAAAATTTTCAGATCACAAAAAGCTGATAGAAATAACTAATATTCTGTATAACAATCAATATTTGAAGTTTTTGACAGCAGTTTGTATTAAAAAAACTTCAGGATTTTAGTTGACTGCCAACTCAAAATAAATTAGCTGTGGCTGCCAAGAAAGTTGAATAAATGTGTATTGCATGTGAATACAGTGATACATACACACACACACACATACACACACAAATATATATATTTACTCATGGCTGTTAGAAATGACATCTTACAAAATCAGTGGAGCTAATAGAATCCACCTTTAGAGGTTGTCCTAACTGAAGATACTGGTTTTTCTTTTATCATGCCAGCTTGTTCTCATATTTATGATCAATCATGGGGTGCACAATCATAATCTAGGATTCAGCAATTCCTAAGAGTTCTTAGTGTGACCAAAGAAGCTTGTGGTGTCCCAGTGGCTTTATTAATTAAGGAAAGTAATCATCAAAAAGTCTTAGGGCTCACCTCAATAAATATGATTAATTTGTTTTAAGTGACCTACATTTAGCAAGAATTGTATGTTAATGGGTTGCTAATTCAGATCAGAGGAGTGGAGGGATTTGCCACGGGCTACGCTGTAACAGGAAGTTTGAAAGCAGAAAGATATCTAAAATGTCTGAACAACAAAAAAAAGTCCTTCATGAGAGGAAGAAAACAACCCATATATTACTTTAAAGGTCACAAAATTAATAAGCAAATAGGTTTGAGAGAAATAAAGAAATGATAAAGTTTTAAAAATTTGTTGGGAAGCAATAGAGGAAATTATGGGATGTGAAAGGGTCTCTCTGTGACACCAAACCACTCTGTTAAAATCTTAAGGCTCACAGGCTGCTGTGGGTTCTCTCGCTGTCACTCCACTGTGTCTCCAATTGGAGCTGTGCTCTGAAAAAAGCAGGATGCCCTTCAGTGAATCAGGGTATCACAGTACCTCATAGAGGACCTCTTGCTGCAAGGGAACCTGCAAGGCAAGCAAGTACAAAATATAATTACCTTTGCTGATAAGGGCCTGGGAAAGGGAACACAGGTGAGTACGCAGCGATAGGGACTGGGAGGAAAGGTTGCCCGGTGAATACTTCAGCAAGTGCGGGGGATGATTGCTTCTTACTCAATTAAAAGTTAGCAGAGTATTTATTGTGACTCTGTCTTAAAGAAATAAATGTATTAAGGAAAATTTGCACAGAAGTGGCTGTGTCGGGAGCCAGAAACTCCCCTGCGGCATGACAGAGTCACCGGGGGACAATCTCGGCTGCAGAGCAGCGGGATATGTGGGCTGGCTCCCCTATCTATCCTTGCATGTTGTGTAACCTTGCTATTAATGTCATTAATATGGAATAGTGAAGGAATGGAATTTTTTACAATGATGAAATAGGGACTGGGAAAGAGGAACATTAGTAGAAATCACTTAGAAATTTATAGGAATTAACCACATTCTGTTAATCATGAAACTTGTAACAATGAGCTCAGACGCTAACTGCCTGATGACTCTGCTTACCTATGTGCATGAGAAGCAACAATTGTGTATAAGCTGGAAATTATTGCTTAGTTACCGATTATGGAACAGTAGACTATTAACAATAAGCATTTTTGCTTCTATACCCCCGCTTGCACCCCTGGCCAGTGGGTCGACAGGTAGTGAGTAGAGAGAAAATCGATCTTTGTGTTTAGACAGAATGAAAAAATAGGTGGAAGATAATTTTTAACAAGAACAAGAAAGAGAACAGGAGAATGATACCCTAGTGATATGGCTACCCACATATAGATACAATCAGTTTCTGCTAGTATTGGCACATACCTAAAAACAATAAATTACCTAGGAAAATTAGAAAAACAGTCAGTAAGTAAGGAAGTCATTGTCTATGCTTAAGAACAGCAACGAAAGAGACATAGTCAATTAAACCATAAATCAACCATGTGGTTACTATGTTTGCCAAGTTACCCTGGGTGATAAAATTTTTACACTATATATTGGCTTTGAAAATTAAAGATTGTAGCATTCCTCATCAACTCGTCTGAAATGGCTCATCATTCTTTCGCCGCACCTGTACCTCCCTCCGGGACTCTGGTCGGCTGGAGCTGGACTCCGGCATGGCTGGAAGCTAAATCCTGAGAAAGGCAAAAAGCATGGCTGAAGTGGAACAATCAAGGATCAATCACGATCCTAAAATGTGATGGTAAAGTTGGGCTCCAAATGCTCGGAAAGGGGAGTCAGGCGTATATCCTTGAAAATAATAACAATTATTATTCTTATTTTAAATTAGATAAGGTTTATAAATTATTATAGAAATATAATAAATTTTAAATAAAATATAATAATTATAGTATAGCCCTGTGAGTGTGGGGCTGTAATTTTTATTTCTAGCTTACTGACTGAAAAAAATTTTACATCATTCATTGTTATGTACACATTATTTGAGTGTCTAATATATACTTGGGATTAGGGTATGGATTCATTAACCTCTTAGCACCAGGAATCTAATGAGAGGAGAAAAGGAAGTACAGGTTTCCCCTGCTATACGAAGGTAAGCGTCTCTATGAAAACTTCCATAAGCCCAAAATGGCTAAAGCGAAGAAGCAATTACCTTAGGGCACACAAAATAAATTGAGATAAAACACAGATGCACAGAGACACAGTTCAAAGCTATGGCGCTTGATGCTGAGATGCTGAGTGTAGTTCCCAGGGAAGGGATTTGGCGATGTCACACTCCCTGCTCCAGGTACAGCACTGCCTCTATAACAGCTCACTACGAAAGAACCACTGAAAGCTGTTCTCACTTTTTGCCACTTTGCGACTTTTTTCTGTGAAATTGAAAATCCCCTTCGGATTTCTTTTGGTGAGTAAAAACAGGTACTATGATTGGTCGTTTTTAAAAGCAAAGTGACATATGGTGAACTTGGCTTGTTGATTTATTTTTTAAACTGAATTAGCTTGAAATGCCGTCAAATCTCCATTAAACAAGGCAATTCCAATAAAGAGAATTTTCCGTACTTCATTGTGGCTGATTTGTCTTTTAGAATTAGAAAAGGAAGGAGACTGTATACATAGCTTAGTTGAAAAAAAAAAAATGCTAGTGAGTTTTTACTGAATGAAATGTCAGCAAGGATTCATTTTATCATTATCTTAGGCTAGTTCCTTGGAAACAAACTGAGCTGATGATTTTCAAGCAAGAGATTTATGGGTGAATATACTCAGTAATGGTGCCTGAGGAGTTGAGGAAAAATTAGGTTAAGGAAGAATTTGAATTATAGCCTAGTTACATAGAGGCTTCAGTTGATCTCATATGAGGGTTGGGAGTTATAATAGCCCTTCGGGTTGTACTATGTTGAAGGAAAGGAGACCAAGTTTTGCCCCTGGCCCCATCAAACAGTTGTTGGATGTGGGCTAACCCTAGAAAGATGATGCAGCATTGGTTGAGCTTTATTTGACTAAAAGTAATTTCAGGGAAGGCATTTGTCTGTAAGCAATCAGCAGTAAACAGCTGGGGGAATCAGTGTTGGAGGTGGCAGTAAAGAAGGGGACATCTTTCCTGGGCATCACAGCATCCACTACAAACATCTAGACAATCCCACTCACTACATTATCATTCAGTTCTCCTGGAATTTGCCTGTTTAGACAGAGCATTTATCAGGTTTAAAAGGTATATCTCAACTCAGCCTCTCAAAATTCAGCAAGAAACTCAAGTATGGCCTTGGTAATCAAAAAAGCATTTGGAAGAAGTTTAGAAGATGAATGGAATGGGGCAACTGGTTGAGATTCTGAAAAGAATACTGGTGACAGAAAACAATAGTGGAGCCAACATCTGTAAAGTTAGTATGCCAGAAGGAATTGAAGGGAAAAACCTGCTTGGATTTTTTTTTTTTTCTACATCATCTTTCAGAGGTGCAGCAGACAAATTACAGAAGATAGAATAAAAATTGATTCAGCCCATAGGCTCTGCCTCTGTTCCACCTAAATAATACTGAAGAGCCGGGAACAGGCATAATAAGCATTCATAATTTCACAGTTTAAATGAAAGCTTTGAAAGTCATCAGAATGATACACCTGCAAGGAGAGCGAAATATGTTTTTATTTTTTATAAAACCCCTTGGTACAACTCAAAAACAAAAGAAAAATCTCTTAGAGGCCAAGGGATAGAGAAGCAAAGAAGCCCTGTGGGGAAGATAACACTTCCCAGAAAAAATAGCAGATAACTTCTAAAGAACCAGATACTGCCTAAAATGTTCCCTAGAAAAAGATTTAGTTCATGCAACCCCAAATTAAAGGCTGCATATCTAGATAAAAGATTGATATTTTTAATTTGTAAGTGCCTATGAATGACTATGAAAGATATGAGGATGCATTTCAATTGTGGAATTATTTCAGACTACTCTTTGTTGTGAGATTATATAATTAGACATATCCAGATTTATACTTACTTAAACAGCACCAGGATTTAAGTCTTCTTGCAAATAGGGTTATATGAGGATAACTGTATCTTATAAACTTAGAGGACAGAGAAAATTCCAATGTATGCTTAGCAGAGGGAAAATGATGTAATATAGATTCCATACAGTAGTTGATTTTATTGGCTCTGCAGTATGGATGCTTGGGTTCAGATCTCACCTCTACCATTTACTAGGTAAACTAGTAAATTTACTTAAACTCTGGACTCAGTTTCCAAATCTGTAAAATGAGGATATTATTTGCAATTGCCTCACAGGACTATTATAAATATTCAGCACTTTAATGCATGCTTAGAGCTTATTAGTGTCTAGCACATTATAATTATCTCACAAATGGCAACCATTATTGCTATTACTATTAATTTTTGTTCTGAGGAGAAACATTAACACATTTCTTTAGAAGAGTAATGTCTTAGAATGATAGTAAGTATGGTTATGGAAGGAATCTGTGAGAGTTTTATAAGTATAATCAATTAGGTTTAGCAAAAGAGAGTTAACTGAAGTCTAAAAAAATTAAAAACACTTGGCATATTTCTTCCTAAGAAATTCGTTTCTATCATTATTTTGAGAAGGTCCATCAGTACAAGCAGACATTCAGTAGTTTGATGAGATAATGGCTTAGTGGTCCTCATGGTTCTTCATTTGACTATAATAATAGTAAACATTTATTAATAGCCCACTATAAGCCTGGATCTGTTCTAAGCTCTATACATGTATAGACCCAATTAGCCTTCTCTAAAACCTTTTAAGTGAGGTTACGTTAAAGTCTTGTTTTACAAGGAAGCCTGAAAAACTTTTCAATAGAAACTTTCACACATATACAAGTAGAGAAGATAGTGTAATGATCCTCCGTGTACCCCTCACAGCCTCAGTGGTTATTCCATCATGACAATCAATGAACCTAAATTGACACATTATTATCTCTCAAAGGCCATATTTTACATTATGATCCACTCTTGGTGTTGTGCATTTTATGGTTTGGAACAAATGTATAATGACATGCATCCATAGACACAGATCTGTGTATGTGTGTGTACCATTTTGCAGTGATAGTAAATCCACATTTGAAATAATTAATTTAAATAATCCCCCAAATGCTTTCTTCACAAATATTTTATAGCTAACCAGCTGAATGACAAGGTTCTGTTTGTTTTGCTTTGCTTTGTTTTATGAAGAATATGGAAGACAGAGTCAGAAAGGAGTAGACAGGGGCTCAAACTCTGTTGGTAATAATTTATTTCCTGGCTGGGCAGATACCTGAGCATTCATTTTATTGTCCTTCATATGTGTTTCTATGTCTAGGATAGTTCATAATAATCTTTAAAATTATAATTTAATTATAATTACCTACCACTCAGAAATAATAAATCTTTAACAAAATTTTTGAATAATGTAATTTTAGATTTCAGCTGATGATGTATCAGAGAGTGCTGAATGTGTTCATGATAAATGATATTATGGTTATTGATTACAAACTTCTTTACTTTGTTTCTCTGTTCTTTATCTATTTAATATCCTTTCTTCTCATACATCTTAACTCTTCCTTAAAGGATATTAAGTCTACTTTTCTGTTATTAATGTTATATTGGTTGAAATAATTTGGAGTGTGAGGTCAACATAGATACTACGGTGTGGCTCCAGTATGACCACAGTACTGGAGCTAGCCAGTGACTTCTTAGATATTGTAAGCTGGAGTTGTTGTTAAATTCCAGATATATTCTCTTTAGTCAGGATTGTATTGAAAATAAAAATTGCCCACAAAAAGTTTTAATTAAACATATTGTGGTGTTGAAACTATTATTTTAATGAATAGATAGTAGCCATGTTTTTTATATACTTATCTCACCTCTTCTAATTTTTTTCATAATTATTAAAGCAAACTCTGGTGTAAATTACTGAGGTATATTGATTTCAGTAGATAGGCAAAATGCTCTCAGTTTTTCACTAGCCTTTTCATTCATGTATGGGAAACGGAGAAAAACAAATTCTTTTGACATTGTTTGAGTCAATAATCAACCATTTCTTAAGCTAGTGTATTTGATTTGTCCTTTGATAAAGCTTAGTTGGAATTCTTTGGATTCACTGATAAAATAAATGAGTCCTAACTGATATAATTTCATTGGAGATGTATAAACTGAAGGTATTCTCTTGATAAGAATTAACTGAAATATTTTTGAAATTGTGAATTTTTTTTATATATGTAACATCAGCTTTTTGAAACCACATAGCTTTTAGAACAGATTTTTAATTTCTACCTGATGTTTAATGTGGCCCCCAAACCAGCATCTACATTCTTCTCACATATTCAAAGCATATAGTAAAACTTGAAAAAATTCAGTCTGGTTAACTCCTTACCAACCACCGACATTACCTCACCAACCATATACATTCTATAAAAATATTTATTTTTATGAATTATTAACTTTTTCACTTAAATAAAAAGCTCCAGTATTCTGTTCAACATTTTATAAGTTCCTGAGGTTTAGAAATACAATATTCCTGGTAAAAGGTATATACTGAAGAATTTTCATGTCATGGCCAATTTCTTTTTTTGATCCCCGTGGCATTAGAGTTAAAATCAACAAACATTTTTATCCTCAGGTCATTGGTAAAGAACTAATTCTGTGACAACCGCTCTCTCTCTCTCTCTCTGTTTATGACCTCTAAAACTGCATTTCTGAAGAACAGTATCCTAGGAAAAGCTTGACATGTTTGCCTGTTTGTTTGAAATCATTTGAGAAGAGAAAGTAAAAAAGCACTTTGTGGTTTTTACTTGGATTTATTGCTGAAAAATGTATTTATTTTCTAATAAATAATTCACTTCCTGAATTGGTTTTTAGGCAAAGAGATTCATTTCTCTTTTAAGATGTATAAGTAAGAGTGATGATTGATAGCTTAATATAGACCTAATCTCCAGCTCTCACTGATTAGTTCTTTATGGATTTTTACTATTGACTAATGTACGGCTAAAAATTTTGCACAGTAATCCCACCTATGCAGTTTGGTGGCAGGCTGCATTTTAATGTCATTGTCCCTACAAATAATAGGGACATAGCATCTTTATATGGATAATAAGCAAAGGGAACACAATAGCCTAAAGTTACAAGAAGCCAACACAGAGATAAAAATCTGACAGTAAAATACATTAGGAAGCAAATTGGGCTATAATCCAGTTAGAGCAGGATGGCTTTAGGGCAGTGATGGGATATAAGTTGTATCTCAAATATTGGGTTGAATTAGAGAGAATAATACATTCCCATTAGGAGTAGAGGTAACATGAATAATGTAAAGAAGGTATGTTTGGGAACAGTAGATAAAGCCTAGTGGAACAAAGTGGTTATGCTTGGAAAAAATATGACATAAGATAGAAATGAAGCCTGAACACAACAATATGGAGAGGGTGTAATAGCTGTCAGTGAAAGAGTTTGGGGATTTATCCTGTAAACATTAAAGTTTTTTTTTTTTTTATTGGTTTTAATTCTTTGCAGGTAGCTAATGAGAAAAAAAAGTTGGCATTTATTTTTTTCCTTCTGGAAAACAAATTTAGTGACTATTAGGACAGCTTTTTTTGTCAGAACAGCGATTCTAAACTGAGAAAATGAAGTAGAAAGTGGGCAATATTCCAACCTAACTTTGCGGAAATAATCAAATTAAATTCAATTACAGTTTTCAAATTATCTGCTGGGAAGACAGGAAGGCACTGTTGATATCTCATTCCCTTTATTAACTGTAATACGGAAGGCAAAGTTATGCCAACATGGCTTTGGGAATAAGACCTGGAACTAGTAAGATAATATTACCCAGAATTATTGGGATGCCTTAAGGTTATGGCAAATCACAGCTTCAAATATTAAAGCATAGCATAGAGATGCTCAGAAAACAGTGACAGTAAACAAATGAATATGCCATTCAGCAGACAGGAAGAAAGAAAATGAGCAAAGTCCTCTTTAAGGCATAAAACAAAAGTGAAGCGTCCAAAAATACCAGGCTTAGCATGGAGTTATCACACAGGCCAGAAAACACTTGTAGGGTTGAGAAATAAAGGACATTAGTCAAGCAATGGGGAAAAGTATTTAGAGGGATGAAGTGAAGAGTGCACTAGGTGAGAGAAGGTGTCAAATTGGTGGATACCACGGTGCATTACAGAAATAGAAAAACAGGAATTATGTCTGTAATGGAGCTAGAAAACATAGGTCTAGTAATGAGTAGCCAAGTGCCACGGCTTGAAGACTTTACTGCCATAATAAGCATTTTCCCATGTGAAAGAAAGATGCTTAAAGTGCCAATGAGAATAAATTGTCTTTCCAAAGATCTGTGCCTGTACAAAGAGGATATTGTTTAAAAACATTTTATTACATAATTCACCCTTTCTAATAAAATTTCTATTTTCTTTATTTTGCTATATTCAAGCTAAAAGTTAAGCCAGTATATACAATTTAGCAGGATGGAAAATTTTGATTCTGGTAGCATGTTTAAGATCTTATTTTAAATTGAAAACACATGTTGACTGCTTGCTATGCAAAAAAAATATTGTGCTAGTTATTGGAGCTATAGAGATAAAAATAATTAGATAAACAAAATCTAGAAGGTAAGATCAGATCAGTTCATAAACAAGTCATCTAAAGAGGCTTCTGACTTAGTGAAAGGTGGAAAGAAGGAAGGAACCACAGTGCTGAGAGTTCTTGGGTGCTCACTTTTAGATACTGGTTTGTAAGGAAAAATCACTCAATTTTAATTTGGTAGAATATTTGATGAATGGTCCTATATAAGCATTGATAATAAGCTTATAAACTGAAGCCAATTTGTAAATACAGGGAAAAATAAATCATGGCGCAAGATACAGTGAAAAAACATGAACTTCAGTCAGAATGGAGTTGAAATATTTAGTATTGTGTCGGGCATTCGTAGATACAGTAGTTAACAAAACATAACCCTTGACCTGTGGATCTAACATTCTAATGAGAGATTAAGATACAAACAAATAATTTCAATATCAAGTGGTGATATGATTTATGAACCAAAAAAAGTAAGGTTAGGGAATATAGACTACTGTGATGTTTTAGATTGTGTGTCAGGGAACGCTCTGCTGTGACATTTGAACAAAGCCCTCTGAGAGGTAAGGAAGCCCTGCAGGTGTCTCGTAGGAGAGTTGCCTAAACAGAAGGAAGAGCAACTGCTGAAGGTGCCAAAGGGGACCAGATTTCAAGGTTCCGTGAGAAAGCCAGGACTCAATACTAGGAGTTCAGTACCTTTAACATGAAATAACTCCAAACATCCATGTTAATATATCTATATGTTTAAAAAACTATGTTCATCCTGGAGCAAAAATCTCAAAAGAATAAGACACTAGACTGTAACACCAAAGATCATAGAGAGAACTGAGTCCAACTGCTTCAATTTACAGATGAGAAAACTGTGCAGAGAAGCAAAATTACTGGCAAAATAGAACAGAAATTAGATCCCTTCAATCCCAGGCACTTTATGCTTTCCCCATTGTCTCTGCTGATACATAAGAAAGAAAAAGTTCCAGTTGTCTTGATGTAGCATCTTGTTTAGTACTCAATACAAGAAGCTGCTTGATTTGTGCACCCCGTTCAAAATGTCATGAGAATTCAGAACCTTCCTGTCACTGTCTCCATGAAACACCACATATGTTTCATTGAGGGCAGCAAAGCCATTTTTTACATAGTAAAACCGCTTTATACTTAGACCTTCAATATGAATAGCATTAAAAAAAAACACACATTTTTTCTTTTAAACTAGGGAAAATTGGATCTCAGTTTTGGAAAGAACATCAGCTACTTTCAAAAAAACATTGATCAATAGCCCCCTTTAACTCTCCAGGAACACTTAAGATGAATAAGGCTGACCTTTTTGCTTATTTTGAGTTTTTTGAAGTGTGAATCAATTTGCCATTTTCTATTTCTTTAGTCTTTATTTTGATTTTGTGAATTTGCTACAAGTCATCTCTCCTCATCAGGGCGCTTTGAATCATTTGCCTCTCCTGGAGGTCATTATTATACCCTCACTCCCCGGCTATTACACCTGGGCTGGGGATTGGTGCTGGCTTGGTGGTGTGCCTCGTGGAAAACTCTTGGCCTTCCACTCTTTGGGCTGTACTGTTCCAGAAAATGTGAATATGTGTCTCTGTTAACATAATATTAATGGTAAGCGATCTTGGCATAGGTGATGATTATTTGTCTTGAGTTAATTTATATATTTTTATCAATGACAGTATGTCTATTTTTTAAAAGCATGTTTTATTATAAAAACTCATAAACATTCTTAAACAACAACAACAACAACAACAACAAAACAAGTAATAAATGATGGCAGCTTCTTTGTCTATTCTACAAAAAGCCAAGTCAACTCAATATAGTTCTACTATGACTCAGTACCATTCTGAGATTTCAGTCCTGTGGGGAGAGTTATTTAGTGTAGAAAGAAAAAAACCACATGAGCAAAAGAAAGAGACATTACGAAGTGAGTTTGTTTTGTTTCCCTTCCCATTCCTAGTTTTAGATATAACAATACAACTTCCGAAGCAGTGAAATTTATCATTTTTACATCATGTTTACTCTCTTTTCTGAGAACCCTTCAACTAGAGTCAGATGTTTCAGTGACTGTAATAGAGTAAAGATGGGCCCAGATTCTTTTATACTCCTCACATTAATAGGCAGGTTCTAATTCTCCACCCTTGAATGTCGGCAGAGCTTGTGACTACTTGCCCAATAGAATACTGTTCAAGTGATGCCATACTAGTTTCCACACTTTGGTTTAAGAAACGTAGGCAGTTTCCAAAGCCTGTCTTTTGAATATTTATTCTTGGAACCCACCTGCCATGCTCCGAGGAAGTTTGGCCAGCCTTTTAGAAAGATCTTTGTAGAAAGAAAGTGAGGTATATGACAGTCACAGCTGAGCTCCCAGCTCACAGCCAGTACCTATTTGCCAAACATACCAGTGAGCTTAGCTTAGAAAAAATATCTTCTTTCTTGAGTGAAGCTGAAGCAAAGGGACAGGTAATGAGTGTCCCTCACCAACCCCTATGCAAATGGCAGGTTAATGAGAAAAATAAATTATTTTGTAGTTTTAACTTACAAAGTTTTGGGTGCGTTGTTATGTATCAGAATAGTGCCCCTTTGTGATCATGTACACACCAGTGAGGCTTGCTTTTTCTGTAAAATGTTCTGCACTTACTTGCAAGGGAGTAAGTACCTTTTCCACAAAGCCATTTCCCAGATGAATATTCACCTTTTAGAGCACATGTGGTAATTAATTGTTAGAAGCAAACGATTTGATTTAAGTAATTTGCACTGTCTTGAATGACTAATGTGTATTAAAGAAACCTTTAACTGGCAAAATTTTAACAAATATAATAAAATAAATTGAAAAAACAGTAGGCATTTTGGGGAAGGATATTCTCAAATGAAATCGTACTTTAGAGAATACAAAAGAGACTGACTGTTCCTATGTTGTAGTTTGGACCTCTAAATTGAGTAGGTTAAATTAAGGATTTACACCTTATGTTGTGATAGTTACTAGGAAATGGGCAATACATATAGTGCATTGTACTGTACTTTAAAGTACTTCATTGTTTACTCAAATGGTTAGGTAGGGTGAAATATACCTCATCCGTGTATCTTCCACCACAGCTAGCATAGTGTATTTCAGGTGTTCAATAAACACTTTATGGGAAATAACAAATAATTTTTCTGTATGCATTTTTACCATTTATTTGGATGTCAAAAAGTACCCAAATATTCTAAGATATCAACATAAAATGATCAATTCTATGTGTTTGTGTATACATTTTTTTCTTGCCTCTGTATTGCATTGGCTAGAATGTCTAGTACAATATTAAATATGTTGATTAATTTTAATGTAATAATAATTCCCCTATATTCTTGGGATATTTCCAATGTAGTAATATTATATGATTCATTTAATATATTCCTTTGTTCACTTTGTTCATATTATATTTAAGATTTTTGCAACTATTAATAAGATTTGCCTATAACTTTCTTTTATTGTACTTTTCTAGTCAGTTTTTGTTATCAAAGTTAGACTGTCCTTATAGAACAAATTAAGAGAGAGCTACTTTTTTTTCATTTCCAAGTTAATAATATATGGTAGCAATCACCATTAAAGCCACCCAGGGTAGAAATTTTCTTTTCATGAAAGATCTAAATAATGGATTTAATTTCTTAAATAATCATAAGACTATTCATTATAAAAACTGGAAAAAAATTTATATTCACAAATGATGTTATATTTGTAGAAATATACAATAGAAAATATAATAGGTCAATAATAGAAATAACAATTTGTTTTAGAAGCTTGCTGCATTCAATTTTAATATATATAAATAGTAATATGCAAAAATAAGAGAGAAAATGAAACTTGTCAATAAAGTATGTCTCTTTCAAAAAGCTTCAAAAATATAAAATACCTAATAATAAGTTTAATATATATCTTTTATGGAAAATCATAAAATATTTTAAGACTATTTAAAGAAGACTTTAATAGATGTCTCAGAAAATAAAATTATCCATCTCATAATGATGTAGATTCTCTTAAAATTGACCTATAATATTAATATAATTTTAACCAAAATTGTAGGAGTTTTATTCCTGTGCTTAAACATAGCTGATTCTAAAGTTTATAAAGATTCGTAAAGGGCCAAAAATAGCTACCATAGGATAGATCAATAAACAACAAAATATCAATGATGATGTGAAACAGTTCCAATCTTAAAGGGATTCTTGATTTATGACAAATTTGGAACTAAGAAACAAGAGGCAGGGAGATATCTTTATATTAATTTTTAGGTTAATTGAATATCCATATTTTAAAAATATGAAACTTGGCTTCTACTTTATATTGTTTACAAGTTAATTCCAAAGAATTTATAGATATTAATGTGAAAGAGAAAAAGTGTAAAGCTTTTAGAAAATGATACGAGACTCTGGATATGAACTTGAGGTAGAAATTTTTACAGAGAACAAATAAAGTACTGTCTATAGATATAATTTGACAAATTGGACTACATTAAGATTAAATTCTGTTAATTCAAAATGAGTGAAAAGGCAGTCCACAGAGTGAACAAGATAATTCTAACACATATAACCGACAAAGGGCTTACATTCTAAATACAGAAAAGCTCCTAAAAGTCAATAAGGAAATTACAGAAAACCTAATAAAACAATATGATACTAAAACAGACACACTGCAAAACAGGATATCTACATGGCCTATAAGATGTTTACTTTCATTGGTAATTAGGGAAATGTTAATTAAAACCACAATATGATACATTAAAAACCTAATAAGTAATTAAAACTTTTAAGGTGATGTAAACATTAGCGAACTGTGGAGCAACCAGAATCCTCATGCTCTGTTTTATTCCGAGATGAAACTGGCACAGTGACTTTCGAATATTCTTTGAATAGCGTCTACTAACATATATCAGTTTTACCATGATTTAGCAATTCCACTTTAGAGGATAGACTGAGCAAAATGATTGATGAGAGTAGCAGTATTATTTGAAATAATCCATATTGGAAACAACCTTCCAATATAATAACCCACACTGGAAATATCCATCTGATGTGGTATAGTCATAAAATGGGAAATTATACAGTAACATAAAAGAATAAACTACTGATAAATGTAACAACATGAACACATTTTTCAGATATAATATTGAATAAAAGTAACTAAACACAAGAGAGTTTATATTATTTGACTTCATTTACAGTTCAAATATATATATTTTAAAAAAGTACATAATACTGGTTACCCTATTAGGCTATGGTAAAGGCTAATAATGGAGCAAGAAATTTTCCACACCTTCGAAGAGCTGATAATTGCAGCGCTATTCAGACTCTTTCAATGAAAGGAAAAAGGATGATAACTTTTAAATTATTTTCTAAGGGTAACATTACACTCACAGTAAAGCCCAAAAAAGATTTCACAAAAAAAGAATATCTATGCTATTTAAGAATATCAAAGCTAAGTCCTAAAGTATTAGCATCAAAACCCAGAAGCACATTAAAATAATAAAATACATATTAAGTATATGTAGTATTATGTATTTTATCATTATTATTATCTCTTCCAGAGAGGCAAAGATGGTTCAAAATTAGAACTCTTTAATATCACAGTGATAGTCATTGAGTATAAATTGATGAAAAAATAAAGGCTTATTTCTTAGTTAGGAAAACACAACATATGTCTTCTGCCCTAATCTAATTCCAACAAAAAAAATGCCAACGAGTTTTATTTAACTATAGAATGTAAACTGTAATGTTAAAAAGGAATACTCAAATAAAGAAAGGTCTGGAAATCTTTTAAAAAGACCAGTGCTGGAGGGGCTAAAGTAGAGGCAACCATCCCTGAAAGTTATTAAGATATACTACACAGCCTGAAAAATAATGGGGCATTGCCACAGCTATAGACAAACTAATAGATCAAAATAGAACATATAGAAATAGAAATATTTCTGAAATCAAAAAACTTTATTATATGTTGCAGATGGCATCTCCTTTTAGGATTAAAAAAAGACCTTTCAATAAATGGTATGTGAAAACAATTTGCTTTCCAGAAAAGTAATAAAGCTGGATCAATTCCTCACATACTAGGAAATATTAAAAACTGATTAAATGTATACATGAAACATAAAGCAATAAAAATTATAGAAGAAAGCAAAGAAGAATTATATTTAACCTCTGAATTAGGAAGGCTTTTTCTAGCTATAACATAGAAGAAGCATAAAGTGAAAAATAAATCTGACCAATTTAACAAAATAAAAATCAAAACCTTCTGTAAGACGAAGACTCAGATACCAAACTGAATAAGCCAACTAAGACAATTGAGAAACATGTATATGCACCCTAAAAAATTGTGATATTTTAAAATATATGTGATTAATGTTGCCCTGATACACACTTAACAGAAAAATGGGCAAAGGACATGAGTGGTATGTTCACAGTACAGGAAATATAAGTGTTAAAGTAATTAGCTACAGTCATAATAAGAAACTACAAATTAAAACAAATAAATACCATTTATCACCTATCAGACATAAATAAACATTGAACAGCTTAGTATTACATCATCATTGAGAATATGTGAAAATAAGCACTTTTCTATGTGGTTGACGTTACAGTGAGAAAGCAAATAGGCTTCATCGCTACATAGGAAAATTGGGCAATATCTTTGGAAATTATAAATACATATAGTCTTTGACCCAGCAATTCCACTCCTAGAAATTCTCAAAAGTTTACTAGCATATTTGTGAAAAGATTAGTCAATGCTGTATTCAGTTACTGGAACAAGTGCTCAGTCCCTTTAAATTAAGTATGGTGTGGGACACAACTTTTGTGTTTGATTTTCGGGGAATACCACATGCATATTTTCTATTATTAAAACCTCAGTAGGATTTGGAGTAGCACCCCTTCCATAAATCATTACTACTTCTACAGTGAAATGTTTGTATATTCACACGAAGCAGCATAAACAAAGAATATGAATAGTATTATAGTTTACATACAGTTATTTTTTGTAGTAGTAACTAGTTTTTGAAATAATGGAATAAATATAAAACAGTGGTTCTCAAACAAAAGCTTGCATAAGGATCAGCCAAAGCATTATGGAAAGATGCATTGCTAGATTCCAACTTCAGAGTGTTGATTCAGTATGTGTGGGGTAGAACCTATAATTTGCATTTTTATCAACTTATCAGGTGATTCTAATGCTGTTGGTTCCAGGGATCACAGTTTGAAAACATTGATTATAGACCATAAACACAATGTGCTGCTTCTTTTTGTAAATAATTTCAACAAAACTTCATTCTAAACTTAATGCCTGCACTTATATGGGTACCGATACTGAATATTTAGTACATCGGCATGACTTGGAGAGGTGGATATAACAGCATGGCCTTTGTAACCGTATTGGAATGTGATGTCTGAGGATAAGCCCAAAATAAATTTCTCAGGTTGACAAAACCACATTAGGGCTTTATTAAACCTCATTATGGATTGCTTGATTAAAAACTTCTGGTGTCTTCTCTCTTGTTACAAGGCTTTCTGATTAAGGAGTTGTTGTTTAATTATATAAAACCACTGTAATTCTATTGCTCACTGATAAAGCATGTTGTCAAGGACAACAATTAAGGATCAAATATTTCTCCCCATCTTCTATGAAAAATGTTTAGCATTTACACAATTTTTGGATCATGCATGTAGTACACAACAATCTGTTTTTTTAACTTTTTGTTCTCCGGCTGTTTTGACTTTAGTCTCAGCGATGAGATTTTGATATATCTCTTAAATTATGTAAAAGATCATTTAAAGTCTTTATTAAAAGGGTTTTTAAAATAACACTGCTGGCCCAATAGCTGTGCTAAGCGTTCGTTTATGCTGACTTACCAACATTATTTCAAACATTAGCAACAGTATGATTGGCATTCTGCAGACTGTAAGCTTTTAGGAAATCTTGAATTCTTCAAACTCTGGTAATACCAGAAGCTTATACTTTCAAATGTTGTTATACTTATGGCATGTTACAGATATCACATTGGAATAAAATCTACTATTTACAAATAACACTTTAAAGTTTTTTTCTGGTCAGGCTGATCTGAAACGTGTTAACATGA
Organism: Eonycteris spelaea; assembly: GCA_003508835.1. Taxonomy (NCBI): domain Eukaryota; kingdom Metazoa; phylum Chordata; class Mammalia; order Chiroptera; family Pteropodidae; genus Eonycteris; species Eonycteris spelaea. The sequence goes on from PUFA01000168.1 coordinate 1,668,104, forward strand.
CTGGTACAAAATTCTTTTTGAAACGATAAGAAAAGTATATATTTGGTTATGCTTATTTTTATTTTACACTATAACACATAAATTATTCAAATATACTTTTCAAATATCTTGGATGTTGAATTTTCCAACATCCTGTTTATTCAGCATTTATGCTACTACAGTTTTGACACACCCAAGAAGCATTAATTGATTTTCCCTTTGTATTACCCATTGGTGTTCTCTCTGCAGTTATCATTAGGTGTTTCTAGGAATTTAGCACCAGTGCCATGGTTTTTATCTACATTATAAAATTGTCCAAGACAACAGTTTTCATTAGGTATTACCTTAGGAAATTTGTCAAAGTAGCATTTTCATCATAGATTTTTGGACATATTTCACTGTGGTCCTTCTTAATACTTTGGAGTCAGCCTCCTAAAGATTAATGTTCACTTTCATCTTTTAGTTCTTCACAATCTTTTCTAGATGGTTTCATGACAAACAAGCCAGTACTGGTATAGATTCACTCCTCATTGTTGTATTCATGCAATCAACACATGGTCATGAGTTGAATATTTTACCCCATGTAATGTGTTTTTTTTTTTTTTTGGTTTCCTTAATTCTTGCTCATAAATGTCAAAATGAACACAAAACATGATAATTAATACATCTCATTCTTTTCTGATTTCCACTGTCTCTAGAGTAGTAGATTTAATTTAAAAGTATTTGCACAATTTGAATAAAATCGAGGTCAAAACATAAAATACGTGTTCAAGAAAAACAAATACCAAGTAATACATTATCAAAAATGCAACATTATGTCAGCAAACAGAGACACATGATTGTGAGGAGCACAGAGACAAAAATGGTGCCTCTTATCAGTAAAGATGAGAGTTTATGACCAAATGAGTTTTGGCATAAAAATTGTTTTAAGAAAATAGTTTTCAGGGAGTATCAGATTTTGAAATATTGAATTCAAGATTATGAATCTATGTAAAGAAAAAGATAGGAAAACTTAAATATCCATTTACTAAGGATTTGATTAATAAATTATCAAATGTGTTCTATAGTGTAATATAGTATACCTTTCAAAAGGAACAAGGATGCTCTTCATATTTTATATACAAAGAACACCAAGTGTGAAAACAATAAGCTAAACAATATTTATACTCTATTTCTATTCCTATAGAAAAGGAAGAGATAAATATATAAATGTGCACTATGCATAAGAAAACAAATTGATGTATGAGAGAGAGGGAAGGAAATAGGCTTTTCAATATACACTCCTCTCCCCAATCATTGGTATTTTACTACTTAAATATGGCAATATTGTATGTATTTATATTAATTCTATTCAGAAATTAAATGCTTGAAAATGTGAAAGAAATCTATTAAAAATGTAGAAAACATAAATATGGGTCCTGATGTGCTGCTGTATGACACAAAATCAAAATGTAGCAGCAGTAGCCATCCAATTTAGGCAAAATTTCCACTATCAAAGAAATCAATCTCTATAGCATCCTGCCTTAGATTAATTTCAATGCTTTATTCAAACATCAACATCACCCTTTATGTGGAGGGCTCTCAGGATATCTATATTTTGTCAGTGGAAAAATGGTAGAAAGGAGACTCTAGGAAGGAACAAGGCTTTCGGTAATGAGGATTTTGCAAGGTTGAGCACTACCACATTCAAGGTACATAGGTTTCCGACCCTTATTCTCAAAGGTACATGCCAGTGCCACATCTAGTTCCAGCACAGTCAGCCACTGGGTTGTGATAAGGATGAGTCCTTTAAGCTCTTCTGATGTTAGTCATTCGACTGGTACTTCAGGGAAAGTCCATTGACAGAGTATAGCTAGTGTTTTCCAAAGAATTTGATATCTGCAGTAGTGTTCTGATGAGTAGAATTGAAATATGTGGGCTCTATGATAGTATATCCAATAAGATACATAACTGTTTAAATATCATTTTCAGAAAATAATTGATTTTTTTTAAAATAAAAACACTGCTGATGGGATAGGCAGAGTTCTATTTGCCCTATTCTGTTTAACTTTTTAATTTCCACTTCCCTTATCTATTTATTCTAGAAAGATTTATTGAGAACTCACCAAATGCGAGACTCTGTTAGTATACTAGGGTTATTCATATAAACCCATAGTCTAAAAGGGTTACTACTTCAAAACTAGAATTATCTTACTTCTCCAGACTTTGAGTACACTGTGTGTATGTTTTCTCTATTTTTCTCCAAAGTATTCAAACAAAGAGCATGAATTCCCTTCTTAATGAGGATCTTTGATTCTCCTTTCTATTATAAGGCCCATCTCTGGGACAAATGATGTACAAAATTTTTTTCTTAGGATGCTAAACTTAAAAAGTGTATATAGGCTGGTTAATTACTCATAATTATAGCAACTTGGGAGTTTTTACAAATATTATATTCCTAGCCAAAGCAATTTGTAAAATAGTTGAAGAAATATATGGTATTTATACATCCTTTCTTCTCTTATACTGATAATGAAGCTATTGGAGTTTTGTTTAAATTTGGACTTGAAATACGTATATGATGCTATAATATTTTAAACATAGTCCTACATCTGAGATCTTGAAAGGGAATACACTACATAAATCAAGGCGCTAGTATTATGAAGATGATTTTCAAGGAATATTTGCATATTAAAATTATCAAGTAAATCTTTAAATAGGTATTCAGGACATAGCGTAATTTTGAGATTTCCTGTTAATTAAACACATGATGATTTCCAGTAGAGAACCTTAAAATTCTTACAGCTAACTTCATAATTATTATAGGTAAAGTTGTAGCACACTATTTTTTTTTGTAACATTAAACATTTATAGAGTATACTATAAGGAATCATATTCTACAGGATATTAACCATTTTAACTCCTACAGACTACACACTTACAATCTTCTCAAGACAAATTCTGAAAAATAGACCAGAAATCCCACAAGGTGGATATAACGGGATTTATATAAATCAAACCAAGCCCTTGAGGCAGGCAGGAGAGCCTTCAGTTTCACTCCAGGGAACTTAAGAAGCATTATCATGTTCGATTCAAGTTTTCCTTCATTGCTCATGTGGGTTCCAGGCCTGGCTGGTCCCAGGTCTGGCTGTGATCCAGGCTCGTGGCTAGGAATAAGACCCCAGATTTAGAATGTTACATTAGTGTGGTAAGGCACCTCTGCCTAAAATATTTAAACACAATTCAGCTTATTGTATCACTCATGTGTGGCTGAATGCCACTATTATACTCTGACATGTGTGGAGCCACGCAGTCCCCTGGAGGGCGGAAGAGGAGCAATATGAAGAGCAGCAACAGAAACTTGTTCCCTGCAATAGAACCGCACTCCGTTGCAATAAATTGGTGCCTGCCATTTCATTCTCATGTCAGCCCCTTGAGCATTCTTCCAACTGGGCATCTCACTACTGAAAACTTCCCTTCTCAATCAGCTTGGTGCTGACAACTTACCTACTTAGCTTTGAAAAAGCCAAACCAGTTACCAAGAAAATATACTCAGAACTGTTTTTGAGGTTGACAATGTGAAGTCTCAAATGATATAATACTTAGGAGTGAGATGTATTTTTGATATCCACCTCAGACTGACAGCCAATAGGCTTTCTTTCAGCTATCACCCATTTACAACAAGCATAAGAGCACACACAGATACACATACCTTCTGTAAATAATATTTGCTCTAGCATGAACCAAACTTTAGAAGAAGGTGAAGTAAGGATATTAGAAGGACTCACAACTATATATAACAAATAACTTCGAATTACAAGTGAATAGTAGTAGCAGTGTATTGGACTAGCAGGATTAATCTAGGTAGTACGGAGCCTGAAATACATACAATTCAACATTTCAAGCACAAAAGCATGTATGAGAAATGCTTAGAGCAAAAATAAATCACAAGTTATTAACTTTAAAAAGCTTAATTAAAATCTTATTTAAAAAATTCAGAAAAATAGTAATAATACCTTTCTTATTTAACTTCCTAGAACACCTCTACAGTACTTCTAATCCTACCTTTTTGGCTGTTTAATCTTTGATTACTCTTCCCAGGGCAACAATTTTTAAGTACTTTCACTAGAGAAAATGGAAAGTTGATTCCACCTGACTTTTAGCATGGTTGATTGAAATTTGCTTTCATTACTAATTATAGAGATAAAACATACCAGAGCCCCTTTAAAAACCTAGAGAGAAGTCATAGCAATGTGTTAACTTTTGGGGGGCGAATTCTGCAAAAGTAAGCTATTGCACCTCTGTCTCTCTCTGCTTCAACTTCTCCATCACTTGACCACATATCAGTTGATAGTCATATGACCACAGGAAATTTTGAAATCGAGCTAAGGGAAATTGGAGGACACAATTAGTTTGGGGTTAGTGGAATGTAGTTGTGCGCTTTGCAGTCATTTCTGTTTGTACTTAGATTACTGCAGCACATCACAGTGTGAGAAAGTCTTTCAGCAATACACCCCGAAGTGTGTGTAAGGCTAGTCATCCACAGAAACAATTGCAGTGGCCCTCATGGAGTGTGGCCGATATATGAAAAAAATATAGAGGGTTCCCCAAAGTTAACAACTGCACTAAAATTTACATTTTATTACTATTAATGCATTCTGAACCTGCAGCTGAAAGTATAATGAAGGAAGTTCAGAATGGTAAGAGACAGGAGTCTTGACTAATTTTAGTTAAAATATCTTACTTTCTAAAAAAAAAAAAAATGGACTCTGTAACCACATTTCTGTTGTCCTTTCTGAAGCTTCAAAGTTGATTGGATTCATGGTAAATCTGCCTGTGTACAACAAAGAAAGCTAGGGCTTTAGAGAGAGGAACGTTTAAACTGCAGTCCATTACTTAAGAGTTGGTAGATGAGAACTATTTACCTGGTCTTAGTTTCCTCATCTATTAAATACGTAACTTGAAGAGCTTTAAGGATTCATTTATTGATTGCATTATTTTTTTCCATGCAGGAAAAGTAGCAAGTTCTGGGGAAAACTTGGACATGAACTATGAACTTAGAGAAGTTTCACATGGCTGGAAAGGAGTGAACAAAGAAGAAAATATTAGGTGAGATCTGAGAAGGGACCTCACACGTGATAAGGAGGTTAATATTTATTTTTATTATGAGTAGCTTATTTTAGGATTTTAAACTGGGTAGTGACATGCCATTATGTATTTCATCTATGTGGAGAAGTATAATAATGAAAAAACAGTTGTTCTATGGAGCATTTGCCATGTGCCAGGCAAGGTACTAACCACCTAGAAGCCTATCGTGGAAATATCATTATCTTCAATTTGGAGTTTGGGAAACTGAGATTTAGAAAAATTAAATAACTCACTGGAGGCCAGGAAGTTAGAGTTTGACAAAGTGAGATTCAACCCAGGTATCTATTACTCAAAAACCTCTTCTGCAAACCATAATTATCCTGTTTCCACATGGCAGGAGTCAGATCACTTCAATGTCACTGAGATTAAAGGGAGCTTCTGCACCATTTGGATGAGTATTATTGGAAACTTCTTGTCTGTGCTCCAAATTTTTCTGTGGAGAAAAATAGACTAGCCTTTTAAATTGAGGACATTTTCAAATGTTTTGGCAGTTGGCTCAGTAAAGAAAAGGTGTCTTTTGCAGCTAAATTAGAGTGTGGCTTTCTGCAAAAGTGATGATATTTTTAAATGGCTTATTCAAAGGAAATATTTTCAGAAAATAGCAAAATAGAATTAAATTTCTTATGTCATGAAGCAGAACTATAATCTTGATATACTCCTAAAATGTTATTCACTTCAACAGATGTTTATTTATCACAGTATACTTCATGATATATGTAAAAAGTGAAAGAAAAAAAAGCAACAACACCTATTTTTAACCCATTACTATGTTCCAGGTGTTTTTTTAGGTTTTTTTTTTTTTTTCCCACAGACATAGTCTCATTTAATTCTCCCTAAATCCTTCCTTTTTCTCTCCTCCAACATCCATTCTCTATCAGCAATTCTTGGCATAAATATAAGTGCTAATCAGATAAAATGAATCAGAATATCTACTATGAGAAGTTGACTCATCTCTTAAAAGTCTTTTAATCTGTTAAAAAATATAGACTTCTATATCCTATTGAAGATCATTTTAAATCCCCCTTTTTTTCCTTTTTGATCACCTTCACTCATTTTCTTATTAGGGTCTCCTTTATATAAATGGACTAGGTACTTTCCTTTGTGTACAAGAAATCTACTTAATCTGTTCTATAGACATTAAAATTTCTGTTTAGAAATTATAATTAATGAATGAATAGTAGCACTTGGCAGCTCTCCTAAAATAACTCGGGTTTAATACAGCTAAATATATTACTTCTAGAAGCACACAGGAGCAACTTAATAATGTTAAAAGGTAAAGATTGAAGATGGGCCATGTAAAGATGCTTTTTCTCGGAAAGAGAACAGATGATAATTGCGGGTCTTTTAGGTCCATTGTATAAGGTGGTAGAGATAGATTCATGCCAGAGTATATCACCAGCATCAAAGCCACACTGAACAAACAGTAATACATAGAGTCTCTTTTGTTGTTGTTTCTACAGTCTGTATTCTGCTCCCCTTTCTACTTGTTTCTTCGACTAGTGAGGCCCGAAGATTATTTCCATTTCTGTGCTATTCAAAAAAGGAATTGTTTGCTGGTTGATTTTATCTTCATTTCTCATTAATAGAACTTTATTTCCTGCTAATAAAACCCACCTATTCTTAAGTAATTCCTTCTTTAACATTATCTTTTATGATTTAGCCACCACATATTTGCATTTGATGAGGCAAGTGTTAGAAGCTAAGCAACAGTGAGTAAGGTGCAGCATTTGGAGAATATATCTCATAAATTATTGAGAATTTTTATGTCACATATCAGTTAAACTAGGGCCAGTGATACCAAGGCCTATTTTTTCTTCATACTTTTCAATTAAGCAATCTATAAAATGGAACACTTAAATAGGAGTCAATAATACTGTAATGCAGGAAGGGATCTTTAATTGGTTTGAAAATTTTAATTTCTGATAAACACTGAAGATTTCAAGCTTAGACAGAGAATTTCCTGGAACAAGAGCTGTTTCTTTAAGTTACTCATCATTTCAAACAGAAAAACATCCATTTATTTCAGCAGATTCAGAAATAGAAATATATTTTTCGTGCAAGAAAATTACAGAAAATGCAGTCGATAACTATATGATTGTCCTAAGGATAACCTGCTTGTTTCCTGCTAAGCTTCAATATAAGTCAATTTTAAGGAACATTTTAAGTAATGTTACAAACCACTTGCATCTGATTAAAGCATGTGGCAAATGCTCTGTGAGTTGAAGTTACAAAAGCAAAAATATTTTTACAGTTGTGTAAAGCTGTTAATCACACACACAAAAAAGACTAATAGACACAGACAACAGTTTAGTGGTTACCAGTGGGAAATGGGGGAAGAAGGGAGAGGTAGGGCAAAGGGGATCAAATATATGGAGACAGAAGGAGTTTTAACTTTGTGTAGTGAATACCCAATGTAATATACATATGATGTATTTTTGAATTATACACTTGAAACCTTTATAATTTTATTAACCAATGTCACCTTCAATAAATTTAATTTAAAAAATAAAATTAAGGGAAAAAAATCATGATTTTAATTATTGATAATCACTCATGTTATGTGGTTGAAATCTCATACCAAAGTAAAATCTACTCAATGGGCAATGACTATGATTTCTGTGACTAAATACAAGCTATGGCCAAAAGTATTATTATCTTAAGGTTGTGCTGCCCAGTATAATAGTTGCTAACCACAAGTGGCTATTGAGCACTTAAAATGCAGGTAGTCTAGATTTAGATGAGCTGAAAATGTAGAACACATACTGGTTTGTGAGACTTCCTGTGAAAAAAAAATGTAAAAAATTCAGTAATAATTTTATATTGAATACAGGTTAAAATGACAATATTTGGGATATATTGAGTTAAATAAAATATGTTATAAATAATTTCATTTTTTTTACTTTTTCAATGTAAGTCCTGGACATTTTAAAATTACATGTGTAGCTCATTTTTGTGGCTGTTATCATATTTCTGTTGGACCGGTAGGTGCAGATATATAGTTAATGAGCAAATTAAAATCCTTCATGCAAGTTTGTCAGTTATATTAACTAATCTTTAGAACATATCTTAGAAACTCTTTTGTGCTTTACCTAGTAATTTTCTCTTTTAGATAATTGGCCTCTATTAACATAAGCACAGTAGACAAATGAACACATGCACACACAAACATCTACATTATCTTCAGAAGGAGAAGAAAATAAACTGACTAGTGTGCTAGAAAGAAAATAAATAAGATTCAGAAGATATGAATTGTGTAGTAAATTTCTACAAACAACTACCTCTAATGAAAATAAGCCATTTATTTGACTTGATTCTCAGTTTTTCCATTTATAAGTTAAATGTTTTAGAGAATCTCAAGAACTTTTCCTGCTTTGACATTCACCTGTTCCTTAAAGCCACGTATAAGGTACAGGGGTGACCTGAAAATTGATTAGGAAACTGGAGTTGGGTGAAAAATCAAAGAGAAGCCAGAGCGAAGTAACGCTTAAACAGCATGGAGATACATTCCTAGGAAGACAGCTTTAACTGTTAGCTTCTACTCACTGCTTGTACATTTTGTCTTCACGGGAAGAAAATGTATACCTCTCCTCCTGAGGCTGTATCCTTAAGAGGATTCCCTGCCCCCAAGAACCACAAATCATATTTATGGTCTTTCTACATTCTGTCCCTCTGCTTATTTAGGGTTATGAGCACCTCCTGCCCAACCTCATTTGTTGTCACTTGCTTTCAGATAAGATGTTCTTCTGTGAGATCTTGATCTTCTTCCTTCTTGACTTAGCTTTCTGTGTGGGTACTCCTATCTTTAAATCAAGATTCAAAGACACACGTCTCTAACTTCCAACTTCTCATTTCCAAAGCTCTTTAGGCTACTATATCCTAGTCATTACTGCTCCATGTATGTTCTGAATGCCCTCCAATAGAGAACATTTAGGTCTGCGGTGGGATGGAAGGGTTGCAGGGTGAGAGATTTTTCATTGTAGAAAGGCATGAGAGGAGCTAAAGAAGGATGAGGAAAAAAAAGGGGCAGTATCTCCTTGATCCACAGCATGAGTGTCTTCTTCCTTTATTTATTGATTTTATTTCTTTATTGTCACTGATTTTTTTAGTAACTACGTACGTAAAGGTATGTATGTGCAGACAATCATATTCTCTGCCCTTGGAAATCTTTAGTTTGCATAATCATCTGAATCTTGTTTTTAGATCAAAAGAGGGGATCCTATTTTAATTCTTGATAAATATAATAATCAATACTTTGTTCCTAATTACTCCCTATGACTTTGCTCTACCCTGGAACACATCTTAACTCTATGGATAACTGCATCAAATCAGGTGTTCTTTAATTAAAAAAAAAATACAGTCTTAAATTATATTTATTGAGCAGAGTCTATCTTTTATATTTAACCATCAGATAATCTCTGACTTCAAAAAGCATTGAATATAATTAGGTATGATTTTATGTTGTTGATTTAAGCTTGCTTTTTACCTATAAGTTTATAGTTTCCTCAAACACACACACACACAAAGTTGGTCATTGTTCATGTTCGTTACTGTTTATATGTTTTTATTTAATTCAAAAGTAAATTATACTTGGTTGCTATATTACTCTAAGATGTTTCTGGGCTCTTCATGTGAGCCCAAACATAGAGTTTGATCCCCCTTCATGACTGCCAGAAAATCTTTAATTTTCATTGCTTTAGGGATTCTCCTGGTAGCTGTATCCCCAATGCTGTAATCATCAAGGCCCTGGCAATGAATTCATCTTCACAGTCTTTTCCATGGAGGCTACCTCAACTCTGTTTTCACCTGACAAAGGTTTATAATCAGAGTATTCAGAGGATGTGAAAGTCTTCAAATAACCCATGAGATTTTCCCTACATTTGTCAAAGAAGCAGAGGTTTTCTTCTATTTTAATAAAGAATTGTAAATGCTCCTCAAAGCACTTTTGTGTATAACATTTTTAAAAAATGTCAATATATTATATGCAAATATACACATAGAAAACAAACCCACCTCACTCCTAAACTTTTAAAGGGATCTTCAAATTAATAAACACATTCAAGCCTTCTAGAAAAGCTTATCCACACTATGTACTCACAAAGTATGAATACTAATAACAAGAATTTCCATAATGTACAATCACATGACAAAAGGCTCGATATTATGAAGCCTACAAGTATCTTCCTTTAACCCACCTTCTCATCTAAGCTGAAAAGAATGTACTGCTCTTCAGTAGTATGGGGGGTGGGAGGAGGTGAGAAGAGAAGTCTAAAGGGGAAGCCATTTGACTTTGTAAAGGAGCTGTTGGGGAACATAATCACAGCCTCAGAGGATTTTGAAGTATCTGAGATTCTGAAATGGCAAAGGAGGAAATTATTGAGGGAGAAAAGCCTATTGATTGTAGGAACTAAAAAGTTTTCTTAGAGGGAAACACCATTCTTCATTTTAAAATAAAGGAATAAATTTCTTTGGAAATAAAATATTTTTACAAAAGCAACAACCAAAGAAATATGAAATGCTACTTATTTCTATATATTAGACTTTTATAAGGTTTGAATTACATGTGTTTAAGACTAATCTTTTAAAATATTAATATATGAGCTATATTTTCCCCTTCTCAAACTGTTACTAAAAAATCCCTTTAGTTATATGAAAACTGCCCAATGAATGCCCTCTTTTTTATTCAACCAGCTTTTCTCTCTTTGTAATCTATATATACCTTAAATTGACTGTAATCTGTAGCCTAAAATATAAACAGTGATATAATCTTATAATAGTACAGTTTAGATTAAGTGTAAAAGGTCTTTAAAGTATAAGGATGTCTTCTCAAAGGCTTATCGTTTAAAGTGATAGAGGGACTCATGCATGAACTTGAGTAATGAATGCAAATGCTATACTCAATATAACCCATAACTGTATATGATCCACAAAAGAGAGAGTCTTTGGGTCTCTTCTCCAGGTTATAGGAGCGAAAAAGGCAATCACTATATCTTGCTACTATTGCAACCAGAGCTGCTTTACAAAACTGCTTTCTCTCCCTTGACCAGGTAAGCTACTTGCAGGAGAGATGAGGAAGAAGGAGGTATTGCAAGCCACATGGGGGACAAAAGGTTCTCGAGTCCTCATTTGACCCCCATAGGTGAATACTCTTACCTTCATTCTCCCCTTGGCTAGAGAATGACTCCCCTCCTCCTCACTGAGACTCTGAGGCAAGAAGTGCTTTCTTTTATTTGATTCAGAGGAGTCAGAGTCTCATTTTCCATGTTAAAGTGGTTTCAGTTACTCTGAACCATAGTAAAGGAAATGGAAATGCAATAGGTTATGAATAAACTGTTCTACCCAAGAATAGTTTTAATCAAATATATTGCAGTTAAAAGTCAGGTCCAGGAAAAGTTTTCTAATTCTATTTATTTTGTAGTTCCCATATATTTTCTTATTCTTATTACTTGTTTAAGGTCAGTTAATCCAAACTCCTTTATTTTCAATTTTGGCATCTATTGGCAAAGGCACACTTGAACAACTTGCATAATTCTACTTGAAAATCAACCTCAAGGACCATAAATTCAATTCTTTGTTGCTCTTACTGGTTCATTTTTACTGCCTTTTTAAACTTGCTATCATATGTGTTTTTAACTCCAGATATTGAATATATAACACTTTATTATGAACAGTTCAGTTTTCTATGGTCACAATTAAAAACCAATCAAAATGTCTGTCTACTTTTCTCTTAACTAATTTTTATCTTGTAACTGAGGCACTAAACCTGTCTTACTGGGGAGGAGTGTAATTGAAAAGCACCCTTATGTATGAACCTCATTGCAAAAAGTTATTTTCATTTTTCTTTGAACTTCATCTTTAAATCTGTAAAAAAAAAAAAATGAAATTAGGCCATGTTATTATGAGATTAGTTATTAAAGCTCATGGAGGGGAAAAAACTTTGTATTGAGGAAAGAACAATGATTTTCTTTTTCAGGCTTTGAATATCAATGTGATATTCTTAGCAACCTCAGGAGCCAAGCATCATGATATACAAGAGATACAGAGTTTCCCTTGATTCCTAAGGCACATGGCAGTGTTGTTCCAAGCAAGAAGCATGAACAGGGGGACAAAAAGGGAGAGGAGGAAGCACATGGAGAAGCCTAACTTAGGGACCCCTGGGACATCGGCCTCCACCAGAATATAAAAGATAACCCAACTGCACGGTCCAGGCAACAGAAGTAATTTCTATGTGCATTTTATTACTTTGTAAGAGATTTTGCCTAAAGACTGAATGAATAGAGCAATCCATGACATTTTATTCCTAAGTAATTCCTGGGTGATGTGTTATGTATATACTGCCCCTGAATTTCAGAGCAAAAGAGAAGGAAGGGAGAGGAGGATTCTGTCAGAGCAAAAGTGTAATGATTTTTGAAATGCTTCTGGGAGCTGAGTTATTCAATGTTAGTGGTTATATCCATTTCTTCCATGTAGCAGTTCCTTGGGCTAGCAGGTTATAAATTCTGTGATTCTCTCCTCCCACCATGGTGCCATTCCTGGAGAAGAATCCACTGAGGAGAGGAAGGGGTATAATGCCCTGGTTTGGAACTCCACAAGCCAAGGAGGAAATGCAAGCGCAAGAGGGAGTTTACTGACAAACTCGAGTTTGGACACCACTCATTCACTGACGCAGCAGTGGTTGAGAGGAGCCCCGACCGAGGGGTTGGGACCTAATTTAAAGGGCAAAACCGCAAGCCTTGGGGAGATGCCTTGGCGTTACTGATTGGGGGGTTAGGTTGACCTTTAAAGGGATTGGGTGGTAGGTTGTTAGGTCTGCATGCAAAAGGGGGACGTGTGCAGTTGGGGCTGCGTATAGAGGAGGCTGTGGGCAGAAAGGGCCGAGTGCAGAATGCCGGGTGCAGTAATCAGAATATGTGCAGGAGGAAATAAGGGTGGGGGTGCCTTAATGGCCTACTGATTAGCTGGCTTAACTGGTTTGGTCAGGTGGTAAGGCATTGTTCTTGACCACTGGCCTTTGGGGAACTTTTCGTACAATTCATCTTGGGATCACTCAGAAAAATGGAATCATTCCAGTCTTTCAGGGGCAAAGTTTGAATGGGCCACTTCAATAGGGATGACTGGATACCAAAATGAATAATTTTCATTTTTTCATATATTAGCAATGTTGAATTCAAGAGAATTATCCCAAGTAACAATGTGACTATAGACATAAATTTTACAATACTGTACAACAATTAATTATCATATGCTTGGATATCATTGTGGCATTTATAACAACAACAACAAATCTCTGCTTGCTCTTTTGTATTGAGGGACAATGCTATTAAGTTTAATTATCTAATTGTGTTTGTATCTCTTAGGCTAAGCCAGATCTTGGATAAAAATATTTTAGCAAGAATATTGCGTAGTCCACTTGCATTATACAGAAGCAGTGGGCCTACTGCTGAGGGATATAGCTATGTCTTAGATAAAATAATCATTGCCTTCTCACAAGCAATAAAATTACTTTGCTTACATGGGGAATGGAGAAAAATTAACAAAGAATACTTATGGAGATTAAAAGACTGTTTACACTAAAGATCATGTGCATTTCAATTTCTATAGTGAGAGAGTAGGAAATAATTATTACTAGGAGAAAAATAACACACTGGAATATGGAGCATACTTGTAAAGAATATGAACAATACCTGTGTATTAGCATGAGAATAAAGTGGTGGGGTAAGGATTAAACTGGTCAAAAGTAGCTTTCAAAGTTAGCCAACAAGGAGGAAGTGCTTGTTTTTCAGTGACTGTTGGCTTTCATATAACTAAAGCAACTTGTACTGTTTACAAAGTCATATGATTTTAATTTAAAAAGACCTTGAGATGCTCAGAGCTGTGTAGAGATGACAGATTAATGGACTTCTCATGCAACCTAATATTACAGCAAATCCTTAAAGCTGCCTCCAGTTAAACTAAAATAAAAAAGGGGTATGGCTCACCACAGTCCTGCCAGTTTGAATTATCCATCTGATTGGCTTGATGACTTGCAGCTGGTTTATTATTACAGCAATGAGGACAGATGAATGATACAGGCTATTTTTCCTAGAAATCAATAGAACACATCCTGAATCAAAAAAAAAAAAAAAAAAAAAAAAGCCTTTATAGTAGCACTTCCCCTTCTAAATTTCTTTCTCTTTATATGTACCTTTGAAATGCAAATGAAAACTACCATGGGTTATCACCTCACGTATGTAGTTAGAATGTCCATCATCAAAAAGATAATAGGTAACAAGTGTTGGCATGGATGTGGAGAAAAGGAAACCCTTGTGCACTTTGGTAGGATTTTAAATTGGTACAGCCACTATGGAAAACAGTGTGGAGGAGCTTCAGAAAATTAAAAAAAAAAAAAATAGAATTACTATGTGACCCACAAATCCTACACTGAGAATATATCAGAAGGAAATGAAAACATTAACTCAAAATGTTATCTGCACCTTCATGTCCATATCAGCATTGGACATGTTTACAATAGCCAGCATATGAAAAAACTTAAGTGTCCATCAACAGATGAGTGGATGATGAAGTTGTAATCAAAGGGTACAAATTTTCAGTTATAAATAAGTAAGTACTAACCAGGGTATAATGTACATGATGGCTATAGCTAACACTGATGTATAATATATAGGAAAGTTATTAAGAGAAATAATAAGAGTTCTCATTACAATGAGAAAATATGTTTCATTTTTTATTCCTTTCTTTTTATTGTAGTTGACCTATCATGGTAATAATTTCACAATATATGTAAATCAAACAATCATGTGGTACACCTTAAACTTATACAGTGATGTATGCCAATTATTTTTCAATAAAACTAGAAAAAATATAAATAAATACCAACTATTATTCTGTTTGTCTCAATTGGAAGGTTAATGAGAATTACATAAACTGATAATGGCTTTTTCTTAAGTGTTAAACACTCTATTGATAGACCAAAGAAATGACATTAATCCTGCAAATAAGGAAATAAAAAGCTGAATCTGTAAAATAAAATGTTAGCAGTAGACCACGTTTAAATAGCTATAATTAAATATTGTGAACCCACAACATATTTCCTTCTGACCAAAGAACACACTTACAATATTATCGTTTTTATAAGTGTGAAGTCCATATTATATTTTTTATATTGTCAAGGGGCTTTATTTTTGGTAGTACATAAGTAATGTATAAAGAATCTACATCAATAAGATCTATCCTAATTAGAATTATCACCCAAAACTGACAGAAATCTAAACCCAAAATGAAACTATTTAGAAACCTAACCACATATAAATAACACCCTTTCTTTTAAGCCCTCTTTTCCTTGGGTAATAATTATTGAAGTCATCTATTACTGATAATGTGAACATACATGACTAATTTCTTTTGAATATGCACACATGCACACAAGTGAATTAGAAGATGAGTAAATAGAAAATATACCCCCCCCCCCGCCATAATTACAGGATGAAAAAAGATGGATAATACAGAACAGAGAGATAAACAGGATTCTGGGAAGATGCAGAGAGTAAGAAGCACCAGAATCTGTCTTCCCAACCTAGACAACAACTGAACTGGCAGAATCTGTCTGATATAATTATTTGGAACTCAGTCATCTATCGAAGGCTTACAAATTCAAGGAGAAAAGCTTGGACAATAAACTATGGTTAATCTATAACAATCAAAAAACAAAATTAATAAACAAAAACAAAAAGGAAAAACTCTTGAAAGAAAAATAACCTAATTGCCAAAATTACCAGATTATTAGATTCAAATGTCCAGTTTTCAACAACAACAAAAATAACAGAATTCAAGGAATAGGAAAGTATGGCACAATCATAGGAAAAATAAATCAATAAACATTGTTCCTGATAACTCTCTGATAGTGGATCTACTACACAAAGACTTCAAAGCAACTGTCTTAAACATGTGTAAAAAAATTAAAGTAAAATGTAGATAAAGTCAAGAAAACAATATATGAACAAAATGAAAATATTAATAGATAGAAAAACTAAAAGGAACCCACAGAGGAATTCTGAAGCAAAAAAATATAACAAATTAAATTTTAAATTTACTAGAAGGATTCAGAAGCAGATGTGAGTGGGCAGAAAAAAAAAAAAGAATTAGCAAGCAAGAATATAAGACAGTAGAAATTATCAGCTCTAAGGAACAGTAAGAAAAATGATTGAAGAAAAGTAAACAGAGCCTAATGGTCCTGTGGGAAACCAACAAGAAGGCTACCATATACATCGTGGGAGTCCCAGAAAGAAAATGGAAAGAGAAAGGGGGGAAATATTTCATGAAATAATGATTGAAATCTTCTCAAATTTAATGGAAGATGTGAATATAAACATTCAAGCAGCTCAACAAACTCCAAGAAAAATGAACCCAAAGAAACCTGAAACATAGTTTAATTAAACTTTCAAAAGCCAAAGAGAGAAAGGAATCTTGAAAACAGCAAAAGAGAAGTGACTCATCACTTCTGAGATCCTCAGAAAAATTATCAGCAGATTTCTCAGAAATTTTGGAGATCAGAATGCAATGGGCCAATATATTGAAAGTGCTGAAAGAAAAAATAACTGTCAACTAAGGTCAAAAGTAAGACATTGCCAGATTAAAAAAAAAAAAAAAAGCTGAAGGAGTTGATTATCATTAGAGCTAACTTGCATTAAATGCTAAATATAGTCCTATATGATGAAATGAAAAGATACTAGATAATAACTTTAAATCATATGAAGACAGAAAGATCTCAATAACAGTAAAAAAGTGGGCAATTATAAAAGCTGATATTGTCTTAACTCTGTTCTGTAACTCCGCATTTTGTTTTCTACATAATTTAAGAGATTAACACATTTAGAATAATTGTTAGTTTATCTTGTGGGTCACCTGATGTATAAGGATGTAATTTTATAACATCAACAATAAAAAGGAATGGACATGTGTTGTGGCGCGATCAAATTTAAGACCCACGGAGCCAATTGAGATGAATTGTGAGCCTTTATTAGCTGGCTGGCGACTGACACTCCCCACTAGAGAATCAACCCCGAGCTTTCAGAGGCGGTTGTTTATAAAGCCTGCAATTACATTAAACAAGCAAGCAGGTTTACAGAAGCAGGAGTTAGTCATTAGCATATTTTTGCATAGGATAACTACACCCTTAACATTAGCGTATCTTTGCATAGGATATCTCTCCTAGAACTGTACTCTGGATAAACATTAAACAAGCTAGCAGAAGTTGGCCATTTGAAAATTCTGCCCCCCCCTCCCAACACATGGACATGGGTCTGAAAATGAGTATAGAGATTTTATGTTAGTGAAGGAAAGCTGGTATATATTCAAATGAGAGTGAATCATTTTAGGATATTAAATATAATCTTCATGATAGCTACAAAGACCTATAGAATATACACAAAAGGATATGAGAGAGAAATTTATACATTTTACTACAAATAATCAAATTTACTACAAAATACAAAGGAAGATAGTATGCAGGAAATGAGGGACAAAAAAATTATAAGACATATGGAAACAAATAGAATGACAGAAGTGTATCTCTCCTTATCAGCAATCACTTTAAAAATAAATGGATTAAACTCTTTAATCAAACACAGAAGTTGGCAAAATAATTTTTTAAAAAAAAAAGAAAAAAAAAAAAACAAACATGATCCAACCATATACAGTGTACAAGAGATTCATTTTAGATCCAAAGTCACAGGTTGAAAGTAAAAAGATGGAAAAAGATATTCCATGAAAATAGTAACTGAAAAACAAAGGGTAACTATAATAATAATAGACAAAGAGTTTATAAATAAAAAAAGTTCATAAAAGGCAAAGAAGGGCATTATATCTTAATAAAAGTTTCAGTATAGCAACTTCTTGCATACATCTTGCTATATCTTCTATAGCAAAGCATTTACACACCTAATAACACACCATCAAAATGCATGAAGCAAAAATTAAGAGAATTAAAGAATTAGACAGTTCTATAAAAATAGTTGGAAACATCATTATCCCATTCTCAATGATGAATAGATCAAGCAGCAGAAATAAGTAAGACAACAAAGGACATGAATGACACAATAAACCAACTGCATCTAACAGACATATAGAACATGCTACCCAACAACAATAGAATACACACATGATATATTTTTCAAGATGCATATGATATATTTTTCAAATGCATATGATATATTTTTCAAGATAGACCATATGTTAGGTCATAAATTAATTCCCAATAAATTTTAAAAGATTCTTTCTGATCAATGTGTGATAAAGTTAGAAATCAGTAGTAACCCAAAAACTAGAAAATATAAATTTGTGGAAATAAAATATACTATGAAATAACTAATAAGAAATTACAAGAGAAATTAGAAAATATTTAGAGATGAATGAAAATAAAAACATAAGATTCTAAAACTTATGGAATGCAACAAAAGCAGTGCTAAGAGGAAAATTTATATCTATAAATGCTTACATTAAAAAATAAAGATCTCAAATTAACAACCTAATTTTGAAATTAAGTAACTAGAAAAAGAACAAACTAAACACAAAGTATCAGTAGAAAGGAAATACAGAGTTATGTAGAGCAGAGTTAAATGAAATAGAAAACAGAGAAACAATAAAGTTAATGAAACCTAAAGCTGATTTTTTGAAAAGATCAAAATAATTGACAGAACTTTAACTTATATGGACTGAAAAGAAAGAGAGAAGACTCAAATTATTAAAATTAGAAAGCGAGGACATTACTACTGATTCTATAGATATAAAAGGATTATAAAAAAGGACTAAGAATGATTGTACACCAACAAATTAGATAACAAAGATAAAAAGACCAAATTCCTAGAAACACAAAACCTACCAAAATTAAACCAAGAAGAAATAGAAATTCCACTAAACTTATAACTAGTAAGAAAATTGAAACGGTAATAAGAAATCTCCTGATAAATTATAACTTTAAAGAAGAAATTACATCAATCTTAAACTTTTTTTTAATTGAAGTGAAAACACTTTTAATTCATTCTTTGAGACATTTTCCTGCTACCAAAGGCAAAGACACGAGAATAAAATATCCCTTGGTGTAGACCAATATCCTTTGTGAACATTGATGCAAAAATCCTCAACAGAATTTACTTTAAAAATTCAGCAGTTTTATTAAAGAAATTATACACCATGACTAAGTAGGATTTATTTCTAGAATGCAGGATGGCTCAGCATACAGAAATCATAAATTGATCAATGTAATATGCCACATCAACATAAAATTAAGAAAAAAAAACCACGTAATTGCCTCAATTAGTCTAGAAAATGTATTTGACAAAATCCAACACTTTCAGGATGAAAACATTGAACAAACTAGAAATAGAAGGAATATACTTCCACATAATAAAAACAATATATGAAAAATCTATAGTCAACATCATATTCAATAGTGAAAGATTGAAAACTTTTCCTGTAGGATGAGGAGCAAGGCAAGTATGCTTGCTTTGTTACTTCTATTCAACATAATATTGGAAGTTCTAGCCAGAACAATTAGGCAAGAGAAAGAAACGAATGACATCCATATTGGAAAGGAAAAAAATAAGATTATCTGTTTGCAGATGATATAATTTTATATATAGAAAACAAAAAATTCCACAAACATTTATTAGAATTAATAAATGAAATCTGCGATTTAGCAGGATACAAAGTCAACACATGAAAATTAGTTGCATTTTGGAGAGTGATGTCATCAAAATGGCAAAACAAATTTTTCCTGATTTGTGATTCTTCTTCACAAAAAGACCAATGAGCAACTGTCCATAGACAAGACACCATTGTGATAATCCTAGAACTTGCTGGTGAGGCTGAAGCTCTCCATCAAAATCATAGACTGAGAACGACTACTTTAAAAGAGTAAGAACAACAGTTTCACTTTGATAACATTACCCCCCATCCCCACCCCCAGGCTAGCACAGCACCAAATTTAGAGAATCCTCTTGGGACTACAGTTAATCCAGTGAGAAAAATAAAACCTAAGGTGGATATCCAGCTTCACCCGCATTGTAAGATTCTTCCTGGGAGTCTCACTTCATAAGGGTTCTTGTGGTGCTTAACTATTAGAGATTATCTACAAGCTGTGCAATCAAGTACACCAAGCTGAGCTGAATGATAATGGTCTTTCCCTGTTGAAATGAACCAGTAAAGTCTGGTAGAGAAGATTAATTTCAGTAAATTTGCAGAGTACAAAATCTACATACAAAAATCAGTTGTGTTTCTATACACTAACAATTAAATATCTGAAAAAGAAATAAAGAAAACAACATCATTCATAGTGGTTACAAAACAAAATACTTGGGAATAAATTTAACTAAGAAGTTGAAAAATCTGTACACTGAAAACCATAAGATACTGATGAAAAAGTTAAAAAGACAAAAATAAATGGAAAAAAATGTATTAGAAGAACTAATAATATTCTTTAAATGTCCATACTACCTAAAGCCACATATAGAGCCAATGCAATCCTATCAAATTCCAGTGGCATTTTTACAGAGATATAGATAATAATCCCCAAATTTGGATGTGGAAAATGATTTCTTAGATATGAAATTCAAAGCACAGGAAACACAATAGTTTGGATATCATGAAAAATTAATATTTTGTGCATCAAAAGACACTATCAACAGAGAGTAAAAAGGTAATGCCAGAATGTGAGAAAATATTTGGAAATAATATATTCAATATGGATTATAGAGAACTAAAAAAAAAAAAAGACTCAGTTCAGAAATGGGCAAAGGGCTGGAATGGACAGTTCTCAAAAGATGACATTCTGATGTCCAATAGGCACATGAAAAGATGTTAAATTTTGCTAATGACTAGAGAAAGCAAATAAAACTAATTTGTGATACCATCTCATGCCCATTAGGGTGGCTGTTAAGAAGCAAATAGAAAATAACAAGTGTTGGCAGAGATGTAGATTAATTGAACCTCTGTTCACTGTTGGTAGGAATATAAAATGGTATAACTGCTGTGAAAAGTAGTATGGTATTTTCTTAAATATTAAAAATATAATTTCCATATCATCCAGCATTTTCATTTCTGAGTATTTACCAAAAAGTTGTACAATGTTTGAAAAAAAGAAGAATGGAAAATGATATACTATGTAAACAGTAACGAAAGGCTGAAGTGGTCATACTAACACCAGAAAAATGTGTTCATCCTAACATCAGAAACAAACATTGATAGATAGAAATGAGACATATAATGATATCTTAATGATAACAGGAATAATACAATAGGAATACATCAGAATCCTGTTACTATTACTATATTTGCCAATAAAAATTTACAAAATTACAAAGCAAAATTTGACGGAATTAAGGGAAGATAGATAATTATCATAAAAGACTCATAAGTTCTTGAAATCCCCAGTCTTCAAAATCAGAATCTTCAAATCTGCTTTATCTTTACATAGCTTTTTTTTGCTATACATGAGAAATCTCCGTTCCTCTGATAGGAATACATATGACTGCATTTAGGACATAACCAGATAATTCAGAATAATTCATTTATCTCAAAATCCTTAATTACATTTTCAAAGACCTCTCCACCCCCGTTTTTGCCATACAAGGTAACATTCACAGGTTCTGCAGATTAGGGCTTGGCTATCTTTTGGGGAACATTTTCAGTCTACCGCAATTGCTCAAGCAGATGTCCTTCCCTATCAGAACCTGACTTTACTGTTGGAGACTTGCTGAAGCAACACATCAAGCTTTGGGTAAAGTGCGGTCCTCTTAAAACCAAATTCTGGACACCATGACCACCTTTTCTTTTAGATACTCTTTTCCTACAATACTTCACTTCATGACTTTTATGTAAAATATATAAGTTTGTATCACCTATCTTTAAATTCCTAGCATCATTACTTACTAGCTGTGCAAATTACTCACTTTTTTCCCCCTCAGTATCTTTATATTTCTCATTCTAGGGTATTTGTATTAGATGGGATAATGCATGATGTAACTATTTAGAAAAATATCCAGCCACACATTAATGTCCAATAATTGCAAGTTAATTTTGTTTTACTGCCGTTTTCACTCACCAGAATGTGCTCCATCAGGAGTGAGCTGTAATATGTTTTAAACCACTTTGCTCCCAGTAAATAGACATTGCCTGCCACATAAGTATTCAAAAATAATATTTACCTAATTAATCATACAAGTTGTTTATCTTTTAAACAAAATATCATTCACTTTATTACAGTTTCTTTCAGCTTTCTTCATAATCATTAGTGCTGTCTATGGCTGAATTGACCTGTAAAACAACTGAAATCAACAGATCAGCCAAATCACAAATACTCAATTTTCTGAAAGAATTCACTATCCCTGACCTTTGCCACATATGTGGAAGACAGTGATAAAATTCAAATGCAACAGATTGTATAAGAGAGTCTGCACATGACAATTACCCATTCTTTTGGACAATTGGACACAATTATTATTTTGGCAAATATTTTTTATGCTTTCACACAGTTTTCTTACTGATAACTTATTTTAGTCTTCATGTTTCACAAATTGACGTTAGTAATTCACTGGAATGAGTGACTCTAAAATGTCTTTTCTTCTAACACCATCTCACACCCACTATGTTGGTAATTTGATTTACAAGTTAATTCTCATTTTCATTTCTATTAAAAATCACAGTGATGGCAGAAGTTCCACCCATACGTATTATATTATTATGAAACACAAATGATTTAAAGGCTGTCTTTTACCCAATATTTCTAAATCATCCTTAGAAATCTTTGTCACAATTAAATTTTATCCTAGTAATAAATTGGCCCCAGATAAACTAAATACTTTTTTATTTCTTTCCTAACTGGTTTTAAATCTTTTCTTCCCTTACACAATTACAAAATTCCAGAGCTTTATACAAATACGTATGCCTACTAAAAGCAAAATAATTAACAGACAACACAACAAAAAAATGAGAAGATAATTAAAAATAATGTTTCCCAGATATCACCAGCCTGAGGCTCACTGTAATTCTCCTAGGTGCAAGCCTACAGTTATGTGAAATTCCTGAATCACACAATGTAAATCCATTCCTTTCAGTTAAAAAACAAAAAAGTAGGACAATACCCTAAAGATATTAGTTCACTCTAATTCAATTATTAAATGTATTATGAATCTAGCAAACACATCAACGACCATTTTTTTTTTCTGAAAACAGATCGTTACTTAAAGTTCATATGAAAAATTAACATGTAAAAATAGCTATGAGTTCCTATAAAAGAACTACGTGAGTATATTACACCAACCAGGGATTTAAACATGCTGTAATTCCTCTAATTAAACAGTACGTTACCATCACATTCCTGGTCAGATCAGTAAATACAGTAAAAAAATCTAGAAAGACTCAAGTACATATGAAAATTTTAGTGCATGATGAAAATGTCTTCACCAATCATTGGGTCAAAGGTAGACTTTTTGAAATAAGTGGCCAGGATGATATGATAGCATTTTAGAAAAAAGGTGAAAGTGGTTACACTATACACGAGAATAAACGCCAAGTGATCATAAGTCTAATGTAAAAAAATGAAATCATGCAAATACGACTGGGAAATTGAATAAATTTTTCATGTGAGGAAAGCTTTACAGCTTACTCAAACAAAGATAAAGAAAAATAAAATATTGATATATTAGACTATGTAATGTTTAGAAACATACTTCTGAGTGAAAAAATTATCAAAGTTAAAATGCACATGACATGTATATATAACAAAATCAGACATACACATTCATATATATATTTGGAGAGAAAGACAGATACAGAAAGACAGACAAAAGCAAATCTGTGTTAACCAAAATTAATTTTAGACTAATATTTTCTAATTTTAAAGTTTATTTTTTAATTAAAGTTTAAAATGTGTATTGTTATCTAAGTAAGCGAGAGTACAGTTATTAAGGATAACATTACATTTACTGTTTTATTCATAGACAAAATTATTTTGGAAACTTTGGTTTTCCAGTGTTGTTCTTAAATTACTTTCAGTACATGCCTCCCTGGGCAGGACACAGGACAGGGTTAGAACACTGCATTATAAAACCTCCAGTCTAGTAGTTAGGTTAAATTAGACAGGGGGAACAAAGGAACGGAAGCCCAGCTCAGAGACCACCCAAAGAACACCTTATTGGTAATAGAATTCTGGGTATGCACACATGCTGTAG
The DNA here is from genome assembly GCA_003508835.1 of Eonycteris spelaea. Taxonomy (NCBI): domain Eukaryota; kingdom Metazoa; phylum Chordata; class Mammalia; order Chiroptera; family Pteropodidae; genus Eonycteris; species Eonycteris spelaea. The sequence goes on from PUFA01000168.1 coordinate 1,692,430, forward strand.
GCAGGGAGTTATATAGCAGCCAAGTGTCAATCAAAATGACCTCATGCACCAATCATTTGTAACTATGCATTGTGGCCCTAATATAATACAGACCTTCCCACTTCTGCATTGTTACAGCCCTCTTCATTGAGAGTCCTGTTCTCCCTTGGAGAATACTCTTTTATCTTTTCACCTCCCAAATTCCACAGGCTATAGTCTACTTAGCTAATTGCATTTTTGTATTGTTACCCCCCCCCCCCCACACACACACACAGCCAAGCCCCTGGGGCAAGGCCAGAATTCAAATCGCCCCCAAACGGTAACATAGAAAAGAGAAGTTGCCAATCATTTGACATTTTATTTGAGAGGGAGGCTATTTACAATACAGGGAAAATAACTGCAAATATTGCTTCTAAATGGTTTTAAATATTGGATGATTCTAGAAATTAGGTTTTTAAATGTTGACTAATGAACACAAGAATTTAGAATGAGAAGAAAAAGTATGACTTAGTAGAATGTTAGCTATCCATTCTAAAGAAGATGAAAATATTTATACTTTTCTTTTTTCTGTTCGAAGGCTTTAAATTTGCTTAAGTTCTAGTCAGTAATTTTCTAAAATTCAAACTTAACTTGGCTTATAAGAAGTTCTGAAAATTATTTCTTGAAACAAATTCGTTTTTCTATTCACTGAGGCGACACCCAGCCGAGGAATTCAGTAGTCACTAATAAAAGCAGCTGAGGGTTTTGTCCATCCAAGCTTGTATTTAGCTGCCACACTCAGCAGTGCTCTCACTACTTTCAGAAGCGCATAGATCACACCTTGCATGTATTCATTCATACTAGAGGTTGTTAGGAGCCAGAATATGCATCCCGACTGAGATACAACTTACTTGCTTACCTTTGTTCAAGATTGTAACACATTTCTTTAGTGCATCTTTGTACATCTGAAATTTTAGTCTAATGATAAAGAATCTGAGATCTAGACAGATACATTGACTCAAGGTGAAGCCCAGGGAGAGCTTGACAAACTCTGTGCTTCTGCATATGAATCACTCGGATGTTTTGTTAAAATGCAATCAATTCAAAATGCAGATTCTGGTTCAGTTTGTCAGGGAAGAGCCTGATATTTTGCATTTGTAAAGAGCTCCCAGTGATGTTCACATTGCTGGTCTACAGACCATATGCTGAGTAACAAAGTGTTAGAGGATTCTCTGGGAGCCTTCCTTGGCCACCATACTTTTTGAAAAATCTCTGCACTGAATCCATCTTCCTTCCACTGCAAGAGTCATTGCAGTTTGGATCAGAGGTCGGCTGCTCACAGAAAGAGTGTTATCTATAGATTCCCAGTGGCTTATGATGTGACCCGGCATGAGACTATAGCCAGTGAGTGGATTTCTTTATCTTTATCAGCTAGAGACCGTCTCCAACAATGAACAATGACCTCTTCCGACTTTGGGGTGTTGATGTGTATAATGAGAGAAAGGAGAGGGGGGATTGAGAGAGAGAGAGAGAGAGAGAGAGAGAGCGAGAGAGCGAGCGAGAGCGACCAATAGAACAGAGGAGAGGGAACATATAAAAAGCATCTTGATTCTCTGATAAGAATATAAAGGATACCTTCTAGAGTTACCACTGCATCCCAGAACCTCTGGCATATACTCGAGGTAAGTCCTATTGTATACCTAGATCTTTTCGATATTAGATTGATAGTTGTTGAAGCATCTACCATTTAACTCACTTATGTATTCTTACAAATAAACTCTCCACAAGTGAGATAACTGAGTATCTTTCCTCCTGATCACTTGGAACATTCTCTCAGATGAGCCCTAAGTTGCTCCACTATTCATACATTTCAAATGTCTATATCTCTATTTTGAAGATTTATAGTGAAAACTTTTTCTAAACTCCAGAATCAGGAGTAGGTAGGTACGAAGGAAGGAAGGAAGGAAGGAAGGAAGGAAGGAAGGAAGGAAGGAAGGAAGGAAGGAAGGAAGGAAGGAGGAAAGAAGGAAGGAAGGAAGGAAGGAAGGAAGAAGGAAGGAAGGAAGAAGGAAGGAACGAGGGAGGAGGAGGGAGGGAGGGAGGGAAGGAGGGAGGGAAGGAAGAAGGGAGGGAGGGAGGAAGCATACATAGATAGATACATACATAGATACTTTTTTATTGATACTGACACAGGAACAAGATTCATGGCCCAGAGAATTTTACCAACCTTAAGGCATTCTTGATAGTATCTATGCAGAAGAAGCAAAAGATTCTCCTCACTCTTACCAATGGTAACTCAATTATGGATCTATAGCAAACACAAAGCAGGGAGCAAGAACCCCATCCTTATACTGAGATGGTAGTTAAAGTCCTATCAAAAAGACAATTTCAGTTTAATCTTTAGGGAGACCTGTATAAAACTTCATCTGAATTTTATTTTTTTTAAACATTGATAGTCTATGTCTTTGTATCCTGAGATAATACATTATTGGTTACATACAGAATAAAGTGAGGTATTTGTAAAATATCTGGTAAAAATAATTAATATACAATATTCTACATGACATAGAATATACAAAACTTTAAGTCTTCTGAAGTATTAAATTCATCACCTAAATTAAACTGCCCTGAATGCACTCAGACTCGTTCCCTTAAATCATGTTAAAAAGAGAAGGATCTTACATTTTCCTAGAAGTTGTGCAGAAAAGGAAACTTTACCTGAATTTTAAAGATTGGAAAGTATTTAGGCCAGTGAAGATACTAAACATTATGTTAAAGGTAAAAACATTATCAGATTCTTACTTCGAATATAGAAAAGATTGTGACACACTGATAACATATTCCTCTCTCCACTCTTAGAATGCTTTACCACTATGAAAAAGTTATTTCAGCAGTGTGAAATAGATTCTGGGGATGCTTTGGAGTGAGGTCTTATCAACAGACTTTATTTTTCGCATCCCACAGGCCAAGGGACCTCCAATCAGGTTTCTGATATTAGGGAAGGAAAAGACACCTTAGAAAATCCACATTATTATAGGTGAACATGTGTCGCTGGAGTTAAAGTATTTTTCTGTCCGAGTCAAATACGCTAAAATCGTCAGTTTCTTCAAACCGACCCTTATCTGACCTTAATCATAAATTTAAAAACACAAACACTTCGATATTGTAGTTTAAGCACTAAATTCACACAAATATACAGACATTTGTATATACATTTGTACATCTCATACATAAGTGCATAAATGACCAAACTGGGCACCACATTTCCCAGATAAGTATAACTAAGGGAAATGAATTTGTCCGCTTTTTAATAAATATCTTCCAAGAGGAGTTGTCTATTAGAATCATGTGCCACGCGTAGAGTAATAAGATAAATTTCTCAGAAAGAAAAATATGAGGTTGCCAAAAAGCCAAAGCAATTTCTAGCACTGGCATTCCATTGAACAGTTCAGGCATTCCTTTTTTTTTTTTTTTTTTTTTTTTTTTCCATTAGCAAGTGAAAATGTTTACATATTTTGAGATCGCAGAATGAAAAGAGCATCAGAGTTCTGCTCTGTTTCGAGGTTTGGGAGAATGCCATGGCGGCTCTTTCATCCACTCCACCCTCTGCCCCTCTGATAATTTTAACTTCATTTAAATCAATGTTGTTTTCACCTTGTAATACCATCTGTTGCTGGTTTAGAGATTTTTTTCTCATATTGGAGAGAAAATAAAAATTTATCAGTTATGGAACTTCATACTAATACTCTTTTTAGGACACTTGATGAATTTCAAAGCCCTTTAGGTGTTTGTCTTTGCACCTCCATAAAAATAAGTTCAATTTTTATGAAGTGTTGAATTTAATTATGTATTTATTGTTTCTCTCATAGATTATAGGAAAGAACCCACATGGATTTATCTATAAAGCCTTTCTTACCCATGTGTTCATGTAAAGGTACCATGTTACTAGTACCTTATCTGTTACATTTTTCTATGTAATGCTCTGGATAGTCTTTATATGAACAAATGAGAAAAAAGTTAGTGTCAAGTACCCTAAAACGCTTGCCTTTGTTTATTTTTCTGCTGTAAATCAGATTTAGAAAAGACCTTTTTCAAATAATCACTGTGGTGTTCTTCAGAAAAAAGCATTTCCAAAAATAATTTAGGCATGTCCAAATCTTGTTACTATATTAATATTATTTTAAAGGAAGGTATTAAAATTATAATCACTAATGATTGACATCAAAATAACAAGGAGCCATACATTTAAAACTTGGTTTTAGTAAAGTTTTCCTTTTGAGTCAACTCTGTAATTTTAGAATAAAATTTTTAATTTTTAACATGAAAGTCTCACAAACAATATTGAGTCATGCTTTCTACTATGCCAGTACAATTTTAAGGACTCAATAAATGATAAAAAGAATCTAAATTTTGTTTATAGTACTATTTGTATTAATGTTATTAGTACTATACTCTTAAACATAAAGCAGGGAGATTGACAAGATGAAACTATAAATGAGTCTGTCTTATTAATATCAATTTATATTTCAATAATAAGCATAAAACATCAACTGAAATATTTTCTCCATGATTCATTCTATATTTTGGGCATTTAAGCTGTAAGTTTATTAACACCATTTTATACATATTATAAATTTTACTTAATGCCTAACTGTGTAATTTTATTTTATTTCAATAATTATCACATTCTTTTCCAAGTTACAGTTCTCAAAATAGCTTATTTCGTTGCATATGAAGAAAAATATCACTCAATAATTCCATTTAAGGATATACCTTACTTGTTGGGCCACGGCATAATCAAAGTGACTTCAAAATTGTCAAAGGGACAAACATAAAAAAGTTCAATTTTAGTCTATTTTCTATTAACCCCTTGTGTTATTGCAAAAATTTTAGTTTTATTCCAGTGAAGCAGTTTATAATAGATCCAACATTAAACTAGCAAAAAGGAATATGTATGATAGAAGCTCTGCTATCACATTGGGACTACACTGTAAAAATCATGGACTGAGACATATTTTGTGTCTGGAAGGAAACTTCAAGACCTTTGCTTCCAATCTTCTCCCTTTGTCTAAGCCCCAGAGTGAACAGTTGGCTAAGCAAAACCACAGAATGAGCTATTATAAAATTGTAAATCCTAGTCTTAACCTCATTTGCTGACTTCTGGTTCTGGGCATTTTGTATTACGGTAACAAATTCCGTAGCTCATTTTCTTTTTAATTTTACTGTTTAAACTGTTCCAATACCTTACTACATAGCTTGTTGTCACAACATGTCTGTGAGTCTATTTAACTAGACTGACTTTTAGAAATATACAGCATTTGAACTCTAAAATATATTTTTCTCTGTTTTGTGTCCATTCTAGGATTGAGTGCAGTAACAGAAATCTATTCCTAATTTAAATTAGTTCCTAAAATTTACCCTTTCGAATAAAATGTTTAATTTTTACAGTTAAAATTATATTGTATATCTCAGTTGATTCCACTATAGCTAGAACTTGATAATGACTTAAGGAAAAAGATCAACATTTTTAAATAAATGAAGGAAGAATTTCCTCATCATATCCAAAGAATAAATTCATGAAAAGTTAAATTCATTTATTTCAGAATAAGTTAAAGAGGCATGCAAAACTATGCATTTAGATCACAAATGGTAGAGCTGTCCTTCTCTAATGAAGCAAATGCTCAGTCTTTTTGGATCAGTGTCCTACTTTTTAACAATTTCTATGCCCATTGACACCATAATTTAACTTGAGGAGCCATAACAGTATTTTAAGTTGATTACAATGCAGCATATAACAAGGTGATGTCCATCATTTCATAAAACAGTGAGAAACTTTAGAATGGTGCTAGTGAATGAATTTTTTCCACACCATTACAGACACTTCACAGGTGGGTAATTTTGGCCTTAGATCCTGCCAAGTCACCAGATCATTTCAGAAAGCATCCTCATCTACCACTAGCAATATATCACTCATTTATTTAATAATCTAATATGACCCATACATATTTATGTTAACGTATTAAGAGAAAAATGGAGCATCAGGTTGGCCACAGTGGACTATGAAGGCATCACTATGCTGCACATGGTCCATCATGTGAGTTCTTAGGCAACTAACTGAACTTCTCAGAGCTTCAACAACTTTCTGCTCTGTGAAAGACATATAGTAGAAACACCACATAAAGATAAGATTTAGATAGAAAAGAATGGGAAGAGATATCCTTGTAAGGCCAGAAAAGGATAAAAAGCTATATTTGAGTCAAGAGAAAGAATTCACATGCAGAAGAATTAGTCAGCATGGCTATTGCCAGGAAAAAAAGGAATTATATTTGCAAATTCCCTAATGATAGGGGAAAAGTTGTGGTGACTAAAGTAGAGAGGAGACAGAAAATATTCACTACACAAACTGTATCTCTTCAAAAAAGCCATTGTGATACAATTACATTTCTAGTAGTTGGAGTCAGGATCAGTTCAGAGAAGAGAGAATAGTTAAATTTAAAGGCAGACAGGAGAGGTCGTTCTCATTTTTTCCTAGATGCAAACAATATTTTATAATCATGAATAGGCTATAAATCTTATAACAATTTCCACATGGCAAGGTTAACACATGCCAAAAGCTACCAAGTATATCACAAAATAAGAAAAATATTCTCTAATTTCAGTGACCAGTAAGTAGAGAGTCCTGAAGGAGATCCATGCATAAATATACATCTATTACATGATTAAAGATGGCCTTTAAGATTCATATGAGGGGAGAATTTAAGAATGAATTAGAGATAATTGGTTATACATTTGAAAAAATTTTAAAAACAGATGCTTACCTTGCATTACGTAAAAAGAAATATTCCTGAAGAAGTTAGGAGTTAATATTAAAATATATATAAACTATAAATATAGTACATTATACAAAATATTTTTATAATTTTCATAGTATGGGTCTTTCTAAGCCTAGGCATGACATAAATATCAAAAGCAATAAGGAAATGACAGTAATTTGTGTTCATAAAATTGTAAAAATACTCATTAAAAAGTTTTAAAACAATCTCGACTGGTTAAAAATATTAACAAATGACATAATCAACAAACAATACTTTTCATAAAATAAAGAGTTCTTACAGATAAATATTAAATTATTATAATAGAGAAAAGATGAAAATATCTATGCAATAACATATAATGAGCAACTGACATGTCAGGCAATGCATCTGGTTTATTACATACATCATGTGTGCATGTGTGTGTTAGTGTGTGTTAACATGCATTGAGTATTTATTATATGCCAGGCTCTATGCTGAGTGCTTGTTATTTATATAATTTAATCCTCACAGTAATCCTTTGATGTAGGTACTCACTATCTTTTTTTTCATAGATTAAGAAAATGCCTCTCAGTAAAGTACTTTGCTCAAGGGTTCACACTAGTTAAATAGCAGAGTAATCTGACCCCAGAGCCCAAGCTTCTAAGCACTATATTATTTGAAATTGTAAAACCTTGTATCATTATTTATAATAAAGGCTATTTTGAAAACAGGTGTCAACTGAATTATTATATACCCATAATTTGAAAGAATATGTAATGGTTAGACAAAATGAAGTCATTCTATGTGTATTATCATAAAGAACAATTTCAGATGATATTATTGTAGGAAACTGTGTTACAGAGCACAATGATCTATTTGTGTTTTAAAAACCCTGCACATAGATAAGTGCACAGCAAACTCAAATGCACGGGAAAGGTATTGAAATATATATGTCAATTGTGAATATAATTTTTCCTGGGGTCTGAAGTGGGACAAAAGGGAAGAGCGATCAGGAAGCACTTCCCAATAGCTTTTCCATGAGTTTTGTAACGTTTGACTCTTTTACAAAGAAAGGTACTATTATATTGTCACTTTAAAAAATGTAAAACCACATTCTCCATGGGAGTTCTGAACAAATTGTTTTGACTGTGGATTCCTAGGAATTGTAGTCTTGTATTCGATGTACATGCATAATGCTTGGTACAAGTAATATGCATTGCTAAAGGAACAAATTCAGATAGATATTTCATAATACACTGAAGTAGAGCCTACTGTAACTGTTAGTTTAGTTTAGTATATGCGTAATACTCAGGATATTTTGGTTAATAATTAATTGATGGAATTTTGGGGACACTTTTTAAGGACTGAGTAACCTAATGACAAATAATTCTCTGTATTCAAAATATTATATATTGACTATCCTCTAAATATACATATATATGATTTATGCACCAGCATCAATATGTTTAATAATGTTTCATCAAAATATATTTTAGACTCAGCATATGTTTAACTTTGACAACTCTAAAATGGGCTAAAATGTGTCACATAGAGCAAGTCCTAATTTCTTCTCTGCCCATACATATTATACTCTCTTAATTGTCCCTTAAAGAAGAAGTCTCCCTGAGGTTTTTCTCTATAGACTCACTCTCTGACCCTCAGGTCAGAAAATGAGGCTATTTCATTCCCTGTAATTCTTTCATGCACCAGGTTTATGGCTTCCACCTTGAGATGCCATTACCAGTGAAACTGAGTTATTATATACCAAATTGAAATGAACTAGGAAATGGTGTTTCTCACAATATTTCACAATTCCTAATGCAGGTACAGGCCCTGATAGAATACCCAAAATTGCCATCAAAGTTCAAATTGAATATGAACCAAGGAATGTTCAATTCACATCAGAAAGATATATCACTGCCCTGAATTTGGCAAGGGGTTAATTTAAAGCTGAGGCCTTAATCAGAATTGCCATGTTTATATCCATAAATAATGCAGATCTGAATTTATCTGTGATTAGTCTTTGTTGTCCTTCAGTTTTAGTTTTACAGTGTGGGCTGACTTTTCTTGTTCAATTGAAACATATGTGAAGAGACAGATAGATGTTTTTTCAGTACTTCCTAACTATTCTTGTTTTCTGTTTTAACATTTATTGAAGTGTGGTAGTGTATAAGGAGAAGTGTGTATACTTATCTAGTATACAGCTTATGTAGTAGTATACCGCTCAACAATTTTCACAAATGAACACTCAAGTGATGAACACTCAGATGAAGAGATAGACCATTAACAGAATCCCAGTTTGGTGTCATCCCTGTTTGTGCAGGTATTTCAGGGAACTTCCACCAAAGGACTCAGTTTCCATATGAACCTGGGTGCGTCTTAGGAAGAAGCCTGAAAGCCATAAGCAGAACCTACTGCTGCCCACTGCCAGTGGCCACAAAATGATATCACATGCTTACAGCTGCTGCAGATAAACAATGTTTTTTTTTTTTTTTCCTTTTCAGTCTATCAAATTTTACCTGTGTGCCTCCCACTGCAGAATTAAAATAGAAAGCTGCTGGCATGGCATTTGGTAAATGCCGTTGCTAAGCTTTATACCCCGGCACTCGAACAGTCAGGTGTGTTATAATAAACAAACTCCTTCCAAGAGTCTTCTAAAACTTAAAGGAGCCACCTTTCATAGTAGTAACATGATTTCATATTGTATTGAAGAAAACATTGGGATGCTTGATATTAACTGCAGAGTGTCAAGACTCAAGTTTCCCTTTGAATTTTAGATTTTTAAAAACCTCTTAGTTTCGAACTTCTTTCTTCTCTCCCCCCCACCTCTATTATCCCCTTCCTTATGGATTATTGACACAAATTCAATGTATTATATACTTGTATCCATGAATATTTATTATACATATTTAAAGATAACACTTTTTAAACATAGCCACAATGTTATGCATTGTGCCTAAAATTTGTATTAAATAATTTTTAATAACACTGAATTTTAGGCAGCATTCAAATGTTACTATTTCATAATTTTTAAAGAATTTTTTTAAACCAGGGTTCTGATAGGGTCTACATAATGCGGATGGTTGATAAGTTGCTTAAGTCTCTTCTAATCTATAGATTTTCCTTTTCTCTCTCTTCTTGCTCTTGCTCTCTCTCTTTATCTCTAGCAATTTAGTTATTGAAGATTCAGGTGGCTTTCCACAATATGGTTTTGGCTGGTTGCATACTTGGGGTGTTACTCAACATGCTTCTCTGTCCCTTGTTGCTATTAGACTTAGAGACTTAGCTAAGTTTTGGAATGTGGCACTGTGTACTTGCACATATAGTCTAGGTTTTGCTCTTGTGCAGTTTTAGACATTATCCACAATGATTTCCTATGCCTTTCTTTCTCTTAGATTCACAAAATTCTGATATGCTGACTCTCTTATTTTTCATTTTTAAACTTGAGTTCTTCCTTAAAGAGAAATTTCATATTAAGCATTCATATTAAGTTACCCTTAAGTATAGTTCACATCAGAAAAAATGGGCAGATACTACTCTTCCCTACATGTGTCAGTTTCGAACAGTTTCCTTAGAACCTAAAATGTGGCCAGTATATGCTTAGTCCTAGCCCTGCCACTTAAAAGTTGTGTAACAATTCTCTCTGTGGTTATATAAATCTGGTAGAAATTTCTGGACCCTTACATGTAATATACATAAAACATCTAGCAGACCTTTCTGCATGTGGTATAAGAACTCAGTCCATTGTCATCACTACTTTTTGTTTAAATCTCACAGATCCAATCTTCACACATAAATAATCCTCTTAGTTCTTTGTTAGAAGCCATATGGCCTGAGAAAGTAGGAGAGAAAAGAGAATCCTATTTTTAAAGGCAAATATAGTTTTGAAAGTACAGTCTTACCTACCTGCCAAGTGGAAGAAAATATGCTGCAGCCAATCTAAACTTATGGATATCACATATAGAAAAGCATGCATTAGTGAATCAGCACCTAGACAGAAATGATGAAGTTTTTTCTTACTGTTGTTTGCTTCACAGCTTTGGGAAAATACATGAAAATTCATGGGAGCCAAACATTGTGTACACTGATCTAACAGCTACGTGTGCGCGCGTGCACACACCCACACACACACACTCACTTCCAGAGCTTCTGAAGAAGATAGAAAAAGGTTTTTTTCTTTGTTTTTGTTTTATCACCATGAATAATTTGTCCTGGTACACAATTGGTTCCATGGTACATGGAAAGAATATCCATACTTCAAGTCCGTCTACCATGTTTATTTGTTCTCTCCTTAGTGAATGGATCTGAAATGCTAGTTTTTCTATAGGGTTCTATGGTATTAGAGAGGAGTATTAGGATTTTGAGATAGCAAAACAATAGAGCAAGAAGTATAAACTTTGAGTCTTTTGATAAAGTATAGCTTTGGCCTGAAAAAAAAAATCATTTTCTTTCAATTGGAATTTTATATAAGCTTGCAGGAAAAAGAATCAGAGTGTTTACACAGATGGCTAATTCATCAGGCGAGAGAACCTGATCAATTCAAAGGCAATATCTCATATCTCTTATGGGCTCATTATTTTCATGTTTTCATGTCCAGAGAGTACATAGTTAACCAAGGTCAGTCATTTTATACTTATTTTGATTCACTCACAAGGGGTGAATTCTTGGATTTCTAATAAACAACTGAAAGAAGACCCATAAAGTATACCCATAAAATAGATGTGTGAGTTAGTAGTTTCAATGTCAAATTAAAGCCAAATTTAATGTTATTATAACTATTATCAGTGTCTGTTTATCAACCCATTGATCCATTAGTTTATATTTGGAGTTGCTATTTTTCTTCTTTACTGACAAGTCAATACCTTCAACTCAGTGAAACAATGGATAATTCCATAAGTCATGGAATCAATATGAGTCAACCTTTGGCTATCCAGAATCTGATCACCCTTTTCATGTTTGAATATTTTATATTCCTGGACTATCAGTAGAGGAAAAGCCAGTTTTCTATGAGATAAGCATGAGAGTTTCAGCCTCCCTTGCAGCTAGATTGACGATATGTAACCTCACTCTACCAATCAGTTTACTCCACCTTGGACTTAATTGGGAATTAGTATATTTAGGGCACAAGCCAAGGAACATCAGTTATAGCAATAGAAACAATATCACCAAAGCTGCAGAGATAGGAGTAGCAATAATAGAAATAGCACAGTGAATACATAGTATACCATGATTGGTGCTAACAGTAGCAGAAGTGAAAGCTGTCATATGTGGTGTTCAGCAGCTGCAATGGTAGTAGAACTATTCTCACAGAGCTAATTTTTGATGTGACATTAGATTTGTGTTAGCTGCTGCATGGCTTCCCCTTTTATTGGTCATTTTTTTCCAACCTGATTCTCTAGCCTTTTAAACTTTTTTTTTGTGTGTACTACCAATTATCTTCTGCTTAAATACTACACTTAAATCAGCCAGTTTGTTTCTTCTACATAAACAAAGAACCTTAACTGGTATGAGTATTGAACATAGACCCAAGAGAATGAAAATAATCTGAGATTAACATAAACAGAACAGAAATGAAGAATTTAACTAGTATTTGGAGAAAGAATTATGTCCCTATTTAGCATGCAATAGAAAAACAAATGTATCCCTGGCTATCTGAATGCAAATCATATGAATAGATGTTATAATAACTTTTAAGTAAATATAACTAATATTCACTATCTAAACTGAAAACTTAACATTACAAACCTACATGTACGTGTCAGCGAAAACATTTAAGCTAATGAGCATCTATCTGAAAGGATGTAGAATATAATGTAGTTTTAGCTCAGTGATTTTTTTGAATAGGTTTTTGTCTTTTCTTGCATTAAAAAATAAATTGTATATTTTTGTTTTCATTTTCCCCTCATAAGTAAGTATAAAGGGCATTCTGAGGAAGTAGAAATGCCTTGAAGAAAGTAGGTGAGCTTAAGAGGCACTAAAAACTAACAAGACGCATCAGAAGAAAATTTAGAAGTATTAAAGTGTATTGAGAGAGGTGACTACATAAAAAATATAATCATGACCATGTTTCTTTGCATGAGACAATAAAGAATAACTATGAAAGTATTGTTGGTTCTGGTAAATTTCAAAATGTTATTTATATATGGAATAATAATTTTAGGAAAAAATCAGAAAATTAATCTTTTCAGTGCATTGATAATCACAATGAGCATGGAATACCACTGAGCACCATGTTGAAACAGCAGGAAATGATGACTATATTTGAAAATCTGAATAAAGCTATAATAGAGGCATAAGATAATTTAGTGAAAGAATTGAGAAACCATGACTTCAAAATAGATCATGGATCAAGGAGCTTCTGCTGATAATCAGATTGAAGGACTCTTCTGTGAATTGCAAAACTCTATCGTTACTGATTTCAATCCTCTTGGGAAACAACTGACATAATGCAAAAAATCATATGTCATAATAAGTAGCCTGAATTTAGAGAGATGACCGGGAAGCTGCTGATAAATTGTTATCAACACATAGCAAATAACTATGGAGAAAGACATTGTATTTGATACTCATTGTTGGACTAAGTAAAAAGAAAAGGGAACTGAGGGATACTATATGGCATATTGTTAAAAGAATCTTTACATTATACAGAGAAGTTTATTGATATTGAAAGTGAACTGGATCATAACATGAGCACTTGAGAAAATTCAACCATAAGTTTGAGTAGCTGTATAATCTACAACAGATATAATGTAAGCTGATGATCATTTTTTAGAAATGTCTTTATTTAAGATGAAGGCAGAAATCTACAGACAGGAATAGGCACGTAGAGCATATTTTAATGAAAGGTTTTAGTTACTCCAACCACTTTACTAGGTAAATTTACTTGATAAATATGAAGCAAACAAGAACAAAATTCTCTGTTTTATTCCTTCTCTTATGTCTTTCAGTTTCATTACTACTACTACTTTTTATAGGACATAATTAGGGTGATAATTCCATAGCTAAATATATATATATGTATATGTATATATACCAAAGCATGTTGAAGTCAGATGAAAAGGAGTAGAATACATTTCCCCAGAGATCCCAGTGTTCAGGCTGCAGTAACTGATGAAACTTTAACTTGCCCTTCTTTTGGGAAAATGAGAATGCATTTTAGTTTCATTAGGGGTAGTATATTATATTAAGCTGGAGCTGCTATATTTTGTTTTTGAAGCATAACTATGTGAAGAAACCTTTGTATACTGGACAGCAAAAATAACAAATGCTTGTTGGACAAATAGGTATACAGTAGTGGTTATTTATCATATCCTTTAATGACAAGTATCTAGTTCCCTTAATGGATGGGCAATTCCTTATCTGGGGAGTCTCAGTGGAGACAGAACCTGTCTCCCATTATGGAAGCTGACAATGCCAGATGATAGTTTTTTCAAGGCATGGCATGAAATATTATTTCTGTCTATCCAACTCACCAACTCTGAAATTGGAATAGGGAGACAAGGACAAAGAACCCATTATATGAATATGCAGTGTTAGTAGCAGGGGCAAACCCTTGAGGCCTAGAGGCATCAAAGAGCAGTGTCCAGTTCTCTACATCACCAGTGGAGGCACTGTATCCCACACAGCGTTATATTTTGTGGCAATTACAACAATCTCCCCATTGGACTAGTTTTACTGATTTGGAATGTGGCCCTGTCCGATGCCCACCCTCCCTTGTTCCTGCCCAATTTTTAGGTATATTTCTCTAGCCTTCCTGCATTTTCTGTGAGTTATGTAGTACCTTTTTGAGAAATTCACTTTGCTGTCTAAGTATTCCTAAATCAATCTCTGTAGCTAGCAACTAAGAACAATGAGTTCTGAGTGGCATACAATCTATGACTAGACAATAAATGTTCATTAATAAGAAACTGCTTAAATAGAAGGCTGATCTGTAATCATATGTGCTAATCTTGAAGTTAACATCCTTTACCAAGCAAACAAGTGATGATGCAAGTAATACATGCATACTTAGCAGATATTTTGAAGTGAGTTTAAAGAAAGGACTAGTTATAGTTGAACCTACAGGGATAACGAGTCCATAGAGACCAGTAATGGTTAAAAGCTGTGTACAAGTAAGGAGAGGAATCTATTATCTGACTCACGTGAGAACTGGCACTAGGAAAGAGGACAATCTGAAAGGAGCTATAAATATAAAGTGACAATGCCACAACCACACTACAGGATCAAACCAAGTAGTGGAAAGTGATCAGGGAAAAATATTCTGACCTCCATACCCCAAGCCTCCAGTCTCCTATTGGGTCCTCCCATGGTCAGAGAAACCAAATGGAAGCTAGTAAGCAAGGAATCTATCTCTCTTTCCTATCAAGGAAGATGAAAGCAGAGAATGGACCTGTGGTTAACTAGAGTAGACCTTGGATAATCAATTTACTTTTTGAAATTAATTATGGAAAGTCTGTTACATTCTAATTTCATTAAATTACCACATTTTAATTTTTTCCAAGCAAATGCATACTAATCAGAAAAATGTCAATATTGTTCAGGGACAAGTTAATCCAAAAAAAAAAAATGCATTTCTAAAGCATATAAAGAATTTTGAAAGGTTTATAGCTAGAACATACAATTACTGTTTAAAATTATATTAGTCCAAAAATGAGCAATTATAGAATGATAGCATGAAGAGAATCCCAAATGCTCTCCTTAACAAAATAACAATAACTGATGAAAATTATAAAGAAAATAACCACTTAAAATATCTAGAATTTCTCCTAAGGGCACACAGCAAGTTGAAAAAAAATGAATTGAAAACAATCTACTAAATTTTGGTAAGAACAGGGATAAACTCTGGATTTGAGAGAGTATAACTCACTCTCTGCCCACTTGCATCTTAGCATGATGGAAAAACTGCTACAGGTGTAATAGGAAAGAAAAGAAAATAGGACATTCTCTGCCCCTCAGCTTCCTATAAGGAGCTATGGGTTTTCCTTCAGGAGGAACAGAACCCCAATATTTCTCATAACCCTCAGTTTTGTGAGAGAGAAGCTCTATTTTAGGCAAGCGACTGAGAGGTCTTTTCTATCCATCGACCCACTTGCAGTGTGTGAGCTCTATACCTGGTACACAGACCAAGAACACAGGGTCCTGATTACTCTTCCCTCAACCTGCTCATAGAAAAAAAGTTTTGTGCTTAGAGAAGCAAATCTGGAAGACTAGAGCTACTGTCCTGACTAGTGCCTCACTCATAGAGCATGAAAACAAGTGTACTGGCTTTCCAGGTCCAGAATATTAGTACACAAGTTCATCACAACACAGAGTAAAGCCTTAAGAAGAACTAGCTCTGTAGTTCCCAACAAGGAGATTGACTTTATTTGTGGCGAAGCACAGATAATGTTAGCTGATGGGCACTTTAAAAATAATGGAAATAATAGCTGTATACAATTAAGACTATTAGCTTCATGATAGCAACAACATAAATAATATACCAGCTAAAGTTTAGCAGACAAAACTAGAGAAAGAGGTAGCTAAGAAGAACCCTCCTGAAATCAGATCAAGTCTTAAGCTCTAACCTCAAAGACTACCTGGAAAATAAACCTTAATTTAATTCTAGAAGACTGTCTAATACATCAGAACATCATTGATTTCAATCTTCTTAAATGCTAAGATTTGTTTTGTAATTACAATTATGCATAACTAGAAATCAATAACAGGAAAAAAGCTAAAAAATCTATAATTATGTGGAAATTGAAGAACATATTCCTGAGCAACCAATGGGTCAAAAAAGAAATCAAAAGAGAAATCAAAAAATGTATTGAAACAAATGAAAATGAAAACACAACATATCAAAAGCTATGGGTTGCTACATAAGCAGTTCTAAAAGAGAAATTTACAGTAATAATCACCTACGTTAAGAAAAAAAGAAAGACCTTAATCAACCTAACTTTATACCTGAGGTAGCTAGAAAAGGAAGACCAAACTAAACAGATGGAAAGAAATAACAAAAATCAGAGAAGTAAAAGAAATAGAGGATATAACACTATAGAAAAGATTAACAAAATTGAAGAGCTAGGGTTTTTTTAAAAGATAAACTAAATTGACAAAACTTTAACTAGACTAAGAAAAAGAGAAGACCAAAATAAAACTAGAAAAGTGGAGACATTTTAACTGTAATCACAAAAATAAAAATGATTATAAGAGACTACTATAAACAACTAAATGCCAACAGACTGACAACCCTGGGGCGGGGGGAAATGTGTGTGTGTGTGTGTGTGTGTGTGTGTGTGTGTGTGTGTGTCTGTGTGTGTCTGTGTATCTCCAAAGGAAATATAGATATATAGATATATATGTGAAATAAAACCAGAATCTAAAGACATATCTACAGTCTTATATTCATTGCACCATTATTTATGAATTCAACATATGGAAACAACCTATATGTCTATCAGTGGATGAATGGATAATAAAGATATATACGTATATATAATATTACATTGTGCATGCGTGTGTGTGTGTGTGTGTGTGAGTGTGTGTGTGTAAATATATAAGAAGATTCTGTCATTTGGGAGAACATAGATGAAACGAAGGCATTATGCTAAGTGAAATAAGTCAAAGACACATACTCTATGATATCACTTATATGTGGAATTTAAGAAAGCTAAACTCAGCAACAGAGAATGGTGATTACCAGGGACTGGGGTTTGGGCAAATGGGAAGATATTGGTTAAAAAGTACAAACTTCTAAGATGAACAAATTTAGGGATCTAATATACAGCATGATGATTATAGTTACAAATATTGTATTATGTACCAGAAAGTTGCTAAGAGAGTGAATCTTAAATGTTCTCACTACGAAAAATGTTTATTACGTCACTTGATGGAGGTGTTAGCTAACAATATGGTGGCAGTCATTTTGCAATACATAAGTGGATTAAATTAAGACATTTTGTACCTTAAACTTACACTTTGCTATATGTCAGTTACATCAAAATAAAGCTGGGGGAAAAGATCAGTTAGCAGTATTTTAGAGAGATGAAAGAAACAAACAGCCAGAGAGAGTTCAGCAACAGCCACTGTCATCCCTGAAAAAGAAGGGGAAGGGTGTCTAAATGCATGCCCAAGGCTACAACTTTTGAGGAACAACGTCAGAGGCTGCACACTGTGGGGTTAATACATTTCACTAAAATAGTCCAACCAAGTCACTAAGCAAATAAAGAAGAAAACAAGCAAACTGCAAACCACAATAACCCCTGCTGACTGGATATAGTGGTGGTGAAGGGTTGACACTATTGAGCTGCTGTAAAAACATTACACACACACACACACACACACACACACACACACACAATAGCGTGTTGGATAATCAGACAGTCCTTGTTCCTTTTAATGACATTTATAGAAAATAATAATCCATTGCCAAGAAACAAAATAAAGATTTAAACGTTGCTTGCCAGGGTTTAATACCAGCTCTCCTCTTTTTAAGTAGCACTCAACAATATAGTAACTTAGAAGCCACATTAGTTAATGCAAGGGCCATTAATGGCATATATTAAAGTTATCATTTTTATTCACTTTGGATTGGCAAGTGTTAATAAAGTTATGTAATGTTATAACTAGAAATAATTTTAGTGTTTTTGTTATTCAAATACACATTGACAGAAAATTCAAAAAGTAAATTATTTATATAACTTCAAGTACCAGAGGCTAACACTGTTTAAAAAAATGTAGTTTTAGTCCCAATTTACTTCCACATCTAGTGTCTCTTAACCAAAACTGGCACTTGGCCCACAGTAGTGCTCAGTAAATATGTGTTGAATATTGAAAAGCATTCAAAATGTATGAGAGGATATGGCTTATTTTTAAAAATCTTAGAAAAATCTCTTTATGTAAAAATCAATGATAACACTATGTCTTTTCATCATAAATCAACATTCTCATTTGAGTTTCTTACAATGTGGTACACATTGTAGTACATGTTGTTTATACTCTTGATGTTGAACTTAAACATAAAACAAAACAAATCCATATATATACTATTTCACTCATGTGTTTGAGAATCATCTACCAGAGACTTTTTCTAATGTAACTAAACACAATGGTATAGTATAGACAACCATTCCTCAGGATTAAGCAGTCTGTCAGGAGCATTGCCTTAGCTTAGTCAGGTGCAGAGTCTTCTGTTGTCATGTAGAAAGCCTAGGCTGATGTCTGTATGTTTACAGAAAATAAAGGTGCTCATTGAGTATGCAGCCAGCAGGCAGCTCTAGAAGAAGAAGAGACTAGATCCAGCCCTAGGTTCTGAGTCCATTCTGAAAATCCAATAATCAATAAAATGAACCTGGCAATCCTTTCAATCCCTAGTTCTGAGCCTTCAGAAAGTAGGTGATATTGCTCAAACACATTCTATTAGCCTTTAAGCATAGCTCATTCTGCAGACCAAGAAATGTCTTACCATCACTTGAGCTAAAGCAAAACCTATAATATGATAACTAAAACTCATCTAAAGTTTCTTAAATTCTGGACATTGCTCTAAACATTTTTTTCACACGTTAGCTCAGTTCATTTTCACAACAACAGTGTGAGGTAAGTATTATTATTATTACTCTAGTTGTAAAAAAGAGGCAAAAAGAATTTAGGAAATTCGAATAACTTTTTGCATTTAAATCCAGGTCATCTGGACTTCAGAGCCTTGCTTCAAAGCACAACAATGTTCTATTTTCTTGCCTTACCTTTCCACAATTTTGCATGCAAAGGAATGATGAAAGCGCTCTGCATGCTAATATACATTTGAGCCAGGTTGAAATTCAACAAGTACCTTCCCTCAGGATTTTGACCTGGCACACTAGAAATGAATTGTGGGAAGATATGCGTTTAGTCATGCTTTCTGAGTTCTAGTAATAGCAGAAAGAAAAGACAAAATTGCTTTTTTTTCTCTATAAGATGAGAAAATAAGGGGAAATCCTATATCTCATATATCATTTTGGCAAATTTTTTATAGCATTTTTCTACTGACTCAAAAATTAAGAAAATTTGAAAATGAAGGAGTTATTTGTCAGGCGATTACAGTAGCAGAGCTTTTCCTTTATTTTTATTCTTCTCTTAGTTTTCCCGAAGTCTAATTTTTTAAAACTATGTTTACTCTCCCAAATTCTCTGTTCATAACCAAAATGAAGATGTTCTAGTACTTTATAGTGTTATTTGTATATGATATTTTCAACATTTTTCAAAATAATATTTTGAGTTTATATTTTGAAATAATCCTGAGCTCAATGAAAAAGTCTTAGAAGCTCACATTTGTAGACAGGATAGTTTGTGTGTGTGTGTGTGTGTGTGTGTGTGTGTGTGTGTGAGAGAGAGAGAGACAGAGACAGAGGAGAGAGAGAGAGACAGAGAGAGAGAGAGAGGAGGAAGAGAGAGAGAGAGATGCATAAACATATTTAGTGTACAAGTCTAATCCTGTGAATAGTTGTGATCAATTTGGGGGAACAAAAAATGAAAAAAAGAGTAAAAAAGAAGGCAAATGGGAAACATTGGAAGAACTTGTTATTAATAGTGATTATTTTTCTATTCCATGAATGAATTATATAGATCAAGAAGGAGTTATTGTGACTAGATTATGATTGCTTCTTTAAAAGCCTGCATCTTACTCATTTTAGTGTCCACAAGATCTAACACAGCATGTACTATCTGAGCATGTACTCAAAACAATGCTTCCAAGATTTTTTGAACTGGGGATATCTATTAGAAAATCATTGGCTAGAAGTTTAAGAGCTTATCTAAGATTGCCTTTATTCTCGTTTAATATGATATTTGGAATCTGTAGTTCTCAATCTTGGGTTCATAGACTGGGGTCCACGTCCAGAGAATTTAATTCAGTCTTGGGTAAAGCCTGGATATCTCTTAAAAAAAAAAAAAAAAAAAAACCCAGGTGATTCCATGTGCAGCAGGCTTGAAAACCATTACTGTCCAAAATCAGGGCCTCTCAGATTGTAAAATATGGGCAAGTCATCCGAGGGTCTCGTTAAAATACAAATTTGGTCTCGGGATCTCTGGATCAGGTCCTGAAAATTTTCATTTATGGCAAGCATCTAAGTGATGATGATGCTGAGAGTGGCCAATCATTCTGCTTTGCATAAGATATGGAACTTTAGAGACCAAACTAAGAATGTCTTGCATAAATTACGATAGATGGCAAACCTAGCTGTGCATCCATGGAGTATGTTTTATATAAGAGGCCCTGGAGCAGAAGTTCTTAAACTTTAGTGTGCTTCAGAATCACCAGGAAGGTGTGTGAAAACTCAGATTGCTAGTACCTACACCCGGAACTTCCTCTTTGTAGGTCTGGGGTAGGTTCTGAGATTTTGCATTTATTAAAGGTACTTAGATGATACAGATGCTGCCAGTCTGAGGGCCACTCTTTTTGAATCACCAATGTAAATCAGCTTTTGTTAAATTTGTCTGAAAATTGAAATTAGCTGGAGAGCTTTTAAACTACTGAGGGCTAGGTCCTGTCTCTAGAGATTGCTTTGGGGTCCAGCCTGGGATTAAAAAAGCACCACAAGTGATTTTAATATTTGGTTAGGGCTGGTATTCATGGTGAATATATATATATATGTGTGTGTGTGTGTGTGTGTGTGTGTGTGTATATGTATGTATATATATATATGTATGTATACATATTATAATTATCTGCAGTTCAATTATAAATTAGTTTTTTCGTGTTTGACTTTGATGTTTATTCATGTTACTCTGTTCTATCAACACAGAATATCAGGAACAACTGAGCAAAGATATTAAAAGTTTGATCCACATTGAGCTTTTTTTTTTTTTTTTTAATGTTCTGATTACCGTAGACCTTAAGAAGAAAGGATTTGAATAGGAGTCATTTTTTCCATTTTAGAGTAGGCTATGCCTTTGTCCCTATTTCTGGATACTTTTAGTCACCACAAATTTTTGAAGGCAAGTACAGGGAGGACTGCCTTCTTGGAAAAAAGCCTACCCTATTTATTTGGCTCATTCTTTCCTGCTTCTTCCTCCCATACCCCTTTTCTCTTGTACCTTTTCGTCCTTTTCTCCATGTCTCCTCTCCCTCTTCCTCTCTCTCCCTTTAATGACAACTACCACCACCACCTGTACATCAAAATAGCATATTTCTAATGCCCATTTTCCCAGTCTGTTTTCTTATTCACTGACAGAAACTATATTAACATCCTCTAACTGTTTCTCGTGATATTTACTGTCATATATATAAATGTAACATACTGTTATTTGAGAAGTTACAGTTTTTGACATTATATGTTGACTTTTTATATGGAACATAAGAATTTAACTTTTTACATGATGCTATTCACAAAGAAATTATTACTTTCTCTATCACCTTCTCAACATATTATGTCAACTATTTCTGATTAAACCAATATTTAATGTATGTCTTAGGAGGATATAAATATTGTTCACAGTTGAACCACAAATCATATCTAATCACATTTCTTTTCTTGTAAAATTTTGTTTCTCCTGGTGTTCATAATTGCCTCTTTTTTGTTTGTTTGCTTGCTTGCTTATTTTTTTTTTAATGCTTATAACCAACCACCTTATCCCTAATCTCTTCATGAATATGTAAATGTCCAATCATCATATTTGTAAAGAGCTGGTATTTCACAAATTTCACTTTTCTTGTTTTGTCCATTTGT
Organism: Eonycteris spelaea; assembly: GCA_003508835.1. Lineage (NCBI taxonomy): Eukaryota > Metazoa > Chordata > Mammalia > Chiroptera > Pteropodidae > Eonycteris > Eonycteris spelaea. Next base: position 1,714,862 of record PUFA01000168.1, read on the forward strand.
TTTTCATGAGTATATCTTTTAATAATCTCTTGTTTTTATTCCAGTTTCAACTGGAGTCCTGTCAGCCTTCTTTTGTTGAAGTACATAATTGAGTAACTTTCTAAGAAAGGATGTATGAAAGTACATTTCTTTTGGATATTGCTTGTGAGTTAGGTTTACTGGTTTAGAGGGTCTAGGATATTTGAGGTTGAAAATAATTTTCAATTTTTTAGAAAAGGAAATGTTTTAATTTTACTAAATTCTATCTACTAACATTGCTTTTGAGAAATGTATTGCCATTCTGTGTCTTAAGTTTTATAAGATCTTTTTCTTTTTGTTTTTAAGCTTTTAAAATATACTTTTAAACTGGTGTTTTGAAATTTTTTCATGAGGTACTTTAGTATTGCATAAAATAAGCGAGGCACTCATAAGAAGCTTTCTATCTGGAAATGCAAGCCCTTTAACTGTGGGACGTTTTCTTATCCTTACTTCTTTTAAAAATTTCTTTTACTGAAATGTTGCACCCCATATACTAAGTCTCCTTCTTATGTGTTTATTATTTTTTTTTTTCAATAACTTTTTACTTCTTGGAGATTTACTCAACTTTTTTTCTATACCTTTTGTTAAAATTTCTATTTCAATTATCATTTACAAAAGATTATTTTTCAAATTCCTTGAATAGTTCAGTTTATAAGATCCTCTTCTTCATAATACAATTTTTTTATTATATTTCTTTTAAGGAATTAATTACAATTCCTTGGCATTTTCTCATAAATTGTTATATTTCATAGTTTTTATCTTTCTATTATTTTAAATTTGCCTTTTTAACATTTGAGGCCTTAATCCCCCCAAATATCTGGTTGTTCTCTTATTTAAAGGTGGGGTAACGAAAAGTTTATTGGAAGCTTTGGTGTGTGGTGAAGGAGTGATAAAAATATTGACAGTTGGGATTCAATGTATAGTAATTAGATGGGACCTAGGTATTTTGTTGGAACACTCCCAAATATCAGGATTGGTAGGTCTTATATATTAGGCCAATCTGTGTTTTCCAGAGAAGAATTATATAGTTTCCTGGTCTAGGGAATACACTTAGCTGATGGTTTTACGTGAATTATCCAGAGTAAAGGATTATGTTTCACAGTTCATTGTGCAAATATTTTTAATTAATTTCTCTGTTCTCAGTTAAGTATATTACCACTATTCTTAGTTGTGGTTGGTAGCTGAGTCTCGAGTTTCTTTAATTCAACTTCTCCAAAGATTAAACTTTCGGCTTTCTGCTGGATTTGAGGAAAGTCTGAAGATTGAAAAATTATACAATAAACAAACAAGTAAAGAAAAAAAATAGTTTATCAGTCCTCATTTATCTTGCCTAATATGTTTCTTTCCTGAGTTCTGCAGCTTCTCTTTTCTAGGACTCTGAAGCATGAATCAGTTAGCTTCTTCTTAGCTTCTACTTAGGCAGACTGAAGTTTCACTTTCCTTTGTCGACTTGAGTGTCATGTCCTATTTACTCCACCTTCCAAAATTGTATAGATATCTTTTCTTCTGTTTTATTTCACATTTTATTTATTCTGTTGATTTTGTTATTTTAAAAGTCTTTGTTATCATGTTCTTTTTTTATCTTTATGTTCTTCATTATCATGTGGCTTTTTGGAAGAGTTTAAATCTATCTCAATCTGCTTCATTTAATAGGATAAACTGAACCCTTCTAATTTTCCCTTACACAAAATGGTTGTAAGACAAGACTTATTATCTTTTCCTGCTTGGAAAGAAAGGTCATTATTGCCTTATTAATCATCCTCCCTTAGTAAGAAAGGTGAAACAAGATTGAAGCTTATAGGAAACAAGGCTATTTAGGCTTACCTAACCTGAGCAAAAGTGTTTGTTTTCATACATACATTTTTAGCTTAGCAGGGTTTCACAATAAAGTTTGAAACCAGATTTTCAACTAGTAGTCCAGTCTTTGTCCTTCAATGTCCTCTGGGTATTTAATTTCCCTAGGATATTAAGAAATAGATAAAGTAATGCATAAAATAGTTGTTGACAGCATTGGGCATTCCTGAGTTCTCTGTCAAAATACTAGATCTTCTTTCTATATGATATGATATATATATATATATATATATTAATATACACAAATATAATTTTAAAACTGTAACTTTCAAGAAGGGCATATATATCATATCTTTCTATATGATATATATATATATTATATATATATTATATACACAAATATAATTTTAAAACTATAACTTTCAAGAAGGGCATATTGCCAAGTATTAATAGTACGTAACTGGATTGTAAGAATTTGGATATGTCATTATATGTTCTTTATTTTCAACTTGTCTGCCAACGAATACGCATTTCATGTTAAATGTGGGAATTCTGATAAAGAAATTATAACCCAGGATCTCCAACTTTAGTGAAAATAACTACTGATAGTTTCCTGAAAACTTAAAGAAAGTTAGGAGAAGATGATAATGAGAGAAGCTTGAAAGTTCCCATTGTATTTTAAGATCAATTACTAAATTCCAGTCTGGTACCTTGGGATACTTGGTCCTAATTACCTTTCTGATAAGCTTGGAGTTACCCTGAACTTCTCTTATCTTCCCAAAAACATGAGTAGGTCTTAGAGACAGAAAAAATAGTGGTAATGTTAATTCCTACTATGGATGGCCTCATTGCTCTGATCTTATACACTAGACTTTCACTGGCCTTAGTGTTTTAACACAGAATAAACATCCTCTGAGGCTCCAGTGTAGATTTCCCCAATGTGTCTTATCAATCTGGGCAAGAAAATGAAGACTAGTAGGATTTGCCATGTATATCATTCAGTACACTTGTTCCATCAAATTGTATTTTAATATTCCACTCAGCCCATAAAATGAGTTTAACAGTTTTCTGTAGCATAGTAATTTGCAGAATGCATATGTGAGGTCACTGAGCTGTTGTGTTCCTCATCAAAGTAAAAGGAATCGTATTAATCTTTTCATTGTCTCTCTTCACATTCAGTAGAATGACTGATAGTTCGACTTATACTCAAGTACCACATGATCCCAAACAGATGGAGACCATTCAGACAGAAGCGGAGTTGGACAAAGATGTACTCCACTATTTTGGGTCTGTGAAGAGAAACAATTGGATGGGTTTCGTTTTCTTATGCTTTTGGTTTCTGAACTGGAGGGAAAAAATCCTGTATTCATTGTTGTCTCTTCTATCTATCTGCATTTGCAATTAATCCAATCCTCCAAATGAATCAGTTAATGCTGGAAGTTACAAAATATATGTAAACACTTTATTATTTTATTTCAGAAATGGAGAAGTGTTAATATTATTGCAATCTTAGGTCTCTTCCTCTTAGTTTACTTTCTTCAACCCTGATCCATTCATTTATTTCAGAAAATATTGATAACGTACTCATTATAACAGGGACTTGTCTAAGGCTCTGAAGATAATGTGATAAATAAAATGTAGAAGCCAAAGCCTCATGTGACTTACATTCTAGTGGGTAGGTAAATAAAGCTAACAATCATCAAAATAAGTAAGAAAAAATAATATGTCATGATGGTTCCTATAGAATATAATAACACAGGTTAAGAGGAAAGAGTCTACCCATAAGAAGGAGGTTTATCATTTTACATAAAAAAATCATGGGAGATATCTTCAATGAGGTACCACTTGGAAATGAGTAAGTAAAACATGTGTTTAATTGAAAAAAGAGAATGTAAAGGTTTTGAAATAGGAAATGCAGGTTTATATTGCATACTAGAGAAATAGCAAAGAGCTAATAACAAAGTAAGGTGAGAAAACAGGAAAGTAGTGAAAAAGCAGAAAGGAAGCCAGGTATCAGATCATGTAGAGATGTTGAGGCATTTGTAAGGACTGAAATTCTACTCTAAGTGAAACAGGAAATTATTACAATACTTTGTGCAGAGAAAGTACTTGACAATTTAGATTTCAAAGAGGTCACTCTAGCTGCTTGTTTGGGTTTTGTAGAAACATGGCAATTGACATATTTTGGGGGAAGAATACAGTAATAATCAAGATAAGATATAATAGTGGCTTAATCCAAGATATGGCACAAAATTATCATGAGCAGTTACAATCTGCATATATTTTGAAGAAAAAAAAACTACTAACAGGATTTGGTGATATATTGATTGGGGGTGTAGAAGGATCAAAAAAGTTTAAAAGAATATTTCTTAAAATTAAACTAGAAACTGACTTTTCTGGAATGATGGAGCAAAGACTTCTGAAATTTCTCTTCCTTAGAAGCAATAAGAGTACTGGAAAAACTTGTCAGAATAAAATATTTTAGAATACTGGAAATTAACTGAAGGATTGCAGCAATCCAAGGAGTATTTTTTTTTTTTAATGGCCGAATCTGTAAGCTTTGTGATGTCTTAATTTCCTGTTTCCATTTCCTCTTTCCAACTTTATGGTTGATATGAAAACCAATAAGAGCCTTCTAGTATGGTGATAACCAGCAGGCTGATATAAAAAACAGGGTTGGAGTGACTTCACAGCTGTATTCCCAGCACATTGTCATGAATGGACCTGTATGTTTGCTTTTGTTTCTGGAATACTGCGATTGTATGGCAATATATACTTGACTTGATTTATGGCTTGCCCACTGCAAAAAGTCTTTTCCCTGGGACATTTGTGTAAAACTACTAGAGACAATTGACTGACTTTGCAGCTGGCTGAGCTATGGATAACAGTAGGACAAAGAATAGGCTAGCAAAAATACTTAAAAGAAAAAGCTAGGAAATGAGATGTCTATAGGACCTTTGAATAGTTCTGACAATTTCTCGGAATAAAGAAGGTCATGCACAAATGTAGGAATGGCCTGTGTTGATGCTTGGGAAACCATGAGGAAATCCTAATCTCTCACCTTTGCTTGACTTTGAGGCTCTACATAAGTGGAAAGTGAGGTTAAGGAAGAGTTGTTGACTGTCTGGCTGATGTTGAATGAATGTCCCAACATGTACACAGAGTTCTGCAAAAAAGACCATTTAAAAAATTTAATCATAAGCTGATCATAGCACAGAGACTTTAGTTGCCACATACTACAAAGAATACAGATTTTGCAGAATCAATACTAACAAATCTCTAAAACAAAGCAAAGAAAAAACCCTTAGCCTTGGTGAAGGGGGAGACCAATTTCCAGAGTTGTCACATTATGTTATAAAAACTGTCCACTTTTTATAAAATTTCATATAAATTTTCAGCAAAAAAAATAGTAATAAGAATCCCATTCTGCCCCCCCCCCCAAGAAATAAAGTAAGGTCTATACGAAGGGGAAAAAATCAGGCAATAGAAACTGCCTCTGAAAAAGTCCAGATATTGGATTTATCAGACAAAAACTTAAATAAGCTATTATAAATACATTTAAAGAAGTAAAATAAATTATATTTAAAGAAACAAAGAGTATAAAATATTTCACTAATAGGGAATAGTGGTAAGATGATGGAGATTATAAAGAAGAACCAAATTCAAATTCTGGAATAGAAAAGTACGATAACAAAATATTCAGTAGAGATTTGAAGTTGAAAAAGAAAAAGAATTAGCACACTTGGAAATAGGTCAATTGAGATAATTTAGTCTAGGGAACATAAAGTAAAATGAATAAAGAAAAAAAACCCAAACTTCAAGGAAACAATGAAGATAATCAATATACTCATAATAGGAATTTCAAAAGTAGACAAAGAAAGAGAAAAAAATATTTGAATAAACCATGGTTAAAAAACTTCCCAAATTTAATGAAAAAACATTAAACTACAAATTCGTGATGCTCAAAGATCTTCAAGTATCATAAATTCAAAGATATCCAGACATAGACACAGTTTAAGCTAACTTTGAAAGGTAAAAACAAAGAGAATTTTAAAAGCAGAAAGAGAAAAGATATTCAAAATATAAGAGTTTTTACATAAAATTTTTTACATAAAATTTAAGAGCTAACTTCTCATCAGATACCATGAAAGCCCAAGGCAGTAGGATAATACATTTAAAATTTTAAAAGAAAATGGCTGTCAATAAAGTCTCTTTTTCCCCTCACTTTATTTTTTTGAATTCTTTTTTTTTACTATGGTGACATTGGCTAATGAAATCAAGTTTCAAGTGTATAATTCAACAGTAAGGCATATATATATATTGCACAGTGTATTCACATCCCATACTTGGATTTCTTTCTGTCACCACATATTTGACCCTTCTACCCTATCTACCTCCCCCTCTCCCTGCCACCCTCTGGTAACCACTAGTCTATTGTTCATGTCCATGAGTCTCTTGTTTGTTTGTCCTGTATATTTGTTGCTTTTAGGTTTATATCCCACATATAAGTGATGTCATGTGGTTTTCTACTTTTTCTGTCTGGCTTATTTCACTTAGCATGATTATCTCAAGATTCATTTATGTTGTCTCAAATGGCAGTATTTCATCTCTTCTTATATCTGAGTAACATTCCATTACATATATATATCTTCTTTATCCAATTATCTATCATTTGGTTGCTTCCTGGTCAACATGAATAATGCTGCTATGAACATTGGTATGCAAACATATTTTTGGATATGGGTTTTCAAGTTTTGGGGGTAAATACCAAGTAGAGAGATTGCTGGATCATATGGTAGGTCAATTCTTAGTTTTCTGAGAAACCTCCATACTGTTTTTCCGTAGTGGCTGTACCCATTTGCAATCAAACCGGCAGTGTATGAGGGTTTCCTTTTTCTCTGCATCCTCTCTAACACTTATTATTACTTGACCTGTTGATAACAGCTATTCTAACAGGTGTGAGATGGTATCTCATTGTGGTTTTGATTTGCAATTCCCTAATAACTAGCAATGTTGAGCGTCTTTTTATATGTGTGTTGGCCATTTGTATGTCTTGTTGGGAGAAGTGTCTGTTCAGGTCCTATGGGATTTTGATGAAGATTGCATTAAGACTGTATAATGCTTTAGGTAATATGGTCATTTTAACTATGTTGATTTTTCCAATCTGAGAACACAGAATATCTTTCCATTTCTTTGTATCTTATTCAATTTCTTTTAATAGGGTCTTATAGATTTCATTATATAGGTCCTTCACGTTTCATTAGATTTATTCTTAGAAATTTGATTCTTTTTGTTGCAATTGCAAAAGAAGTTATCTTTTCTACCTCTTTTTCTGGCAATTTATTATTAGAGTATAGAAACACTATAGATTTTTTAACATTGATTTTATATCCAGAAACTTTACCGTATTTGCTTATTGTTTCTATTAGTGTTTTTGTGGAGTCTTTGAGTTTTCTACTTTGAGAATCATGTCATCTGCAAATGGTGACAGTTTGACTTCTTCATTTCCTATTTGGATGCCTTTTATATCTTTCTCTTTCTTGATCGCACTTGCTAGGACCTCCAATGTTATATTGAATAGCAGTGGCAATAGTGGACAGCCTTATTTTGTTCTTGATCTTAGAAGGAAGGTTTTCAGTTTTTTACCATTATGTATAATGTTGGCTGAGGGTGTGTCATAGATGGCCTTTATTATGAAAGGTACTTTCCTTCTATACTGATTTTATGAAGTGTTTTGATCATAAATGAATGCTGTGCCTTGCCAACATCTTTTCCTGCATCTATTGATATGATCCTATGATTCTTATTTTTTAATTTGATTATATGGTGTATCACATTAATTGATTTGCATATGTTGAACCATCCCTGTGCTTCTGGGATGAAGCTCACTTAATCATATATAATCTTTTTAATATGTTGCTGTGTTCAATTAGCTAATGTCTTATTTAGAATTTTTGTATCTGTGTTCATGAGAGATATTGGTTTGTAGTTGTCTTTTTTTGTGTGTTATCTTTACCAGTTTTGATATCAGGGTAATATTGGCCTCATAAAATGAGTTAGGAAGTATTGCCTCCTCATTGATGTTTTTGGAAGAGTTTGAGGAGAATGGGTAATAATCTTCTTTGAATGTTTAGTAGAATTCACTGGTGATGCCATATGGTCTTAAACTTTTACTTTTTGGTAGGTTTTTGATGATTGTTTCAATTTCCATACTGCTGATCGGTCTGTTTAGATTTTCCAGTTCTTGATTCAGTCTAGGAAGGTTTTATCTTTCTAAGTACTTATCCATTTATTCTAGGTTATTAAATTTGGTGTTATATATTTTTTCATAGTGTTCTTGTATGTTTCTTTGTATTTCTGTGGTGTCTGCTGTAATTTCCCCTCTTTCATCCCTGATTTTGTTTATTTGTTGTCTTTTCTCTTTTTTCTTTAGGTGGTGTCTAGCCAGGCTTTGGTCAATTTTATTAACCTCAAAGAACTAGCTCTTTGTTGTATTGATTTTTTCTATGCTTTTTGTTTTGTTTTGTTTTTAATTTCATTTAATGTTGCTCTAATCTTTATTTTTCTTTCTTTCTGCTGACTTTAGGCTTCATATTTTTCTTCCTTTACTAGTTTTTTAAGATGAAGTGTTAGGTTGTTTATTTGGGATCATTCTTGTTTTTTGAGATAGGCCTGTAATGGTATGAATTTTCCTCTTATTACTGCTTTTACTGTGTCCCAAAAGTTTTGATATGTTGTACTATTATCATTTGTTTCTATGTATCTCTTGATCTCTCTTTTTATGTACCTGTGAAAGCTCTTATCCTCAGATCCCACACTCAGACATACTGGTGTGCAATTTGGGTGTTTTCTATTGAGTTTTAGTTGTTCAGCTTATTGTTGTTTCAAGGGGAGCAATCTCAGGACATCTCTCACTCTGCGATATTTCTGATGTCACTACATTCACAGACATTTAAATTAGCAATATTGAAATAAAAAGGCATGCAGCCGACACAGGTCATTTGTTGACTTTTTGATAATAGCCATTCTGACTGACATGAGATTATATCTCATTGTGGTTTTGATTGGCATTTCCCTGTTGATTAGAGAAACCGAGCACCTTTTCACATATCTGTCGGCCATCTCTATGTCTTCTTTGGAGAAATATATTTTCATGTCTTCTGCCTATTTTTTGATTGGATTGTTATTTTTTTGTTTTTATTACTAAGTTGTATGTGTTTCTGATATATTTAATGTCAACCCCTTATCGTATATATCATATTTTACTATTCAGTAGGTTGCCTTTTTGTTTTTGTTTCGGTTTCCTTCACTGTGCAGAAGCTTTTAATTTTGATATACTCCCATTTGTTTATTTTTGCTTTTGTGTCCCTTCCTGGAGGGGATGTATCCAAAAAGATGTTACTCAGACTAATATCGGTTTACTTCCAATGTTTTCTTCTAGGAGTTTTATGGTGTCAGGCCTTACAGTTAAAAGTTGACAGTTAAGTCAACCCATTCTGAGTTTATTTTTAATGTGGTGTAAGAGAATGGTCTAGTTCACTTTTTTGTTTCTCTCTGTCCAGTTTTACCAACACCATTTGTCGAAGGGACTGTTGTTACTTCAGTGTATATTTTTACTCCTTTGTCATAAATTACTTAACCATATAAGTGAGAATTTATTTCTGGGCTCGATATTCTGTTACATTGATCTATGTATCTATCTGTTTTTGTGCCATTGTCATACTGCTATGATTATTATAGCTATATAGCATATTTTGAGAGCAGGTAACATGATACCTCCATTTAGTTCTTCTTTCTTAAGATTACTTTGGTTATTTAGAGCTTTTTGTGGTTCTATATAAATTTTAGAATTACTCATTCTAGTTCTGAGAAGAATGACATTTGGTGTTTTGATATGAATTGTATTGAATCTATGCATTGCTTTGGGTAGTATGGTCATTTGAATAATATTAATCCTTCCAATCTATGAGCACAGTATTGTATATCCTTCCACTGTTTTGTGCCCTCTTTAATTTCTTTCTTTAATGGCTTATAGTTTTCAGATTGCAGGTCTTTTACCTCCTTGGTTAAAATTTATTTCTAAGTATTTTATTCTTTTTGATGCAATTGTGAATGAGATTGTTTTATTCATTTTTCCTTCTTATTGTTCATTATTAGTGTTTAGTAATGCAATGAATTTCTGTTTTTAAGGGAACTCTCATACACTGTTGGTTGGACTGCAAACTGGTGTAGCCCCTATAGAAAACAGTATGAAGATTCCTCAAAAAATCTAAAAATAAATATACCATATGACTTACCAATTACATTCTTAGATATTTATCTAAAGAAAACAAACAAAAAAAACTAATTTAAGAAGATATATTCACCCCTATTTCATTATTTACAATAACCAAAATATGGAAGCAACCTAGGTGTCCATTGATAGATAAATGGATAAAAAAATGGTGTACACACACACACACAATGGAATATTACACAGTGATAAAAAGAATGAAATGTTGCCATTTGTGACAACATGGTTAGATCTAGAGGGCATTATGCAATGAAATAAGTTAGGCAGAGAAAGAAAAATACCATATGGTTTCACTTATATGTAGAATCTAAAAACGAAACAAACAAAACAAAAATAGGCTTGCAGAAACAGAAACCAACAAGATGGTTACCTTCCTGAGGGCTGGAGGTAGGGGTAGGTGAAAAGACGAAGACACGAATATAGTCAATAATGTTGTGATAAGTTTACACAGTGACATTGACATGATTACTAGAATTAGTGAACGTATTTTAAGATATAAAAGTGTTGAATCACTATATTGTATACCCGAAACTAATGTAACCTATATAAGATTGTATACTAACTATGCTTAAATAAAAATAAATTAAAAAATAAAGCATGTAGCAGTTTAATCAATTGGGGTGTCAGAAGAGAAGATAATTCAAGGAGGTCTTAATAAAGTTTCAGAGGTGCAATCAAAGAATAATAGATTTGGGTGGAGCAAAGGAGGACATTTCTGGGAAAGGAGAGAATAGCAGGCTGGTCCTGGAGATCTAAGGGCATAATAGTGAAGAGACTGGCACCAGTAAGAAATATAAGGAGATGAGATTAAAAACTGAAGGGAAATAAAAATTAAAAGCTTTATTTAAAATAATAATGATAATGTGAGCATACTTGAATTAAAAACTCTCTTAAGGGGTGCTAAAATTTGAGGACTCCAGAGTCTCCGCAAAGGTTGTATTTTAGTCGTTCTAATAGGATCAAATAACGTCATTGGATCCTGATTTAGTAATATCCACATATTCCTCTCAAAGAAGCTAAATCTTTCTTCCTTTCTGAGATAAGTACCAGAAAATGCTAATTTTCCTTTCTGAACAATCACTCTTGTTCCTTGCATCTTCTCTTTTGGCTCTCTTCTGGGCTAAATGCTGCTACTGAATCTGTTTGAGGAGCCTTTAATATCTCCAAGATAAGTTGCAAATTCTGAGTAGGAGAGTCAAATATATCCAGCTTCCATTAAAATGTACTCCTAACAAAAATTCTTAGTAGTTTGACGATGATGTAGAACTGGCATTTAATGAAAGGAAACTTTTCTTTAAAAAATCAACAACTTTTATGAACACAAGCCAGATAGAACTTCTACAAATATGGAGAAAATGTGCACTTCTCTGTTTCTCCAACTAAATACAGGAAAAGGGGAAGCCTGGAAAGACAGAAACTTTTAGGCAATAGCCACCCTACTGCAATCAAAAACCACAGACAAAACTGTCGTCCCTCCCCCATCTATTTTAGCAAAAGCTAAGTGGGAAGCTTAGACTTTCACCCTCTTTGGACCTTAACTAGTGGCCCAAACCTCCTCATTAAGGTGGTGTGAGAGAAAGTTGAATAAGGAACTAGAACTTTCATCCTAGAAGGATGGTAAGGACCTCCACCCCATGGTGCCAATGAGACTCCACAAGGAGTATGGATGTCCACGCACCATCAAACACTATTGAGATGATGCTCTCCTTCCTTCCTAGTAGGGTGATTATGAGATATTGAGAACTTTGACTATCACCAGTTACTAGTGAGGCCACCATTTCATATTGTCAGTAAAAGCCAGGTAGGGACCAGTAATGAGGTCCTCCAACTCTTCCAAGTCAGGGGTATATTATTGAAGGCCTATTGGGGAGCTGTCTAGCAGTTATGAAGAGCCCACTCCTCGGGTGACAACTGAGGCCAAGTGAGGGACCTTGACTACTCCCACAAGTGTCTGTGTGGGCCACTGCAGGTGAACTCAGAGAGCAATGTATTAAACCAAGTGGTAATTATTTTCATGGTCTATGACTATGCCAATCTAAAAAGAAACTACAGATGGCTGAATCAGAATTGTTTCAATTCCTTATATCCCCTTTTATCCAGACAGCTGCTCAGAGACAAATCACTTGGGCTTCCTTGGAGTAGGAGTCAGAGAAAGAAGAAATAATCATGCTTAGGACTGGTTGTGGCAAATTTTCAAATTAAGCCTCTGTATCCTCATCCCCATCATTAACCTGGAGATGTCCAAAAGGAAACAAACCCTTGTTGAGGAAAGCCATTTTCAGTGACCCAAACTGCTTACTCCGGTGTGTAGAACAGGATGAGTTGAGAATGGTAGAATCAAAATTTTTTTAGTTGATTTTTACAAGTCCATTCCACCTCATGTCTACTCCAGCAACCTGAGGTTAATAGGAGTATGAAGTGTCCATCAAATGCCATGGCAATTGATCTATTGTTAAGTGATCTTTAAGACAAAATGCACACCATTGTCAGAATGTAGATGATCTGAAAAGCTGAAAATATGACAGTTTGGTTCAAGGATAAATACCAGAGTCAGACTGGAACAGCAGTGAAGCACAACAGTTGACTTGAGACAGGGTCAAATATTCTATGTGATCAGTTTGTCATAAGAAGGCATCACCCCATGCCATTGTGGTCTCTGTCACCATGAGACAAATGGAATCATTGTTGACACAAATCACAATTTTGGCAGACATTGGTAACTTTTGCATGAGAATCATAGTCTTTAATTTTGAGCCTAGTCCATGATGGTGGATGTGTTGCCGTGTCTGGCTTGATGTAGAGATGGCAGTGATGGGGTGGTGTTGGTTTGATCAGCAATTTGATTGTAGTCAGTTTTATCAGAGAATGGGTTCCTCCTATGAGAACCTACCTGAGTGACCCAGACCATCCAATCTACGACAGTGACTTACCTCTGCATTTCATGGCTCCAAAAATAGGAATCTTTAATATGTTGGTTTATAGTCTTCCAACTGAGAGCCCAGATGACTAGTAAACTTAGTAAAATATGTCATATTTGGTTCTTAGGAATATTGTCTAAGGCAAGGATAATCACTTTAAGTTCAGCCTATTGTACTGAATCGCCCTAACCACAGCAATTCTTCAAGAGTTGTCATTGCTCCATGAGAGATCCTTATATTATTCTACTTGCTCCTTTCTGGTTTTTTTTTTTTTTTGCTCTGGCTTTGGTTTTTTCCTAACATACTTACTCAGCTGAAGGCTTAGGATAGTCCTCTGCATATCTCCAGAGTTCTGTCTTCCTTGAATTCTGAGTTGAGAATGGTGAGACTACTGAGCTCTATGTAGGTCCCCATCACCTCTGTACTAAGACCTGTCTCCCACCAGTAAGGGAAATCATCAAGCACATTTAGTTCATGCCTCTGCTCTCAGTGATTACTGTTCTGTGCTTCCAGTTATTCAGTAGGTGAAATTGCCATTTCCTACATTTTGTCCCATTTTGTAGTTTTTCTATATGGCCAAAGTGGAAGCTCCCTATTCTTATTTATAGTGGGAGCGGTAAAAAGGGGCTATTTCTTGGAAAGTTCTTCCTCTCTAAGAAAAATAAGGGCCAGGGTGGTCAGATGTTGGAAAACAAAAAAGACAACATAAGATACATTCAGAAATAAGAATTGTCCAAAAGCTTGGTGTGTTCTTTTGAACTATTTTTAGGAGGATCTTAAGCATCATATGAGAATTGAGTCTGCAGATTCTCAGCCTAATTCTTAAAATGATAAACCAAACAGAAGTACCCAAGCTTTTTACAGCTTCACCAATGGTGTTACAGGATGCTCCTGTGATTATGAGTTTATTGACCTTTTCTTCATCCTGCTTTGCACACACTATTCTTGGCAAGCACACTCTTTGCTGTGAGGCTGATGAATTACATTCTTGGCTGGGAGCAGTCTCAGCATCACAGCACCAGTTTGATGGACCACAGGTTGAAGATAAATGAGTAGGGAATATATACAATTTATTAATTTTCCCATGTAACTATTCCAGCCAAGATCCTTTGCAAGGCAAAGGCAAAGCTAAAACAGACACCATTAACTTACTAACCTACTCCTCTCAACTACTGGCTCTTCTCTCTTGACATATATATGATTTTAAATAGCCACACATCTAAATTCAGATCTCATCTCTCCCTATGTTTTAAAGTTCATCTGTTCAACTTTTCTTCCTTTTTGGAACTGTTCTTGATCAGTTTGGAAACAAATTTTTTGCTCTCCTTTTAAATAGTGAGACAGTTTAGTCAGTTGTTTTCTTGTACATTCCCTACATTTCAATTATCTTTGACCAATTTTCAGTTCTCAAAACTGTAGTGGAAGTCTCTGAGGAACTATTGTCTTTTTTAAGCTCTAAGTATATGAACTAGGAAGAGAGAAAGGAAAAGTAAGGAGCAGCCATTGAGGGACTTTTTATTCTGTAGCAGGCTCTCTTTTTGGGATTATTTATAAGGTAACTCATTCAACAACCTTGTGATACACACACACACACACACACACACACACACACATATTTTAAACAGTAATATGATTTCATGTTTATTATTATATGTATAAGCAGTTCAGAAATATAAAAGGTGACTTCATTATCCCCATTCAAATCCCATCTTTTTCCTCTGAGAAACCAATATTAATAATTTTGAGTTTTGTATTACTTATATACAAATACATTCAAACACACAAATTTATAATTTGGTAACTTTTATATGGCATATTCATTATGTTTTTCAACTCACTTGTTTTAATCTAGAACTAAATTTGATTTTTTTTCTAGCAATCACAGTATGCTGACTTTTAAAATTGCCATATGATGTCCTATTGCATGTGGTAGCTTAATTTTTAAATCACTCACTGCCCTATTGTTAAGAGGTATAGAATATCTATAATTTTTATGTTGTAAATAATGCTGCAGCCAATATCCAGATACTTACATCATTTTTTTACATATACAAATGTATTATTCATTTGCTTACTGTATTTGGCTCTTTCCCCTTTTCCAAGAGACTGTAGTTTAATTAGCAAATGCATAGCCTAGTAGCTCTGCCAGGTTTACCTCAATCTTGCTAAGGAGTTTAAATGATCCCCTCCTCATTCCAGCAGTTTTATGCTGAGTGATATTGCCAGCCAGACATCAAATTCCTAATTCACAGCCATTCGGCTCAGAAAAGTATTGGGTGTTCCAGTACTTAAATTGTCAGAGCAGGTTCATAGACTTATAGGATAAGAGATTAAAATGACCTGTTGGGTCAACTGTTCTATATACCTGCCAGCAAAAGATTGTTCCTTACAATGTACATTATTAATGGAATGAACTGGAATATATATTTTTTTTAAATCAATCCTTCCACTTGAATGAAAAAAAAAAAGGAAGAAGTTGTCAATGAGAACAGGGATCCATGAAATAAATGGTTTCAGACTTATGTAAAGAATGATGATATAGCTATATTTCAACAGAATTATGTTGAGCAGTGTCATTTTGTCTAATTTAAAATGTTCTATCAGTAGAACCTCTACCATTCTCTTAGGACACTATTTCATTATTTAAGACTGATTACAAGCAAGAAAAAAAATTACCTTTCAGGTAAATTTGCTAATATTCTTAAGTTTTAGCTGGGAAAGGTTTGATAACTAAGGTAATGGACCATATTCTGATTTCATAAATAGTTACTTAAATAAAAAAGAATACTGTCAAATTGGAGATGTGACCCTTCTCATATGCAAATGTACAATTTGGTGCTACATCATAGATTTTGTAAAAATTAAGTGAGGACAAAAAAAAAATCTGTTCTTAGCACAATTCCTGACACAAACTTGACAAATATTGCTGTTTTCTTTATTTCATCCCATTTATTCCCCCTCCTTGCCAACTAGATTCATGTTCTAATTCTTTCAGTCTAAGCTATTCTTATTAAAAATATATTGAGTTGCAACTCTATTCCAAATGTTGTGGGATGTAACACTAAATGGAGAGGGGTAGTAAAGGGTGATTGCTCTGCCCTCTTGGATGTTATAACCTAGTTGGGAAATCAGTTATTAATCAAAGAATCACAGGAATAAATAGAAAAAATTTAAACTGTGGTAAATGAAAGAAACATGCAACAGGAGAGTCCAGATTATTAGATCTAAACTGCATAGTCAGAGCAAGATCCTGAATGGTGAATCCAAGTTTGCAAGATGCAGAGGAGAGACCTGAGTATTTTATACAGAGGAAAAATATTGAGCAGATGTTCTCTTGTGAGAGGAAGCATGGTAACAGCAGTAATTGAGTGAAAGACAACTTGGCTGGCGAGTAGAAAATGAGAGGATTATGGATCAGATGAAGCTGAGAAGATACAAGAGCAAGAAATGGAAACATCTTGGACAGGAACAAAAATGGCTGTAAGGAAACCAGTTAGTATTTTGGGAAAGATATCATGCATACTTGGATTAAAGGAGAGATGTGGTAAAGTATTTCTTTAGAATTTTCCACTCTTCAATCTAGGAAGCATGATGCTAAAAACTATAATAGGTATTTTTAGTTTTACCCCATGTGTCCTAAACCTGCAAACCTAACTTGAAGATTATATCAGAAATACAACAACAAAACTAGGAATCTAATTTAGAAGCAGTCAATCAGTTTGCAATAAACTGATATTTATAAAGTTGTTAAAAGAGTGTATAATAGGAAAAGTGACATTTTAAGATATAGTCTCTTTCCAGTTCCACCAAAAGCTTTTTAAGTTAGTTAACCTCTTAGCTTCAGTTAGCAATAGAGTCTAATGATAGAGGATGGAAAAGAAATTACTGATGTAGAAAATTCCTGATCTTTAAGAGTTGAGAAGACTATATTTAGTTATTTTTCCAGTGCCCTGCTTCTAATTACCATCCCCTTCCTAGTCCTTAGAAATATTTGTGAACTGAAGTATTCTGGTGGATAATGTTAAAATTTTGACCCTTGATCTAGAATAGGAAATATCTCTTTTTTATAAGAAAATGAAGGTTTGTTCAAAAGAATTTTACTCTTGGTTGTATTTTGAGTGATTATTTACCTGAATATTTTTTCCTTATAGTCTCTAGCCTCTTTGAGGGCAAGATCTTTATCTTACTCATATATGTGATTTCAGGACTTAATAGCCAGTAAAGCAGAGATGACAAATATCTGATGAATAAATGAAATAATTAACTGCAGTTTCTTGTATCTATAAGCTGAATCATTAATCTAGTATCATCGTCTAATCTGTGGCATTTTATAAATCTAAAAGATACCTAATAGAGTAATTGATATAATAATACACCCCTCATTTTACAGGGAAATAGGGACCAGAAAAGATAATTTAGTTAAATTACTCTCAGTTAAATAATGTATCTGTTATGTTAAGTTTGAGAATATTATTTAGGATGAAATATAGAAAGTAAAAATAAAAGTTTTATCATCATATACCTATTTAATAATCTGTTGATTTCAACAAAGCATGCATGGCCATTGTATTATTGAAATGCATTCCAGAGGTATTCACACTTAATCAGATATTGGTATTTTATATATCTAGAAATAAACAGTCATTCCATGGAGCTCCTATTTTATTTTCCTTTATGTTCTGAGATGTGGTGTTATTTTGACCTTTAGTTTTATTCTCTGGTTTCATCACAAGATGGAGCCAGTGTGTCTCTGTCACCACAGAATAAGAATTAACGGATAATCTTCATGTACTTGCATTGGAGGTTGGAAACAGATCTAGTGAATCCCAAGCATCTTTACATTTCTCTTTTCTTTTAAAATTCCAGTATCCCCACTGAAGCAATTGGTGAATATTTCTCTAGAAGTTGTCTTCAAAGTTCAGATATTTTATATCTAAGAGAATTCCATATCAATATATCACTCGTACCTGACTACTAATTTTAATAAGTCACCCACGTATAGGAACACACACACAGCATGCACACACATTCAGGGCTACAGTCATTGTTCTTGTTCTGGCCTATGTTCAGAAACTTTTTTTACCAGTGACTTCGATGTATTATATTTAAATCTCAGTTCATAAATTCATGTCCTAATTTCCAGAGGCTGGTTGGTGGAATTTTAACTTCAATCATGCTTGTGGTTCTCCTCACTCAAACTTCCAGGATCTTAAACCATAATACACATCAGGGAGGACTAATTTGTCACTGATCATCTGTTTCCTTTGAGATCCTATTAACTTCTGCTTCTGTGCCCTCCTTGGGTGTGTGGGTCACCTATTGTAGTGGCGGAAGTTCTGAGCGCTTCCAGTCTTCTCGGTGTAACACGTGGCCATTCATTCTGAGGTTCTTCTACTTACTTAGGGATTCTGCCAAATTCTCTCAAAGGACACACCTCACACATACACCGCACGTGTGTGTATGCATGTGCATGCACACTTCTCCCAGCTGGAAGCATCTCTCTTTACTGTAAAGATAAAAGATGTCTCTTCACATCCTATTCATTTCAATGGGTTTAGACACTTGAAAACAAAAGCTGTGAAGCTGATACACAAGCCTCATTTAAGGAAAAAATGTACAGTGTGGCTACCTACTTAC
Organism: Eonycteris spelaea; assembly: GCA_003508835.1. Classification (NCBI taxonomy): domain Eukaryota; kingdom Metazoa; phylum Chordata; class Mammalia; order Chiroptera; family Pteropodidae; genus Eonycteris; species Eonycteris spelaea. Next base: position 1,733,522 of record PUFA01000168.1, read on the forward strand.
GGAAGGGAAGGAAAGGCAGATTGATGGAGGAAGAAAACAAAAGATGTGAGGAAAAAATAGAAATCTCTCTCAGAAAATTATTTTGACAAATATGCACAGAAATTCATTCAATAGCTACAGACACTATGCTTTCTTCCGCATTGTATTATTATATGCAAGAAGCTTTGTCCTGTTTTGTTAAGGAAAAAAGAAACAACCAATGTCTGCACATGGGAGAGTTCACTAACTAGCAAATGTCCCTGATTCAGTGAATCAGGTAATTAGTTTGTGATAAACAAATTAATTATGTAATGCCTTCATCCCAAAATAATTTAATGGAAACTTGAATTATTAAACTGCAGTGGAATATGCACACGTTTCCACTATTCATCTGACCTTTTTTTTAAGCCAATGATTAGGCCACACCTTGAGTGAGGATAGTGATGGAAGGGACTGGATGCATGGAGAAGCTGTGACTCCTTGATATTACAGTTTTTATTTTGCACCTATGTACATATTGTTTTAAACTGTTATTTGCTATTTTCTCCATCATTTATTGATATAATAGACCATTTTCCAGGAAAGCATCTCCTAAATATTCCATGCAAAATTGCTGCTTACTAATAATTAACTTGAGAAGCAATCGTTGATGAATATGTTTAAGAAAGCTTTTGTTTCGACAGGTTCTACCAATGCTTTTCCCAAATCAGGTGTGTGTGTGTGTGTGTGTGTGTGTGTGTGTGTGTGTGCGCGCGCACATAAGTTAATGAATTTGATCCAACATACCATGAGAGCAAAATAAAAAACAAGACAATCTGCCTTTTGCCAAGAAAACTTAGGGTCCACTGATTTAATTAAACATTCAATCATTGAAATATTTTAGATGTCAAAACTACAGCAACAAAATAATTTTATGCCCCCAAATATACCAGACTAGAAAAGAAAAAATAGTCATGTATCATGCCCTGAGGGTGAACAGTGAAATGCTCAATACCTTCACAGTGCCTGGAACTAAGCTACTTCCTTGAACAAAAGGAAATATGTATATTTTTCATTGCTTGTAGTTTCTGGATGGTGATCATATCAGCCTCAGTGACAGAGCTTTCTTCCTTTTTATTCTACAACCTCTCAAAATTAGTATATTGTTTTCCTTTGCTGTGGTTTCAAGTTCTATACAATGCATACTTTTTCAATGTGTTCTACTTTCTCAAACTTACTGTCTTATCATAATTTAAATAGTTTCTCTGTAATCTTCTTCTGTGCTCAACAGTACTAAATAATTGAGTTTGTTTTATCCATATTTTTTCTCTTCTTTTGCTACTACATTCTATTTTATCTTTACTATTTATTTCATTAACTTCTATGCCCATTTTTAAAGGGTTTTAGTATTATGCAGAGAGCTGAGGAGGGAAAATGAGGTGTTCTATCTTTTATTGAATCATTTATTTGTTCTTTTATTCATGAAACATTTACTTAATGGTAATTGTGATTGAGATCCTGCATATAAAGAAACTTATGAGATTTATTTTCTACACTCCAAGAATGAATAGAAACTGAATAAATTACATGTCAAATTTAGAAGGATACTAAAGGTTATCTAGGTCAGAAGCTCCATGGACAGGATACATCAGAATCATCTCTAGGGTTCTAAAAAATGTGGAATCATAGATTCCACATCTCAAGACACTCAATGAGTATTCAAAGGGTTAGAAAATGTGTGTTTATTATGCATCCTAGGTGACTTTGGAATGTCAGAATGACCACAAAGAACAATTTGGAAACAAACTTAGATCCATTTCTTGGATTTTTTGTTTTATAATATACATGTAATACAATATATATTGTATAGAATGTATTATATAATATATTTTATTATGTATTATAAAATACACACATATATTTACTACTTTTGGATTTACGAAGTCAAAGCATCAAAATTCCTGAGGCAGCACATACACTGTCTGTGCAGCTCTGATCAGTATAAATTCTTCTTGCCATAAATAAAAATGGTCTCCTTATAACATCCACCAGATGATCCTTTTTCTTTCTCTTGATTATAAACTGTATTAAAACTTTTGAGAACACCAAAAAAACGATTCTTGTGTCTTTCCATCAATTCTTCATAGTTAAAATACAATGTAACATTTAAAACATAACACAGCATATGCTTGCAGAAAGTTAGTGGCTTTTCATTAGATTTTATGATTACTATTGAAAAATACTTCTATTCATGATGAATTTTTCTCATTTATTTATGATCTTCTCACGTTAGTAGATGAGGTGCACACTTACTCTGCCTAGTAATACAGCAACTATTGTCATGTATAGGCAATCAATGCAATACTAAAAATGTCACTGCTCCCCAGCAGGCCTCCATGTTTATATTTTTATATTTTATTTATTCTCACATTATTCCTATTATTCACATAATACAATCTCTTACTCCAAACATATATTACTCATAGTTTCACTCAACTATCTTCTATGAATAGTAACACTTTCCCATAATATTTCAAAGATTTGTTCATAGAATTTTAATGTAAAGTAATATTAGTGAATCAGAACATCTGCACCTGAGAATAACATAGGAGTTAGACTTGACCTCTTGGTGCTTGTTCTCAGTATCCAACAATTGTATTCCATGTTGTTCTAGGTGTCTCTGAACTGTCTTGGACAGTGGGTCCATTGGTGTGGTGTTGTGTGCTCATGTTCCAAAACTATATGTCTATGACTATTTAGTAAGGGGCTGAGAGTTGGAAGACACTGCTTTCTATTAAGACCAGATCTTGCTTTGGACATACAAAGAAGATAAAAATGTTCTAACAAACTCAAAAACCTAAGGAATCCTTTTGTATATATCTTTTATAACTTACACTACTTTCTTATATTAACACACACTTAGGCTGAAAATGATAGCACATACTTTTCTATAACGACTGCACCATTTTGCATTCCCATCAATGGCATCCCCATTTCTACCCATCTTCATCTACACTTGCCTTATATTGTTACTTTTTATTGTTGTGGTCCTTTGTTTTTTAATAATAGTAATGAGATGACAACTCACTATCATTTTGATTTACATTTCCCTGATGATTAGTTGTTTAATTTGAGCATTTTTCTGAGCACCATGTGAAGATTCCTTAAAAATTAAAAGTTCCCAGCAGTCCTACTTTCGGCTATTTATCCAAAAGAATTGAAATCAGAATCTCAAAGATATATCTGCACTCATATTTTCATTGAAGTACTATTCACAATAACCCAGATGTGAAACAGCCACAGAAAGACAAATACTGCACGATCTCACTTATATGAGATATCTAAAATAATCAAATTCATAGAATCAAAGACTGAAATGTTGGTTGCTAGGGCGAGGGGAGAGAAAATAGGGAGCTACAAATCAAAAGGCACAAAGTTTCAGTTGAGCAAGGTGAATTGGCTCTAGAGATATACTGTGACATCGTACCTATAAGTCAACATTAATGTATTATACACTTGAAAATTTGTTAAGAGGATAGATCTGATGTTAGGTGTTCTTATAACGATGATAGCACACAAAGAAAGGGGAAATACGGAAATCCATAGTTTCATTTCCATTCAACTTTTTTTTTAAATCCTCAGTTGAATATAGAATGTTTAGAATGTGTGGGTATCAGGAGTTCAATAAAAGGAATTTTTACAGTGTTTCTAATGTCTGATAGAATTAAACACATATATATGTTCAAACTAAAAAAAGACTGGTGATTCTGCATGCAAGTAAAATAATTTCATATTTGTACCTAAAACTGGCATTGCACAATGTGATGATAAACAGTAAAATTTATGTTATTTTAATTTTTCTTTACTTAGAATGACAATTTGTGATAAAAATTGTAATTAAACTTTTCATTTTGAGATAATTTTTTTATTTACGTACATTTGTAAGAAATAAAACAGAAATCCTATGTACACTTTATTCAGTTTCCTCAATGGTGATATTCTACAAAATTATAATGCAATATCATAAGCTGGATAATGACATTGGTACAGTCAAAATACAGAAAATTTTGAAGAGTTCTTAAATTATAAATTCAATTTCTTTTACAGTTATAAGGCTATTCAAATACTCCATTTTGTCCTGAATGAGTTTTGGTAGTTTGTGTTTTTCAGAAAAGTGTTCCAATTAATCTAAGTTATCATATTTACATGCATAAGGTGGTTTGTGGTATTCCCTTATTATCATTTTAGATGCCTGCAGGGTTTATAGTTGTAGTCCTTGTTTTATTCCTGATTTTGATAATTTGGATTATGTTACAAGACTCTAGATCTTATTAAATCCTGTTTAAGTGAGTGAGATCTGGCCTCTGTTGACATCCCAGTGGAGGGAGTTGTTCCTCATTACTGCTGGGTACACTTGGGGACATGTGGAAGTACTGGTTCTCTACATAGTCTCCACTAACATCATGGGAGGTGTTATTTATAAAATGAAAGAGCTGAAAGTCCTAGCTCCCCACTTTGCCTTCTCTAACACCACTATGTGTAAGTTATGTGGGTAGACTCTTTGTTATGACATTAAAGTATAGGCTGCCTACCGGCCTTTACTGGCATGGGTAGTATTGAGGCCACAGTTAGTTCTGTGGTGTTTGGCTGATACTGAGTGGTTATTGTCTACAAGTTTTCTGTCTTGCTGGGCTGCCCCTTTCCTTATCCTATGGCTAGAGAGGTCAGGGTTTTTTTTATTTATTTTATTTTTTTTAGTCTACACCCATTGATATAAAAACCAAAGAAGTCAACGTGTCTTTCCTTAGGCTTCTAGGTAACTAGCCAACCTGTTTTCTTCTCTAACATTCATAGTTTGTTTGTATTTGTTTTATATATGCTGTCCAGGGTTTTCAGTTGTGCATAGCAAGAGATATAGTGAAAAGTATATCTACTCTGCAGAACTCCACTATTACTTTTGTTATACGTAATAAAATATTTTTATGGAAAAACATTATCTATTACATCTGTAACAGTACTTTATTACTTTTGACAGGTTCTGCATTTTTCTACATTTTCACTTTTTTCATTAGACCTTGCCAAATTATGTAACTGGTCCTGCCTTGGTGTTTGACATGGAAAGAGAGATTTCAGTGATGTTCAATATGCCATTTTGAATTTGAAGTCTTGGAATAGATTTTTTTTTAACATTAATCTGATCATGTCACTCTTTTATTGAAACTATCCAATTGTTTTTGATCACTCTAAGAACAAAGTCTAAATTCTTTAACGAATCATATGAGGATTTATATAATCAGGACTCTGGCCCTCTCTAGCCTCATTTAACATGTGTTGCTCATTATTCTTTCCTCTCCAGTCATCATTCTTTCAGTTCTTCACAGCCCCTCTTTATCTCCCACTTCCAGACTTTGAGCATACTCTCTCCCCACTAGAAAATTCATTTCTTCCATTCACCGACTAATTTCTATTCATCTGTTTTTGTCAGCCTAAAGGATCTTTCCTCATGGATGCCCTCCCTAGGCACCAAAATTAGATTAGGGCTCCAATATATCCAACTATGTCACCCTGTACTCTCCTTTTATAACAAACTTTCAGATATTTAATTAACCATTTGCTACCATTTGGACTATAAGCTTTGCGAGAGAAGGGGTCCTCTCTCTCTTTCTTCTCTCCCTCGTGCATTGATGTTACCTGCAATGTCTATCCCTGTATCTAGCATATAATGGTCACTCATTAAATATTTATTAACTACATTAAATATTTATATAAACATAAAATTTACTTTAGGAGAGGTAAAAAAAATCTATTCCACAATTTACATAAATTCATTGATCAGTTTTTTGGCAACTGTTTATTTGGTACCCTATGTGTGAGGTAATGTGTCTTCCTATGTGGTAAGAGTATAAAAGTGATCAAGAAAGGCTATCCATGTTTTTATAAGTTTTGTATCTAAAGCAGGTAGTCAAATTAGATAGATAGATAGATAGATAGATAGATAGATAGATAGATGATAGATCGTTGTTGTGTGTGTGTGGTGTGTGTGTGTGTGTGTAATGATAAATTCTAGGAAAGATCTGAATGGGGTAATAAGATAAAGCATAATTGGGGCAGGCTGCTTGATCAAGGAATTAGGAGAAAAATATTTTATCCAGAATAAACAACAAATACAAAATTTCTAATTTTATTTTGCTGTTTATATGGGTTTTATTTTTTTTTGTAACCTAAAAATCTGGGTAGGTAGTGGTGCTGTCACCATGCTGGGAAAGACTTGGTTGATGAGGTTATTTGAAGGGACTCAGATAAAGAAAAATATTGGAAAATTAGAAATTTTCTTTAGAAAATTTTGAGTTTGAACTGCCTGTTAAGTGTGCAAACAGATACATGAAATAAAAACTTTTATGTATGAGACAAGAACTCAGTTTTATACAGTTTTGTATATTCTCATTGTTCTTTTGAAGGATCAGGATACTTAGAATAATGCTAGATAAACATGGCCTTCAATGAATAGAATAGTTGAGAAATCAATATTTCTAACAGTTGACTAGAATGATCCTGAAGAGGGAAAAATGTTCTTTGAACTATATCTAAAGATATTACATTTCTTAGTTTCTTTTTCACATGAAATAAGGACATTCACCCCTTGAAATATGTGAGTACCTAAGACATAGATTCTATTTATTATACCACTCAAAAAATCCTATAAACTACAGAAAAACTCTTATTTTCCTAAGGAATCTATTAGTGTACAAATGATACATATAAAATATATTCTGTATGTGTCCCCAAACACTTGACCATTACAGAGGTTTATTTTCGCACTTATTGTTTACAATTTAAAATTTTATTGTAAATATTTTACTGAATTTTAAAGGAGTATGAATCACCATTAAATATGAATACACTTCAATTTTTTCATACTCTTCCATAGCACACAAAATTTAACTAAAATGTTTGTAGTTTTCATTGAAGCTGTTTGAACCAATTCAGAAAAAAAAAATGATAAGAAATATTTTTTTCCTCTAGACTCATCTTAGTTTTTGTATTATTTTATCTTTAATTATAGTCAATGATACACTTATAAAATGTTTTCATGAACACGAATTCCACCATGAAACTGTAATTACACCATACTCCACATTTCCCTTTAAGGTTTTGTTTACATAAACTGTATTGCAGTAAAGTGCAAAAAATTGCAAATATATATAAGGTACATGATATTCCCAACATGTTGTGCTAATCAGAGCCTTTGGAAGAAATATTGTGTCTTAGACTCCAGAACCATCCATTGTCCAGACTTGTTCAGTGCTAGGGAAAAATTTAATGTAATTTGTTAGTAATCCCTAAATTCTTCATCAAGATAAAGTCAGATTCTCTTACAGATTAAGAAACCTCAGATAAGAATGCATTTCTTAGCTATTATAGCAACAATGCCATGTAACAAATATTACATGTCTCAAAATTTCAGTAGCATATTTCAATAATTTTACTTCTCACCCATGGGTGTCCAGGTCAGCTGGGGACACCTCTGTTTCCTAATATAGGTCAGTTCAGTGCTTCCTTTTGATGTTTTTTTATCCTCCCTGGGACTGGTGGGCCAGAACCTGAAAAGACAGATCTAATCACTCCAGCATATTTTAAGCCCTTGCTTGCATCAATCTGTTGGTCATTTTCAACAACAACAAAACAGTTTCTTTGGAAAACTTAAGGCATTTTACCCAAGATACTTTTCTTATCACCTACTTCTTAAAAATTCCTCTGATGGACCCAACCCGAAGATCTTTCTCTGTGTGCAAGAGATTACTTGCACCATTATTGTCTAAGCAACTTTACAAAAGTTGTTTCATAACCATTTTTATAAAGTAATTTTTTTAATAATAATTTTATCTCAAGTTTGAAAGCATCTTGGAACTATATACTAGTGATTTTTCCCCGTTTTTATCATGTGTTTGGTACAAAACCTTAAGTAAAATAAATCTTGTTGAAAACTATATGAGATGGTAATGACTTTTGGAATCAGATAGTTTTGATGTGAATTCTGTTTATTAATAGTATAGCGATCAAGATAATTACATAGCCTATAACACATGTGTGCTTTAACAAAGCTAAGATTTATTATCGGCTCTGTATCTAATGAAGTCAGTAAGGGTCTCCATCATCATCATTATTCAGGTATTTGGAATGATGAAAGCTCTTCTTGACACACGATTCACCACTGCAGATGAAAGGAGCATAGCACAATCATCGAAATAGTCCGTAATGGCATAAAAACCAATAGATGCACATTTCTGTGCTATTGTATTACATCGGGATATCTATATAGAGATATTACATCTCAATAAGTTTAAGAAGACTGAAATCACATCAGGAGTCTTCTCCAATTACAATGGTATGAAACTAGAAATCAAGTCAAGAAACAAAAACAAACACACACCAACAAATGGATGCCAAAGAAGATGCTACTAAACAATGAGTAGCTTAAAAAGAAGATCAAGGAAGAAATCAAAAGAAACCTTGAGACAAATGAAAACACGATGACCCCAGATCTATGGGGCATACTGAAAGCAGTCCGAAGAGGGAAGTTCATAGCAATACGGGCTTACCTGAGGAAACAAGAAAGTTCTCCAAAACAATGTAACCTTTTACTTAAAGGAAGAGAAAAAGAAGAACAAAGAAGAGCAGAGATACAATGAATCATTAATGATACTGAGAACAATTATCGGCCAACATATTCAACAGTCTATAAAAAATGGATCCATTTCTAGAAGCATATGACCTTCTAAGACTCAAACAAGATGACACAGAAAAATCTAAACAGACCAATTATGACCAAGGAAATTGAAGCAGTCATCAAAAAACTCCCTACAAATAAAAGTCCAGAATCAAATGATTTCACAGGTGAATTCTACCACCAAACATTCAAAGAATTAATACCTATCCTTCTTAAACCATTTGGAAAAATAGAAAAAAGGAACTCTTTGAAACTCATTTTACAAAACGAGCAATGTCCTGATACTGACACCAAACAAACATCTTAGAAAAAAGAAACCTACAGGCCAATGTTCTTGATAAACATGCGTGAAACATTTCTCAACAACATACTGGCACACTGGATTCAAGACATTGAATCCTTCAACAAGACATTAAAGGATTATACTCTATGACCAAGTGAGATCTCTGGCAGGAATGAAAGGATGGTTCAACATCCATAAACCAGTCAATGTGATACATCAAAGAATGAAGGATAAAATCGTATCTCAGAAAAACCTTAACATCTTTGACAAAAAGCCATCCATTCATGATAGAAACTCTCCACAAAGTGGGTATAGAAGACATACCTTAACGTAATTAAGGTTATCTATGACAAACCCACAGCTAACATCTTCAATCATGCAAAGCTGACTTTCCTCTAAGATCACGAACAAGACAAGTACATCCATAATCACCACTTCTATTTAACATAGTACTGGGAGTCCTGGGCACAGCAGAGAACAAGAAATCGAAGGCCTCAAAATCAGAAAAGAAGTACAGCTACTATTTGCAGAGGATGTAACATTACGTGTAGGAAAACCTGAAGACTCCACTAAAAAAAACTATCAGAACTGATAGATCAATTCGCTAATTTGCAGGATACGAAATCAATAGAAATCTGCTGCATTTTCTTGACACTAACAAGAAACCATCAGAAGGAGAAATGAAAACAATCCCATTTAGAGTTGCATCGAAAAGCAGAAAATATTTAGGAATAAATTTAAACCTGTGAAAGACCTGCATCCCGAATACTGTAAGACATTGAGGACATTGAAGAGGATACAAATAAATGGAAGGATATGCCACGCATGTTGATTGGAAGGATTAATATTGTTCAAACGTCCTTACCACCAAAAGCCATATACCGATTCAGTGCAGTTCCTCCAAAATAGCAATAGCCTTCATCTGAGAACTAGAACAACTGATTCTAAAATTTATATGGAACCACAGAAGGCCCTGAATAGCCAAGGAAACCTCAAGAAAGAAAGAAAGAATGAGGTATCACACTCCCTAATTTCAAACTACACAACAAAACCACATGCAGCACTGGCTGCTAACTTACTTTCCCAATTGGAAGCTCTGTCAGTTATTTCTACTTATATTTCAATAGTGAAAGCAAGTTATGTGGTCACCTTAACTAGAAAGGAAGAGAGTAATACAGTCCTATCAAATAGTATGTGACATACAGTGGTAGCACCATGAAATAAAAACCTTTATTATCCATGCTTTATACAAAATAAGTCTTATGGCTGTAGAGTAACTTCTGAAGCCACACAGTTTTTAAAGTAATCAATCTGTAATTTAAATCCATGTTTCTAAGAAATGAGAACCTAAGATTTAAATCATAGCATTTCACTACCATTTCATGTGAAATAGGCTCTATGGTGGAGAGTACATGCTGACAAACACGTTATCTTCCCTATCTTTTCCAATATTTAGCTTATATTCTATCTGTATCCTGACTATGATATTCAGAAGAACCTCATATTTTTTCCTGTTGCTATAGATATTATCTGCCTCCTCCCAAATTATAAGATTATGGAGGCAAGTTGTAGAAATCATGTCCTCACCTACAAAATATTTAAGACTTGTTGATGTGACTATATATCAAGACTATTTTTCTTTAACTGCATTATTAGGGAAACAGGGAACAGAGTGGATCTTTCTTCTGAGAAAAGGAAAATATTTTCACTAAATTATTTTCTTTGTTCCAGGAAATACCTGCTCTTGTAGGGTAGGTAAGAAAGTATTTTTCTTCTTTATGTTTCATTTTTCTCTTTTAAGTCTAATTCTTCCTTTATCCTTGGATCACTTTATGTATTTTTCTCCCCTCTGTTGGAAGGTAGTCACATAAAGTGTCATTATGGAGGAAAGTAAAGTTGATACACAAGGAAATGGCAAAAAAGAGAAAGTACTAATATTTGAATTCAGTTGATTTGCACTTTGATTCCTACCTCAGAATTCCAAATGCATACGACCTCAGTTTAGAAGTTTTGAGAAACACATAGTACCATGGAAAATTTTGGTTTCATATGTGACATTCCATCTGCTTTCCATTCTAAAGTTATCTTTTTTAATCATAAAGCTGATGACATAACTCCCCTGTTTAATATCCTTAAATAGCTTTCCCTTTTTCCAGGATAAATAACTCCTATGCATTTCCCCAGCATGCCTAATCTTTTCAGCCCATACTTCATGTTTTACTTTCCAACCATACAGAACTATTTTTAATTTACCTTGTTTACTCTCAACCTCAATTTTTATGTATGATTTTTTTCTCTACCTGATAAAAATATTGGCCTACCTCCTTTCTTGTATTACTCAAACTCATCCCTTTCTTGTGTAAATATAGAAATCACCCCAAGTGATAGAAACCACTGGGAAATCTTCCTGTGTACTACCAAAGCACTTCATCCCAGGGCTTAACAGACTGAGTAGACTATTTACTAATAAGTTCATATTTACTAATAAGTTTATGTCACTAGACTTTAAACTTCATGAAGATAGGATTTGTATCTTATTTATTGTTATATATACAGGGCCTAGAATCGTTTGCATAGATGATTCAATAAGTACAGTAAGTACAATGGTACATTCTGTTTTGGGGAAACTTCAATTTGGAGTTTCTGTGATTAATTTATACCACAATTAGTTTTATCCCAGGTTTTTTAAAAAACAAACAAACAAATAAAAAAACCCCTGCCTGAAATACTTAGTTTGAGACAGCAGAGCTGTCCATCCAGTTGGTGTATATGGCCACTGCACTGTTGCAACCTCTTCTACCTCTGAAAGCATTTTATTGGAGCAAAATCAGATAAGAAAATCCATAACAGACAAACTAAACGTAATGAAAGTTCAAAAGTGCAGAAGGAAAGGATGAGCCTTATATGGAAGGAACAAGATAGAGAAGGGCCAGAAGAGGAAGTTGGGATATAATTAGAAATGACATACATTTGACCCCACTAAGAGACTTCTGAAAACATTAACTGTAAACCTGTCTATCAGCTATGTGCAGAGCCAAGTAATAAAGGGAAAGCATGGACTTAGATCAATCATTCTAGCTAAGTTTAATGAAGAGAAGACTTTCCTTATTACAGTGGTCAATAATATCAATATTTGTTCAGGTGCACACTAACTGAAACTGCAGCATTACACCTGTAGGATATAACCATATATCCCTTAATTCTTACACAGGCATGGTCTTTATTTAAATGTCACTGATTACCTTACATTTACTCTTGCTTGTAATAAAGCTCTTTTGACAGGTGTGTGCGTGTGTATGCCCATGTGTACTTAATGAAACAATTTTGATTACCAAATCTCAAGTAAGAATGTTGGATGTTTATATAAATCAAAGACAAGGCTCCAAAGGTCAATATTGAATCTGTGTGCACATTTCTTGAACTATGATTTTTTAGACAAATGGCCTAGCTCATTGCCCTGGCCCTTGTCACTGAAATTTAAATTAACCCTCCTCTTAGGCAATTAGAAAAAAATATATAAAGCAATGAAACTCTAATTGTATTTCTGAATTACAATTGGATTGATCATAAACAGTTACAGAGTTGATACTCAACAGTAAACAGAACCATATATCAGAACATGTATTTTAACTCTGATTTCAAATTGGGATATCTAGAAAATATTTGTGAAAAGACAAGGGCTATAAAGTAGTCACTCTCTCTAGTCTCATATTCACCCTTTTTTCTTTTCATTTCAAATACTGGAGTAAAAAGAGCTTTTACCTTTTCTGTAGATGCCAATGAACTTAACTTCTGAATCTCTTGCTCTGCTCAATCTACATTTTATTGTTTAGATTCTCAAAAGGGCTATAATAATTTATTTCATAAAAATATTTATATTATTTTTCTGCTTTTATTTGTAATAAACTCATTGTAGAGTATCCAGAAAATAAAAGAATAAGGTAGAAAAAAATACACCATTAAATAAACTTACCAGTCTTTCCTTCTATATATGCATATTTTGTACTGATGCTGTTTTATTTTTTATCATACTTTAGAAAGTATGTGTATATTATGAATTTTTCTAAGTATTTTTACAATCATGTTTTAGTGGTTACATAATATTCCATCCTATGGATTTATCATATTTTGTATAAGAATCCCCATCTCTGGTCTTTTATATTGGTTCCAATTCTTTAATAAGGAACACATTAGCTATATGTATCTTTGTTACTTGGAGGTTTTTAAAGGCTATATTCCAATAACTGCAATTACTGAGCCAGACTATACATATTTTAAGCCACTTAATACATTTTACAAATTCTTTACCCTAAATTTACTGGTGGTCGATACTGCTGTGATTTATATATGAGGTTGTCCAATTCACTATATCCTACCTTATCAAAGGTGGTTATAAATTTGTACTTAAATATGAAAAAATGCTTCCTACCTCTTTTTCATCTTTATTAATAATTTTATTTTCCTATGTTTTTTTCAGTTTATATCTTGTAATCGAACTTGCAGTTTTATTTAATTAATTAAATGAAGTCTTTATATAGTAATACTATTATCGTATACTGGATTATCTATTGACAAGTAAGTGTCATTTTCTTCTTTCTGTGCTCTTTTATCTGTTAGGGTTTGGAAGTGTGGAAACTGTGTTTCCCAGAAATTCTCAAGTGTGTGGTAGAGTTAGAGCCTAGCAATGTGGAATATTCACACAAGATTTAGAAAATAGAACAGAAAGGGAAGCCATGGTTGCTTTGGCTAAAGTAGCATAATAGGCATGTGCTCTCCAACAGAGTACACATATAAAGTATTACCAAAGGTTTCTGAACATTCTTTTACAAATTGCCCACTTTGTTGCTGTAGGCAACATAGAGGCTGGCATTTGGTACTCCCTGCACTTCCTGGTTTCCTAAACACTGTCAACTGACTTTCACTTCCCCAGTTCCTCAAATTTCTTACACTATATCCTACCTTGCTTGCATTAATTCCTATGTTTCTATTTTTCTACATAAATATTATTGATACATAAGAATATTTACCTTAAATAATTCTTATTTAATTTTGCCTTCTTAAGTTCATAATTTCAAGAAAGTTTATTATACATATATAAAACTTAGCACATCATTCTTTTATTAAAACTTCTTTATTATTGAAAAACATCCTTAAAAATATAAAATTGTTGCACACATTGTACAAACATATAACTTTTATTGAACTGAAGAATTTGAGATAAATTAGCTAAATTGATGCCTCATCACAACTGAACAGTTTGTAGTGCTTCTATATAAACAAGGGACATTATCACACAGTACAACCATCAAAATCAGAAAATGAACATTGATGCATTATATCATTTTATTCTTAGACTTTATATAATATTCATCATTATAGTGTTATTTTTCCAAATGGGAAAGATGTTTATTATATTTATCAATGTAGTTACCATTTGGTGTTCTTTATTCACGTATGCCATTAATTTCTCTTTCTTTAACATTTCTTATAGTGTAGCTCTGCTGGTTATGAATTATTTCAGCTTCTGGATGTGCAGCTATTATTTCACCTGCGTTTTTCAAAGATATTTTGCCTGATATAGAATTCTAGTTTGACAGCATTTTTTTCAGTAGTACATTAAAGATATTTGTACACTATCTTCTGACCAGATCTGCTATCATTTTTATCTTTTTTCCATTAGCCGCAATGTGTTTTTTTTTCTTTGGCTGTGTTTAAGAGTGTCTCATCATTGAATTTAACTGTGTTGATTATATGTCTTGGTACAGTTTCCTTAATTTTCGTTGTGCTTGAGGCTCATTGAGATCACATCATATTTGGGGGAAAAAAATGTTTCTGATTCCTTCCCATCAGGCATTCACATTATATCAGGTTTCTTGAACTTATGCCACATCTCACTGAATCTCTGTTAATGATTTTTATTTTTTTTTAATTTTTATATTTTTCTTCATGTTTCATTGTGGATAGTTTCTCTTGCTATGTCTTCAATCCTTGCTTCATTAATGTTTAAAATACTGTTAATCCCATTCAGTTTATTGTTCATCTCAGGCATAGCTTCAACTCTAGAAGTCTGAATTAGGTCTTTCTGATATGTTCTACTTCTCTGCTTATCATGCTTAATTGAGCTTTCTCAATATATGGAATAAACTATTGTAATGTCTTTATCTGTTAATTCTATCATTTGTATTTTTTTCAGAGCCAGTTTCAATAAGTCAATTTTCTACTCATTATATATTATATATTTTGTTTCTTTTCATGTCTAGTAATTTTGTATTGGATGCTAGCCACCGTTAATTTTATCTTCTTGATTGCCAAATATTTTTGTGCTTATACATGTTTAAATTATTTGGTTAATTTATGTGGAAATTATTTGATACCTTTGTCCTGTTTTTAAGATAAACAAGAACTTTATGTATTGACTTATTTTGGTTCTTTCTTTCTTCAGTTTTAAACATTCTTTTTAAATTAAATTTATTGGGGTGACACTGGTTAATAAAATTATATAGGTTTCGAGTATATTGAATTGTGTATTCACCACCCCAAAATAAATTTCCTTCCATCACCATGCTTTGATCTCTTTTACCCTTATCTATTCCCCTGCTCCATTTCCCTCTGGTAACCACAAAACTTCTGTCTGTGTCTATGAGTCTCTGTTTGTCTCATTTGTTTGTTACTTTCAGTTTTATTTCTCACACGTGAGTGAAATCATATGGTTCTCAAATTTTTCTCACTTATTTCTCTTAGCATGGTAATCTCAAGGTCATCCATGTTGTCACAAATGGCAGTTTTACATCTTTAAATCTAAAGTGACCCCACTTATGGAGCAATCCCTTTTTTATTACTGTCTCATATACTCAGTGTCTCATGAATTATGAGAGTTTCATTTTTGCTTTTGTGAGCAGGCATTATTACTCTTATTGTTTACTCTTTTGGGTGTTTTCCCCCTTAGTCTCTGGTAGTTATCGCAAATGTGTGCACTGATCTGCACATAGCTAAAGACCTGAGGAAACTTTCTGCATATCTGCAGATAGCTCTCTCCCTTCCCTCCTCCCTCCTTCCTCCTTCCTACTTCTTTCTTCTTCTCTCTTTCCTCTTATCTATCTTCCCTCTCCAGCTTCTTCCTCTCTTGTTCTGTAGCTCTATCCTCTCTGGTACTATGCTCTAAAATTCTAACCATCTTTTCCTCCCTATACCACCAGCTCATTCTCTTCAACTCAGAGAAAACACTACAGTCTGCCCATGTTCTTCCTCATTGCACTATGACCTGGAATCTCTCTCCAAGCAATAGGATTGGACAATCCTAGGATTTGTAGAGTTCATTGTTTCTCTTCTCTCAGAGATAACTATTCTTCATTACCTCTTATGCAATATAATGTAAATTATAACTTCATATTTTTCTGTGCTTTTTTATTTTTGGTTGTTTTGGGCAGAAGAGTAAATCTAGTCCCTGTGATTCACACTGGATAGAAATGGAAGTCATTTATATTTAGTATTATAATATGATGGAAGCCTTTCTATACTCTGTCAATGGATGTGGAATTTGTCTTATAATAAATCAGGAACCAACCAAAAAACTTTCAAGATATTCTCAGATGTATCATTTTTTTAGAAATAGAAGTCACTTGGCAGTTTCTAATCTGGATTTGAGAATGAGAGATAGAAGTTATGAGGCAAATTAGGGATTTACCATAAATTGATAATTTACATAATTACATTTTATTGTAAATTCTAGGTTAATATGCTTTTAAAGCCATTCAATGGAAGTGGGACTGGAAAGAGTGGGAATGATAAAGCTTGAAGTTGATTTTTTAAAAGTTACACAAAATTATCTTGGCATTGTCTTCATTTGAGTTTCCTTAAATCTAGAGCCTTAGTCAAGGAGTTATAGAGAGACATTTACGGAAGGTGATTCATTCATCTTATTTCTTTATTTACTCTGTTTCTTAACAATTGCCTTAATTATCTCCTTCATTTTGAAACACAGAACATCTCATGAGTGTTAGAAGAATATACCAGGTTGCATATTTAAGTCTCATGTTCAATGTTAAAATTGTATTTGTAAGAAAGAAATCATCAACAAAACATAAAGACAAGCTACTCAGTGGGAGAAGATATTCACCAATGTCATATCCAATAGCAGTTAGGTAAGCAGTTCCTTAACTACTATAAGGAATTCATACAACTTAACACCAAAAAAACAAACAACCTAATTTAAAAAATGAGCAGAGGACCTGAGTAGACATTTCTCCAAAGAGGACAAACAGATGGCCAACAGATATATGAAAAAATGCTCAATAACACTAATCATCAGGGAAATGCAAATTAAAACCACAATGAGCTATCACCTCACACCTGTTAGCTATTATCAGTAAATCAACAAACAAGTGTTAGAAGGATGTACAGAAAAGGAACACTTGTTCCCTGCTGGGGTGACTGCAAATAGTACAGCCACTATGGGAAATAGCATGAAGGTTTCTCAAAAAATTAAAAATTCAACTACATTTGAAAGAGCAAATCCACTTCTGGGTATTTATCAGAAGAAATCCAGAACATTAATTCAACTAGATATATGCATCCTTATGTTCATTGCAGCATTATTTACAATAGTCAATATATGGAATAAACCTAAGTGTCCATTGATAGACAAATGGATAAAGGAGATGTGATACATATAGACAATGGAATATTACTCAGCCATAAAAATGAATGAAATCTTGTCATTTATAACATGGATGGACCTAGTGGGTGTTATTCTAAAGAAATAAGTCAGACAGAGAAAGACAAATACTATGTCATATGATTTTACCTATATGTGGAATCTAAACACAAAACAAATGAACAAACAAAACAGAAACAAACACATAGGTACAGAGAACAAACTGATGGATACCAGATGGGAAGGTGATTGGGGGACTGGAAAAAATGGTGAAAGACATTAAGTACAATTTGCCAATTATAATACGGTCACAGGGATGCAAACTAGAGCATTGGAAATATAGTCAATAATATTATAATAACTATGTATGGTTATTCCTTAATAAAATAATTTATTAAGGACATCAGGGTGATCACTTCATAAGGTTTATAAATGTTTAATCACTATATATATATCGTATACCTGAAACTAATATAATTTTGTATGTCAACTGTGATAGGAAATATAAATTTTAAACAATAATTTAAAGATCTGATTTAAAAGAAGAATATGAAGGAATTTCTCTTTTTAAGGTTAGGATAGTGAATGGCTAAAAGTGTGAATCTTGGAGTCATTTTGTGTAAATTCAAATCTGATCTTACTAACTGTGTGAACTCAGACATGCTCCTTAATTCCTGCATGTTTAATTATCTTATCTATAAATTGGAGATAACATTACTACTTACTCATGGAATTATTATAATGATTAAATTATTAAATATATGCAAAGAGCTTAGAAAAGCACTTAATAAATATGCAAAAATGTCTGGCTATTATTTTGTTAGCTGAAAAGTAGTTAATTTTTTCTAGATAAACCTATTAATGCTTTAATGCTACCATGATTGTTTTATTACAGTTGGCTGACTTTGTAATTACCTTAGATCTATATAGAGAAATGTTATTGCCTAATAACTATACAACAGTAATCCAAAGAAGGTTTTGTGATTAATAGAAAAGAGGCTAAACTCTTTGCAAATACTATATATGCTGTCACCTGGTCCTTTATAACCTTGGGCAATAATATCTGTAGAACACTATTCACCTAAGATGTTCCCTAATAATCATTAAAAAAAAAACATTTTATTAAGGACATTATAAAAGGGGAAATTATGTTTTATTATTTATTATCTTATTCTGCATAGTATCTTTATTTAACATTAGAAATAAAAGCTTGTGTTTGAGTCCTCCTGCTTAGGATTATATGAAAAATTGTTTCAATGTACTGCCTGAAGGCTAAACTAAAATGCAAATTTTAAGTCTCTGAATAGGACACTGCAAATCAGACATGATGATGGTCAATGATCCATTAGTCTGTTGAAGTCTATTACAGTATTTTCTGAAATGTCTCTCTAGAGTTATTGCATCTATAACCAGTAACTAGAAAGAAACACATTTCTTGTGTGTCCAGTATTCACAAAAGGAAAAAAAATAGTACCAAAAAAAAATGTATCATGAGGAATTCTTTACTTTAGAAACCTGTTTGTCAGTTAAAATTAATTTTAAAGAAAGAAATACAACATTAACTCTTTTTAATACATGTCCTTAGAGAAAAAGGAACTAATCTACAAAACAAACCAATTCAAAGATTTATTAGGTATTTGAATCCCATACAGACATGCTAGGTAGTGATCATTTAAATTGTAGAAACTAAAAGTGACCACATCTCTTGAACAATTTAAGATAGAAGCATGAAACTGAAATATAGCTTTATTTAAATTTGCATTTTTTCTCACTATTTATGAACCTTTTGGCATATCCTTTGACATTTGGCCTAATCCCTGTTAGGATTTTCTGTTACAGTGTTCTTGAATTTTACCATTCAGTAGACACACTCATGTCTGTTTTGATTAATACTTGGAATACTTTTATGTACAGCAGTATTATAGAATTGAATATATTTAGGGACTTCTTTCAGAAATTCTGATGGTAACTATGTAGATTGTCAGTCATTCTATCTTGCTGGCTTCTAGATTTCTTTGCACATAATATCCTTTAATTAGATGTCTTTGTTTGATATTAATGCCCCTTAATAATCTTAGTGTAGCAAAAGCCTTTGTAAGTATACAAAGGCATAATCAACAACAAAAAATTCACTTAATTTTGCTAAAACTCTTAGAAAATTCTGAAGTTCAGAAGTAAGTCATATTTAAAAAATAAAGACAAATGAGAATAACAGTTGTATCATATGTGATATTGAAAATGTTGGTACACCTTAAAAATCAATAAAAGAGAAATATCTCATAACTTTGAAATATCTTTAAAATATACACATAATTCACAAATAAATAAACATATTCAGTGACTATAAAGAGAAGTTCATATCAATTTTTGAGTAGCAGTAATTCTAGTAGTAACAACAAAATAATACCTATCATTTTTTTAAGTACTTAATACGTGCCAGGCACCATGCTAAGTTATACATCACAGCAGATATAAGTATCATAAACACTGCTTTTTAGATGAGAAAATTGGGACATGAATAGTGCAATTATATTACCCAAAGTTGTATATTGGTAGAGTTGGGTCACAAGTCTAGGGCTGACCAAATGTAATATATAATGTTCTTAAGCACTCTGCTACAGAAATAAAACTTAACTCAACAATGAAATGCCTTTAAAAATTTTTGTCCAACAAATTAGCAAAAAATTAAGAACTGATAGGATTCAAAATTGGCAAAAATACATAGGAAAAGACATTTTTTTTACATTCAGGAAACTAAAAAGTGGTGAAAACTTTTTAAAGGTCAATTTGAAGAAAATGTTTCAAAAGTTTTAATCGATGATTTAATTAATCAAATAACCCTGTACATGCATAATCTAGGATTAATACTAACAAAATTGTCAAAGATTAATCTAGAGTTATATCCATTAAAGCATTGTTTATTAAATAAAAATTAAAAGCCAAATAAAATTCAATAATTAAAAATGTATTAAGTATGGTAAAATGGGATATTTATACAATAAATATTGTTAATCTATCCATGTTTTTTGTTTTAGAAAATATTTAACAGCACAGAAAAATGTTCAGTATTTTTAAGCAAAAAAGGAATTACAAATTTAAACCCCATTATATACTCATATACACACAAAACAATATGTATAGTGCAAACAGGAAGGCTGTACCCTCAAAGTTAATTGTGGGATTAATAACTCCATGAATAATGGGACTATAAATGAGATTTAAATTTCTTCTCCATCCTCTTCTGGTGTCTGGATGAAGAGATGGGTAATCTGAGATCACCGATGGAAAACAGCAGTGTGTTGAGGCGGTTTCATAGAGATTTTGTGCATCTGAGCCTATATTTTGAAACTTGTCCTACTAGCTGTTACATTCTCAGAAGCATATTCTCATCTAATTTCTTCTTTGTTTAGTCCTGAAGGTTTTATACAGATGCTAAATTTCTTGTGTTTGCAATGGTTTTCAGTGTACTGCTATCTTGGAGAAAGGCTGAAAAAACATTTTTTTATTATAATAATACATTTGGATAGCACTATTTTTAAAGCACCTCCATATTTATTAAAAGATTTGATTCTAACACCAATTAAAGTTAATATTGTAAATATTATAGTAGCTATTCAGTTAATTTTTAAAAGGAAATGTTTAAAAATATAGGCATAGGTATATGATTGAGCAATCAATGCAGTAAAAAGCTTCATCTGTGAGTAGATCAAGTAGATAACTGTTTGGTGGCGCCATTTGAGAAACGTTGTCTTGAGTTTTTGCTCCAAGATCTTTCTTCCACCAAAATGGTCTTCCAACACTCCTAGTAAAATGATGATATATGCTTAAAATGGGAGGATTTTATATATGCCAATTATACCTCAATAAAGCTGTTTGAAAAAACCAACAAATACCTGGTCATTATATTCTCGGCTAATTTTTTTAAGTGAATATGTATTTGGAAAGGAGTAATACATTAGTTTAGAGAACATAAATTGCCAACTCACTTTAATTTTAATTCCTGATAGGCCTTAATGCCAAAAAGGGGGAAAAAATGTTTCTATCTAGAGCTGTGTTATAGATCCATTTGTGTTGCTTCCCACTTTTTTACCTGGGCAAATTTTCCAAGGACTTACTATCTTCTGGCATAAATTAGGTTCTCACACTGTTACATACCACCAAGAATGAAAAGTCTTGAATTATTCCTATTTTGAGCAGCTGTGGCAGCTATTTTATTCAATATTAAGCCCCACCGTCAATCATACATAATAAAAGTGAAGTCTATATAACTTCTTGAGACACAGTGATAGCCAACTCCTTTTAAGCTGGCAGCTTACAAACAACTAAATGGCTGTCATATTTGAATGGCCGTATATCATAAAATTTATATTTTACTTTAATATAGACGCAGCCAAGGTACTTTGCAATTTTTACAAAATTGTAAGAATGGAGAATGGAGGACCTTTTTGAAGTATCCAATTTAAAGATTGAAGCATACGAATTTCAAGGGAAAGAGCAATTTAAGGAACTATTGGTAAATCCATATTAGAAGAGGAAAAAAAGATGAGAAAGAGGAAAAAGAAGTCATCTGATGGGCATTCTAACTCAATAACTAGATTCTATATTTTTCTCCAAGTTTTTAAATTAAAATTATGTAAAATTATTTAAAACCTTTGTGTGAATTATAAAGAAAATAAAAAAACCTATCAGAGGCTCTAACTCATATCAACTAATCCTATTGAGCTGTTATTCTAACTCTACTTTAGGAATTGTGATGAATGCTGCAAACATTCCATAAATTAATTTAGGTCCCTGTCCTTTTGTAAAATCTTCGTGGGTACAATACCTAGTTTTTTAAATGTGTAAAGATATGAATCTCAAAGGGATATAGGATTCAAGGTAGACAGTCATCACAAGTTGGGGCAGTAAATAAAAGTTTCACAAATACAAACTTTAAGCCAGTTCTTAAAGGATAAGCTTGTAATTGTATAAAAGGACAGGAACTGTAAGGATTGATTGGCTAGATACTTAATGTAAGAAAGCTGAAGTTATGTTTGAAACATTGTAATTATTCACTAAAATTTTGCTCCAAATCTTATTTTGTATAGTATATGTTGATATTTATAATTTACTATTTAAATAAATAGCAATGTAAGTTTTTTATAATCTTTAAGAATATCTCAATAATAGCACAACCTTACTATTGAAAAGATGGCTTGATAACAAATAAAAATTAAATAATAATTATGGGATCCATAATGCCATTACATCATAGTTATACTTTATAGCAGCAATCCCCAAGGTTTTTGGAACCAGGTACTGGTGCTCCTATGAGAATCTAATACCTGATGATCTGAGGTGGAGCTGAGGTAGTGATGTTAGCGCTGGGGAGCAGCTGCAAATACGAATGAAGCTTCGCTAGCTCTCTCACCGCTAACCTCTTGCTGTGTGGCCAGGTTCCTAACAGGATTGGTCAGTGGCCCAGGGGTTGGAAAACCCTGCTTTATGGGATCCATAATCTCACTACATTCAAGTTACACTTTTAAAAAATATATTATTAACTTTTAGTGTCCCCATGTAGATTTCCTTGCTGGTATTTTTCAGGAAATTAATGTTTTTCTGAATCTTGGCTCTCAAGAAAAAATTAGTTCAGAAATCAAGAAAGTAATTATTCTGCAAGAATTGAAGATTAAAAATTAACATGATGACATTACTGGCTTAAAGGAAGAAAGCTGTTGTGCAGAGTCCAAAGCTCAGGTTACCATTTCCAGGAGTAAGCAAAAGAGAAGTGGTTGTTAACTTATCAGTCTCACCTGCAGCTATTGGCATATTATAAGCATGTGTTTATAGTCCTATCTTTGGCTAATAATGAGTCACTTTTATAAATATGGTGTCCAAGAAGTAACAAGTTTAGGAAATAAGTCCTTAAAATGGCAGCTTCAACACATAAGTCTATATAGTGCTGTTAACCTTGCTAAATGATCCTAATGTCACATTATTCAAATAATATCAAGTAAGGATCACTAGTAATTTTCAGTATTTAAATATTCACTCTACACTACATTTACTTTTTAAAAATACTAAACTTATATTTTCACATTTGTTGAACATTTTTTAAAGACATTCATAATACTTAGTAAAGGGTGGGAGGAATGTTGCGACTGTTTTAAGAATAACATGATTTCAGTAATTTTCAAAAAGTTCTGAGAATTCTGATTTCTTGTTCTCAAATTCTGAAGATTGATATGTGAGTAAGGGATGGAAGGATTTAGAAACACTCTACCTTTGACTTTTAGATCACAGGAAACATTGTAAATAACAAAATTTAAGAAGTTTATTCTTGATAGAGTCTCTAACGACGTATTTTTTTGCTTCATAGTGTTATTTTTGAGACATATTTGTCTCTGACTTAGTTTGAGTTCATTTCTGTGATTGAGAAAATTTCATAGTTGGTTTTTACAGATATGCAAATATGGGTAGATTAATTTTTATCTCACTACTTTTTAAGTAATGCTCCAATGTCTGTCTGGCACCATATTATAGGACCTTCTTTTACTGAAAGCAATGTGAAGATAGAAAAAAATGATTTAATTTATCATAGGATGTTTAAGTTTTAATGCAAATATTTTATTATTCATTTATTTATTTATTTTGGCTAATCTTTTGGTTTGTTCCTTTGGGGAATCTCTTGCTGAGAGTGACATCGTAAGGTTGTCATCCCAATACTGCCTCCTGACATATTATTAGTCCGGACCCAAGAACATAAATAGCCCTTGTGAGAGAACAAACATGTGTGTGCGCACTCACACACACACACACACAACTAACATAAGGAAAATTTCCTTGTTATAATTTTCAAAAGTACTTTATCACCCACTATACCATTTGATTGTTCCCAAAGCCCTAGTAGGCCTGTTAAGCAATAACTATTATTTCCACTTTACATCTGAGTAAACTAAGAAATCAGAAAAGTTAAGTGACTTACTCTACATCATGAAGACTTCAAATCTGTCTAATCCCAGACTTTTCATGTTTTTGGGTTCCATCCATATCTTTCCTCAGCCCTCCTGTACCCACTGCAGGCTCAAGCCCATCACAAGCCCTGAGCCAGTCTCCATAAAGGTAACAACTAGCCAGCAGCTTCCTCCTAAGCAAACAGACTTGGAATTAAGATGTATTATCAATCAGACTGCAGCCCATGGCACTAGGTAATAACAGATACCATTTATTGAGCACCTATTATCCCCTTAATCCAAATATTTTAGAGTTATTTGTTTTAAATGTATATTTTTCAATCATCTGTTTGGAGATTTCAACATTCTCAATTCATACATTATAAGAAGTAGATTTAGGAAGAGTCTAAAAGAAAACTCTAAGAATTATAATAACGAGATGCATTTTGATAAGTGAAGAAGAATGATTTATCACTCAAATCAGGCTACATTTAATATCCATGCTTGTCTTGTGGAAATTGATATGCCATTTTTTTTCGTATTTCCTTTTTCAAAGCCCTAAAGCAATCTGTTTTCAGAAGTTCAAGGCAGAAGAATGCTGTCTTCAGCATCATTCTGATTTCAAACTTAAAATTAAATCTGTCCTGGATTCTACAAAACATTTTTAACTAATAAGATGCTTCATCTAGTAAATTTGCTCTGATTCTGTGGTCACGTTTTCAGGGCATATTGGGATATTTGTGAAATTGTGAGTCACAGGTGACAAAATGGTAGTTAAATATGTATACCATTTTTAAAAAAAGTTTTTAAAGAGATATCAGTTTTTTACTGTATTAAAAACAGTGAAAGAATAGGAACAACTTTTATTAGATGTCAATACTACATCCTAAAAAATGATTCAGTAAGTCGACATAACTCATTGATTTATTAATAAATCACAGGACTATCTTTACATGATTAACATGTTACCTTCCTAATTCCATTAACTCAAAACTAATAATTTGCTTAAAGAGTGAACAAACAACTATTTTCCATGTAAACTTTATGAAGAAGAGCACATGAAACCTCTATGAAATGCATCTGTTTTTTATTAGGAAGCCTCAGAGTAAAGAATGAGGTGCAGACACGGGTTAGGCAATTGTTCCGTAGGCAGTTGCTACTGGAGGGAAAATTAAAGCTCTCGTGTCATTTATCTCAGATTTCCACAGTTTTTTCTGACATTAAGGGCAAATGCAAACTCACTTGTTTTTTTACTAAGAATATAAACACACTAAAAACAACAACACTGCATAGTAAAGCTAAACTTTTTTCCTGAAGATATTTGCAATGTATAAGAATGGGCTACATGATGTAACTATGGGCCCAACCAAGGAACTCAAAACTAACCAGATGATAGTATCCTGAAGTAAGCAAACCAGTCAGAGGTGAAAAGGAAATCAGGGGATATCATAAAATCTAAACGTGGATATCATGAAGCAATTTGCTATAAATAGTGATTTATTTTATTACCTTCAGTATAAAAGTAATTCCAAGTAGTTTTCCAGTATGGAATGATCATAATATAGAGGAGTCCAAATAAGCTAAAATGTTAGGTGCATGCAGGAAAAAAAAAAAAAATCCCTGTTGATTGCCCCTAAGACACCCCAAATTATTCAGAAAATGATGTGTGCCTGGGAGTGGGCCATTAATGATTCAGCACTCTGGCAAGTTGATGGGCAAGTCTTTGGTCTGCTGTTACACCTGCCATTAAGTCTCCCTCCCCCTCCAGGAACATAGGCAGTTGAACTCCTATCAAGGATGAGGGAAGTGGTATCAGAAGGGTGAGGACAGTACACAGGCATCTTGAAGAGCTACACATTAATATCAGCGAAATGTCCATGACTGAGAACGCTCAAGGTTTTTCTGCCCATTGGGTTATCATTTACGGTCAGTGGCAGAAGCTAGGATGCACATTTTCTCATCTCCATAGCCAGGAGTAAACAAGTGCCTCTCCTTTGTAGATGAGAAATTGCTATTTGTGGAAGAAAACCTCCAGGCAAGCACATCTTCTGCTCTATGATACAGGCAAAAACTTCATTCAATGAAATGATCTGCACTGACCTCCAGATGCTGGTCCCGAGAGAGCGTTTAGAAGTTAGGGATTGAAACTCAGGCAATGAATTTGTGGGTAATTCCTGGCTCCGCCATTTCTACCTTTATAATCTTGAGAAAGTTAGCTTAGTGGGCCACAATTTTTTAATATGTAAAATGGGAATAATAATAGTATCCATCTCACTCAGTTGTTATAAAAATTAAATGAGTTAATCCCTATAAAATATTTAAAACAGTGGCTGCTCTATATCAACATCCATTAAATAATAGCAAATAAAAGTAGCTTTCATTCTTCTCTGGAAAAATCACCTCCTAGTAATTTGGTTACTAAATATTAACAAGTCAATTATGAAAGTCTCTTACTTAATCAAAACTTAGGAATACTAGTTAATAGTATACCAGATATTACTAGATATTATTCCAAAGGCCTAATTTGACACCAAGTAAAATCTAGTTCTGTATCTCAATATGCTAGTTAAGTTTGAGAACAGATAGAGGAGTTTTTAATTTCTTCCACATCTTCCTACTCCCCTAAAGTAAATTCCATTGCGTAATTCACCCAACCCTATGAAAGAGATGGATTGGGTTTAGTGTTGCAGATGGCTATGGATTAATTATACTCCACCAAATTTACTTTTAATAATTCTCGAAATAATGATAGAAACATAGATTCAAAATGCTGAACAGGACTTAATGGTCATCAAGTTGAAAATTCACATTTTACTCTTGAAATGTGCCTTCCTATGGAATCCTTATTCAAACTCCTTCTTTCACTTTAACTTCGAGGAGGATTGTTGGAATGGGAGTCCTGGTCCTTAGTCATTGCTTGCCTGCTGTATGTGCTCCCGTTTACTTGCTTTGAGAGTGAGTGTGCTAAAGGCAATTTGGGACAAGGGCCTTGATAAATTGTGCCTTGCCAAATGCGTGGAGCTTCATGTAACTCACCCCAGCCATTGTGTAATCATCATGCCCACAGGTGCAACTTTAGCAGCATGAATCAATGTGAAGATTCTTTAGTTCCAAAGAATAATATAATTAATATAGGTGTGGATCTTTTATTGACCTCGAATTCTCTTGAATTTATTAATTTGTGACCTGGACTTAAAGTTTTCTGAAATTCACAATATCATCTATCTGTATATAATTGCAGTGGTTTTTGAATAATTCGATCTCACTGACAATGCTGAGGTTTTTCATTTTAGATTCAGAATAACATGATACCAAAGATAAAAGTAACCAGACATTTAGTGCCTTTAATCTCCAAATAGATGACAAAAATCAAGTTCAGCATAGAGAGAATGTGCACTCCAAGCATTAACAGAAGCCCCTAGTACACATAAGGCAGCCTGCTAGCCAGAGGAAATGTGGTGGCCCAGATAGTGCAAATGACAACTTTAGCCTAAGGTAAACAGGCAGCATGCTGTTCCATTTCAGATCACGGGACAGGAGGCTATCCAGGGCTGTGGCATTTTTCTAACCTTTGTTCATACAATTTTAGTATACTGTGACTTCTGAGAAGGAGGATATCAGTCTGATGCCACCATCTTAGAAAAGAGAGATTACAGCTTTACATGCCTAAGAAATGAGTAAGGGAAATACTATTGTTTTAAATATGGAACATTGTGAATTTTTACATTGCTAAAAAATGAAACAGTATTCGTGTATGTATGCACACAACATATTAATAGCAACTGGACACTAGTCATGCCTCTTATTTGTATATATTCAGATATTATTTAAAAGCTTCCTCTAATCTACAATAATAGATGGTAATGGAATTTCAAGACTAATAAACTAAACAATGAAAATGAAGGCACATGCATCCTATTTATGGTTGTTATTCAGAGAGACAGGAGACCAAATGAAAATTACTTTTATTTTTTTACTACATATGTAAAGGTTTGTATTTATGGCATTGATTGTTCTTGTTTATATACAGTTTATATAAATTAATTTATAAAGCTAATGGCTACCATCTGTAGACTACTGTATTAACAGAAGTTATTAAGAAAATATATGGTCCAAAAGAATTCAGTATCAATTTGATATGTGCATAGCTTTGTATTACCTTGTTTAATACAAGCAGACCAGACACATGCACGCACAAATTAAACAAACAAAATTGAATTACATTGCTATAAATCACAGATGTAAAATAGTGCTTTTATTTACTCAACTGCAAAGGACGTATACTCTTGAATAAAGAGAATACTGATGTCACTGTAGTTATTTAAATAAAATGGTAGGGCAGTCTTGGCTATGACATAAGCTGCTCAAACTTCCCAATAAAATAGCTGCAAAGTTGTCTCTTGAATTACAGTGTATCTTTCTAGGTTTCTGAACTGAATCATAATACTATTATGAATAAAAAGGTTATTAAGAAATAGTGCACTCAACAGGAACATAGTGACCTCTCAATTCTCAAGGTTTATAAGAAGTAGCTGCCAACCATATTAAAATAATATGGAAATATTTTTGAAAATATCTGCAGCCAAACTCTAATTAATTTTATTTCCCGAAATATTAAAAAACTAGATATACAAAAAGCAAGAACTGATTCTAGACCTCAGTATATCACGAATACTTCTGGTAAATCACTTAATATTTTTAGCAAACATATTAACCTGTAAAGCAGGTTTCCTCATTTGCAAAATGCTAAATTCTTATAGGGTAGGGGGTTGATGTGAGCATCACATAAGGTAAGGGACATAATAGAATTTCAAAATACAGAAAATACCCCACAAGTGTTAGGTCTTATTATAATAATTGAAAATTTTAAAAATGTTTCAAACTGTAGATTTTTTAATTTAATTTTTATTATCTTAATAATTTTGAAGAGTAGTCTAATTCAGTAGTGTTATCACCATTAGATTTTTTTAAATTTACTGAGCTATAATTAACAAAATTATAAGATATTTAAGGCAGACAACATGATTATTTTATGTGCATACACATTGCGAAAGTATTTTCCTATCCATTTAACACATTACCATATCCATAACTTCATATATTTACCTTTTTTATGTGTGAGAACATTTAAATTATATTCTATTAGCTAATTTTAATTATATAGTACAGTTTTATTAACTATAGTTACCATGTCTTACATTATTTAGCTGTCATTAATCTTACAAGTGGAAGTTTATGCCCTTTTACCAACCTCTCCCTTTTTCTTCCATACCTTGGCAATCACTCTTCTACTTTCTTACTTTCTATGTCTTAGTTCAACTTTTAAAATTTTTTTAGATTCTACATATAATTGATGCAATGCAGTATTTGCTGTTCTGTGTCTGGCTATGTCACCTACTATAGTGCCCTCTAGGTAATTCCTAGAAGTTATTGTAAAGGGCAGGATTTTCTTCTTCTCCTCCTCCCCCCTCCCCACCCCTTCTTCTTCTTTTTAAGGCTGAATAATATTCCATATTATATATGCTACATAGTCTTTATACATTCATAGCTACTTGGGTTGTTTTCATACCTTGACTATTGTTAATAATGCTATAATGATCATGAGAGTACAAGTATCTCTTCGAAAATGTGGTTTTGTTTGCTTTGGCCATATTCCCAAGAGTGGGATTGCTGAATTATATGGTGATTATATTTTCTATTTTTTGAGGACCCTCTATACTATTTTTTGTAGTGGCTATAACAATTTGCATTTTCACCAACAGTCCACAAGTGTTCCCTTTTTTCTACATCTTCATTGGCATTATCTATTGTATTTGGATATTAGGCATCCTAACAGGGGTGTGGGGTTATATCTCATTGTGGTTTTAATTTGTATTTTGTTTTGATGATTAGTAATGTTGAGCACCTTTTAATGTATCATTGACCATTTGTGTGTCTTTGATAAAATGTTTATTTAGATTCTTTGACCATTTAAAAAATCAGATTATTTGTTTTTTTGGGGGTTTCTTTGCTACAAGTTTCTTATATTTTTTGAATATTAACCTTTTATCAGATATGTGCTTTGCAAATATTTACACCCATTCTACAAGTTGTCTTTTCATTTTGTTGATGGTTTCTTTTGCTGTGTAGAACCTTTTCATTTAGATGTAATTCTACTTATTTATTCTTGCTTTAATCACATTTGTTTTGGTGGCAACTCTAAAAATCATTGCAAGACCAATGCCAAGGACCTATGCCAAGAAAACATATGTTTTATTCCAGGAATTTTAGATTCAGATTGTGCACTCAAGTCTTTAATCCATTTTTGGTTGATTTTTGTGTATGGGGAAAGACAAAAGTCCAATTTTATTTTTCTGCATATGGCCATCCAGTTTTCGCTAACAACATTTATTGAAGAGACCATTTTTTCTTTGTTGTATATTCTTGGCTCCTATCATGTAAAATAATTGACATATATTCATGAATTTATTTTTGCATTCTCTGCTCTGTAGATCTATGTGTGGTTTTATGCCAAATCATACTGTTTTGATTACTATAGCTTTGTAATATAGTTTGAAATTAGGGTATGTGATCCCTCCAGCTTTATTTTTCTTTCTCAAGATTATTTCGGCTATTTGGGTCTTTCGTGGTCCCATACAAATTTAAAATTGCTCTTCTATTTCTGTGGAAAATACCTTTGAAATATTGATATGGACTGGATTGAATCTGTAGATCACTTTGGGCAATATGGACATTTTAACAATATAACTATTCTATTCCATGAACATGAAATGTCTTTTCATTTATTTGTGTCTTCTTCCATTTCATTTATCAATGTCTTATTGATTTTAGTACATAGATTTTTACCCCCCTTTAGTTAAATTTATTTCGATGTATTTTATTCTTTTTGATTCAGTCATAAATTGGATTATTAAAAAAAAAAATTCCCAATAGTTTGTTATTGGTGCATACAATCTTTTGGTGGCACCTTTAGGGTTTTCTTTATCTAATAATGTCATCTTTAAAGAAAGGCAATTTTGTTTCTTTTCCAATCTGGATGTCTTTCTTTCTTTTTCTTGCCCAATTGCTCTGGCTAGGACTTCCAATACTATTTGGAATCAGAGTGGTAAGAGTAAACATCCTCATCTTGCTCCTAATCTTAAAGGAAAACTTTTCAGCTTTTTGCCATTGAGTATGATATCAGTCATGGGCTTATCATATGTGGCTTTATTATGTTGATGTACATCCTCTTTATAACCAGTTTGATGAACGTTTTTATCATGTAAGAATGCTTCATTTTGTCAAAGCTCTTTCTGTATCTATTGAGATGATCATAGGATTTTTACTCTTCTTTTTATTAATGCAATATATCACATTAATTGATTTGTGGCTTTTGAACCATCATTGCATCTCTGCAATAAATCCTACCTGAAAAAATAGACTTTAAATCAAAGAGTATAAAAGAAGGTCATTATATAATTACAAAAAGGTCAACCTATCACTAGGTTGCAATATTTGTAAATATTTATGCACCCTATAAGAGCACCTAAGTACACAAAGCAAAATTAACAGATCTGAAAAGAAATATAAACAATAATACATTAATAGTAGGGGACTTCAGTATCCCACTTTCAACAACAGATAGATCATCTAGACAGAAAATCAAAAGGGAAACATTGGACTTAAACTGTACATTAGACAAGATGCACCTAATGAACATATACAGAATATTCCAATCAACAGCAACAGGATACATATTCTTTTCAAGCACACATGGAATATTCTCTAGGATAGACCACATGTTAGACCACAAAAAGTCTTATAAATTTAAGAAAATTGAAATCATATCTTTTCCAATCACACTAGTATGAAACAAGAAATCAATTACAAGAAGAATACTTTAAAAATCACAAATATATGGAGATTAAAAAAAATACTACTGAACAACCAATGGGTTAAAAAAGAATCAAAAGATCAATTTAAAAAAATCTTGATACAAATGAAAATGGAGACCAACATATTAAAACTTATGGGATGCAATAAAAGCAGATCTAAGAGGAAAATTCATAGTCAGAAATGCCTACATTAAGAAACAAACAAACAAAAACTCAAAGAAGCAATCTAACATTACACCTCAATAAATAAGAAAAAGAAGAATGAACTAAGCCTGAAGTTAGTAGAAAGAAGGAAATAAAAATCAGAGTAGAAATAAATGAAATAGAAACTAAAGGGATAATAGAAATAATCAATGAATCTAAGAGCTGGTTTTTGAGAAGGATAAATAAAATAGACAAATTTTTAGTCAGGCTCACCAAGAAAATAAAGAATGATCTCCAATAAAATTATAAATGAAAGAGGAGTCATTTCAACTGTAATGCCCTGGTTTGGAACTCCACGAGCCAAGAAGGAAACTGACACCGATGCAAGCTCAAGAGGGAGTTTACTGACAAACTCGAGTTTGGACCCCACTCGTTCACTGACACAGCAGTGGTTGAGAGGAGCCCGGACCAAGGGGCTGGGACCTAATTTAAAGGGTAAAACCGCAAGCCTTAAGGAGATCAGGCGTTACCTGATTGGGGGGTTAGGTTGACCTTTAAAGGGATTGAGTGGTAGGTTGTTGGGTCCGCGTGCAAAAGGGAGTCATGTGCAGTTGGGGCTGTGTATAGAGGGGGCCGTGCGCAGAAAGGGCCGAGTGCAGAAGGTAGGGCCGAGTGCAAAAGGTGCCGGGTGCAGTAATCAGAATATGTGCAGGAGGAAATAAGGGTGGGGGTGCCTTATGGGCCCACCAATTAGCTGGCTTGGCTGGTTTGGCCAAGTGGTAAGGCATTGTTCTTGACCACTGGCCTTTGGGGAACTTTTCGTACAATTCATCTTGGGATCACTCAGAAAAATGGAATCATTCCAGTCTTTCACAACTGATACCACAGAAATGCAAAGGATCAGAAGAGGCTATTATGAACAATTTTATGTTAACAACTTGGAAAACCTAGAAGAAATTAATAAATTTCTAGAAATATATAGTTTACTTGGACTAAATCCAGAAGAAATAGAAAATCTGAACAAATCAATTACGAGTAAGGAGATTGAATCAGTAATCAAAGGCCTCCCAACAACAACAAAAAAGTCCAGGACCAAATGGCTTCAACGGTGAACTCTACTAAACATTTAAAGAAGGATACCAATCCTTCTCAAACTCTATTGAACAATAGGAGAGGACAGACTACTTCTAAACTTATTTTATTGATACAGAGCATCACTTGTAAAATTTTTAACCTTTTAGCAGGAAATGATACAGGACATCTCTTGCAGAGTTCTTAATCTTTTTAGTAAACACTGTTAAGTTTTCTTCTCTTCTTTCTTTAGGAAAATAACCCTCTCCCTCAAATCCTGATAATTGCCCAGAAACTGGTGACTCAGATCCTCTGGCTATTAATGAGTCATCCGCCCATTGTTATGTTAATAGACAGGGCCCTTAGAGTCTGAGAGGGGAGGGGACTTTAGGCCAAATGTCTTTTCTACTCTTTAACAAATATATTTAACAAATATATTAACCAAGCCTGTTTCCCTTACTTGCTTAATAGGCAAATCAATAATAGAAATTAGTAGATCTATGATTTAAATAACAAGTTCGTATTCTCCTTGTTTAGGGACTGAGGAGGCCATCAGCAGGAAACCCCAGACCCTGCCCTGATTAAGGCAGAAAGGGAAAGAGCTCTACAAAATCAGCAGTAGGCAGGGACCACAACCCTTCTCAGCAGGAAGCAGATACAGAAGAAGAGACCTCCGGTCCTTCAATATTCAGACTAATAATAAGGGGGTTCATGGCTCCTAATAATAAGGGGGTTCATGGCGGGAAAGTTAGGGGGTTTCAGGTCTGCCTGCAAAGACACTGAGGTCATCCTATCCTAGAAGCGGTCTGCCCTAATCCACCCACAATTAAGCAAAGAAGGCATTTTTAGGCTAAAAGTAACTTCCACAAAGAAACAAGTAAGCAGAGAATTAGGTACCAGTTTAAGCCAGTTACTCGCACCTGTGCAATAAAGACCCCCCAACAACCTTCAACTTACCTGAGCCTCATTATACCATCATTATAATATGATGCATATGCCCAGAAGTTCATTACTATCATTATAAGAGACTGAATTCTGGGAACGAATATGTGCAGAAAGCAAATGAATCATTGAGTCCTGTCAATCTTAGTTATCAATCAAGGAAGCCAACCCCTCTAAGAAAAGTAACCACCCAGAGCAAATATGGATAAAAACCCCAAAGGCTTTGTTACCAGGCCTTTTGAGCCATGCTTCTCTTGCTTAGGCCTACTTCCACAACTGGAAGTGTACTTTCCCTTCTAACAAAGCTTTTCTTTTCTGCTGTATTTCGGTTTCTTGCTCAATTATTTGTTCGAGACATCAAGAACCTGAATAGCATTCCAGGAGAGGACTTCACTATCCGGTAACATTATGAGGCCAGCAACCCTGATACCAAAGCCAGGCAATACAGTACAAGAAAAAAAAAATTACAGGCCAATATCCCTAATGGACATAGATGCAAAAAGCCTTAACAAATTAGTAAAGCAAATTTGACAATAATACATCATTAAATGATCATAATGAAGTGGGATTTATTGTAAATAAAAGCAATATAAAAAGTTGAATGACCACTCCCCCTGCCAGATTATTTTTTGTGTGTGTTTCTAAAAAAAATTTTTTGAGCTATTTATCAGTGCATCAAAATTTAGTATGGATAAGCAGAGAGAATGTGCAGAATGAAAAAAAAAAAAAAAAAACAGAATTTAAAGGAACAATGATATTTAAGGGCAAACTGTTGAAAACAACTAAGTTTCAACAGAAAATCATACACTGTCTACATGAAGAACAGCCTTCCAGGAATAACTTAATTTTAACCTTTCATTGACTTAGAGCTATTTTACAACTTTTTGTAAATTTTAGGTCACTGGCAGACATGCACATTCTATCTTTTCAGGTAAATGTTCAATTATCTACCCTGTGGAAAAATCAGTCTTGCCTCAATTTACATATTCATTTCCATATCCTGATCTGTAAATGGGCCTGTTTCTAAATTCTCTTTTGAATCTGTCATAACATGTCTGATTCCCTCGCTAAGTGAGTAAATCTTTAAAATATGTTCATTTTTATATCTATATGAGTCATAATTTTATTCTTTACTGAAAACTATCTTTTAAAAAGACTAAGAAAGAAAAATCATCTAAAGAGAAGGCAACTGAATGCAAAAAGCAAAAAGAGCTAAGGAGTAAGATATGTTCCTGAGATAGGGGAGGGAAAGGTTTGGGAAGAAAGTTGTCACATAGCTTAGGGGTGTCTGGTAAGTTAAAAGAGTTTTTTTCTTTTTTCTTTCTTTTTCTTTCTTTTCTTTTTTTTCTTTTTCTTTCTTTCTTCTTTTTTTTTTTTAAAGAGTCTGCTGCATTTGCTAACCTAATAACCATTAGCACCTCTTCAAGAGTATTTTCTGAATAGGTGAGGTTGTGCTGGCTTGAAAATTACTGCTTGGCTTTGTCCATGGGAACATAGGCTATCACCCATAGGAACATAACGTTCTAACAATAAGCTTTCTGCTTCTGTACCCCTGCTTGCACACCCGACCTGTGTGTGGGTTGACAGGTAGTGAATAGAAGAAAAATAGACCTTTGTGTTTAGACAGAATGAAGATTGGGATTTGGGGCTTAAAAACCCTGTACCTCTACATTTCAGGGCCGCTTAATTTGGGGTCTGTGTACCCTTGGCAGACCCAGCTGGCTAAATAAAGAGTGTGTTTCCTATAACTCACTGAGTTCTGGTGGTCTTTGTGTCTTTCGGGGGCCGGCGGCTACAACAAGGTTATCAAGCACAATGCAGAATTTTAAGGAATGAATAAAATGTGAGAAAGAAAAGCAGTAAAAGGAGGCAATGACACTCTTTTTCCTGTGCTTTTTCTTTGGAATCTTACTCTTATATACATGAAATCTCAAGACAGCAGCCAGATTGATCATTTTAAAAGCTAACACATCACTTCTCTGGTTAAACTCTTCGATGGTTTTTCCTATGTCACTGTAAGTTCTTATATTGGCCTATCAGGATCCTCTACGATTTTTGTCTCATGCTCTTTTATTTTCTCCTTCTTACTTACACTGTACCAGCCACAGTAGGTGCCTTACTCTTCTGTTAACAAGTTAGGCCTACTCCTGTTTCAGGGCCTCTGCTCTTGCTATTCCTTCTGTCTGGAAAACTAATCCTCCAGAGATCTGCTTTGCTTGCCACCTTCTTCAGGTATCTGCTAGGATGTCGCCTACACAGTGAACACCCTGTTTAAAAAAGCAACTGTGCTCTGCTATCTCCAGAACATACACTCCCTAGCTTTCTTCCTGGCTTTATTTATTCTCTCATAGTATTTTTACCACCTAACATGCTATACATTTACTAAAAAATTACATGTATATAAAAATCATATAAATGATAAATAAATAATCCAAAAACTTTGAAAAAAATTAATGCAAACTGCACCTGAAATCACAACACTGTTGAACATCTTTCCATATGTTCCTCTAAATGCACACAATTTTAAATAAATAGAATCATGATATATCTACCTGCTCTTAGGTTTCTAACTTAATTTTTTAATCATGTGTCTCAGTAGATATTCATAATTAAAATATTTAATTTTTAATTTTGAATTTTGAATAACTTTTTTAATTTAGTTAAAAAAATGTCCTCTGGCAAAGAAAAGATTAATAGTAAGACAGAGATTTTGAGTTTATTTGCATGGTGGTTTAATTCTTTTACCATTATAGTATTTTACTATTTTCTATTTCCCTATTAACATTCAAACTTTTGGAGGTATATTAAGGAGATATTATTGCCTTTAGTTTACAATAAGGAAACGGGTTTAATATGATTAAGTATCTTTTTCAGTGTCACAAAACAAAGTGGCAAATGTTATGTTTGCAAAACAAATAAAATGTGTGTCATTCAAGTAATTTATTCAACAACAATATGACAGAGACCGTGAACACAAAAATGAATAAGAAAAGTACTCTCCTTTCTGCAATTCAGTTTAGTGAGAAAGACATGTAAAGAAGTACAAGAAAATTACTCTGCGAAGTTCTGTACAAAGGGCCTGAACAAAGTAGGAGCGTGTAGCCACTTCCCCTCCTTTTACATAGAACTTGGGGTACAGATCACAATGGAATAAGTGTGTCATTCATGAACTGGACAAAAAAAGAAGCTTTCCTTGAGATGGGGAGTTGAATATAAAGAGCAAAAACAAAAACAAAAACAAAAACAAAAAAACAAAAAACTTGATTTCAAGACTTTGTTGAATTTTAATGAACAAGCAGAGAAAAATGAAAGTAGAAGTCTGTGGACTACTTTTTAAGGCAATCCTGTCATGTAGACACAAGGAAGATGAGTTAGAGAGTTTCACCAAAACCTTATTACAATATGAATGTTATCTTCTTCAGTTTCAAAGATTCATGCTTTCTGGCCTTACCCAGATTTGGCTATTATTAACAAAAAAATTCTTTGGAGCTGAAATAACCAGCAAGTTCAGGCAA
This sequence comes from Eonycteris spelaea, assembly GCA_003508835.1. NCBI lineage: Eukaryota > Metazoa > Chordata > Mammalia > Chiroptera > Pteropodidae > Eonycteris > Eonycteris spelaea. The sequence goes on from PUFA01000168.1 coordinate 1,771,622, forward strand.
TTACAAATATCTCTTAACATGGCAGAGAGAGAAGGATGCATCACAATCTGATCTGGTTCAAAGATTGGAAAAATTAATATTTAACCAGACTACCAAAGTCAATTGTCTCTGCTCAGGAAGTGAAGAGTCAATGGCTGGCAACAGAATGAAGAAGAAAGGGAGACTTCATGTATGGAAGGTCATGGAAATGGAAGAGAACTCCAGAGAAATAAAAGGCTCTGCTCTGAAATGAACTGCTTTGAATTCTACTTTAGAATTGAATTCTGAATTGATTTCAAAGTTCTACTCTCCCTACTTAGATATGAATAGTTTTATTTTATTTCTTTTCAAAAAACAATATGAAGATAATTCTTTCAAAGAACCATAGAAATTACAAAGGGATATCACTATATATTTAAAAAAATAGTGACTGTCACTATCTTGTAAGCATATTTTTGATCAGCATTTAATAACTGGAATTTATATCCTGGTAAGGGTGGTACTATATCTTCTTTGTTTTTATATATGTAGCACATAGCAGAATACCTCAAATATGTAAGTGTTCCACTAAATTTTAATAAATTTTAATAAATAAATCAATATATTTTTACTTTTTGCTCTGTTTAGTTGCAGATGTATGTATATGTATATTTTATTTCATTCTGCATAAGTTAGAGAAAATAAAATATACTTCATTCATTTAGTTGTTACTAAGGCATCCATTTGTTCAACAAATATTTATTGAATATATGTTCTGTTTTAGGCATTATACTAGTAATATAAGGGCTAGACAATGCCTTTCTTGTACTTTTCATCTAACAGAGATATACCATTAAGCAACAATTGAAATACAGAAGGATAAATGCTCTGTTAGGGGATAGATAGTTATTGGTAACCAAATGTCTTATAAGTAAAGTAGGATCATCAGAAAAAGGCATTTACTAGGAAATAATAGGTTGTTATTAAGACTGAAATGAAGGGGAGCAGAGATGCACATCAAGTGGCCATCACAAGCAGAGAGGCTTGGTGCGTGTCTGTGCGAAAGCAAGAACAGTGAAGCTCTAAAGGGGGACTGGTTGTGACGATATCTTAGCATACAAGGCAGAGAGCGGCTAGGGACTATGTAAGCCAGGGCTTGGCTATGGGAGATTTTATCATCAAGTCTGCTAGACTTATCCTAAGGATTGTGGACAAAATATTGGAGAATTTAAAGCAGAAAAAAATATAGAGACAAGGAGTTCGTTAAAGAGCTATGAAAAAGTTTTCTTTATGAGAGATAATTTGGCCTTAATGAAAATTCTGGGAGTGGAGATGAAAATCAATGGACAGCTTTGAGAAACAAGATTTAGAGATTTATTCGATTGGATGGGGAAAAAAAGGGGAAAAGACAGAGGGGACCTTGTTTCTGGCTTTAATGCTGGTAATGTTAACTTCAATGGAGAAATTAAAACATACAGCAGATTAGTTATTCAGGGATATGATAACATCACAGTTAATTTTGTTTTTGTGATACATTCACTGGAGGTTGGACGAAGACCTGGATTTATAGGTTTAGAGCTCAGGAAATATAGATTTGAAGCCATGTCTATTGGCCGTTGAATCCTTACAAGTTAATAAGATAATCTAAGTAAAACATGTAAAACAAGACAAGCAAGCCTAGAGGTAAGAGATTGGCAATGCCAAATATAAAATGATTTGTAGAAGAGGAACAGAGTATGCTTTGGGGAAAATCATGAGAGCAGCACTACAGAATCCAGAGTAGAGGAGGTTAAAAATCAGCCACATTTGCTGTGGAGAAGTCAAATAATTAAAAATTTTTACTTTGGGCTTAGGAATAATTGGTGATTCGATAAGAGTATTTTCTATGAAGTCGTTGTGAAAGGAGTCAGATTATAGTTCGCTTTAGAGATGAGGAGACATTAGAAACTGGAGAATATAAATTGCAACAAGTTATTGAATGGTGCAATTGCGAAGGAGTTTGTAATTTTTTAGTTGGAAGAGATGTGATTATTTCAGAATATGTCAGCAGAAGAAGAGAAGCTGTGGTTATACAAAACACCTACACAAGAGTTATACAAGTGCCATGTGTCTCTAAGCAGAAGATAGGAAATGTAGAAGGACAGTATTCTATGCTCAAAACTCCTTTTGCTACCGTCTCCAAAACATGTCACATTATAATCAGTCTCGCTAATTCTTTGTGTCCTTACTTATGATTGTGGGAGTATGGCTGATACTGAACCTAAGTTTGTGTGTCCCACATTTCAAAAGGCCAAAACTCAAAATGCCAGAGTTTGGAGCAAGGACAGGTTTATTGATCAAGAAGGTGTCAACTGAGAAAATGAGACACTTAATAGTGCCTCAAATCTATCTTGCTCACTGCACTAGGTTAAGGATTTGTAAGAGCTTAGGGAAAACTGGTATGTGAAAGTGCTGGTAGGGCAAGTTTTAATTGGAGGACCTTAGAAGTTGGCCATTTATGGTAAAATGGTCTCAACAGCGGTGTCAACAACTTCCTGGACACCATGGACCCTTTGCTTCTGAAAGGGTTCAAGTATTAAAGTTCTAGTTATGTTCTCGTCTCTTGGTTCCATGTGTGTGTTTGGTGGGGTGGGGCGGGGGCAAGACTTTGGTTCCAGGCACTCTGGAGGTCAAAGTTCTCTCCTCTGCACATGCTTCAACTGCATAGCTTGTGGTTTTGGTCTGTTATTTCTGAAAAGCGGCGCAGTATCTTGTGACTGGTTTTGCAGTTACAACTGTTTTTCATTATTATTGATCAGGCTTTACATTTTGTGGGGGAGTAAAATCTCACATAAAACAATGGAGAAATTAAATGTTTACCTAAAAGTCTTTTAGAAATCAAAATGCATATAATTAACTGTTCTCATCATGGCACTTTATTCATTAAACAAACATATACTGAGTGTCTACTAATTGTGAAACACTGGATATACAGAAATGAATACAGTACTTTTAAAAACAAACACAAGAGGTTCCAGTTCAAGATGGCGACATAAGAGGATCGTGAATTCACTTCTCCCACTGACACAGCGAATCTACAGCTACATGTGGAACAATTCCTTCTGAAAGAAATCCAGAAACTAGCCAAGTAGCTCCTACACATCACCTAAGTTTAAATGTGTAGGGAAGACTGAAAAACACTCTTGCCATAAATCTCAACCCAGGGACGGTGACATACAATAGTAAGAGACCTTACAACTCCCAGCTTCTCCATGAAGAAAAGGGTTTGGACCTAATATCTAGCACCACAACTTTCAAGACTTTCACCTAAGGGACAGCTCCCAAAACACCTATCTCTGGAAACCAATGGGGCTTGCACCATGAGACCCACAATACTATAGCAGACAAACAAAAAGTTCTCAGGCTATCACCCCCAGTGATAGCTAATCTCCCATCATTCTCATCAGGCTACTCTCCCATCATTCTCAGAATGAGGAAAAGCTGCTGCCTGAGGGTCAGGCTTCTAATTTAGCAGACATCTAGAGAATGAATGTGTTCCTCCCTGAAGACCTAGATGGCCTATTGGTGGATTTCCTGTTCCCCTCTAGCCCATTCCAGGTTGCTAGAGTCTCCCGGAAAGGACCTTGAGCACACATCTTGTTCTCCAGCTTTTGTGGCTGCCACCCAGGGGATGCACCCTTTTGCCGGAGTCCAGCTCCAGCCGACCAGAGTCCCGGAGGGAGGTACAGGTGCGGCGAAAGAATGATGAGCATTCAGACGAGTTGATGAGGAATGCTACAATCTTTAATTTTCAAAGCCAATATATAGTGTAAAAATTTTATCACCCAGGGTAACTTGGCAAACATAGTAACCACAATGGTTGATTTATGGGTTTAATTGACTATGTCTCTTTCGTTTGCTGTTCTTAAGCATAGACAATGACTTCCTTACTTACTGACTGTTTTTCTATTTTCCTAGGTAATTTATTGTTTTTAGGTATGTGCCAATACTAGCAGAACTGATTGTATCTATATGTGGGTAGCCATATCACTAGGGTATCATTCTCCTGTTCTCTTTCTTGTTCTTGTTAAAAATTATCTTCCACCTATTTTTTCATTCTGTCTAAACACAAAGATCGATTTTTCTTCTACTCACTACCTGTCGACCCACTGGCCAGGGGTGCAAGCGGGGGTATAGAAGCAAAATGCTTATTGTTAATAGTCTATGTTCCATAACGGTAACTAAGCAATAATTTCCAGCTTATACACAATTGATTGCTTCTCATGCCACATAGGTAAGCAGAGTCACTCAGGCAGTTAGCGTCTGAGCTCATTGTTACAAGTTTCATGATTAACAGAATGTGGTTAATTCCTATAAGATTTCTAAGTGATTTCTACTAATGTTCCTCTTTCCCAGTCCCCTATTTCATCGTTGTAAAAAATTCCATTCCTTCACTATTCCATATTAATGACATTAATAGCAAGGTTACAAAACATGCAAGGATAGATAGGGGAGCCAGCCCACATATCCCGCTGCTCTGCAGCCGAGATTGTCCCCCCGGTGACTCTGTCATGCCGCAGGGGTGTTCTGGCTCCCGACATCTCCCCCTTTTTTATTTATTAAAATGCCAAAGCTTTCCCAGCTATGGCGCAGATAGACTGTGCCTGTCTTAGGCGACCCTCCGCAGGTCTGGGCCTTACCCGTCATTGGCACATGAAAGTCTTGCAATCATGCCCTGTCTTAGGTTGGTCCCAGCCCTGAAGGATTCTTACCCGTCTCTGACTACCAGCCTCTGCAAATGGGAGATGTATATTAGTTGAAACCTGAGCCTGGAGCCTGAGACCATGCATTTGTGGAATAGAACGTAAGCCTTCAATACTATTGATCATGCTTTGTAGCACTGCGATCCCCTGTAATTCAGGAAGCTGTTTTTGAAAAGTGTCAGCAATATGTGTTTCCAAATCTGCAATTAAACCTGAAGCATTACCATACCCCAAAATATGCTGTCTTACTTTATCCCATTCAAACATACTTTCATGATACAATACAGGAGTTATACAAAAAGAAGTAGCAGTCCAATTACATTTAAGTTGCACACATTCCTGCAAACTAACAATTTGATCTCCTAACAATATAACCGTTTGCTGTAAATCTGCTACTTGACTTTGCAATACAGAGTCAATTTGTCTTTGAGAAGTCCATAACTGTTCAGCATCCCGATGCCAGGTTCTAACATGATCAGCGGTCCGTACAGATTGATGCAGAGCCACTCCAGCCGTGGTAGCAGCAGCAGTAACATCGATGATACCCACAACAGCAGCCATCAGCATGCCAAGGAATCTTTTAGCTCTTCTTTTAACATGGCCCATCAGTTGCTGCAAAATCATAGTGGCAGGAGAGTCCTGCCAGGGTCGAGACAATCTAACCGGCATCCACACTTCAGTTCTAGCTCTAAGGATATATAAGCTTTCATATGACTTGTTAAAAGGAATAGAAGAGTTAATAAAAGTGTAAAAAGCACAGTATTTACATGAAACATAACCTAGAGCTTCATTCCACCCCACCTTGCCCTTCATAACGATATAGGAGAGCCGAACACAGACTAGAGCAAAGTGAGTAACATTTTTAAATCCTTCCATACTTAACAAAAACAAGTGACCTACCCCAACAATTTGTTCAGAAGTCTGCAAAATTGTCAACCATGCTTGAGCACCTAGCTGTAAACAGTGTTCTCCAGCTCCCATGCAAATTGGCATCCCTTCCGTTCCCACGGTATAGTTCTTAATCACTCTCCCTGTTAGATCCTTGTAGTATACTGACTGCTGCAAAGGCTCACTGGTCTGTTTCACCCAATGCCGATGAGCTGCTGTGCTACCTTGTTCATCTAGATTTAAAAAATTTAATAAGTATATAAATGCTCTATTAAGCCTTTGTCTCAGGGTATACCATATTCCCCCTTTTTTATTTTATAAGCTTATCCTTCTTAGAAAATGTTGCAGGAGACACCCCAAGGATGTCTTCTGTGAACTCTGGTTTTTTCCCCTCTAACGCTTGCGCAGAAAACACAAAACAGAAAGCACAAAACAGACACTCAGACAAGGACAATTACTGAGGTGTAGGTGGGCCTAGAGAAATTTGCCACCTACCACTTAGACAAGACTAAAGACAATAAACAGACTTTGACAACAGGGCACAGGAGGCGGCGTCCCGCTGCCTGGCCATGGTCTGGGAGATATATGACTGCGTCCAGTCTCTCCACGGACCCCTGGTGACCGGTCAACAGAAACAGGAACATAAAGGTACCTTTAAAAGCACTGAAACTTGTAATTTAGTCATTACTTTTCTCATTTCCAATACAAAATCAAGTTATCTTCACTGTTGATTCCACGCTAAAATGTCCTAAGTTTTAGACTAATTTTAAAGTTTTTAAATTTCAAGTTAGAGAAAGGCCCTTTACCACACAATAATGAAACCTGAGCAATGCAAGTTTGTGACTACAAGAATATCTTTCAACAATACAGTATTTAAAATTCTTTTTCACCAGCGGTGTTAGTTTCCAAGGACTATCCAATGCAGTGGGCCCTTCTAAAATAGAGAACAAATTAGTTAAAGCACATGTGAGGATAAAGGGAAGGACAGAGCCAATTATATCTCTCAATAATTTTTGAAAATTATTAACAGTATTGAGAGCTTCTCGCCTAATTTCTATTTTTTGAGGAGTAATTTTGTTGCAAAATTTTATATCCTAAATATTGAACAGAATCTTGTATATTCTCAGGAGCTATCTCGAGCCTATATTTTTCCAGAGCAGTTTTTCCAAATGAAAGAATTTGTTTTAAAAATAATCAAAGACAAAATAAAGACTATAAAGCACAATAAATTATCGACTGCATAAAACAAGATTTTCTCTTTCTCTTTTACAACTTCATATGTTCACTCATGTTCTTGTGCCTCCTCAAAAATAATTTTTTAAGGCCTTTCCTACCTTCTGCCATGTTTCTAAATTTACAGTCCCTTCTTCCGGGAACCAAGGGCAACAGTCTTGCACAAAACACATAAACTTAGTTATCTGTGCTCCTGACACTTTTACACCTCTAGCCCTTAACATAGTTTTAAGAATATCAACGAAGAGTCGTCTCTCTTTCGACCCTACGTGGCCCATTGCTTAGATGTCTTTAGTTCTGACTACCTGCCTAAATCTCTTTCTTACCTGGCCTTCTCCCTTCTACCAGGGGGTCTGCAGCACCCTATATACAGGCAGGGTCCGACCTGTCCGAGGAAAGCTTACCCTTCCGGTCCCTGTTCGGGCGCCACTTGCCGGAGTCCAGCTCCAGCCGACCAGAGTCCCGGAGGGAGGTACAGGTGCGGCGAAAGAATGATGAGCATTCAGACGAGTTGATGAGGAATGCTACAATCTTTAATTTTCAAAGCCAATATATAGTGTAAAAATTTTATCACCCAGGGTAACTTGGCAAACATAGTAACCACAATGGTTGATTTATGGGTTTAATTGACTATGTCTCTTTCGTTTGCTGTTCTTAAGCATAGACAATGACTTCCTTACTTACTGACTGTTTTTCTAATTTCCTAGGTAATTTATTGTTTTTAGGTATGTGCCAATACTAGCAGAACTGATTGTATCTATATGTGGGTAGCCATATCACTAGGGTATCAATCTCCTGTTCTCTTTCTTGTTCTTGTTAAAAATTATCTTCCACCTATTTTTTCATTCTGTCTAAACACAAAGATCGATTTTTCTTCTACTCACTACCTGTCGACCCACTGGCCAGGGGTGCAAGCGGGGGTATAGAAGCAAAATGCTTATTGTTAATAGTCTATGTTCCATAATGGTAACTAAGCAATAATTTCCAGCTTATACACAATTGATTGCTTCTCATGCCACATAGGTAAGCAGAGTCACTCAGGCAGTTAGCGTCTGAGCTCATTGTTACAAGTTTCATGATTAACAGAATGTGGTTAATTCCTATAAGATTTCTAAGTGATTTCTACTAATGTTCCTCTTTCCCAGTCCCCTATTTCATCGTTGTAAAAAATTCCATTCCTTCACTATTCCATATTAATGACATTAATAGCAAGGTTACAAAACATGCAAGGATAGATAGGGGAGCCAGCCCACATATCCCGCTGCTCTGCAGCCGAGATTGTCCCCCCGGCGACTCTGTCATGCCGCAGGGGTGTTCTGGCCTTCCCGACACCCTTTGATCAACTGGCTCTGGTGGTTAGTGGAGCTTCTAACCATAGCCCAACAGGACTGTAGCAAACAAGAAGCAGTTCTTAACCAGTTACCCCAGGGCTCAGACAGAACTTCCATCTCTCAGTCTTTCCTTGAAAGAGGCCTATTTGCATACTTTAAAAGCCACTGCATGAGCATCTGGCTTTCAATTAGCCTGTATCTGGGCAGTGACTGAGATCCTCTCTCCTGGGACACTAAAGGTTTTGGTACAACCTCAAATACTGGAAACAGCAAAGAACACAGAAGATGGTGGGATAATTACAAATGAGAAAGAATCAAGAACTTGGGCCAGGTTTAATGAAAATGTTCATCTCCTATGTGAGATGACTCTGTTAAGACTGAGGGAGGTGGTTATTTATTTGTAGCAACCAGCATAGAGTCAAAAAAGAAGGAGGAGGAGGGAGAGGGGTGGGAAGGAGGAGGAGGAGGAGGAGAAGAAGAAGAAAGAAAGAAAGAAGCAAAGTGATACCAGGAAGCTCGAGTATGTTCCAAAGAGGGACCTGGACTCCAGAGTTCTGGTGGCCAGGTTCTTTTGCCATGAGAAAGAATTCAAGGACAGGACAGTGAGCTGGAAAGCACAAGTTTTATTAAAATGAAAGTACACACTTAAAAGAAAAGTGTGGGCAGCTCAGAGAGAGAGAGTCTGCCCCAACTCTCTGAATTAAAGACTTTTTTTTTTGGGGTGGTGGTGGGTGTCCCAAGGCTATCCTGCTTGCCTCCAGGTCCTGGCTTGTTTCCTATACCACCTGGAGGGGAAGAAGCTGCTCAAAGCCATTTATCTTGTCTCCTGCCCTTGGCTAGTTTCTGTTGCTGGAGTTTCTGTTTGAAATCAAAACAGGAAGAGGTCTGAGTAAGGGACAATGGAGAAATTCCAGAGCTACAGGGAGAAGACTGAGTAAGGGACTGAGGAAAAATTCCAGAGCCATATCCTGAGCCTTGAAGTGTCTTTTCTAAACTAACTATCCTGCCTCAAAGGGAATATGTTCCAAATAAAAGTTAAGATTCCAGAAGCAGATCTTAAAGAAATGTCAATGAGTGATTTACCTGACAAAGAGTTTAAAAAACAAAAGTATTAAACATAACTATAGCTATAATAATTTGTCAGTGTATCCACAAGGTAAAAATATGGAAATTGTGACATCAAAAGCATAAAATGTTGAAATCAAGTTGTTATAAGTTTGAAATGAACTATTATAAATGTAAGATATTTTATGTAAACTTAATGGTAACCACAAAGCAGATTTTTTTTTGTAGATTCACAAAAAATAGAAAGAATTTGAAGCATGCTACTATAGAAAATTATCAAATCATAAAGGAAGAAGCCAAGAGAAGAAGAAAGGAACAAAGGAATTACAAAATAGCCAATAAACAATTAAAAGAATCTCAATAATAAGGTCATATCTAGCAATAATTACTTAAAATTTAAATGGACAAAATTCTCTAATTAAAAATGTAGAGCAGATGAATGGATAAAAAAAAAAAAAAACAAGACTCAATTATATACTGCCTGCAAGAGACTCATTTTACCTTAATGGTATATATAGCTAAAAGTTAAGGATGCAAAAAAAATATTGCATGCAAGTGCAAACCAAAAGAAAGTTGAAGGGGCTAGTGAGAAAAAGAGAGAGACAGTTTAAACAGACTGTAATAAGAGACACAGAGGTCTTTATATAATGATACAGGGATCAGTCCATCAGGAGAATATAATGTTTGTAAATATTCATGCACCCAACGTGGGAGCATCTGAATATATAACGCAAATATTAACAGACCTGAATGGAGAAATAGAATAGTAGGGGACTTTATTATACCACTTTCAACAATCAGATCACCCAGACAGAAAATCAATTAGGGAACATTAGACTTATATTACACATTCAACCAGAGAGACTTAACAGACATTTATCAGATATTTTATTCAACAATAGCAGGATACACATCTTTCTCAGGAATTATGATGCCCCAGCTTTGTTCTTATATCTCAAGATATATTTGGCTATTTGGGGTTTTCTGTAGTTCCATATGAATTAAAGGTGTTAGTATCCACAATATAAAGTATTCATTCAACTTAATAGCAAAACAAAAAAAAAAAACAAAAAAAAAACAAAAAAAAAAAGAAAAAAGAAAAAAATTTGATTAAAGAAAATTGGGCTTAGAAACTGATTAGGCTTCTTTTAAAGCAGAAAAATAGCCATTAGGTACGTGAAAAAGGTGCTCAACACCACTAATCATAGGGAAAATGCAAATTGAAACCACAATGAGCTATCACCTCACATTTGTTAGAAGTGGCTATTATGAAAATTACAAGGGATAACAAGGGCTGATGAGCACGTAGAGGAAAGGCAACCCTTGTGCACTGTTCGTAGGAGTGTAAACCGATAGAGCCACTATGAAAAAATTAAAAAATAGAACTACTGTGTAAGCCAGTAATCCCATTTCTGAGAATGTAGCTGAAGGAAATGAAATCACTATGTCAAGTATATTGTACCCCATGTTTCTTGCAGCATTATTTACAATAGCCAGATAAAACAACTTAAGTGACCATGACAGATGAATAGGTAAGGAAAATGTGGCCTATATATACAAAGGAATATTATTCAGCCATAAAAAGAAGGAAATCCTTCCATTTATGACGTCTAGAAACCTCGAGGTCATAAGGCTAAGAGAAATAAGTTAAGATAGAGAAGGACAAATACTGCATGGTTTGACTTTTATGTGGAATCTAAAACAAATGTTAAACCTTTAGAAACAGAATGTAGAAAAGTGGTAGTGGAGGCTGAGGTGTGAGGGAAATAGGGAGAAAATAGTAAGGGTACAACCTTTCAGCTATAAGAGGAATAGGTTCTGAGGAACTAACATAAAGCATGGTGACTGTAGTTGATAACGCTGTGTTGTATAATTAAAACTTGCCAAGAGAGTAGAACTTAAATATTACCACACAATAAAAGATAAATATATGAGGTGATAGTGTTAATTAACTAGATGGTGAAAATCCTTTCACAATGTATGTGTGTATCAAATCACAATGTACATTTTAAATATCCTACGATTTCATTTGTCAGTTATACCTCAAACAACCTGAAATTGTATAAACAAATAAAATAAAATAAAAAACAAAACTCTACCTTATAATGCTGACATAAAGTTTCATTTATGAAATCTCATTTATCTTAAAGTTAATGTATTTTCATGTACTCTTATGTATAAATCTTCCATTAAATTCTAAGTGATGAGATATATTATATCTTGTGCATTTCCCCTTCCTTCAATGTCAAAAAGATGTCTAATAGTTTGCTGAATAAATAGAATTAATATTAAAATGGCCCATTTAATTGCTACCATATTTCCTTCTGCAACAAGATTGCTTACTAAATGATTAAAGATGTTTACTAATATGAGATATAAAATTGATGTTGAATTTGTGGTAGCCTTATTGTCTGTCTGTATGTTATATACATGAGGCTGGCCCAATTTGATATAATAAAGGGTTGAAACTCAGAATTTTCTAAGGCAGAACACAATAGTTATCAGTGCTTCAATTATTTTGAACTTAAAAAAATCTATACTATTCTTGAAAATTTCAAGGGGAACACTTTACCATGTAACATGTTGATAAGTTGAACCTCATCAGAATCATTTCATTTGATTTACCCTGAAGTTAGAGAAAGAAAAATAATAATATTTACCACTTCTTTTTCAATGCTACTTTAACATAAAACAATATTGAAAAGATAATTGGATTGTGAAAATAAAAATAAAATTGCTACCTAAAATAAATGTCTTCTCACTAATAAAAATATATATTGTTCTCATGTAACTTAATTGCAAAAAAATAATTTGATTTAAAAATGGGCAGTGACTTAATAGATGCTTTTCTAAAGATGAATGGCCAACAGATGTATGAAAAGGTGCTCAGTATCGCTAATCATCAGGGAAATGCAAATCACAACCATGAGAAATATCACCTCCTACCTATTAAGATAGCTATCATCATATAGATAAATGATAACCTGTTGTTGAGGGTGTGGAGAAAAGAGGATCCTTGTACTTTCTTGGTTGGAATGAAAATAGGTACAGCCATTGTAGAAAACAATATATGGGTTCCTCAAAAATTTATAAATAAATGATCTAGCAATCCTTCTTCTGATAATATAACCAAAGGAAATTAAATCAATACCTGGAAGAGATAACTGTGCTCCCATGTTCACTGCAAATAGTGGCTTATTCCAAATAGACACTACATGAAAACAACCTAAGTGCCTGTCAATAGATGAATGCATAAAGAATTTGTTTACACACACACACACACACACACACATACACACACACACATACACGCGTATATATGTATATATATGTGTATATATGTATGTATATATGTATTACATATGTATTTTTTTATTTAATCCTTAAAAAGAAAGATATCCTTATGTTTGTGACAACATGGATGAAATTGGAAGACATTATATTAAACGAAATAAGCCAAACAGAGAAAAAAAAGTACTGCTTGATGTCACTTCTATGTGGAATTGAAAAAAGTTGAATACATAGAAATATAGAGTAAAACAGTGGTCACCAAGGTGGGGAAGGAGACAAGGGGAAATGGGAAGATATTTGTCAAAAGGTATTTGTTGTAAGACCTGAAACCATAAAACTTTTAGAAGAAAACATAAGCAGTAAACTCTCTGATATTACTAACAGGAATTTCTTTTCAGATATATCTCCTTGGGCAGGGGAAACAAAAGAAAAAATAAACAAATAGGACTATATCAAACTAAAAAGTTTTTGTACAGCAAAGGAACCATCAGCAAAACAAAAAGACAACCAACTGTTTTGTAGAAGATATTTGCTAATGATACATCTGATAAGGGTTAATATCCAAAATTTATGAAGAACTTATACAGCTCAATAACAACAAAACAAATAGTCCAGTTAAAAAATGAGCAGAAGACCTGAACAGATACTTCTCCAAAGAGGAAATACAGATGGCTAACAGACATATGAAAAGATGTTCAAGGTCACTAATCATCAGAGAAATGCAAATTAGAATCACAATTAGATATCACCTCACACCTGTTAGAATGGCTATCATCAATAAATCAAAAAACAGCAAGTGTTGGCGAGGATGTGGAAAAAAGGGAACCCTCATACATTGTTGGTGGGATTGCAAATTGGTACAGCCACTATGAAAAACAGTATGGAAGTTCCTCAAAAAATTAAAAATGAATATACCTTTTGACCCAGCAATTGCACTTTGGGTATTTATCCAAAGAAAACCAAAACAATAATCCATAAAGATCTATGCACTCTGATATTCATGGCAGCACAATTTACAATAGCCAGGATATAGAAGCAACCTAAATGCCCATCAACAGATGATTGGATAAAGAAATTATGGTTCACATATACAATGGAACAATACTCAGCCATTAAAAATAAATGAAATCCTACAATTTGCAATGACATGGATGGACCTAGAGGTTATTATGCTGAGTGAAATAAGTCAGACATAGAAAGATAGATTCCATATGATTTCACTTATATGCAGTATCTAAGGTACAAAAAGAACAAACTAATCAAAAACAGACTCACAAATATAGTGGATAATTTGGTGACAGACAGAGGGGAGGGGAGGTTGGGAGGCTGGGAGAATGGGATGAAGGGTTAAAGGAACACAAATTAGTAGTTGATAGTTGGGCACGGGAAGCACGAAAGCGGGAATGTAGTTAGTATTAATATGATGGCTAAGTCAAGGGCCAGGGGAGGGAGGGAGCAATTGGGGAATCATTTTATGAACATTATAGTTGTCTAACTAATGTACTGTATACTTGAAACTAATTTAAATAAATAAATTTATTTTTAAAAAAGGTATTTGTAGTTGCACTTATGTAGGAAGAGTCCAGAGACCTAATGTGCAGTTAATTATAGCTAATAATACTATATTATATACTGAAAATTTGCCGAGAGTAGATTTCAGGTGCTCTCACCGCCCAGTCAAAAAATGATAACTATGTGATGAAATGGACATGTGAATTAGCTTCAATACAGCAATGATTTCATTATATATTTTCAAAATATCATTCTATACACCTTAAATATATATAATTTTTATTAAAAATTAAAATGAATAAAATATATTATAATTCTATTTTCAAATATATGTTAAAAATTCATACTAAAAGTAAAAACAATTTTTAAAATTATTTTTGTCAAGTGAAATTCAGTACCACAAATAACTTTTACATGATTCTGACTAACCAGCAAAGAAAAGTCATTGATATGCAAGATCAGTCACTGTGGAGTTTGCACCATCTGTAAAGCATAAAAAGTAGTTTAGTTATAGTATTATGTACTTGTAAGTATAATTTTAGTTTAGTATTTTTTCTTTGCACAAATTTGAAGTACGAAAGAGAAAGAAATAATGACAAAATCATGAGGCTCTCAACACAACAAGCAAGTTGGAAATTCTCCAATTAACAATAATTGCAGAATCAGCACTTACTCTATACTTGAAATAAATGCCTCTTTAAAGAAACTACAATTTAAATATTCCTCATATAAATATAGAAATCAACACTGTCTCAAAAGGAAATAAAATAAAAACATACTGATAAGCAGCTGAGGTAATTGCTGTATTCAAGTTATTTTGTCTATTTTTACATTAAAAAAATATATGCTCTCCTTTTATATGCTCATCTCCAGAGATGAAAAAAATCTCTGAAGATGGTAACAATTAATATCTCATAATTTTGGTGAAAGAATAGAATGGATCCACATTAAATTAACAATGATTTTTTTTTAACACAATCGTGTATTTTTGCTACCATATTTTCTACCAAAATTTTTAAGAAAGGGACAAAAAATGTGTACCTTAACATTTTAAATAGAACTTAATTTCTTGGTTATTAGTATTTTATTTTTATTACTCTTTGTTCAATACTTCATCAAATATACATGAAAAACTCAGGCTTTTAAAAAATATTTTTAAGTAATTATAGATTTATAGGAAGTTATAATAATATGTACAGAGTAGGCGTCAGTGAAAATAGCATAATAGGGAACACCAAAAGTCTGTATCACCAATAAAAGCATTGAATAAGCTGATAAAAACTGTTAGAATCAACTCTTTTGGAACTCAAGATACTACTCAAAAGCCTATACCAAACGGGAATGCTTAATCAAGAAAAAACAAAACAAAAACAGCTAAATCTCAGTAAGAGAGCTTTGTAACATTTGATTTACCTTAATCATCCCCTGTTTCCCAACTTGGTAGTGATCTTAAAGACATCGGTCATAATTCCTGGTCCAAGTGTCTAATACCAGAGGGAGCAAAGTGGACTTTACTCTCAAAAGATTATAGTTGTTTATTTGACCTGTCTGGTGGCTGAGGCCCTGGCCCAAAGGGCTTGTCTCTATTTTGCCTAACTCAGTACTCTGCTAGGACTGAGGAGATTACCCGGTAGCATTTGTCAAGATTATTTAAAGGCAAATGTAATATTGCTGTTGCTTGGACCAAAGGATAAAGTTGGAGGAAGCAATAGACTAATCAAAAAAATTAGATGTAAATTGCCCACCATTTTCACTCCCAGGTGTTCTCAAAGATTTGAAAACATATGTTAACTAAAACAAACACTTGTATATAAATATTTATAGCAGCATTAGTAATAAGAACCAAAAAGTGAAAACAACCCAATGTCCTTCATTTGGAAAGTGGATAAATAAAAGTGGTAAATGTATTTAATGAAATATTATTTGGTCATAAAAAGAATGAAATATTGATATATGCTATAACATGGATGAACCTTTAAAACCTTATGCTAAATGAAAGAAACCAGACATGAAAGTCCACATGTAGTTTATGGTATAATTTTATAATAATGAAATGTCTAGAATAGGCAACTCCATAGAGATAGAACGACTAGTCACTAGAAGCTAGGGAAGGGGAAAACGGGGAGGGACTGCTTAGCGGGCATAGTTTCTTTTTGAGGTGATGAAAATATTCTGAAATTGGGAGAGATGGTTTCCCAACACTTTGAAAATACTAAAGCCACTAAATTGCACATTTTAAACATTTAAGAGAGTGCATTTTGTGTTATGTAAATCTAATCATACACATGCATGTGCATACATACACAAAATGGCTCTGAGCCATGGTGGAAGCACAGGCTGTTTAGGCTATGACTTCCCTGCTACATTCTAGGGTCACAAAGACACTCGGACACCCTAAATCGTCCTCTAAGTCTGTGCCAATATAGACAGTCCCTTCCCCACAACATTTTCTTTCTTATTGCAGTGTGCAATTTCATGTTGTTTAATGGTTATTCTAGTCTCATCCAAGCTATTTGACACTGAGTGTCTACATAAGGTTCTCGACAAGTAAGCAATGAATAAAAGAATATAAAATCTGAGGGAAAATCAACAAAGATACTCTGTATAACCTTCATCCAATTTCCCACAGTGGTAACACTTCGCATAATTATAGTATGATATTAAAATGAGGAAATTAATATTGATGAAATCCAAGGATCTTATTCAATTTCACTAGTTTACATACACTCATTGTGTGTGTCATTCTAGTTAATTTTAATATATGTGTGGATTTTGGTAACTACCACCACTATTATAATAACGAGTTGTTATACTTTTGTAGCCACATCCAGCTTCCTTTTCTCCCACCTTTTGTCTCATGTGGACCCTGTCTGATAAATACTGTCTCTCAAGAACATGTAAAAAACATGGAGTACCCGAGTCGGAAGAAATCATCAATGAAAATTTCCTTAAGGAGCTGGTATCTGAGCTGAATCTTCAATGAAAAAAATTATAGGATGTTTTGTGAAGCTCCTAGCATAAATAAAAACATTCAAAATGAATATTTTTTCTCACGTTTGCTCTTGTTGCTATTGTTGTAATTATTTTTGTTATTACCGTTATTACTATTATGATGATTAATGAAGGATTTAACAGCTAAGAGTTCTGGGAATAGAGAATGTGGTCATTCCAGAGAAGCAAGATTAGTGGACAGAAAAGCATACAGAATATATAAAGGCCTGAGTAGCAGAAAATTGCAAGTAGTTCAAAATAGAACAGGAAAAGTTGAAGGAAGTAAGGATGAAATAGCATTTGTGAATTATGAGAATATGGTTTATATTTTGTTCTGAGAAGGATATGGAACTAATAAACTGATGAATGGCATTCATTTCAGAGCAGTATCTTCAACGGTAGTCTAGTTGTGTATTAGAGGGAGACAAATATGAGTTCGGGTTGACCAGAGGTGAGTCTATGCACTATTTCAGATGAGAGATAAAGGTGGTTTGACCTGAACTGGTGAGAACGAGTATTGGGAGAACGAAATGGATTTGGAATTTAAGAAGTAGAGTTGGTGTTTGGTGATTGATTTGATGTAGAGGGGGAAAAAAGAAGGAATTAACTGCAAGGCTAGATTTCTGGCAAAGGCAAATGTGTGGGTGGAAATGTCAGCAATCAGCACAATGTTTCTGGAAAGAAAAAGAGAGCAGGACTAAGATTGTTAGTTAAGTTTAGAACGTGCTATGCATTTTAGTCCATTTGAGTTGCTAAAACAAAATGCCACACAATGGGTAGCTTATAAAGAGCAGAAATTTTTTTCTCACAGTTCTGGAGGCTAGAAGTCTGAGATCATGGTCCAGCATGGTCAAGTGAAGGCCCTCTTCTGGATCAGACTTTTCCTTGCATCCTCATATAGGTGAAGAGGCTAGGGAGATCTCTGGAGCCTCTTTAATATGGTACTAATCCCTTCATGAGGGCTCCACCCCCTGACCTACTCACCTCCCTCAAAGGCCTCACCTTCTAATACCATTATATTGAGCATTAGGATTTCAACATATGAATGGTGGAGGCGAGGGGCGGGGAACACAAACAATCAGAAGACAGCTATGTGTTTTAGATATTTATGTGAAATAAGCTCTATAAGAGGAGCAAAATACATGAATGAATGAATGAATGAATGAATAAATAAATAATAAGCTCTATATAAGTAGCAAGCATTTTGTATTCTTATATCCAAACAAGTACTATTAAATCAGGCAGAGAACAAGCATACAAACACTATTTAGGGGATAAAAGATTTTGGTTGTAAAGGAAAAAATGTATTATGAATTTGTAACAAATAGTAGATGTTCTCAAATAAGAATCTAGAAAAAATGGAGTTGGTTTGATAAAATTGGGGGGGGGGGAAATCCTCAGCTAAACAAACTTGTTTTGTTTTGCAAAAAATAAAAAGTTTTATTGCAAAGCCATTTGCAAAATATATTACATATTCTATCTCTATAGCTCTAAGGAATAATTTTTTCTAGATGGATTCATTTATATGCCAAAAATAAATAAATAAATAAGTGTCTGCTCTGTGCCTGGTACTCTTTTAAACTCTGTAAGTACCATAACAAATAAAACAAAGTCATTGCCCTCATGGAATTTATATTCTTATGGGATGAAATGGGTATACAAATAGAAGCAGATAGTTTATAGTGTGCCATATGATAACCAGTATTGTGGAAAGACAATGAAGGAGGGTAAGGATTTAGGGAATATCAGAGACAGAAAGGACATGGTTTTTGGGTTTTTTTGTTTTTGTTTTTTTGTTTTGTTTTGTTTTTTTTTAGAGTGGTGAGAGAAAGACTCAGTTATAAGTGAGACCCAAAGAAAGGCAGTAGCAAGTCACATAGATATGGGGATGAGAGGAAGGGTTGTTTTAGGTAGAGGATTTAGAAAATTCTCGACAAGAGAATATGCTTGTCAAGTAAGAGAAACAGCCTAGGCAGGGTATAAAGCCATAAATTGAGCCCAGGAGCAAATTCCTGTGAGTTGAAGGCAGCCCTGTGTAAAATCTGTGGGCATGAGGGGGCACCAGTTGACATCTAACATTTATTCAGCTACCAATAAGCACAGGAAAGGATGCTTAATCAATTTATAAAGTGAAGAAACAAAAGTTAAAGTAATTTTGTTTTGGGTTTGACAAATTAATAAGACAGATTATGCATAATGTTGGTGAAAATAGGGGAAAATGGGCCATCTCACATTTGCCTCATAGGAAGTGCATCTTTGGACAATTTTTTGAACAATAACCTACATAGAGAATTTAAAGTTTAATGCATTTGATCCTGTCATTTTAGTTCTGAGAGTTTATTCCAATAATGTTATCAGAGAGAAAGTTAAAGGTTTATTAACAAGGAAATTTTATTATAAAATTGTTTTAAGATGATAGCAAATTTGGGAATTACCTAAACTAGTAAAATACATTCTAATATATCCATTAAATAGCATATTAGGCAGCCATTAATTATTGAAATAATCTATGGCAGAAAGAGCCACTTGAGACTCAATATCTTTTCCCTGTCCTAATAAAAACCCTAATATTTTTAGTTAGGCATGTGGCAACAATGCAATAAACACTTGATTTATCAGCTTCCGTTCAGCTATAAGTTGCGTTGTGACTAAGTTATGGTTAATGGTTTATAGGAAGAAACGATTCTCCAAAAGGAAGGGTTCATGCACTTTTTCGTCTTTTCCTCTTTCTTGTTGGCTGGAGTGCTGTGCTTCAAAGCTAGGAAGGGCTGTAGTTCCAACAGACACAATGAACCAAGAAGTGACCTTTGAAATATAGGCTTTCATTGAAGAGTGACAGAAAGGAGTGAAGACACGAGGGAGAAACCCCACCACTACCACCAAATCAGCACTAGATTGCCTTCCCCCCGATTTTTAAGCATATGCTGTTTACATTACTGATGCTTTACGTCTCTGTTACTTTAATCCTAGACAATTTTTTTTTAAAACAAGTCATAAATTAACTTGCACAGTATGTGTCTAAATATATCTGGGAATCTGTATATGTGGAAACAGAGAGATAAAGACAGCAAGATGGAAGAGAGAGAATACAAATCATCTTGTGGAACACAGGTGATCTTCACTTCCCTTTTTATAACTTTCAAATGTAATGGGATATTTTTACATAGTCTTAACGTTCTCAATGTTAAAACAATAAAGCATTTTTTTAGTGCTTATATAAATTGGTTTTTGTCTACAGATTGAAAAGTGAAATATTGAATACACATACACAGGTAATTTTTTTAATTTTATATTTTGTTAATTTTTAAAAGCTATTACTAAGGAATAAATACAGACTGGCCCTTATATGTGTTTTTAGGTGAACTTATAAGTGAGTTCATGGATAAAACATTTTCAGATATTCTAGGGTTCATTAAATATGACTCAGTTCACTGAAAAATATTATTTAAAATAACCTATGACCAAGTTAGAAATAATAAAAAAATCAATCAATATAAATCAAAATTAAAATAAATGAGAATCTAATCAATAATTGTAAATATGGGCATTCTAAAACAAAAATTAGTAAAATTATTATTTTAAGGGGAGAGTAAATGAATGATTCTCTATGACAAAGAGGATTTCATCCTAAGAATATACTCATTGCTTATATCAGCATACCTATTAATTAATAACAGTAGTTCAAATAAAAAGATAATACTTTCTTTCTATTTATTCTCTTCTATATAAGGTCCCAAAATAACATTCATTCCTGAGAGAGAGACAAAAGGTATGAAAAATAACAATGTAAGTATACATTTTATTATCCAAAAATCTAGTTTAAATCAACAGGAAATATACTTAATGATGAAATACTGGAGGCAGTTCCATTAAAGTAAGTTAAGAATGCCCACTGTCACTAACTTAGTCGTCCTGTTTTATCTAGAGGTATATGATAAATATAGCACTTCATGAATATGAAATAAAAGCTGTGAATATTGGCAAGAAGGAGACAAATCTACAGTTTGCAGATGATAAAATTTTATATGTGGAATTTTCAAAAGGAAAATTATGTGAAAAATTCTCTAGATCAGTGAATGTTCAGTATAGATCTTGAATTAAATTTCTATTTAAGAATTAATAATGCCTGGCATTTTCTTTTCTTAACATTCACAGCAACTATCAATTGGAAACTATGGAGGAAAAACTTCTCACTTAAAATTTTAATAAAATACAATTTGTCCAGGAATATCCTCATCTCAAAATTTGAGATTATATGTAAAAAAAATATAAACCTCTGCTTAAAGATAAAAAAGAATATGTGGCTTACTTAATACATACAATACTACCCTAGGTAACCAAACATACATATTTAATTCCCACTGAAGTCTCATTTTAATTGTCAGAAAACTTATGACATCATTCTAAAATTCACCTAGGAGCACATACAATACAAGAACTAAGGGGAGTGTGAATAATGGAAGACTAGTGATGATGATAAAACCACAGTGACTAAATGATATGATGTGACATAGTCCTGAAAGATAAATAAGTGCATGTAACATTATGACTCTACCATAAACAGTTGCCCACTATATGACAGGTAGTGCAACAGGGAGGTAAAACATACACAGAATATTGCACCTGCTCTACATGAGTCAAGTGTTAGTGTACCCGCTTCGTACCTAGAAACTGGTGTCAGATAAGTTAATTAATGTATTTTAAAATACCACGATTAGTATTTTATAAATGCAAGATATAAAAAGACTCATTCTACATTGGAGATGCTAATCAGAGAGAATGATTCCCTTACTTAAAATTTTCTAGACCATATTTTCAGACACTTGACTATTCTTTGTTTTCTACCTGAAAGGATATAAGATTACCTGCTGTATGCTAACATTAATGCCATTGTTTTGTTTTGTTTTGTTTGTTTTGTTTTGTTTTGTTTTGTTTTGTTTTGTTTTGTTTTGTTTTTTTAAAGCTAGTTTGAGTGGATTTCCATCTCTGATAGTGGAATATTCCCTAACATACATATCTAATTTAGCACCTTTATTTTATAGCCTCCAAAAACAAATAGCCCATAATACATTCTAAACATATTAAAGACAATGCTACAATTTGTAAGAAAATGAAGCATGCTTCAAGTAGTTTATCTTTCACATTCACTGAAAAACTTCAAGAGTATACTCAGTAATAAAACCCCATAGTTCATAGCAAATAAATTATATATCTTTTAGAGAAGGAAAAAAATCTTAAAACAATTATAAGAAATTATAATTTATTTATAATTGGGGTAGTACAGTATTTAAGCTTGAAAAACAGAAGCAAACTGAAAGAAATGTACATGAATTCTATTACTAATGATATGAGTGGTTTATATGTCACATAATATATACAAAATTTATTATCAAACAACTAACTAAAAAATGCTTGCTAATATATAACCATGAGCTAATCTGTTATTATACAGAAAGGATTTACATATGTTGATTAGAAAAAACATGAGACTTGAAACAAAATAGAAAAAAATATGAATTAATAATTCACATAAAAACTAGCTAATAAAAGTGTTAAAAGTCCAATAAAAACAAAAAAATGCCAATGGAAAAATAATGTACCGATGAATTTGATTTTTATATATGAAGTTAGTACCTTGATTAAAAAGAGACATTTAATTTCTTTGTCATTCATTACCTTCTTGTATTGATAAGATTTGGCGTAAAATTTTGACAATAAAAAGTTTAAACGTATTTATACTTGCATCTAGAAATTCCACTTTTAGGAATGCTTTCTAAGAAAATAAACTTATACCTAGACAAAGTAAAAGCATAAAAATATTCATCATCACACAGTGTGTAGGAAATAAATATTGAAAACAAAATCTAAAATTTTAAATAATATGTACTATAATATACACACACACACACACACACACACACACACACACACTATGATGCCTAGTGGAATATTATAAAACAAAAAAATCATATTTAGGGCATTTTTTATTGCTATTAATTGACGGTGATGAAAAATAAAGAAAATAGAAAAAAATTGATCATACAAAGTTAGTGAACTTTATAAAAACAAGTTGGGCTTATTACAAAGAGAGTTATTACAAGAAGGTTAAAAATATTATTTCTTCATTAAAAAGTGTTTTTATGTTTCTCTACCTGAAAATTTGTTTTGTGATGAGTGTGACTTACCTTTATGATAAAATGAGAAAACAAGCCTACTTTTAAAAGACTTTTATTGAGCATTCATTTACATAACATTATGGTAGTGATTTTAGCCTGGTATTTGTGGAGGGTGGGCAGTTGGGAAGTTTGGTTTAAAAATGTTCTTGGTCTAAAATTGAACTTGTAAAATAGTAGATTCATAGAGACCATAATACTATTTTCTGGAAAACGTAGAGAGAAGAGAACATGAGTAAGTGGACTTTTGGAGGTAAGATATAAATAGAACTAATCTCTGCTGTGAGATATATTTCACAAAAGGGCTATGGACCTGTATGCACAAATGGGAAGGTCTGTACTGGGGCTTTATTGCCTCAGAGTAAAGCCAGTGGTAGTCATTTGACATGGTGGTACGGGCAGGCCTCATCACTAGCAGAGTAGGAATGTGACTCAGCAAAATTGACTTCTTGCGGAGGAAGCCAAACAACACCATAACATGTCCAATTATTTTGTTTTGTACATGCATCAGAACTAAATATTTCCTACTCACTGAGTAGGTTCTTGAGAGAAATAAGAACTGAAGTGTTTTTCTAGCTTTCTTATCATCTTTTATGCAATTATATTATACTATGATCAAAATCAAATCAAAGCAGGGTTTCAACAAGGGCCATTAAGAAAAGGCAGATAAAGTGAGCCTTAGTGTTCATTGGCAGCGGCACAGCACTCTATTATTGTTCTCCACTTTATGTAGACTTTATGTACAGACTCTGAGCTGGGAGACCACAAATCCACTTGGATTCATTTACCTGAGATGCTTCATATGAGTTTTAAATTCCAGGGAAGAGGTAGAAATATCATGTCATAGATACTCTTTCAATTGTGGGCATCTGGGTCAGCACGTTTGGTGTCTCAAACGAATGTTGAACCTAAAGCAGTAAAGAAAACCTTGAGAGAATTTCTAAAAAAGGAAATTTGAACTTCTCTCTCAAGAGTGAGAAAGTTTATGGTATGTATTAAGGCTGTGACAAGACAGTATCAACGAAGAAACCTTCACATTTTCCTTGGGTACAGTGCATACCCAGGAACTAGGTACGAAGGAACTAGAACCCTCAAAGGTATTCCCTGAATTAACAAAGCTATTAGTATCAGAGAAACTCACACCGGATCTATGTAGCAATTAAAAACAGTTAGTTTCTTTTTAAATAAACTTGGAGTACAGGAAGGAGCATCAAGAGGACTTAAGAGTTTCAGGATTCCCAAAAAACTTTTGTGAATGGTTCTACAAAGTTTTCTGGGGCATAAAATTAAAAGGACAAGAAGATTTCTACCTTTCGAAATATCTCCTCCAAATGATGACACCAAGAATATTCTTTGAAGTAGTAGATAAGTTGGGAAATGAAGAGAGAGCCATTTGTGCTCATTCTCCAAGAAATATTATCTGCAAATAAAAAGTATTAAAATATGTTGGAGGATGTGGCTTTTAAATGTATACAACTCATAGAACCATAGTTTTTGGGAAAAGTTTGATTTTGCTGCTTTGGAAGGAAAAGAGAGACCAAATCTGGATATAGCTGGGACCTCAGACTTTCATAGCAGTCCAGGGAAAACCATCATGGACCCTCAATCATGCATACCCTTGGCTTTCTTAGTAGCAATGCTAAGTTATAGCCCTTAGGATTGCAAGTAGTGGGAAAGAATGTAAGTCCTTTCAGCTCTCTATCTTGACAATTTTCTAGTATAAATTTTGCACTTGTAGTTTTGTTGTGTAAATACCTTTTGAATTAATACTTCTCTTTACCACTTCGATGTGATCAAATAGCATTTATCATAACAAAGCTAATATTCTATTGTCAGTTTATCTGTAGCTATCTTGTTATATCTTCTTCCTTTTTATACTTAAAGTTCTCAAATGTGTCTCTATTCATCATCTTTATTTTCTCCTAGCCTGCTCACTCTAGTGTAGATTTTCCCTCCACACTGTATTTACCAAATAGCTTTTCCCAAAGCCACTCATATCCTTCAAGTCATTAAATCTAATAGTAATTGATTGGGCTTTACCTTTACCTGATCTCTCATTCACATCAGAAACTATTGATAATTACAACTTTCTTGGTAACTCTGACAACACATTCTCCCAGTTTTTTTTCTGATTCCCTGACCATACCTTTTTAGTCTAATTTGATGACTAATACTTATATCTCTGATCTTGAACTCTAGAGTTCTTCTAGTCTTAGCTGTAGGGTCTCTTCTCACTCTATTCTCTGTTCCTATATAGTTTTGTCAATTTTTAGAATATTAAATATCATCCGTAGGCAAGGATCTCCCAAAACTCTAACAACATAGATTTCTCTTCTGAAAAATACAGCTATACAACTCTTTACTTTTCATTTCAGCTTGAAATATGTCAAAGGCATCTCAAACTTCTTGCGGGGTTCCCATTTTAGTGAATGCACCACAGTTATCCACTCTCAAATTTAAGTCACTTCAATCATACCTTCTTCTTCACCTGCCCTATCCACTAAACCACAAGGTCATATTAATTCTATATACTAATTATTTCTTGTATGCAACAACTTACCTCATTCCAAGACTATCACCACATTTGGCTTATAATACAGCAATGACATTTTAACCTGTCTTCATATATCTGCACTTACTATAGTGTAATCCATTCCCCATGAAATCCCCGGAGCGATCCTTTAAAAATAAAAATGTTATCATTCCCTTGCTTGGATTTCACCAAAATTTTCTATTAATATTAGTATAAATTAATATTAGTAATAAAGTGTAATAGTATAAAACACCAAATCCTTTCCTAATATATGGCCTCAATTATGTGGCTCCTGCCTACCTCTTCAGTCTCCCTCTTGGTAACTCTCCGCTGGCTCCATGCTCCTCACTGGCCCTGTTTCCAAGCTCTTTTTGTCCTCAGGTCCTCTGTGTATACTGCTTTTTCTATTTATAATGTTCCTCTCTTAGCCTTAACATGGTTAACTCCTTCATCTTTCAAATATGAGCATAAATTTTTATTTAAATCACTTATCACAGTTGACAATCATTATTTATTTCTATTATGTAGAGTATATATCTTCCCCCAATTAATTTCTTCTTCTCTGGCCTGAATATAACACTCCATAAGGTTCAGTAACCTTATCTGCTTTAGTTATATATCATATGTGCTGCACCTAGCCCAATCCTAGTACATGATATTTGTCCAAAACAGCGAATGCAAGAATTTCATAGTAGACTTTATTTTCTGAACTAAATTAAACAATCTCTTAAAATATGCATCCAGCTGTATATGACTTTTTAAATACCTTTAATAGCAAAAAGTGTAGAGCTCTTCTTTTAAATATGTATTCTCCGATATGTAAAATAAAGTGAGGTCTGCCTATTCCAGCTGTGCAGTGGGAATTGCCTGCATGGCCTTTTTCCTGTTTCACCAGGCAAGACTTGGAGGGTCCACTAGTCCCTTGCTACTCATATTCTGTCATGGATCAACAGCACTGGCATCACCATGGAGATTTTCAGAAAGCCAGAATCTCAAGCCCTTCTCCAGATGTACTGAATCAGAAACTTACATTTTAATGAGATTCCCAAGTGGTTTCTATGCACATTAAAGCTTGTGATTACTACACTTAAAACTCTGACTTGTGTAACCTAGGTTTATAAAATTGCCCTTGTTATCTAAACAGCTGCTAAAAGTATCGTGGATTACTTTTAAACAGTTTCCTATAGGCTAGACCATGATCAACTGGGGATATTTGCTGCTTCTATCCCCTACTAAGATTTTCCTACCAAAGAAGGATTTTCAGTCATTGGCTGCATTATTCTGAAGGTAGGCATTTGAATGTTAACTAATAACAGGCCCAAGAAGTTCTAGGATTTGTGGAGCAAGTATTACAGTTTTCTTGATAGGCTCATTTAATTGCTAGTAGATGATCAGGTGGACAAATCATGAGAAGATGATGCATTTCTTTAACATGAGTATATTTAAAAAAAATAAAACCTCTTATTTATTTATAGTTAGACTATTTTAAGTCTGGATCTCACCAAGCTCCTGTTTAATTCAAAAGTTTTCTCCCAAATCAAGACTTATAGATTTCTACCTATTAAAATTTTAGTATTTTATATGTCTTTTCTACCTAAAATACCTCATTAGAGAGGAAATGTTCTTATATAGTAATAAGATATGATAAGATCCAAGTGTATAGTATAGGAAAGAATAGATTAAGAAATTATCTCTTCAAGTCACTTACGTGGAGTTGAAGATTTGAAAGCAATGAAGTCCTTCTCCACATGGGTCTTTGTGACAGCATCACTCAGAAATAGCACTGATAGGTATGGTCATATGTACATGCAGAGTCTCCTCCTATGTCAGTCACCCAAACAGTCCCAGAACCTCCTAAGAGAGACACCCATGTTGTATGAAAGATGTTATATTCAAACACATACATACACAGTTTTTGTTTTTTGGGTTTTTTTGGCCTTTGTACCTTTACTTCAGTACATTTCAATATGGAATTTATTAAAAATCCAAGTATCTTACTACTAGAAAAACTATCTCACTGGAAACCATACAGAGCCTGCTTGCATTTAAGATAAACTTGACAGCTTGGTCTCAAATGATCGAGGCATTCCCAATTATTCTTGACTACTTATTTATTTAGAAATAATAAGGACTTAGCACAATTTCTGGAATGGGCCTAAGAGTGGTACTAATTTTTTTTTTTTAATCACTAAGAAAATAAGGCCAGATATCAGGCTAATAGAAAAAAGTGCATGGCTACTCCTTGGGCTCCCCCAACTCAGACTCACTGCCTCTGCAGGCCTGCATGATGATGACTTTGGGTTTGTCTCTTAGACTCTGGCAGCTGCGGTTGTTGAAAATTTGGAAGATGGTATCATCGCGAAGAATATCGGGCTCTTGATGTCTGTGCTTTACCCCACAGATCCCATCCAGGATGCCATGTGACATAAACACCAGGATTGTGCTGTCTGAGGATCGGTGTTCTTGGTGGGCAGCAAACTGCCTTAGTACTGCTTCCATTTCCTGAAAGAGACTGAAGAATTACTATAAAGGAACCCTCCATATGCAGTTTGCACTCAAATGTTTGCACAAAAAGGAATAGGCACCAAGGAATCAGGTGATTTGAACCTAAGAAGATGCTGGGAGATGAAGCAAAATAAGAGAGATGACACTAATAAAAAGGCTTTGATTTCATCTGTTTTATTTGTTGACATTACCATAAGTTTTTATTAAAAAAAATAATAAGAGGCAGGATAAAGAGTTTTCTACTGACAAAAATTATAAAACAACAAATCCCTTCATCATGAACAGTAGAAACTTAAATTTAAAATGATTTGTCAAAGGTCATTCAGGATATTTTTGACAGAGCCAGAATTATAAACTTTTTTCTATATACCTTTTTTTGTTTTTTACATTTAGACACATGATATTATAGACACTGAAATTATAAAAGCCTCATGAGCGCATTCTGTAGGTTATCAGGAAATTTCAGGGCTTGTATCTTTCATCTCACCCAGACTATCAAGTAATAGAGTTCTCCAACATTGAAATCTTTAGAAAGATCCAACATTTTTAGTGAAACTGTTATATAGAGCTGCTCTAAATTTCTGATATGAGACTGTGCATTGGAGGAAGCTGAAATCCAGAGATCCTATTCTAGAGCAAATATAATTCCTGTAACATTCATTTTGTTCTTACAGCTGCTAAGGAAGAAGTTCAAAACTATTTAAGAGGAAGGAAGCTTGTCCCACTTCCCTGAGTCATTACCAGAGCTGTGAGATTCACTTTTACAACCACTGAGTATCCAAGGCTTTCAAGTAGGTCTTGCATCCCCAAAAGGTCAACTTCAGAACCATGACGGTTAGAAAGATAATTAAATTCTTTGTTCCAGATGATGAGGGCCAAGCGTGTTCTGCCCTCCTTCTCCATCACTGGATATATCTGTAATTAACAGACACAGAGTGAGTTCCCCAGGCCTCCTCCTTTTGACTTCAAAGTCCATACAAAACAGGCCTTTATGATTATAAGTGGAT
Source organism: Eonycteris spelaea (assembly GCA_003508835.1). NCBI lineage: Eukaryota > Metazoa > Chordata > Mammalia > Chiroptera > Pteropodidae > Eonycteris > Eonycteris spelaea. The sequence continues at coordinate 1,800,851 of PUFA01000168.1, forward strand.
GGCTAGAGAGCTTGGGAATGGAAATATGTCCCCATGAGGAAAGAGACAAGATCAAAGACTGAAAATATACTAGGAACTTGGCTTTGGTTTTATAGTAGATAGTTTAGAGTTTGCCAGGATGGAATGGAAGAGACAGCAAATCTAACATGACTAACAACCGAATAATCTAAAGACCACTTAATTAGATAACATGATTGGATAATATCTGATGCCTTTGGCCTGATCTTAAGGCATTTATAACAACAACTAAAATTTCCAGTGTGTCCCCAGTGTTTTGTTTGAATGGGCAAATTATGTGTCTTTCTATTCCAAAGCATACCACCTCATCTGCTTTTGTTGTCATTAGTCTATGGAAATGATCATGAGGACAAAGCTTCAACTTATGATTTGCTTGGGAAGCCTGAGTTTTCTGGGAAACTAAAAGAGAAAAAACAAAGTTATTAACCGATAACATGCATTGCTTACAATCATGCAGCTCTTTTGACTGGATCTTATTCTTTGGAAATGCTTACTGCTTCTCGCCAAAAGCTTAATATAATCAGAGAATCATTTCATATTTAAAATGACTAAAACAAATACTTGAATACTCCCTCTTTTCTTTCTGCTTCTTACTGATCCACCATAGATTTCTGTTTTATTTAGTGGTCCACATTGACTAATCTTTCAAACCCAACACATGAGACTCACATAAACCAGTATCTAAGATTTGGAAGGAAGCCCATGTTAATCTGGCCTAGTCAAGCATTCCATTATTTCAGATATTTGAATTCCACTTAAACACCCCTTATTATTACCATTGTCTGAAACAATCCACTAATACAAAATTTATTCTAAAGCATTGATTAGAATAGTTCTGAGTATCATAAAGTGTGAACCTTGTAAGCATTGATATGCATTTACTGCATTGAGACTATAACAGAAAAATGTCTAATTCCTTTCCCTGTGAAAGCCCATGATTCTTCTATGACTTCAATGGTCTTCCCATTATTTTATGTAAATGTCCCCATAAATAATTATTGTATTTTACGCTTAATTATGTTATTAATACTGTAAGCTTAATTAAGGCAGGAAAAATGTCTTTAATACTTTGTATTTACATTATCTAAAATATAAATAGCACAGATTAAATGTTGTCAATTGCTGCTAATCTGAACAGTTATCTTCAACTTGAAAATAGCTAGGAAGTATCCCTTGGTTTGTGATTCCCTTAGGGCAATAAGCGTCTGTTGTTTAAGAATGATTTCACCTTTTTAGCCAACGAAATCCATCAGTTTACCTACGTCTGTTCTCATCTACTCAATTTCTCCAACTAGAAAAGACATAGTCTTCCTTCTATTGAAGGGTGATAGCTCTATATATGCTCTGATTCCATTCTTTTCTCACCCACAAGGACTTTACTCAGGCATTTATCCAGCCTGTATTCTACATCATCCATTTCTCCCACTTTTAATGCTGTGTAACCTCATTGGAAAATCAGCATGCCTTAATATCAATTTATCATTTAAAAACAACTTTCCTTGACCCATTTCCCCTCCAGCTATTGTCCAGTTTTCTGCTCCACTTCTCAGCACAATTCCGTAAGGGCTTTGTTTATTTTCACTATTTTCATTTTTTTGACTTATTTTTTTTCTTGTATGCAATATAAACTGACAATTGTTCTCATCACTTAAATGAAGTATCGCTTAGCAAAGTTACCATTGACCATTTTTGCTTTCTTAGCATTTAGCGTGGTTGAACACATCTTGCTCTGTGGGCTTCTGTGATGCTGCATTTTCCAGTTGCTCTTTCTAAATCTGTCTTCAATGATAATTCTTCCTCTTCTGCCATATCCCCAAAAGTTAAGTTGTTCTATATTAGACCTTTGGTTATTCTCTATCGACATCTCTGCCCAGATGGCCTCTTCCAGTCTCATCATCTTAAATAATAGCTACATGTTTATGAATCCCAAGATTTATTTCCATCCGTTATTCCTCTGTGAACTCCTCAGATGAACATTCACCTCTTTATTCAACATCTACCCTTGAGTGTAGCATATCTTTTCAAACAAAATAAAGTACAAAGATGGAGCGATGGATAGGATTACTTGTCCACTCCTACAAAGTTCTTTCTCCTGAGTCTTCTCTAATCACTACACAGGTTTTCTCTAATCTCTGTAATGGTACTTTTCAACCCAATTGCCAAGCCAAAAACCTAAAATTATCCTTGCTTGAGTTTTCCTTTATTCTTTTACTAGCCCACATCTAATCCATCTCATAGTTCCTATTGACTCTACCTCCACAATAAGATCTCAAATATAAATTCATAATTCAAATCACCTCTATTACTAGGTTCCAATCTAAAGATATTATCTCTAACTGAAACATGTAAACAACTTTCAACTATCCTTTCTGACTCTATGTTTATTACTTCTCGCTTAAGAATGTCTTAAAGTTTTTACTATTGCAAATAAAATTCAAATTCTTTCCACTTTCCAAAAGGCCCAAAAAGGTTTGAGACGACTATGCAGTGGCAAGTGTGACACTTTCTCAGTTCTTCCTACCACATTTCCCCTACTCTCCTACTCCCCAGCCAGATTTACACCTTTTCTCTGCCCCTGAAACATGGCAAGGTTACCCAATCTAGACTCAGCAGCCTGCTCTTGTTCCACTTCCATGGAACCTTTTGCTTGAGGTTTACAACATACTCTCCCTATTATTCAGATTCCTGAACTAATCACCTGGAAAAAGTTCTCATAGCTGTCCACCCTGGCGCCTCCCCGCACACTCCAAGAACAACATCTCTTTCTACAGTCTAATTTTCTTTCTCTTGCATGTTCTCTGAAATTATGCAGAACGTGGTTAGTTGGTGGCAGATGGGCTCAATGTATAGGTTTTCCTGGGTTTCCATTTCTTCTTTCTGTTACACTGTAGGGCCTTTCTTGTATGCCTTAGCACAAACAAAGTCATTATGTGTTCATAATATTACCTGTCAGAGGTAGAACTGATGCCTGGAACAATCCAACATGCTTCTTAGTTTCATCATCTTCACTATCACTTCCTGACCCTTAGGAGAATTGAAGAGCAGATATGTATGTGCTAATCTTACTTTTAATGGACATTGTTAGGGGCAGAAAGGAGAAATGTCCAGATTTCTGGAACCTAAATTCAATGGTCTTTCTACTATAACATAGGGCCCCTGTACAACTTTCTTACCCCAAGTGATATATGTGGGCTCTCATAGGTCACTGGGTTTTGTGGCAGTTACCTGTCTGAGGGAGAGCCAATGCCTGGGCTGATCCAGTTTTTTCCTCAACTCTATCTTCTTCACTTTCATCTTCAGATGATTCTGAGGTGGGTTGAACAAAAAGATAAGGATCAATGCCCTACTCTGACAGTTATTTCCAAAGATGACAATGGAAGACACAGGTTTCCTCGATCTTTACCAGAATATACTCTGAAACACTAGGTATCTAAGAGTTTTCACTTGTGATGTGAGATTTGGATGCCATTACCTGTCGAAGAAGAAGATGACTCATTGTCCTGAGATTCATCAGTCTCATCTTCAGAATGAGATTCTGAAATAAAATGAAAAAAGGAAAAAGACTTGTTACAGAACTGTTTCTTGAACCCACACACTTCAAACGCTTTCCCTCGCACTGACAAGGAAATGCCTGTGATTAGCATGGGGCTGCCATATGGAGCCTGGAGAGCTGGCTCCTTCTCTAAGATCCGGGTTTGTTTTAGAGTGCTGTAACTTTCTGCCAAGTGAAGGAGGAGGGAGAGTTTCCATGAGACAAAGAAGAGCTCATTATCTTCCTGCTTCCATAATTCAAGGAATAATCAAATTTTTTAATCGAGGCTTTTTTTTTTTTTTTTTTTTGCAATAGCATTTGTCATTCTGAGGTGAGAGACTACATCTCTGTATAAAAGTTGGATAGTCTTTCAACAACAAAAAATAAAATAATCCCCAAGGGTTGGTGCAAGGTATAAGATATATTCATGTATATATTTTACTCTAGAGTAGGGGTCAGCAAACTATGGCCTGCAGACCCAACTCAGCCCAACACTTATTTTTGTAAATAAAATTTTGTAAATAAAGTTAATTATAATTCATCCACACTCATGTTGTACACATTATATATTTCCGATTTCATGCTACAACAGTAGATTTGAGTCATTGTGACAGAGACCACAAAGCTTAAAATATTGTGTTCCCTTCAAAGAAAAAGCATGCCAATCCATTCTCTAGAGAGAAAGATACATTTATTTTTCACTAACCCTCAAATTCCCTGTGTTCTCCTTTAACAAGGAGAAATATATGTTCCCAGAGATTTATCCCTTGGGTAAGCCACAGCAAAGTGGAAGATGGTGGGTTTTTCTACTAATGTTCTATATCTGGGATGACTGTAGAGTCCACAGTGTATGGCCACAGTAGCACAGATTAGCTAAAAACTATCACTGAATTTAATACAACTCCATCACATTTATTCATTTAACAAATATTTACTCAGCACTTATTACGTACCATGTTCCATTTCTATGAGTTTCAGATGTAATCATGAACCAAGCAGACAGAGATAGATGCCACATGGACCTTACATTTTAGCAGGGAGAGATATAATAAATAAGTAAATAAAATGTTATGGAATGATTGAAGGTGACAGTTGCTTACTTTAAAAGAAAACGTATGTCAGTGAAAAGCAATTGGGGAAGCTGGAACAGGTTCTAGGCTGTCAGGGCATTTCGTAGAATTAAACAATAAAGTCAGGCAAAGAAGATACTAGAGATGTGGTTAGTTTTCCACTTGCGAGCAGAAGAGATAAACTCTGCCTAAGGATACACAAGTTACTACTAGCCCTTTGGCCCAAGACACTCACTTGAACACAGCTGTTTCTTGGTGTTGAAGACATGGTTCATAAATATTTTGCCGACCATTTGACTTTTCTCAGCAACATCCTCAATCAGGTTTTCAGTCTCATTCACAATGAGGTTCACTCCCTTCCCTAATTTTTGTAACTCATCCTTATTTAACACATCCTTTTTCATCAAATCATCAAAAAATCCATCAACCATGTTCTTGGCAATCAGCTTCAGTGTGTTGACGGGATCTTCTTTCAGTCTCTTATCTATGAGAACAATAGGATTTTAGATATGGACAGGCCAGTGGGTCTCAAATTTTAATATGCCAAATAATCTCCTGAAAGGTTTGACAAGCAGAGCTTCCGAACCCTATTCCCAAAAGTTCTGATTTGATAGATTGGGATTAAGTTCGTGAATTTTCATTTCTAACAATTCCTGAGGTGATGCCAAAGACCACACTTGGAATCACACCAATTATGTTCAAGCCCGTGCCTTTTTATAGGTAGGGAAACTGAGGTTCGGAGACAAAGCAACTTCACTAAGGAAATTAATGATAGCTGACTCAGTCCAGTCTTTTTATCGCCCACCATCCCTTCACTTCCTGTCACTTTGATCAATACCTAATTTAAAATCACATTATGTTCAATATGTATAGCAGTCAAACATAAACATATTACACCTGTAAAAGAATGCACTTTGCTTCCATGGGCGGGGCTGGCAGGGCAGCTCTGTGTGCAGAGACTGAGAGCACAAACTACAGCTGGTTTGCTTGCTGCTGCAAAGGAAAGGTCTTACAGAGAACAGAAATATGGAGGAAATGAGTCACTCTGCTCAACTGCACGTCCTCTCGCTCAAACAAGAGAACACTTATAAAACGGGTGAGAATTCTGGGTCAGTATCAATCCAAAGAAAAGCCTAAAATCACAGGAAAGTTTTAAGAATATAGATCCAGATTTTTTACATTTTCTCTTTTTCCCAAGAAGCTGTAGCATGTTAACTAAAGTACTTCGTGTGGTAGCATACTTGTTACTGTGCCCCAACGTCCTATTCCCTACTTTTGAGAGTAAAATAGTTGTGTCTGGTGAGTGTCCCTTTCATGAGTTCTCTTGTCCCCTACCCACTCCTCCTGAACTATAAATCCCCAAAACACAGCCACAAACAATGAAAAAACTGGAGCCACTCACTGGCCATTGCTGCTCCGGCTCCCTGGGCAGAAAAAGCAGTGAAAATGAAAGCAGCCTTCTTTATTTGTTCTCAGTGGACGTGCGTGTTGATATTGCCTAAATAGGAAACTCCAGCTTCTCAAATGTTCTTGTCCTTTGTCAGGATAGAATTTGACTTCTCTTCTATTATGTAGCTTCTTTCCTTTTGAAAACAGAGAGCAAAATTTGTCTTTTCTCTTTGATAAAATAGTCAGCAGAATGAAACACACACACACACACAGTGTCTGTTTTATTTTCACAGTCTATTTTTAACACTATTAATAAATCAAATTGACCTTTACTTGTCTCTCTGCCACCTTTAGCCACTAAATGTCAGGGAGACCTTACTTGACTGATGCCTGCTCAAAGTTGGATGTGAAGTATTACTGTGGAAGCCTTGAGGGGAGTGAGAAACAGACTGAGAACTGCTTAACAGGGATAGAAGTATCACAGTTTTAATAACCCAAATAAGTAATCTCTTTTGTCAATTTTGGATGTGATTTATCCATATCCATATTTATTTGCTGAATGTGCAAGGGATTCATTTACTTAATATAAAAAATAGATTGCCATGAAATTAAACAATTATAATTTTATAAAAAGGAGTAAGATCATCCACCTTCTTTAATTTCAAACTACAAAGTAACCACAATTATATGTTTAGTTTGCATATTTGTGAATTTTTTCCTGTTTTTTAAAACACAATATAATACTGATTATATTGATGCCCGCCCCCGACCCCCGATCCTTGTCCTCCTGTATCCATGCCTTTTGTCTCGATCACCGACTGGCCTTGAGAGTTGGTTTTAGCCAACATCACGCGGTAAAGGGATACTTGCAGTTCTGAGCCCAGGTCTTCAGAAGCATTGTGCACCTCTCCCTCTTGGACACCTGAATCCCCAAGTGAATAAGTCTGGGCTAGATTGCTAGAGGATAAGAGACATCACATGGAGGAGAGAGCCCAGTTTCCTCAGTCATGGTCATCTTAGACCAAGATTTAAGCCAGATGCTTCCCATATATATGAAGGATCTCAAAATGTCAGTAGAAAGGCCAACCTCACATGTGATTTCAGACACATGGCTTAATCCCAGAGACAAGAAGAACCATCCAGTTAACTGGCTGACTTGTGAATAATAATAAATGCTATTGCTTTAAGCCACTGAGTTTTGGGGTGGTATGTCACTAAGCAGTCGATAACTGACAAATACATATTTACCTACAGATTTTTCCCATGTTATCAATATTTTTTTTTAAATAATGACAATGTCTAACAAATATTTATAAAAGTCAACACAGTAAGAACTCTCCATTTTTGATGATTGTATTACATTAAGAGTATAGAGCAATTATAATTTTAAAAATTTTTGTCAAATTAATACATACATAAGGCAACTAAGCCAGTAGTACTGAAAAGTATATAATGAAAAGCATAGTCTTCAGTACAACTTTCTCCATCTTCAATTCTATATCATACATATTTCTCTAAATTATTTGTTTTGGTTTTCTGGTGATAATCTTTAAAACTCTAAATAACATGACTATTTTAACCTCTATTTCCTGATATAGCAAATACAAGCAATACTATTATCTCATATAAAAAAATGAGATGTAGTTCACTTACACTGCCTCACTTCTACCTTGTCTACCTCATATTTGATGATGCCATGATTTGTGTGCCTGTGTGTTTACAAAATAATTTTGAATCGCCTGTTATTTTACCTCTGCAACATGTATATGCTATATCGTTCATTTCTAGCCTTTGTATGCTTTTATATCTATTTATGCCAACTAATAGAGCTTATATTATGGCGTGATTTCATGATTTGCATTTAGACAATATTCCAACCCCTTTCTAATTTTTTCTTAGCTATTCTTACTACTTTGCCTTCTAAATAAAGAATATATGAACAACCTGTCTAATTCAAGAAAAAAATCCCTGTTAGGTTTTCTTTGTTTTATTGTTATTGTTGTTGTTGTTGTTGTTGTTGTTGTTGTGTTTATAGATTAATTTGGGTGGAAAATTAAAACTTTTACACTTATTTGTCTTTTCATCAATGATAATGGCATTTCCCTCACGCTAAGCAAAACTTTTATATCAATCAATAATTTCTAAAAATAGTTTTACATGTATACCTTGCAACTATTTGTTTAGAATTTTTTTAAAAGTCTCATATTGTTTGCTGCTATTGCAAAGAGAGGCTTAAAAAAAGCAAAAATATTTCTTACTTGGTTGTCTTTTGAATAGAAAAATGCTATTAAATATTGTATATTTGTCAGAATTCTTGCAAATGTGGGGATTTTATTATTAATTCTAAGAGATTTTCAATAAATAAAATCACATTTTCCAGAGTAAGTGATGATTTTGTTTTTTGTACTTCAAACTTTTTTATTTTAAGTTTTGTTTTCTTAGAAGCCCAGTGCAAAATTTAACAGAAATATTTTTATTTGTATCTTATTTAAAGATAATACTTTAATATTTCTGAACATGAAAACAATAGATTTTCTCTATTATTAAGTGTGTTTACTCTATTTCTAATTAGCTGTCAGGCTTTCAATAGATACATGTTGTTAAATTAAGGAATTGCTTTTTTTACTATTTTTCTAAGATTGTTTTTCTTAATCATGAATGAATTCTGAGTGCAATTGAATGTCTTTCTAAATCTCTCAAAAATATCACAATATCTTCTTTAATATCTTATTTTGAGAAATACTACCATAAATATTTCTATTGTTAAACTCTGACAACATTCCCAGAGTAAATACTAGCTGCTGAAAAATATTAACATTATATCATCTGGGGATGAATTAGCTTTGCTAGTATCTTGTTTAGAATATTTACATCAATGTTCCTGAGAAATCAGTTTATATTTTTCTAACTTTGCCTCGACTTCTCCAGTTTTGTATCAGTTTTGTACTAGCCTTGAAAAAGAATTTAAGGAATTTATTTCTGTGAAAGTGTTTCTATAAAATTGAGCTCTTCAATTTCTTGGAAGTTTTATAACATATTTCTTTGCAAACATTTGTGTCTGTTCACTTTTTTTTTGCAAGTAGATATGACGTTTAAAAATTAATCTGTTTAATGTTTATACATTTGGCTTTTTATTTCTTTATGTATTAATTTTGTTAATTCACTTTTCTAGAATTCTATCTATATTATGTATGATAGTCTGTAGTTTTTTCTGTATTTATGTTTATTTGTATTTATAGTATGTTTTTATCTCCTATATTGTCTTTGTGCTAATTCTAATTTTTCATACTCAATCTTACTGAATGTCTGCTATTTGATTAACCTTTTTAAAGAACTAGTTTTGCTTTCAGTGATCTGCTTAATGTTTTGTTTCATTACCATTTCATTGATTTTTGCTTGACTTATAATTTGCTTTCTTCTATTTTTTTACTGATTTAGAATTTTTCTAACTTCTCAAGTTGAGTGCATAGTTCATACTTTATATGTTTTGTTTTTATATGTGTGTATTTTATACTTAGGTACATGTTTGTATATGTATGTGTAATACGTATGCGTGTATATATATTTTTTTCAGCAATGTGTTGATGTGTGACAGTCTTTATGTTATTGGTTTTCTAATATCATGCATAGTAGAATAAGTCATCTATAATACATAATTTTAGATCTTTGTGATGTGTCTCATGTTTCCTCATGGACAAGCTAAGTCCAGAAATATTAATGTCATGAACCTTTGTACTGTTAGTTAACCCTTACAATTTAAAATTCAGTTAAACCTTATAATTCGGAATTCTTACAGTTTCAGTCTCTCATTGTTATAAAGAAAGTAATTAATAACTCAGATTCTAGAATAAGTCAAATTGCATTCAAATTCTGGTATGGCCACCTACTAAATGTATGACTTTGAGCAAGTCGTTTAAGCTCTATATTCTTTTGTTTTATTAACTGTAAAGTGGGAATGTTGATAGTTATTACATTATAGGGCTGCCGTGAAGGTTAAATTAGTTACTTATACATAAAAATCCCTTACAATAATCAAAATCCCTACAATAATCCTGACACGCAATTAATATACATAAATATTGATAATATAGTTGTATTTGACACCGAGAGCATTCTTTTGTTTTTATTTAATCCAGTTCAGCTATGTGCTAAAATATTTATTGAGCATTCTATGTGTATGTAACAGAAGTGATACATCTCCTTACTTAGTATCTCACATGGCCATGTTGCCAAAATTCCTCTATGAACATTCACCCTTCCAAAAAAGTTAACATTCTCTCTTCCATTGTTAACAGTCTTCATTCTCTCTGCTGTCCTTTATCTGATGACATTTGTATTCCTGTACAAATCCACTAATATTACACCATCTAGAATCAAAAGCCCAATTTATTTTAGACAAAAACCAAGTGCTTGTTAAAGAATAAAATCTTAAAATAATAAACAAGGAAGTGAATTAACTTATAGAAAGAAGAAAGAAAGATACATGGGAATAATTTACTAAAATAATAGTTTACTGAAGAAAAATAATTTATTTTAACCTGTAATGTTGGTTAGATAACAAATTACATTTGGCCAAAAGGCTGAGAAGTGATAGGTTAGATAATAAGTGAGAAAACTTCTCTGGACCATTCTAGACCCCATGTTTAATGAGTATACAAGTGAGGATCTGGCCAATTTACAGTTCTTGGCTTCCAGATAGGCATATCTCCTTTCATCCAATTGCTGAGGGCAGGTCATGGCCAGTTGTCTTCACTCAGTGAACAGACATTGTGAGTCATAAAGCTAGAAAATTCAGTTAGCTTCCTCCACTTCATTTCCATTCATCCACCATTTTAATTGAAGTTCTAGTCTCTATTAAAGGACCCAAAAGACACAGTTTGTTTCCATTTTTATCCAAATTCTAAAGTTCAAATAATGTGTGCAGTATTGGGAAGGGTGCTTCTGGAAGTTGATAAAGAAGAGCTGGACTGCCTGTGATTTCCTGAAGAAGAGAAAAAGAACAGAAAGTCAGGATAATAATTCCTAGAAGCCTTTAGTCCATTCTTTATCATGATTCTTTTTTATCCTCTCCCATGTGCTTTTGCCAATTCCCTTGACTTCTGTGACCCCTGTAGTTCATTCACCAAAGAAGTACTCAGGATGACCTTGTGAAATCTAATTAGAGTATCTCATTTCTCCATTCAAAAGCACTGCAAAGGGTTCCTATTTTACTAGGGATAAAAATTTTAAAACATTTACCATATGATCACCAAAGCCCATGTGATCAGGCTTCTCACCATTTTTCTGGATTTGTCTCTACCATATTCCTTATTCTCATACTCCTCCAATCCATTCTTTCTTGCAATTCTTTCAATATGTTAGGCACATTTCTGCCTCTGGGCATTTGTACTTGCTAGTTCCTATACTGGGTCACTGTTTCTGCATAGAATCACAAGGTTAATTACCCCAGTCTGATTTTATCATTTCACCACTTCAAAGAAGCCTTTACTGAATAATCTACCTATAATGATACAATACTCATCCCATCGTGTCTTTTTAGTCTCCTTTATTTTTCTTCTTAGTTCTAATTATTCTCTGACATATGATATATTTACTTGTTCATATATTTAGAGTCTGTCTCCACTCACTAGAGCATGAGCTTTCTGAGAGCAAAGACTCCATTTATTTGTTCACTGGTATATTCCAAGATTCTAGAACAGAACTTGGAACATAGTAAATGCTTGATAAATATTAGTCAAATAAATAACTCAATCCCCAAATGTAGTTCTAGTGGACCAATTAGGCAATTAAAGCTGATGAAGTATCTGCAATTATGTAACCAGGGAGTCAGAAACCGAGGTGGGAGATGGTGGATAAATATTTAAAGTATCAATACATGCTTTACTATAAAATATAATTTTAATTATGTTTCTGAGAGTGAGATTAATGATTAATGATGAATAATAATACAGTATGATGTAAAGCTGTTGTGAGTGAGTAAAGTAATTGTTGGGTCTAAACTCGATGGGCTCATTCTAAAATATGTTGACCAAAAAAAAGTGTATGTTAGCATGGGTGCTTAAATGACTTTCTGAGCAGGAATTAAGAATCTGACAGGCAGACCAAGTGTTTTGTGGTTTACTGTGAGAACAGTCAGAGAACCAGAGTTTGCACCAACACAAACATTACAGTTCAGGATATATTTTATTCTGCCTGGTAATGGGAACTCAATGTCAGTACTGTGATACCTGCATTCAAAAGACCAATGCCCTGCTTTTCTCACCATCGGCTGTTTTGTTTTGTTTTGTTTTGTTTTGTTTTGTTTTGTTTGTTTTGTTTTGTTTTCCAGGATCTGAGGCAATGTTCGGTGACTAGGGGTGTGTGTGTGTGTGTGTGTGTGTGTGTGTGTGTGTGTGTGATAGAGATAGAGAGATGGAGGTGGAGGAAAGAAAGAGAGGAGAAAGAAAGAGAAAGAAATATAATAATGGAAGCATGAGTACATTTTTATTTTATTAATTGCTACCCTGTATCCTTCATTGTTTATTACTTCCTTTCTTGGTCTGGCTTATCTCCTAGATTAACTTACTGACCGATTAATTGACTACAGAGATGGAGGGGGAACATAGATTCATATAAGTGGAATAAAAGATAACATTTAATCACCAAACTACATCAACAAGGAATGCCAATTTGACCACATGAGCAATTGGCTATCATTGGTCATTGGACTTCACCACTCATATTCCTCTCCCATTTATTTCACCTGCCAATAATTCTTGATACTTACCCTTTTCAATTGCCAGGAAAGAGGTAGAAATATCTTGTCATGGACTGTCGCTCAATGGTGGGCATCTGGGCTTTAACATCTGGTTTATCGAATGACCGTTGTACCTGAAAACAAAACAAGGCTCTAGACGAGACATCTCTCATGTACTCTCTAAGGCCCTGCCACTGTTACCCTACCTCTTAGAAGTAACACCCCATGTCAAATATACTCTTTATCTTAAAATAAACACCTCATGCCTATTCCAAGGCCTTTTAAACTGCCTTTCCTCTATTTTCCATTTCTCATCTACAAATCTGATGATCTCGGGGTCTGTTCCCATGAGCTACATCTCAAATATCCTCTACCTTCAAACTCCACCGAGGCTACCTGTTCAAGTCAATAAGGCCCAAAACCCAGGATTCTGTCTTTAAGGCCTGAACACTGAACAGCTTTCACATCCCAGACACCAAGCCTACCTCTGAAGTTTTTTTTCACAGACTGATCAATGAGATTCTACTTCTAGTCTTCTTGGCAATGCCCTTGAAAGTACTATGTCTAATTCTCATCAATTCAATAGGACTTAACTTTCTAAGTTTCCATTCAGAGAGATCCTGACTCACCTTACTCTTCAATCTTCTCCAACTTACTAAAGGTATATCCCTCTTTTCCCACAGGAATGCTACTGTTATCTGTAGTTTTGAATTTAAAAGTAATCACATTTTCCTGTGTTCTTAATAATAACTCCTTTCTCACTAAAAAATGGTGGGGGGGAAGAGGAGCATCTATCATTCATTCATGCATTTACTTATTGAATAAATATTAATTCCTATGTGCAAGTATGTTGAGCAAATCCCTGCCTTCATGAAAGTTGCATTCAAGTGAGTAAACACATATATAAAATAAAATAAAATAAAATAAAATAAATAAAATAAAACAAAATAATAAAATTAAAATATATACTGAGTGAATGTGGCAAGAACTATGGAGGAAAACAAATTAAGAAGGAGTGGGAAATATGAAATATCCTGAATTGGGGAAGGAATATCAAGTCTTCCCTTTTGGACCACTCTTTTCAAAGAATGTCTTCTCCCATATTTCTTTTATTGTTATGAGATCTTTTTATTTATTGACCCTATCACTATCTGTAATCAGACATTTGTTTGTTGGCCTACTCGTTTAGTACCCATCATTCATAAAAATGTAGGTCCTAGGTAGCCGTATGTCACATGTTTCATCTACCCCTGTGTAAACAGGTTAGAAACCATTAGCAAGTAGACCACCTGATATATTTTTATTTAATAAAGTAAACATCAAAAATTAACTTAAAATACGTTCCATTCTTAGAATTTTAAGAACCTATAGCCTATCAAAATACAAGCTTATATTTTATATTATTTTGTTCTTTTTATCTCCTGCTATGGCCCATTGACATTTCTTTCTAAAATAGATGTTAAACCCCTGGATAACAGAAACTAGTTACAGCTCTACTTCTGTTTGCCTGACAAAGTCTGTCATTGTCACTTCAAAAAATAATAATAAAGTCTTACTAAAGAAATAAATGATTTAAAAAAGAAAAAGAAGCTTACCTTTCGAAATACTTCCTCTAGGTGACAGCACCAAGAATATTTTTGAAAGCACGAGATGAGTTGTGCAATGAAGAGAGAACCCTTTGTGATATCTCTCCAGGATATATTATCTATGAAGATAAGAAGTGGTAAGTCTTGGTTTGTGGCCTTAGCTATTTTTTGTTGGTGTTTACACTTTTGTACTGTTTGTTTTTAAGCAGAGCTTGTGAATTGACATGTTTAGAGGAAGCACTTATATTTCTACATGAAATCATTTTCCACAAAGAGGAAACAAAGAAATAAAAAACTATCAGAGGATGAAGGAAAGGGGCAACTTTTCAGAATTGTTAAGTTTGCATAATGATTGCATTGTATTCCTGGGACTGACTTTCTATCATGTGCCTTATGTTCATTCACTTGGTTTTGAAAAGAAGCTTGAAAGATAACTAGAATTATTCCATTTTACAAAGGAAAGAATAGAAGCTTAGAAGGATTAAAAAACTGCCCCATGTTGATACAGTAAGCAACACAAAATGGCCGCCTGGTCCAAGGTTACTTACAGATTCTATAGCATATTGTCTTTCACAATATAGTAAACAAAATAGATGAACAGATCTAAAGGAAACTTTTTGAACGGAGGAGGAACATGTTTATGGCATAAATTGTGGTAATAGTTTCCCAGGTGTATACTATATCTAAACTCTTTATGTTAGATACATTAAATATATACAGCTTTTTATATGTCAATTATACCTCCATGAAGTGGTAAAAAAGAGACTTTAAACAAAAATTTGCAAATTAGAAACATTCAAATATAAGGCTTCTTAAGATGATTACCTAGAGGTCAAAGACTAAACACTATCCCTCTGCTATTAGGCCTAAGAAGCCCCATAGAATCATTTTCTACCTGTTGTAAAAGGGAATCCACATTCCTGCTGAAGTATGCAATGACACTACTCTAGCGTCATGTAGGAAATATGAGAAAAGGGCTTGAAATTGATCATTTGAGAAAGGTCAGCCAGTCCCAGTTATTCAGAAGTGGCATCAGGCCCACAAATTCTTGTCTGCAACTGAAAGATACATACGTGGGGTTGAGGAGCAGAAAGCAATGAAGTCCTTCTCCACATGTGTCTTGTAAACGGCGTCCTCCTCCAGGTTCTCGAGTGACTGTGAATGGCTGTCTGTCAAGGCTTCTGGAGAGTCACTGACCCACAATTCTCCACGATTTGCTGCAGAGACATTTCCCACACACTGTGTGCCTCCCTCAGTATACTGTCTTAGTTGCCCACTTCATCCTTTTTAAATGTTTATTCTCACCAGTTTCATACACCTGTGCGCAACTCCTCCCCCCGCCCCGCACAGATAGCACCTTGACTCTTTTTAGTGTCTTTAAGTAATGTGCTAATTAATAGTGACAGTATCTTGTCATTAAATAGTGACAGTATCATAAAACTGGTAGAACCCATTTGCTAAGAAGAGCAGAGGAGTTAAAACCTTATTTGCATTATTTTAGAGTAGAGTTACCAGTTTTTAGCTAAGTTATTTCTGCTTTTTTCCCCAAAACACTGCTCCAAAAAGCTAAGTAGCAATTGGAAGTTATTTACAAAAAAAATAAAAAATTGATTGTGATCCCATGTAACCTCATCTCCCCACTAATTTCATCTTTGATAATGTATGAAAATAAAAAAGGTGCTGCTATTACAGAATAGCCTCACTTTCAAATGAAATTCTTCAAAAAAGCCAGAGAATGTCAGAATGCCCGTAAAACATTTACAAATAAAGCTGTCATTGAAATGATTTCATTCCAAACTTGAAATATTTTTTGTTTAACATCGATTTAGAGATTCTGCCAATCTCCTTCATCACTTACCTTGGATTAAATTGAATAGGTATTTCTCAGCTGGCAAGTCAAATTCTCATGATGCACCCCTGCATCCCCCTCCAACTGAAGTTTCCTAATAATTCAATTCAGTTTGCTTGAGCCTAATGGGAGCAAATATCATTTCCCCAAAAATAAAACATACATCACAATCCTCAGCAAACACCTGAGGACCTTTGGATTTTCCGACTCAGAACTCACCACCTCTGCAGGCTTGGACGATGATGACCTTTGGTTTGTCCTTTAAACTGAGGCAGTTGCGGTTGTTGAATAACCTGAAGATGGTGTCATATGGGAGCACATCTGGTTTTTTGTCACTATGCAAAGTCCCACAGATTCCATCCAGGATGCCATGAGACATGAATACTAAGAATGTGCTGTCTGAAGACTTGTGCTCTGGGCGGGCAGCAAATTCCCGCAGCACTGACTCCATTTCCTGAAAAAGACCACAAAGTCTTACTTTAATAGGACAGGCATTAAAATTAATCTGAACTCCTATTTATCATGAGTAGTATAGGAAACATTGGTAGTGTTCCAATCATGGTGCCTTCATATCATGATTACTCAATGGTAGTTTTATTTTTCTTTCTATAATAGAACAGTTGGTTCAACTTTCTGCTGCCATCAACATCATATAAATTGTCCTCTTGACACTTTTTATATTTGCTTATTGTCATTTTTTATACTTTTTTCTATTTCTGTCTTTTCCTTCAATTACTTAAGGAGAACCTTGTGTCATAAAGATATACAACTTCCCTTCTAAAACCCTTCACACTGTACTTAGAATAAAATAAAACTTCTGACACATGTATACTCCATCCTGCCATTCTTTCTTCTCCTCTAGTCTCTAGTCCTACTGGTCTTCCTGTGTTTCTCACATGCCAGTTTTATATTCAGTTCAGACGTCAGACTTTTCATTTGTATTCATCTTTCTTGGAATGTATTTTATTCACATCTTTCCAGAGATGTCTTGTTCCTGGTAGTGGTCTGTCAACTCCTATATTGTCTCCTAACAACAGAAACTTTTCTTGACCATTCCATCAAAGCTATTATTCCCCACTTACTACTCTGCTCTTAGGTTTTCTTTGTCCTTTTTCACTTCCTTTTAACTTTATTTTCACTCTTACGGAGACACACGGACACATTAAATCTCTGAAATTTTATGTTTTGCTTTTAGTATGATTGCCCTCCACCAAATTCACATTTTGGTTCACTACCAAAATCAAGTCAAGCTGGGAACTTCCTGTCTCATTGCTGAAATAGCCCCTGGGACAAAGTCGGGACTCAGTGTTTGCATGGTGAGTAGACACCCACTAAACACTCACTGCTTTAGAATTTTCTAGGATATTTGGATCTAAATCCCAATCATCCCACTTTGGAACTAAAAATTGTGTGGGTACATGTGTCAATCATTTTTTGTCCAGTTTTATGAAATTGAGGATATTTGGAGAGCAAAAGAGACAGAAGTAAGTTTAATGACATGTCTAATACTTTCATTTTATAAACACACAAACACACAAATATGTGGCCTAAGGTTGTTAAAGTATTTGGCTAATATATTAGTAGGAGGATGTGTGTTGAATGCATATATGTTTGGGGTGGTTGAAGGGCCCTTACCATGGCTGTGAGTTTCTCTTTCACATCCACACTATAGCCAAGGCCCTTAAGCAGCTCTTTCATCCCTTTAACGTCAAGCTCAGACCCCTTTCTGAGAGGAAGATGATCAAACTCCGTATTGCAGATGAATTAGAGCCAGACGAGTGCGGTCCTTTCGCTCCTTTATTGGATAGATCTGCAGGAAATAAATTCGCAGTGAGTTTGATTTATCCAAATCTCCCTTAAACCTTTCTATACTAATCACTGTTGCTTTGTTAAGATCTCATATAGCAGCCCTCTTCCCTCTTCTGTACCAGAAGACACTGCTTCCTTGTTCTTTGTAGTAGATTAAATTGACAATAGGAAGAACTGAGGATTGAAAGTGATTCAGTGTTCAAGAGCCCAGAGTGGGACCCAGAACATATTTGGGATAGTTACGCAAGAATCTTGAGGAAACTAGACCAATTATTTCTTTATCCATCTCCTCTCTTTTCTCCACCTAGACAAAGCTTTCTTAGTATTCAAGGTTTAGATCAAATTTTATAAAAATCAGGAGACATTGCTATTGGCTCCAGCTAAAAATAAATATCTGAAAATTCTTTGCCTTTGGTAACATTATTATTTTGGTACTATTTTTAACATGTCTATTTATAATGCATTTCAGACTTTAATTATATTTTTAGATATGCTTTGCATCTAGGCTTTTCAACTAGCATGCAAACAGTTACTATTCAGCCATGTTCTCTTATAAATATTTTGATTCTATAAGCATGGCTAAAAAGGTGATAAATCCCAAAAAGATGTGAGAACAAATAAATTAACAAAATGAGATTTTAACATGGGGTTGGAAGAAAATTGGAGTCTGTATGAGGTTACACGATTTCCTCCTTACTCATCTCCTCCTGTAATCTATGAAATCAATTACCTCCCCACCCATCCAGTCTACATTAGTACTTTAAAAAATTGTGCATTTGTGAAAGCAATTGTTTCTCTCTCTTTCCTTATTTCATGTACAGAGCACAGTACCTCTCCAGTCCTTTCTTCACACAGTTTCAGGAACTCTTCATGAGGACAAAGCTTGAGGGTATCTATAGATTCTGCTATAGATTCTGCTGGCTCAGCTGGTCCCGCCACTATTTTTGAAAGAGCTGCAGGATACATCACATGACATCACATGATATAAATTTTGATATCTGCCTCTGTGACCCAATTTTCACCTGAGAATACTGACTGAGAAGGGAAATTCTGAGATTTTTTCAAACATCTTTTAATGTAGGAATCATAGTTATATCTAACTTCTGGTATGAAGAGATGTATTATGACTGGGAAAGAAGAGAAAAATCTTTGGTAAGAAAAAGCAGATCCACCTAGAAATGTAATAGTATGTTCTGATTATTCTGAAGAAGCACTTTGGTGATTTGGGGTCAAATTTAGCTTTTTTTTTTTTGTTTAGCAAAATAGTTTGAGTTTTGCTATGTTTTTACTCTAGGATATTCACTCATCCACGTGTATTTTCTCTTGCCTCTAAGCAAGAGTATATTAGAAATGTAAGAAATCTCATGTACAATTCAAAATTTTCTAAAGCCCACATTAGAAAAGTAAAAATAAGTGGATAAAATTAATTTTAATATTTTATTTAACATAATAAATTTAAAATATTACTTCACAACTGTTATTAGCCACAATTCAAGCACTTAATAGTCACATGTGGCTGGTAGCTGTCATATTGGATGGTATAACATTTCAAGTCTCCTCCTACTTCACACAACACATAACACACACTTAATAGAATCTTGAACCTTGTGCTGTCCAAGTAGTAATTTTTCAACAACCTCAGCCTGGATTCTTAACTTTTTCAGAGAGATGTACTTCAGTGATTCCTTACCAAGTTGGGAAGTCAGACATTTAAAGGAGAAATGCTAACTAGTAACCAGAATGCTGTATCCAGGGACAAAGGGACAATTTTTTGGTCAGAGATTTTAACATACTCTGGGTGACCTGGCCTCCAAAGTGCTGAATAACCAGAGCTAAATTTTTAGCCCATGTTTTAAAAGATGAGGCAATAACTCCTCCTTGTTGGAGATGTTTGTTTCTGACTCATTTGGCCTGATCTCTAGAGAAATGTAATATGATCTGAAACCAGTCCAGTTGGCATATTTTGACTGAGATTGTGCAAGAGACTGGGAAAGTCCAGAGACCACACCTGGAGGGGGGAAAAAAAGGAATTCATAAACAGAAATCAGAAGAGAGGTTTATCAAGATCTAATGTAATAAGGCTTTTATGAACCAAGATACTCTCTGATTTTATTTGAATAAAAAAAGCAATATTATCCTGTATGAAATTTTCAGTGCTTATATTTTATAGTTTTTTTTCTATTTTACTCATTTATTTCCATTAATTTTTATGTAATTTTTTTTTGATAAATGTCTTTCTAAAAAGTTTTCTAAAAACCTAAGCTCTGAAGATGCAGCAAATTATAAGCCTTTAAGGAAACCAAACTTTCTGTTTATTTTTGTAGATTAAACAATGACACGTGTTCTCCCTTTGCATTCCAGATCTTAGCAATGTAATAACATGCAGGGCACTGGGATATTCCCTTGTCAAAGAGTGTGTTTCTCATCAAATTCTCCTCTGGTTCCAGTTTATTTACATATTTGCTAAACTCTCGAACTTAAAAAATGCTGTCTAATGTCTATGTATAAACAGCGTTTGCAGATAAAATTGGGAATTAGGCAGTATTTCTATCTGAAATCTAGTAGTAAAATTAGCATAAAAAACAAATCCTTTCATTACAACATAATGAATATTATTATGCAGCCCTGCCCAAAAAGAGTTTCTTTCCATTAGCCTGGCAGTTCAGCAGAAAGAAATGAGAGAATTAGAGGTTTCAATGAAACTTTTCATATCTGAGTTTTATCTGTTACCTAATGAAACACTCAGGACACCCCTTCAACTGATAAAAAAAGTGAGGGGCTGGTATGAAATAAGATAAAACCATCTCCCTTGGTGGGTAGGAATTTGAGTACTTACTCTCTAAGTAATAGTGTTTGGCACATAGCATGTATATATATATGAGTTTCTTAATTGAATTTGTTAAATAAGATAAACAAATAGCTTGGATTCTTTTTATCTCCCACTTTATTTTCTTAATACTATGCTAGAAACCCTCAGAATTATATCCATGTCCAAAAGGCCTGGCCAGGGCTTTTACATATTCTGATAGCCCAGCTCCCCTGGCTTCCTGGCCTGCTGGGTGAGTGTGCTATAGGTGTCCGCATCACTTTGGAGGCTCCATTGTAGACAGAGGCCAGGGAACCACTGAACCACATCACGACACAGGGTCTTTACCTGCCCCCTGCCTCCCACAATCTTCCTAATGCAACAGGTTATCTCAGTTTTTAGCTGAATGCTCATTGTGATTCCTGGGGTTGCTAAAATTATTTTGAAGCTTCTATTACTTCAATCCTGGTTCCCATTTGTTGAACTATCTCTGATATTAAAAAAAAAAAAAAAAAAAAAAAAAAAAAAAAAAAAAAAACCTTTTTGTTTTTTTCCTGTCCCGTCCAGATTTTAGAGAACATGATGAATCTGCACAAAGACCAGTCTAAATATTAATGAGAACACAGCCTAGGCCACAGTCTTGGACATGTCACATGAGCTTTTGCTTCCTGCTGTTGCCCCCAGGAAAGGGCTTATTGAAAAAGTATATTTGTTATAGTGAGGGCTGTAGAATTTATGTTGTCTTTGGTTTATAATTCCTTATTTTTGATAAACTCTAGTATTTAGGGCTGGAATTTCAGCTTAAACTCAGCAAATAGAGTCTGTCAGTGGCGAATTTGGGCCTGTGGATATTTAGATTCTAGTAATATTTGTAATTCAATGTAGGTAAAAAGTTTTGAAAAATTTTAATATATTAGATACTTTATAGGTATTCTCCTAATCAATTTTTGTAACTTGCAGAAATGAGTAAGCACCGAAAAGCCCTAAATATTACAAGCCAAATAATTATGATAACTAATATTTATTTGCATGTGTGTTCTCCATTTGTCTGTTCATCCTATATTTATTTGTCTGCTTTGTGCCTAGCACTCTGCTAAAAACTATTATTCATTGATGAAGAAAACAGCTGTACTCTGGATTAAGTAATTTGGTAGATTATAGTCCCATCTAATGAGATAGAAAGGGGATAGAGTGGAATAGATTTGATAGGGGAAATTGAATATTTAATTTTAGATATCTTAGCTTTGTGAAGCCAGGGGAATATTTTAGTGGAAATGTTGAATATGCCGCTAGAGCTAAATATATCTGGAGCTCAGAGAAGAGCACTCGATAAGAGCTAAAATCTCAGGAGTTGTCAGCATATCCTTGCCATTGAGTTTCTAGCCTTATAAAGCCTATGAAAATTACTAAAATTGTCCTCATTTCACAGATGCTGAGACTGATACCTAAATAGATTAAGGAAATTGAATGAAGTCAGATAATGTCCAAAGTGAAAGAATCTGGCTTCAGATCCCCTAACTACAAAGTATCTATGACTACCTATTTCTACGAGCAACCTAAACACCAAAGACTCAGCTTCTTAGCTAACTGGAAATTGAATCACCTCTCATGAAAGATAACAAGGCCTTAAAAAGGCAATGATAGATTTAGTGAAAATGATATTTTAGTAATATAAGGATGGAGGGCATTATAGAGGACACTGGAGCAAAATTGGTTTTGAAAAATTTGAGATATTCATTGCAAATTATTCCATTCTTACCTTCTATACTTGTGGAATTTTTGTCCATATTAAGGAAGGTTTGGACAAGGGCTTGACCTGCCTCATGGCGTTTCTGACACACAGAGTCCACCAAGACCCGGGCCTTGTCTGCAGGTTTGGCATCTTGAAATTTTTTCTTTTCAGGTTCTTCCAGTTTCAGAACATTTTTTTCCACCAAGCCATCCAAAATTCCAGTTAAGATTTCTTTCCCGAAAGATTCCAAAACCTTAAGTGGTTTTTTGTTGTGTTTTTCTTCTGCCAGAAATACAAAGGCTCCTTCAACTGTGGGCACAATCTAAAGAGTTTTGCCCTGTCTTTAAAGAACTTTCCATAATGTGGAATATTCCTTAAATACTGTCTATCTCATCATTTCCCCAATAAAGTACATACTTCTTTCATTATACCTATGGAGTTCTTTCAGCCTGTTAAATTCATACTAGGCTGTGTTTAATGATTCGATTCGTTGACACTTAAGTATTTTTTTGTTTGTTTGTTTTTAATAGCTTTTCATCCCCTTCTATGGCACTGGGCCTAATGTCATCCACTGTTCTCATATTGCTCTTTCTAATTTTCTCCTTCTCATAGTGATGTTGATAATCCACCTGGAATGTATTCTCCAAGGAAAGTACATGCTTTTGTCTACACTGTAAATTCCTCCATCTAGAACCATAGGATCTTTTTCCTCCTCTGCATTTAGTTTCCCTGATGAAAGCACAATGCTTTTGAATCCACATTTTTGTCCAACATCTTTGTGCTTAAGAACTTAAATATATGTGTATGCTTGCTGAATACACAAATTAATGAATAAATGAATGAATGCATCCAAAGTTTTGTCTCAATCAAGATTCAGAGTTGAATATTCCCTTGTTACTAGTCTTTGAATATAGTAGATAAATTTGATGCCAGGTTAATTTATTATTGTCCAGGATAACTTGAATTTCTATAGGGAAATATAGAATATTTAGAAATATAGAAATATTAAAATAGTTTATTTTAATATTGCAGGTATGATTTGGACATATATATATGGGAAAGCAGGATATATCCTCAATTCTCAGTTAATTCTAACGTAATTTTCCAGTCCATCTAGATATAAAGATAGCCTTGAACACAAAATGACACTTTCAAAAGAAAATGTACCAGAACATCGAACAAGAACTTGGGCCCAAAAGCACCATCATCATTTTCTATGTTATATTGAATTATTCTTTCAATAAATGTTTATTGGGCAATGATTATGAGAAATGTGGAAATTACAAAACATGAATTAAAAGGTACCTAATACAATTAATAACAACTAACATTTCTTGCCCACTTATTATGATTGAAAAAGAAATGCATATAGAGCAATGAAAGTCATCATTATCATTATTATTAACATTTACAAGTCTTTGTACTAATACAAATATTAATATGCCATACTCTCACAATAATCCAATGAGATAGTCATCATTTTCCCAATTTTATGGATAATTTGCTCCAAATCACCCAAATTAGGATTTAAATTCTGTTCTTACAACACAGCTTCAGTAAAAACAGTTAATAGTGATTGATCTCACTTTTGTCAAGTGCTATATGTGATTCTTCACCTTTAATTTTCACCAAAACTCCATGTAATGGATATATTAATAACAAAAAGCAGACACAGAGAGTTAAGTAATTGACCCAAATAGTACGCATAATACACAAGATGCATAGTAAGTAGAGAGAAAGGATTCAAGCTCAAGGGTTCATAGCACCCACTCCTAAATCATCAAACTACATTACATGATATTTGGTGAAGAGTCATAAAGCCTTCTTAGAAGAGATAGCAGAAACACTGGGGTGCAATATCGTATACAGATATTAGAAAGAGAGTTTGAAGAACTGCGAACAGCATGCGGGTTTGTGTTTGGAGTATTTAGTCTGCCTGAGTTCTATGTTTCTATTTCATTAATCTTTGCCCTCAACAGGTAGTATCTGTCTACTGAATGAATGGTATGGGGAGGAATATGGTAAACAATATTACCAGAGTCTTGGCCTTAGGTCCTCTTCTCATCTACACATTTTCATGACTTCACGATTAGATTTAAATAATAAATTATCCCCAAATTTATAGATTTAGCCTTGATGTGCATATCAAAATTGAAACTCATATATCCATCTCTTCTCTACATTCTACGAACTCATTGTACTCATCTTTATAAAGCTGATCTGCTCATTTTTTATTCACCTGTTTTGTTTCCTGTCCTAGTAAATGATATCTAACTACCAAGTACATCAAGCCAGTAAAATACAGTGATAGTGAATCTCTCCTGTCTTTATAAAAAACTTATTTTCCATCTCATGTCAAACAGTATATTGATTTTATCTGCTAAATATTTGCAGAATCTGACTACTTCTTTCATTTCTAATTGCTTGTTAGTCTATTTCAGGTTGACATCTTTCCTTTTTTAATTAGTTCAAGAGCTTTATAAATCTACTCTTTTGCCCTTCTAATATGTTCTTCACAATGAAGCAGATTTGATAATGAAACCTCTAAGCTTAATCTACTCTAGTTCTTCTCATTTATCCTCATCCTCTGTTATTTTAGCCACCTAGTCTTTACATTTAAAGCACTCTGCCCTTCTTTCATTTCTAGAAAGTCCTTACATAATGATCTCTATGTAGTTAATATCCCACCCCTACATTTCTTCCTATTTCCCCACTGCTCCTTTTAGTCTTTACATCTCAGGTTAGATGTCACTTTCTTCTGGGAATCTTCCCTGATGCTTGTAGACTAGACATCGAGTCAGAGGTATATGTTCCCAGAACACCTTCTTTCTCCCTAGACTAGCAAATTTTTTTTCTTGTAGTTGTTAATTAGTTAACGATAGCCAAACAAACTCAGTTGTTTATATGTATTGGGCCGCTTTAATTTTGTCTAGTGCCTTTCGGTTTCTCACATCTGTTATTTAATGATGCCCTAATTTCAATCCAATAACCAGTGAGGCCATCCTGCCTGGCCCAAGTGGTCGCCATGAGTGTTGATTAATTTACTACTCACTCTCCAGCCAAATGTTCTATTAGTGTCATGAAGAAGACAAGAAAATAATCAATCCTTGCATTTTAGGAACTTAAGTAACATGTTGTGTGAGACATAAACCCTGGAAAGAATTATAGCACAGAGAGAATCAAAGCAAGGAAATATGAGTGGGGTAAATACAGTAAATAAATTTTTTGTGTGTGAGGCTGAGGTCATGTTTTAGAGGGATTAATGGAAACTATTTTGAAAGGTGGGAATGAATACCTGTCTGAAAAGTTCAGACATTTTTTAAAAGGCAACAGGGAGCCACTGCATGTTCCTGAATAAGAAAATTATATTAATAGATATCTAGAATGTGAGAACTGATAATTTTTTCCTAATGATTCTAATTCGCAGACAAACTTATGCCAGGCCAACTCTTTAAGAATTATCTGTAGATTTTTAAAAGATTGCAAATGCCTACAGGCTATTCAAGATTGAGCAATTCAGGCCAGTTCCTTCTGGGCTGGAGCTTCAACCGCTCCTGGTCTCCTTTGCGTTCCCCACCCCCTAGCCCTCCGAGGCCGGGTACCAGAGTGTTGTATCTGAGTAAGGGAGCCGTCAGTGCTTTCTGTTTCCGGAACAAGCATGGTCTCTCATGCTCTCTCCTGGAGCGTCGCAGTAGGCAAGGTGTTGGATCAAGAGAACGCGCTGTGCCAGCTACCGGTGAAAGCGGTGATGGTCATGAAAGACCCACGCTCGACGCAACACTACTGGCTGAAAGCCTCAAGGTAGCTAGCTGGATTCTGGCACTCCGAGCCCGCCTCCTTCCTTTCCCCAGCTACCCCAGCGCAGCTCGCTGGTTAAAGTGTACAGCTGAAACTTCTTGGATTTCGTTAATTAATGCTACCATAAAATGAATGAATGAATTAATTAGAAATATATTTACAAAATAAAAGTAATAAATTTAAGCTAAATAGAATTTTTAAAAAAGAAAGATGGATGTTTAAATATTTGAGTGTGTAATGGATTTTGAAGAAGTCAATATATAAAGAAATCTGTAAAAAAAAAACCAACTATTCAAGGTCAGGATAACCTGAATAATCTGAATTTTGAAAAGTGATTACAGATTATTCAGATCTGTTGTAAAGTTTAGAAACCACTGATCTTCTTAAACACTTCTCTTTCAAATGAGGAGAATGAAGTCCAAAAAGTGATATGACATGTGCATACTCGCTATATAAATAACTAATGACTCCATCTCTTAAGCTTTTTCAGTTTCTGTGTGTAAGAAACATGACCTGAAAGTAGAAAGCAGGGTGAATTGGAGGGTTAAATCCTGGAGAGCAGGAGACCAGTTAAAGACCTGTGGAAAACAGTACGGAGTTTCCTTAAGAAAGTAAAAATAAAACCATCAAAAATTCAGCAAAAAGCAAAACAAAACTGTGATAGTAATCTAAGGAAAACTGCTGCAGTAGTTAACACCAGGAATGGAGAGAAACAGGGGGAAAAATGGAGTCACCTTAAAAAGACCAAGAGTGTACTTCAATAGAGGGGATGGCAAAGGGGGCAGGAGGAAGTCAAAGGCTCACTCACATACGATTCTGGGAACAAGGTTCATGATCCAGATGACTAATTTGAAATTAACAGGAAGCTGGGAAGATTTCAGAGTGCACTTAGACACTTTGAGAGTTGTCTCACACAGAAATAACATACTCTATTTGTCTTCACCCTTCTTTCTTTATCAGAAGCTGACAGAAGGGAATGAACTTTTCCTGGGTCTAAGGTGTCTAGAAACCATACTTTCCTTCAGCCCCTCTAAAGCAGTATCCTTTGATTCAAGTTACAGAGCTAAGGAGGGGAAGAATTCACGCTATTGGCCTGTTTCCCTTTTGTTATTTCAGATTGTCACAGAGCAATGAATAAAATGTTTCCTAAGACCCAAGCCCCTAACCCCTAGTCAGAAAAGGACCTTTACTCACCAGCCATTGAAAACAGCCTCTGTCCTTTCCTGCTGCCTTGAAGAGAGCCACAGTCCTGAAAATGAAAGTTACTGGCCATTTCCTTTTTGTAGGAGGCGGGGACATTTAGTCACAGGTTAGGAAACTGCTGCTTAGCACTTCTGTGTCCACTGTCATGAAATCCCCAGTAGTCAACAAATGGATTTGTCATCCTTTGGGGGGAAAAAAGTGGAAATGCTGAAATATTGTACTTTTTGTTGACACTTCGGACTGTGGTTTTTTCTCATTTTCCTTCTCTCACTTCATTGCCTCCATACCTCCTTCTCTCTGTCTTCTCTGAATAATGAGTGATCATAGAAGCAGTCTCAGGATGTAGCAGAAGAAACGTTGGATAATATGAAAGAGTTAGTAGGAACAGTTAGTAGGAAAAAAAAAAAGACTGATATGTTCAACTTTGAAGGTCTTCAAAAGGTCAGAAATTTGCCTTCACTTCTAATTGTTTAGGGTTAGAAAGAGTTCATACTTACAAGTGAAAGGGGAGTACTTCCATTTTTTTTCTTAATTCTAACATAGCTGAGTGGAGAATTTCACCCTAAACTCATTACCACTGTACCACACAGAGACATTACTTTGTGTACAACACATTTGAGTGCTTATTCAAGGGGTGTCATGTATTGTCAGCTAATTGTTTCGTGTTGGTTGACTATCTTGTTTTCTTAAAACTATAAACTGCTAGTTTCCTGGGGTCGAATCAAAATTACTTTGCACTCCTCAGATACCTTAAAGAAGTCTAGAAATATGTAGTTTCTAGCCAAAGCTTTGTTAGAAGTAAACTCTGGAATTTTAGATAAATCACTTATCGCACTGTTTGCCTTCTCTTTATCTCTCCTTCAGAGCTTCAAATTCTTTGAAGACAGGTACCTACTGTGATTGCATCTATAGCTCTAAAGCAGAAACCCCAGCAAATGGTCTTTATGAACAAACAATGTTTCTATTAGGCAGTTCAGCTCTCATGGATCAAGTCTTCAGGCTAAACCTAATACTAGCTGCAAATTCCACCCCCTGTCTTCTCAGAGTAGAAAAACACCCACAACGACCTTTCATTTTTATTTCAAATTTATTGGAATGTTTAAGGAAACATCTGTTTCTTGATTCCAAAAACATGTACAGAATGACAGAACTCCTGGTTTCCTACAGGAAAAAGAATAAAACAAACATTAGAGAAGACTTCTGCTAAAAAAAAAAAAAGTAAGTTAAAAAATTACTCCATTTATGAAGACACACACACTCATAAAAAGGAAAGAGGCCATGCTATGTCTAAGTATCGCCTTGGTGAGTGAAAGGCAAGAACATATAAAATGAAACTTTCATCATCTATGACTATATCTCAATCCACTTCAGTTGACCTTGAGGAAGGGCCATCTAACTCTGCTGAACTTTAAGAGAAAAGCAATATGCTCTGCCCTGAACCAGCAGAAAGGCTTCCTGTTAGTGCCCCATTTATTACACCAGACATTCAGAACTTAACCCGGATGAAGCTTCAACACTCTTTCCCCAACCTCACCCCCCTCCACCACACACACACACAACTATCCGTAGACACTGATACAACTTACTTATTTTAATATCCTGGAAACAGGTAGAAACATCTTGTCAAAGTTACTCTTTCAGTAGTGGGCATCTGTGCTCTACCATCTGGTAGCTCAAATGAAAATTGAACCTAAAAGGAAAAGAAAGTCTATTTTTTTTCCTGAGTGGAAGAATTTTCACTTAAGCTGGAAAAATTACAAAACTTATAGCCAAATAAATCATAAACACAGAAAGTTTGTGTATTCATAAGAATAATAACAGTATGTATAATCCAAGCATGGCATGACCAGACTTTTAAAATCTGCTGCTGTATCTAATAACTATAGACACAGGCAAATCCACTTATTTGTCTACTCAGGACTAGAGGGAAGTTAAAATAAATTATTATTTTCTAGGGGTTTTTTGATTTTTAGATCATAGCAAGTTGGATCTGTCTTTCAGTTTTGCCGACTCACCAAAGAACTGCAAAGTTCATTTGGAAAAAAGGGCATTTCTGTAAGATTAGCATGACCAGAGTTGCTCCCTAGGTTTCCAACTGGAATAGTCGAATATCCAGGGAAGTAGCGTGTGAGAAACATCTAGACACCTACCTTTCGGAAAATTTCCTGCAAGTCACAGGACCAGGCATGTTCTTGGAGATGTTCTATGAGTTTCATGATAAAAAGAGAGCCCCGTGTGGGATGTCTCCAAGAAACATTATCTGTGAATAGAACACATTCCAAATCTCATGCAAAACTTTTGCCTGTCCAGAGATTGAATGCAAGGATTTCCACTTCAGCTGAGGGCGTCTGCTGAGTTCATGCTGTTTTGCATATGCTTCAGGCTACTATTTAGTTAATATATTCAACATTCAGGGAGAACTATATATTTTAACTGATACTTTACAATTGTTAATGTCAGATGAAGGATACCATGTATGGTACAGATGTTATGTTAAGATGGCATAGTCTTTGAATTCAAGGAGCTGCAAAACTAGTAGAGAGGGAGGGAAAGGCAGAATAGGGTAGAGGGAAGTGATTGGGTTTGGGGGAAGGAATACCTGAATGTGAATTCCAAGAGTAGGGTAATAATTTCTGCCACAAAAAAAAAAAAAAAAAAAAAAAGGATATCTGAAGATTAGATCCAATGTATTATAAGTGTTTAGGAGAATATAAGCTATGTAATATGCAGTCTATTTGGTGTAGTAATATTAATAGTTTTTTTTAAATATCTACTTTATAAATAATTAAAATCAAATAATATTGATCATAAGATATTTGAACAAAGAAAATAGTAATGAAATATGAAAATGGTAATAATATAAAAAAAGTACAAACCTTGAAAAGGTTTAAGAAAAAAAGATCATATTCTACTGGAGGGCAAAACAGTCTTATGGAAGAGAAATATTGAAAAATGATTTTAATTATATAAAATAGTAGAGACATAGAAATCATAAAGCAATTTTAAAATTATGTAAAGAAATAAATAAGAGAAGAGAGGTATAAATAGCTAAGTATGTAACTATGGACACATGCTTTAACCAAATGTTTTAGCCAATAATAATGGCAATAAAATATATAACAATAAGAGATTAAAATTTTCTTTAAAACCATAGCTGTTTAATGAGGCTCATTCCAGTAAAAGGAAGGGATTGAGAGAGAGGATAGAGGAAGGTATCTCTTCAAATTCTTTGTGAAATTAAGGAGTGAATAGTCATGTTTTCTCAGGACAGCACCATAACATAGTTGGGATCAGCACCAAAGAATGTGGAGCTAGATTTACTAGTGGAAGGCAACTAGAGGAGGATACCTAAATTGGAGTTTTAAGTTGTCTGGAAAAGAGGGTGAGGAAAGTAAAAGAAAAGGAAAAACAAATCAGCAAGATGAATGTTGAGAAGCCAGGAGTCTATAAAGGACTATGTAGCCAGAGGTAAATCTTTCATGGAAGCTGGAATCAAAAGATTTTAAAGAATAGTTTTGTCTCATACTAACGTCTGCTAAATATGCTCAAGCTGTAATTGTGTGAGGTTTTATTTTGTTTGTTTTGTTATTTTTTGATTTGTTATGTTTTGGTTTTGCCTAGTGTCATTATTTTTGATGAAAAAAAATCACTCATTTCTACATTAAGACTTGGCCAACACAATGCAGAACCAGGCTCTCTCCTGAGAGATGGTACCTCATTACGGAAAATAATCTAATCTGTAAATTAAACTATTTGAGCAGAGGCAAGGCCTTAAGGCCATAGCAAATCAAAAGAATGTGAGTGCCCAAGAAATTTCAAAAGATAGTGGATAAAATAATTCAAATGACTTTTATTTAAACCTTGCAACAGAAAGTCAGGGTAAAACCCTTGATTAAAGTTACAAGTAAAAAAATCTTTAATAATAGCAGTTATTTTATGTGTGCTTTACTCTTCATCATGCTCAATATTTCTCGTATATTATCTAATTTAATCCTAAGAACAATGATATTTGAATTTACGTATGTTAATAAGAAATTCAAAGAAAGCCCAGAGAGGCTAAATAATTGGAACTAGTTTACAAAGTACTAAATGGTGAGGTCAGAATATAATCAGCAGTATTCTTAATCCATAGCCTAGATTTAGAAATCATTAGTTTCTGTCTTTTCATCCATCCCATGCTTTTAGTTTAAAAAATTTAACTTAGAGACTCAATATGCCTTGTCTGCTCTTCTGCCTCTCCCTACCCCTTCTATAAACACTACTTTTCAGTAAATACTTGACGTCTAGGCAAATGGAACACTGAATGATCCCAACATTGCAGACTTTTACCATGTGGATTCAGATTCTAATTATTTTCAGTGTAGGTACTCTTTTATTTATCCCTCATGGTTCCAAGAAAATATTTTGCACCATGGGAGTTTTCTAATTACTAATTTAGCAAAAACATATGCACATTTGCTTTCTGTAGATAAGGGGAATTGAAGGTGTAACTGGGAGGAATGCTTGAGCTGTTCTTCAGAAGTCTCATGGAAAGTTCAACAAATATCTATTCTCTAGTGAGTAGGGGTGAATTTCTGCATTGGTGGTGCCCACAGAGTGTCCTACACAGGTACCTGGTGTTGAAGAGCAGAAAGCAATAAAATCCTTCTCTATATGGGCTTTCTTAATGGCATCGTACTCGAAATCTTCTGGAGGCAGTGAAGAGCTGTTTTCAGAAGCTTTTGCTGAATCTTTTAACCAACCACCCCTTGATTCTCTGAAAAGGCAAGATTTGATTTCTTGTTACTAGTCAGGAGAACTACTTCTTCCCTTAACCTCTGCTTATCCATATTTACTGATTTCTTTGTTGCCATCTTTCATTCACATGCATATACACGCATATATCTCAGGAACTATATTTTTAATAACTCATCTCTACAAACCCTTCAACAAGTTCTAACAATATCAAAACATCAAAGTCTTAAGGCTAAAAATGGTATCTCTTTAGTTAAAAATGAAACAAATATTTACCATCCATTCACACAATTCTCAGAAACTACAATCTTGTTTGGTGACAGTAAGTGTTCTTTAACATTAAGGAGCAGACACACAAAAGTGAAAAATACTGGATGTAAATAAATGATGAGGTCAATACTTGTATATCATGTGTTCTAGCAGACATCAGCACTCACCACCACGGCAGGCCTGGATAATGATCACCTTGGGTTTGTCCTTCAAATTTGGACAGCTCCAGGTGTTCAACATTTGAAAGATGGTGTTGATTTCCAATATATCTGAGACTTCTTCAGAGTAGTTTTTTCCACAAATGCCATCTCGAATACCATGAGACATGAACACCAAGAAAGTACTGTCAGAGGTCTTGTGCTCCTTGCGGGCAGCAAATGCCTTCAGCTCTATAGTCATGTCCTGGAAGAGAACACACCACTGATTTTGGACTGTGAAATTCATTATTATTGCACCTTGAGATTTCAATAAAGAGACACTAAGGAATCCCTGAGTAATATGAATATCATTGGGATAGAAATGAAAATTTAATTTTCAATTCAAAGAAAATCAATATAAGGTTATAGAATGCCATTCAGGGATTTCTAGTAGAGAGAGATGGGCATTACTGGGTTAATAGAACATTTACCACCCCCCCCCAAAAAAAAAGTTCCACCAGACTCTTGCTAAAAGATTACATTTGAAGGGATTATTGTGGCATTATGCACCATCCATGTAAATTTTAGACTATCAAGAGACGAAGTTTCTGGTGTTATAGTCAAATATTCTTTAGAAATGTGGAGGACATGACCATTGTCTCTACATTATAAAAAGCCTTACCGAAGCAGTGAGATTTTCTTTTACATCCACGCTGTACCCCAGACCTTCTAGTACTGTCTTCATATCTCTGATATCAACATCGGCTCCAGTTCTCCTGGGAAGATTGTCAAACTCTGTGTTGCAGATAATGAGGGCCAGACGTGTGCGAGTTGATTTTTCCATTATTGGGTAAATCTGTAGGAAATGCAGATTGTATAAGCAGCCTTGTTTTTTTTTTTTTAATTAAATATTCATCTTGAGGGTTTAAGACTGTTTCTCCTCCCTTAGTTCTATCCAGAAACCAAATCTCATGAATCATAGATAAAAACAGGGAGAGCAAATGAATATAACTATAAGAGTTAGAATAGATTTTGCAAAAGCCCAGATGATAGCTGAGAACTTGATTTAATTATTTTTGAGAGGTAGGATTGTGAGAGGTGAACAGGTTTTGAAGACAAAATGACAGAATCTTAAAACCGACTCCAAGTTACTGATTTTGGCAAAATATTTAACAATCCATACAGTTTCCTGATTTCTAAAATGGGCTATTTTAGGGCTCAAGTGGTTGTTATATGCAACAAGTTTAGAACAGTATCTGATTCATATTAAGCATTCAATGAATGTTATTGTTGTTATTACTGTAATTATTTACTCAAGGAATTATACCAAACTTGGACCTTTATTCATAAGCTAGAATTCTAAGAAATAGGAATCTTTTAAGGGAAGCAGCAGGACGATTTTCTAAAGCCTGTCAAAGAAATTGGCTCTAAAAAAGTGCCACTGCTCTTTAGAATGGTCTCCAGTGGATCTTTCACCCAGGTCCTTGGGTTCAGAGCATAGCACCTCTGCTGACTTCTCTTTCCATATCCTTTGAGCTGTTTCTAGGGGGCAAAGCTTGAGGCTTCCTCTTGGTCCTGGGAAGGTGAGGTTAGTCAGGTTGTCTTGCATTGCCTGAGGAGCTGCAACAGACAAGAATCATAATGAATGAGGATATCCCTGAGTGTCCCACTTGATGTTACTCACAACATCATTTGTTTATAAAGCCATGGAGGAAGAAATGAATCCTTAGGAGAAAAACTCTAGGCTAGTCGTCAACACTGTTGAGTGAGTCACTGCCGCTGGAACACATCCCAAACTAGAGGAGATTTCCAGTGGTGTGATACAAGGTTCTACCTTTATCTCCTAGGATCAGCATTTTTACAAATATTTTAGATTAAACAATTTTAAAAAGAACTTTTCAAGGCCATACATGATGGAACTCTCAGAAAACAATTAGTATGTTAGATAAAATAGTTGATATAAATTTGATGATTTAAATCTGAGGATAAAATTTAATGGAAGTAAGTCTTAATTACTCTTATTTCAATGTTTATATACATATATGCTTATTTATTTACTTAATAGTCATGATAGGTACATAAAAAGGAAGGAAGGAAGGAAAGAAGGAAGGAAAGAGGGAGGGAGGAAGAAGGTGTAGGATCTCTCTACTGTGTGAACATATGGGAAAGAGGATGAGGATTATTGAATATATTAACTAGAATGAACACAAAATAAAATGATAAATGCTAAAATCAAGATGCACACTGGATAGATTCATAACACCTAACATTGCTCAAATACATGAGGAAGAGTTTTTATAGTGGTTTATGTGAGTAAAGCCTTTAGGGTTTGTTTGATAACAAGCTCAACACCATCCAACAGTGTGAAACACTTGCTAGAAAATAACATAATCTTTGTTTCAAAATAGAAATGTTTTCTCAATATTTGGAAAATCTTTCAGAAACTAAACTATTCAAACAAGAAAGTTATATTCAGTTTTAAAGAGGAAGTTGAAGAAATTACTATAATATTTAGTTAGGTAAATGAAGGCAGCATGAAGTGTGCTTAGTGTGGGTAAAATAAGAGATGATTAGAATTAATATATTGGAGAAAACTATAGTAATTATTATTAGGTGAAAAAATGTTCTATTTCTTCATACATGAGTCTGGAGAATAATAGAGTAAATTAAAGAGAAAGATTTGGATTATATTAGCGATAATTTTTCTTAGTAAAGGCATAGGGAATTGTTTGTATAATGAATTTTTCATCCCATGAAATAGCTAAGAAAACATGGATGGGATAACCACCCTTCATAGACTCACTACAGTAATTTCTGAACATGGTGAAATATTTGCTTTCATGGCCTCTAAATTTCTTTTAAATGTAAGGTCTTTTATTTTAAGAGAGAAAAGTCGGGTGAAATAATTCCAGAATTATGGCTGAAATACTGTTCTAAGACAAATAAAACACTGATTATTTAGTAAACAAGAGACTAGATTCATACAAAAATAAGGTTTACTAATAAGGAAACTTGACCTTATACATATTGACCTTGTCAAGACTCAATAAAGCTGAGACTTTTTCAGAGTAGAGGACTGAAATATTTTAAAGATCTTCCTTTTTATCTGGGTCCTAGGATTTTCCTGTGCTACCTCCAATACTATGTGGAATGAAAATTTTAAATGTTTATGGCACAGTTTGGCTAGTTATTCAACACGACACCACCTTTTCTTGGACACACAGCTAGTCTATGGCGGCAGCCACTCTAGCAGTTGAGCGTGGCCATGTAACTGAGTTCTAGACAATGGAATGTAAGCAGAGTTATGGTGTGGCACATCAAAGCCAAGCCTGACAAAAACTCTCATAAAGGATCTCCCATATTTCTTGCAATACCATTAGCTGGACGGTTATGACCACAGTTACTTTGGCAGTGTATGTTGCAGATATCAGAGCCATAGGATGGTAGAGGCATAGGCATCTGAGTGAGCGGTTGGAAGAGAGCTCTCTGCTATGGAGAATGCTCATTTATGAATGAAACATAAGTTTCTATCATATCCAAGCCATTAAAAATGGTTGATTTTTTTGCCCCATTCCATATAATCTTAACTGATATGAGTGTATGCAGTGTCATATCCATGCCTAAATTTTTGGGTGGCTTTAATTTGATGGTGAAGATTCTTAAATATCTAGTCATTCATAATTTGTGTGTTCATACTTTCTCAATAAAATCAGGATGCTTGTTTTACTCTCTAAACGATTTGTAGAACAAGATCTCTAACAGAGTTGGCATGAGCTAAGTATTTTTCTAATGGCCTAGTACATAATAGAAATCTTGATGAAATTAGTAAAATAATATTTAACAAATATTTATTGCATGCACACTATAAGTCAACTATTGTTAGATGAGTTCATGCTTTTGATTAAGTCAGACATGTCCTATTTCCTCATAAAGCTTAAAGTCCACTGTGGGAAAGTGATGAATTTATTTCTAAAGAATACAAGGAAAATATAGTGAGTTATGTCTGGAGAATCATAAGACATTGTACAAATAGGGGCTTTGAAATATAGTAATAGAAATGGAAGAGAATAGACAGATCTGGATTTGAGAGAGGAATCAATAAAACTTGCCACTGTTTGAATATTGGAAATGAGGGAGAAAAAGAGTTAAAGATAATTTCAGGTTTCTGGTTTGAATAACTGGGTAATAGTGGCACCATTAATCAAGATAGGGAAAACTGGAGAGAAGCAAGGTGGGGGAAAGAATGGACGGCGAGTTCAGCTAGGACACATATGGATCAAGGTGTCTGTGGAGAAGTGAGTGCATTTGTTCAGAAGGCACTAGAATAGTGAAGTGTCTGTCACATTCAAGTTGGCAGTCGAGATTTGAGACATGGGTTCAGAATTTGTTAGTGTAAACGTGGTAGTGAAGCTGTAGGAGTGGCCTCTGCTAAAGCAAAATAGATTGAGAAGAGGGAAGGGCATGGGATCAATCCATGAGAATTACCCATAGCTTCCTCCCCCAGGATTATCCCAAGCATCTATAGTTAATGTCAGGGAACAAGGGGTTCAACAATGTTTTCACTTTTAACATACCATTACCCAGGAAGGGAAGAATCACTGCTGGGGAGTTTTGTGTATTATAATTTCCAGATTGTGGACCTGAGGAAAGATAAAGAACATTAAAATAGTCACTTGTCACCTCTGAAGAATCTTATTGGACATTCCCTATTGAAAATAACTTCGGCAGGTCAAAATGTGATTTTCCTGGAACCACACTCATCACTGGGAAACAAAAACCTCTGCACATGAATTACTGGACTTTAACATTTGAGGCAGAAAAAAAAAAGTGTATCTGGACATGACTTCCTTGATTTCTGCAATCTATGATAGAAGTGGAATTGAGACATCATCGGCTATACAATCAAGAATTCTTTTAATATACACGTTTCAAGGTGGTTCCTGAGGTGACTACTACTGCATAAAAAAAAAGTGAAGTTGTCTAACTCAGAGCTTACCTTAACTTCAGATAAAACTAACAAGAAAAGGCATCTAAGCTTAGATTTATCACAGCAGAAAATGATGATGAGGTGACTCACTGGTCTACTCTCGATTAGCATTAAATATATTTTCTAAGGGCCATAGAATAGGAAGGTGGTGGATCTAGCGATGAACACGAATCTGTCTTGACTATTAATCCTGGGCTCTTACTCACTAAGCTACTCTGCTAGCCCACAAAAGGCGCTGTACAATTATGCATGTGGCAGAAGCCCTGACCACAATCTCTGTAATCAGCACTTGCACTACTCATTTGGCACACTCCGAGGGCGGGGGGGGGGGGGGGGGGCGGGGGGGGCGGGGCGGGCGGCGGGGCGGGAGGGGAGCCTCAGTTATACTATTTAATTGCAAAAAGTCTCTCAAATTTATTAATATATCCTGTGAGATCGCTATTCATTATGATTGTTGATTTCAAGGACAGAAATTAAATTTAAATTTAAGTTTTTATGAAGGTCTCAACATAATAATGCCCACCTAAGAAGCTTATTCTGGAGACTTTAAAAACTGGCATGAGCTAACAAAAGTGAAATACTTTGAGTCTTCATTCTATAGTACCTATTGAAGACAAGATTTCCATAGACAAAATATGGTCCATTTCTCTGCTTTGAATGAGGAAAGTCATAGGCTGTCCCACACAATTTTAAGCCCAAGGCAACTTGCTGCAGCTTATCCCCTCTATATCATCTAGACTGCTGGACTAAATTAACCATTGATAAATTCAAGATCATTTTCTGGAGGAGGCCTTGTTATAGCAGCAGTGCACATGCCAAGAACTTACTTTTAGAAAAAAACTTTCCCATTAGAGTCATTCAAATATTACATCTAATTATCACAATCTGTGGCTTCAAAAAAAAATTGGCAAGTTGATGAGGGGAAGACAAAGTCATGACAACTCTGACTGAGCAGGCATCATCTGAGAAGTAAAAGGTAGACTCCAGGTGTTATAATTCTCATAGTAGGTTATACAAGTATCTCTAAGGTTTATGGACTACGGAGTGAAAGGAATGAGACAAGAAAGAAGAAATATTGGCTATTAAATAATTATTCTGGATGCTTATTGTTATTTATTGATTGTCTTTAATTTTTTTGGGGGGGTGTTAAATGAAAAAGAGGTGTTGTAAGAAAAATAGTAAATGAGCATGTGTTATGTCACTCAAACAGGTGTAGGCTTCTCCCAATCTCTAGGAAAAAAAGTCTTCATGCTTTCAAAGACAACTCCTTTTTAATGACTTTAGGAAGTCTAAAAGAGACCAGTAACTGGGAGTCTACCAGAACCCCCATCGTTGCTGTATGGAGGAACTAAGGGACCACAGAAGGGGCAGGTAAGACATCCAAGTCCTGTATCAAGCCCTCAGGAGGAGAGGAATAGAAGGGTTGGGGGCTTACAAATGGTCCACAGCCTAGGTTCATGCTAGTGAACAAGGCTGTTCAAAAGAAAATGCAAGGCGGGGGGCAATTAGAAGAGTCTGCTTTAAAAAGCTTTGCTTTTCAGTAAACATTGAATTTATTCTTTGAATGCTTCACCATCAATAAATACATTTATTCCTTCTGTAGAACAAAATTTTGAAGAGGAGTTATAAGAAGTATCTGGTTACAGATCTTAAGTTTTCGTGTCAGATAACTGCATAAATTCCTAGAGAGCCCTAGACTTTAACTAACTAACTAACTAACTAACTAACTAACTAACTAACTAACGTGCCTTGGCAGGAGGACTGGAGAAGACAGTATGGAACTTTTCAGAAAATTCTCATGAACTACAACAAATGAGCTATCATGTACTCAGGATGGGAAATGAGTTTCAATCAAAAGAAAGCTTCTGAGACCAAAGGAACAGGAACAAAGAGGGAAAGATACAGGGGGCATGCAATAACAGCACTACCACAGAAATGAGGCCCTGAAGCCAGATGTAAGATAGTTGTCTGCAAACTAACTTGGCCAACGAAGGAATCAGATATGGGCACAAAGACACAACGCCTATGTGAACTTTAGTCTGAGTCATCAGTCTTACCTGAGGAGAGCTCCAGCACCTGTGCAAGGCAGCAGTCATCTTCACAAATATAATCGATACATATTTGGCTTGCCTGGGGCCCTTTCCGAATGACAGAGTCAATCAAAGCTCGAGCCTTATCCATAACTGTAGGATTTTCATATCTTACTTTCTCCATCTCCTCCTGGTTCAGCACTCTTTTCTCCAATAGTTCATCCAATAAGCCATTTATTGTGCCTGCGACCACTGAACGGATAAACAGCCTCCTCTTCTGCTTCAGCAGCATGTCTGTTTGAAGCACAGGGATTCCTCAAGCCATGAAAACAATCTCATTCTCCTCTCATGTCAGCAATAGGGAATAGCCTCTTTTAGATTTAATCCACAAAATGTCCCTCTCCTCACAGTTCAGTCATCCTGAGGATGTCCACATTTCTCACGCTTCCCTCAATATTGCCCTCTTATGCTCACTGAGTGGCCTGAAGTCTGAAATTTACTATCAGTAAATGAGTTCCTGAAAACCAGGGATCATCCTGACACCGACCCATGTTTATTCAACTTTGCATAGTAAAATAATAAAACAGTGATAGCCTATTTCTTTTGGGGACAACAGCTGCTAATACTTATCTAGTGCTAATTCTGAACCCTCTGTCAGACAATGACATTTAAGAATTATGAAAGTTTTCTGGGCCCCTTCCTTCCTTCCTTTTGCCCTCCCTCCTCCTCCTCTTCCCACTCCTTCAGTTCTGTTTACCTAAACATTCACAGAACCTAATTATGGCTTCTGAAAAAGCAAGCCCCTTTCTAAAATTTTTCCCCCAAGGCATGTTCTTTTGAACAAACAAACACAAACAATCAAAACTCACCAGCCATGACTTGTCTCTCTTAGCCTCGATATGTGATATGAAACTGAAAGAGTGTTACATTCCTTTTAGTAGGGCGTGTACCTATATTGAGAAATACCCACTGCTCATGAATATGCATGCCTTTATTTTTTTACCTGAAGAAATAATCAGATTGTTTAACCTTGAAGTGAATCAAGGAGTGTTAATTTCCTTCAGCAATACGTGGATCAGGTCAAGGTAGGAAGGAGTAGGCCTTAGAGAATAAGAAAGGAATAAGAAAGTATGTTCACAATTAAACTAACACAATAATGAATCTCCCATTCATTAGGAAGTGTGATCTGGAAAAGTAACCCATCCTTTGTTGTCTTAGTCCATTCAGGGTAATATAATAAAATACCCCAGACTGGGTGGCTTATAAACAAGAGAAATTTCTCACAGTTCTGCAGGCTGGAAGTCCAAGATAGGGTGCTAGCATGGTTGGGTAGTGGTGAAGGCCGTTTTCAGGGTTGCAGACTTCCTACTTCTCACCATGTCCTCTCATGGTGGGAAGGGTGAGAAATCTCTCTGGGGTCTCTGTTATAAGGGCACCAATGTCATTCATGAGGGTTCTACCCTCATGATCAATTCAACTCCCAAAGGCCCACCTACTGTTATTTTGGGCATTAGGTTTTCATCATGTGAATTTGGGAGACACCAACATTCAATCTATAGCATTTGGAGAAGTTGAACCACTGAAACCCATGCCCACATCCCACAGCTCTGTGCTGTGTCCTAGGAACTATGTATCATTGTGAAGCAGTTCTGCTATTAAGAATGGAAACATTTTCACCAGAATCAAATATTTCCTAATACTTGATTGAATACTTGATATATCTTATACTCTTTCTCTTCAGATGACTTTGTTTTGAGGGACACTATAGAGATTAACAGCTCAGGCAGTAGATTCAGAATGTCTGACTTAACATTTTAACTTTTCATTCTTGGACAAGGTATTGAACTTCCCCATGCATTGGTTACTTTATTTGTAAAATAATTTCATTAATAGTACACACCTATACATCTTTGAGCATTAAGTGAGTGGAAATGTAGAAACTGCATAAAACATTGCCTGGCCCATCATAAGCACACAATTTATTATTTGTTATTATTATTATTATTAATACAAATATTTCACACTAGAAAAATATCCAAGGATAATTATTTGAAGATTATCTAGTTAAATTTACTTTTTTGTGCAAGTCTTCATGCATCTCATTCATTATTCACTTAGAAAATATTTATAAATGACTTACTCCAGATCAGACATTGTTCTAGGTGTCAGTTTCAGTCAAAACAGACAATGGTCTCTTGTCCTCATAACCTCACATTCAAAATGAGAAGACAAACAAGAATCCCAATATGTAACTGGGATGTTCAGAATGTTAGAGTGTGATAAGTGCTAAGAAGAAAAATTAATTAGGGAAGTAGGTTACAAAATATTGGGAAACATTAAAATTGCAGACAGAGGAACCCAGGAGGGCTAAAGGGTTCACTACTTTTTATAGGCACATGTTCAATTGCTTGTCCCAGAAATAAACTCAACATAGTCAATTTATTTTACAGATACAGTTAATGGGAGATGGACTAATACAAAAATTCCTATTAATCCTTCAAAGTTATCAGTTTTTTTACTGAAACTATTCTGGGGCTTATTACCTTAGTTTCTTAAGAGAATAAGGATCTTGAGTTACTAAAACATTCTGAGTGTGTGCGTGTATATATACATACATGAAATATCTAAA